>OZ025301.1:104318329-105518329 GCA_964019185.1 Maratus speculifer
AACTATTTTTTTCGGACTCTCGAAAAATTCGTTCTGATGAAAGGTATATAAAAATTTTCGAATTGTTTTGTTCTAAGGAATGGACGTAAAAGACAATAAAATAACACACATTTTGCCTATAGAACGAAGTCAATCGGATTATTAGTTGCCGAGATATTTGTAATCTTGTTTTCCACATTCTTCGATTTTTCATGACCCTGTATTTCATTCAAATTTCAATTCAGAAGTATATTTTAATTGGAAATGAGACGCTTAATCCGATGCAGTTAATTGTTAGTTAATAGAATTATTATTTTTGGAGTTATAAGGATGTTTCTTTTACGCAGTTCGGTACTACTTGAGTAGTTTGGCGTTTTATATAATTTGTCGAAATTGGTACATCAGCAGTTCTTTGATATAGCATTACTATGTATATTAACAATATTTAAATTTTGTTTTGGAATTGCAATGCATTGTATAAATAGTTTTCACATGTTTTATTTTCATATACATACCCATGATGGGTAAGTATTACGGTGGCCCCCAACGACTAGTTTATTACTTACCCATCATACGTAGTATAGGGTAAGTCTTGCAATCGTTTTGAAAATCGAAAAATTTTTTTTGGCGGATTTACACGTTTTAGATAGTGGAGATTCCGAAAAACATATTTTTAGAAAAAAAATTTTGCCGTCCGTCTGTCTGTCTGTCTGTCTGTCTGTCTGTCAGTCTGTCTGTCTTTAAACGCTCTATCTCCCGAACGAATTGAGATAGAGACTTGAAATTTTGTATGTAGTTAGTATGTAAGAATGGGACGAACCCTATTTAATATCAGCAACCTCGATTATCCGGAACTATTTTTTTCGGACTCTCGAAAAATTCGTTCTGATGAAAGGTATATAAAAGTTTTCGAATTTTTTTGTTCTAAGGAATGGGCGTAAAAGGCAATAAAATAACACACATTTTGCATATAGAACGAAGTCGATCGGATTATTAGTTGCCGAGATATTTGTAATCCTGTTTTCCACATTCTTCGATTTTTTATGACCCTGTATTTCATTTAAATTTCAATTCAGAGGTATATTTTAATTGAAAATGAGACGCTTAATCCGACGCAGTTAATTGTTAGTTAATAGAGTTATTATTTTTGGAGTTATAAGGATGTTTCTTTTACGCAGTTCGGTACTACTTGAGTAGTTTGGCGTTTTATATAATTTGTCGAAATCGGTAATCAGCAGTTCTTTAATAGAGCATTACTATGTATATTAACAATATTTAAATTTTGTTTATGAATTGCAATGCATTGTATAAATAGTTTTCACATGTTTTATTTTCATATACATATCCATGATGGGTAAGTATTACGGTGGCCCCCAACGACTAGTTTCTGTATTAAAATACCAGTATCCAGTGCTGTAGTTGGGAAAAAATATTTGTGGGAACTTACCTTTATATAGAGAAGATTATGATGCTACCAGACTTTTGTTAACCCTTAAGACAATTTGAAACATTTAGCTAACAGATAAATTTTTTCTAAATTGACAGTTATACTTATATTGAAGTTTTTGTAGTAATATAATTTGTTTTCATTCAATAAAAATTGGGCAGCTGATATCAGTTCAGAACTTCCGCCCCCTGAATACTAGGCCTCAGCGCAAAAAAAATGGCGGCTGCTGAAGATGGACTGTTTTCAGCGTGTCTATGGTTCTTTCAGTTTTGATACTAATAACTTTTTAAAAGATTTTTTGCTGTATTTTTCTACGATTAAAGAAGTCTAAGAAATCTTCTATAAAATACTGGAGTCAAAACTTAGTGGATCATGCACACATTAAAAAAATTCCATCTTCGGCATTTTTATGTCAGAGCTCAGGCTTAGTATTCAAGAGGCGGTGGCAGCACGACGGCTTCAAGACACCTGACTGGTTGAAATATCTCCTTTCTTGATGAATGGAAATGGGTCTTCTTTAAACTAGCAAAATTAATGCTTTGCTTTAAGAAAAAATAAATTTCGCTCTAACGCTTTTTTTTTTTTTTTTTTTTTTTTTTTTTTTTTACAGTAACAAGCCAAATATTTCTGGGAACGGCGCTCCCACGCGTTCCCACCCAATTACAGCACTGCCAATATCCCAAAAAGCCTGCCACTTGGCAACTGTATATAGGCTACTATTTTAGAGAAATGCATTTATTCAAAATAAAAATAAAGTGTTAAACGAAATTTTAATCACACCAGTAAAATTACATGATAGTGGGTAATTAACTTTTATACACCTTTCGCCTGGCCGAAGTCAGTTCGTTCTTAGTTTCAATAAACGAGTGAGCGCCTCAATTGGTATTAAGTCCTCCTCGTTATAAGTTAATTGCTAATTACACAATTTGCCACAGTAGATAGTTAAGTAAGTGGAGTGGAGGGGAAACATTCTTTGGAATAGGGCCCAGTTCTCAATGTAAACTGCCGTTCAATCTCGGATCTACGTCATGATGTCGCGTTGAACAATACTGCGAAAAGAAATTTTACAGGGATGAAGCGCAGCGAGGCATGCGCGCACTTACAAGGAAGGTCTCCATACTGGGCATACTCAGAATTTTTTGAAAAAAAATACTAACTACTTATATGTGTTATCACAGCCGGACTGATCTCATAGCGGCCTACCCAATTCGCAAAATCTCAATGCGTTTGAAGGAAACAGCTGCGGAGGCTGTTTGCCCTGAGAGGGCGCTATGTAACCTCCTCAATTCCCGGATTCCAGCAATTTTTGTTATCAGATATACGTTTGTTTTTATTATTCCTTTTACAATTTATTTTTTTTTAAAAAAAACAGCACTTTTTAGAGCTTTTCAGGAATACTGAAACATAGGTATTGCAGAAATTGTTTCTGCAATTCTATCTTCAGAACTTGGGTTCTAAGCAGGGGGGAGGGGATTTTAAAATTTTCTTAGGAAGTAAGGAAGGGTTGGCAAAGAATTTTGGACGGGGTAATGAACAAATATTTATTCTTATCATGTTCTGCCCCATCTAAATAATAATAATTATAATGAAATACTCATTTTATACTTTTTTTCCTTACATATATTTTTAAAATTAGTTAGTGTATTCAATCATATTAAATGTATCTAACTTTGGGAACGTTTAAGGGGAAAATAAAATTGACAATTAATATTTTCTAGGCTAAAAATGCTATTTAAATGCTAATATTTCTGCTTCATCAAATTTAACTAGTTATTTTTGCTTTTGTACATTTTAAGTAAATGTGTGTGTTTATATATATAACCATTAATTGTAAATAAAGATTCTTGAAATAATGATTTTTTTTCAAGAAATAAAAGCAAATTTCCTTCATATACTTTCATGGTTTCTGTATATTAATGACTTTTTACGTGTGGATGCAATAATTATTCCATTTATGCAGAGCTGTGCGAAGGGAGCGGTAGCCCCGGGCGCCGAAATTGAGGGGGCACCAAATTCATATTATCATTGTCTTTTTTTTTTTTTTTTTTTTTTTTTTGTAGAAAAATTATGTATACAAATATATTGGGGTATTTGTGTGAAAAAACATGCATTCTCAAAATAGCATGTTGCTTCTTTCTTGGCATCCAAAAGTAGTTATACAATACTGTTAGAAACATTTTTTCCACATATGTTTCCCGTGTCTCCTTTGCCAAAGTATAAGTGCAAGGTTCTTTTATATTATTTAGTTTTTAAATAAAACTATTTAAAGTTTCAAATAAATGACAAATATGTATTCAATGGACTTTAATTGTGTTTTTACACTTTTCAATTTTGTGATACCTGTCACAAAGAGAAATGGTGATTGGGGGAGAGGGGTGCCAATTTAAAACCTCGCTCCGGCCGCATTTTCAGAAAGAATCACGTTTTGAGCACCTTATCGCCAGAACAACGATTGGCACGGAGATGAAGTCAGTGCTACGCACCCTTTGTTGTTTGTGACGTCAAACGCCTAGCGAATAGCAACCCTTCCTTCTGCAAAGAGATTGCGTTTACTGTTCATTTGTTTTTCCGTGAATGTTATCAAGCAAAGACTATAACAAGAGGAAATGTTATTCACCGTTGTTTACGATTAAAACATAGTTTAGAACAAAAAGCTTTTTCAGATTAAAATGCTTTAAGTTTCACAAAACATCTAAACATAGGTTTTTTTTTTTTTTTTTTTTTTTTTTTTTTCTCAATTCCAAAATATAATTTCCTTAACTCGCTATGTTCGAAGAAATTGAGAAGTTAATTAAAAACAGTAGTAAAGATTCTCTTGTAATAAATATAATTCTATTAATGATATGTTTTATGACACATTTGAACTTAGTTTATTTTGTGTTTGGCGATGCAGCTAGCTGAACGTTCTCGCTTTCGCCAACTCGCCAAAGCTGGTGCTCAAAACGTGATTCTTTCTGAAAATGCGCCCCGGCCCCAATTTTCTTTTCGCACGCCGCTGTATTTATGGAACGTTATACTGAATATTATCAATAACTTCATATATTACAACAAAAAAGAAACTTACAATTTTTTTAATTTCATTTTTTCTGCGAATTATGTTTCTATATTGCTCAAGAACATTAGAAAGTGTTTCATCTTGAATTCTATAAATTAAAAGTTTTGTTTTTGTGTCAAACAAAGCTGTTTTTCTTAATTTTGTAAAAAATATCCCACTCTTCCCTACAAATGAATATTTATTTGTTAGAAATGTCTTTCTATACACGTCTAATTAAGAATTATGTATATTAACGTTTGCATTAATTATTTCAAAAAAAGATTTGGGCCATTTTCGTATTCGTTTTCCTCCGAAAATAGGAAGAACAACGAATTTATATTTCGGTTTCGGTTTTATCCTTGTAGGTATGGTGTACTTGTATGATCCATACCTGCTGTTTATATTTTTTGAATTTTTCTCAATAACCATAATATATAAAGTAAATATTTAATATCTGCTGCCTATATGCATTAAAACTTTACGTATTTAGTACATAAATACAGTCGAGTCTCTCTATAACGAAACTCCATACATCGAATTTCTCTATATAACGAATTTTTAGAAGAAACATTCCCCCTTTTCCATGATTATATTAAAAATAGTCTCTATATAGCGAAATATCTATCTCCATATAACGAATTTTTCCATAAATGTTCTTTATTTATTCAGATTTAAAAAACCTTCAAAATCCCATGGAATCAATTTTCCATCACTTATGCCTGATTTATCGTTCAGTGCTGAGTTTTTTATAATACTGTATGTTGAATCTCCTTGTTCTTTATGTCCAATTAATTCATTGTTACATTGTTATATGTCCATCATACCTTCCAATATCCCTCGCGAAACAATGTCAATTGGATTGTTACACATATAAGAGCGAGATTAATGGAAGTAATTGAAATCAATGTTGACTTCGGAGGGGGGCCTGGGGGGACATTCACCCCTGGAGCAATGAGATTTCCCCCCCGGAAGATTTGAGATGTTTAGTTTATAAGTTCTCTTTATCTTATTAGGAAAGAATTTCAAATGGAGGATAATGTTCACAATACATATTTTCATTCCTTGCTAAAATGCGAACATTTTTACGAAAGTGCAACAATTTTGAAATCAAAACAAAGAAAAATTACAGTTTTCTTTGTCTAAAATTAATAACATTGATCTAAAATAGTTTTCCGTGTGTGATTTTCATTAAGCTTTCAAATAAATGTCTTTTCCCTTTCTTGTAACTGTTTAAATATTTAAGAAATGGAATATTAGGTTAATATTTATTGTTAATCATTTCAAATTCTTAATTAAACATATAAAAAATAATACTTGTTAAAAATTTACGCACCAACAAGGAAATTTAATGTCATTTTCTATACAACGAATTTCTTTATATAATGAATTTTTTATTGGAACAATGAATTTCGTTATATAGAGACTCGACTGTATATGTGTCAATTCAAGTATGTTTCTTTTATGTTTATGAGCTCTAATAACAGTGGTTGAATAGTATTTGTTCTAAATCTACATATTTATTCATATTTCTCCACCGCATTAAAATAAATAAACTTTTCGTATTCAGTATTAAAATTATTTATTTAATAATAATTCCTTTTTACCGTAAACATATCGTACGGTCATTGCAAGCCTCTGCTCTGTTTATGTTGTAGAACATTATTTGTATGTAAATAAAAAATATTTTGCGTCGATGTTTTACTATACAATGTACTGTTTTCAATTGATTTTTTATTAAGTCTGCAGTTGTATCATACTATAGGCATGTCATGTTAGAGATTCTTGTTGCTAGCACGATTGCTTATTATTATAAACACGATTAAATCTAGCAAAGCCCTAGTACTGAATTGAGTTTTCTACTCCCTTTTGAGAAGGTTACGTGGCGCCCTCTAGCTAGATCGTGAATTACGGAGTGTTTCCGTAAAATCCTATGAATTGAAAAGGCCGGTAAGCGTCAGCGCATGAAGTCTGGCCGTGTGTTTAATAAAGGATTAGTCAAAATTAGCGGCGGAATTACATTAGAAATCCTGTAAAAAAATAAAATACTTTTGAATATTTGGCGTGAAAAGACGATAATGTCATGCGATTTGACGAGCTGCACCTTTTTCCCGCCAAAAGCAAACGATTTAAATGCAACTGGAAACTTTTGGATATTTATAATGAGTTTAAATATTGTATTTATTGAATTTAAACTTAAACAATGAGAGCGTTTAATATATTATATACATATATTGTATTGCATATATATATTATTTGTAGCTGTAGTTATTTAATTTACCTCTGGAAAAAATATTTTCATGCATAAAAAATTCCTATTCAGAAAAATTATTTTCAAACATTAAAGCATATTCAAAAATAAAAGAAAGATGTTTCCATAGCAACAAAATCGAATTGACAATGCTCAACTGGACTTTGAACTTGAAACAATTTTAATTAATTTAAATCTGAATTTTATTTTAAATCTGAAATTTTGATGATTAAATTTGAATATAAATACATATAAATATCGATATAAAGAAACTATACTTAAAACAAACTAAAACTGACAAAACCAAAGACATTTAATTTATCTAAACAAGTTGAACATGAAACTGTTTTCCTTTAAAATGTATTTGACATAAAAAAGTATTTTTTGAAATTGTTTTTCATCGCCAACCGATGATAAATCGCCAAATAACAAAATTTTCATTATTTTTTTACGGACAGGATAAGGATTTTTCGCCGAAATTTTTTTATAAACGTATATATGCTCATGAGAAAAACATTCTGTAATTTTTTCAGGTTTTTCGGAGTATGCCCGTATGGAGACCTTCCTTGTTAGCTGCAAAATCTGATGGGGGAAAAAAAAGAACCGCGCATTTCGATCTTATAATATTTTCACATTCCTGCTTTTGTTTTGAGACTTATAAAGAAGCGATTCAAGAACCACTTTTAATTTATTTTTTGCATTTTAGTAATAATAGTACATATAGTGTATTATTACTTTTTTTAATGAGTTTCAATTTTTTTTATGTTTTTATTAAGGAGAAATATATGTATAGACATGAAGGAGCTGATTTTGCATTATCTCCTAAAAGAAAAAAAATAAACAACAACAACAACAAATGTATATATGTATTTTCTTTTGAGACATCGTTTTAACTCATTTGTAAATGGAATTTAAAAAAACGTATCTTTTCGTTTATTCCAGTGTTATTTTATTTATTAATTTATTTATTTTTTTAATTTGTTGGTGATAGCAATGAATTTTTTGCAATTAATCGTTTTCCCCCAAAACAGAGAATGTTAATTATATAGGATTATTCATCCTCCTCCTTTTAAAATATAAGCGACAGAATTTTAAGTATTCATATGCAATTTAAATATTCGCATAATTTTCCATTTACATTAAAAGAAAACTATGATAAGAACAGTATTATAATGTGTAATAATAGTGGAATAATAAAATGCTTTACTATTGCATTGTTATATTATATTACATTATTGTACATTATCAGCGATCTAATTTTCACAAGATCTTATCTCAGAAAAAATAAACTTTTCTACCAAAAATAAAACCGACTTCAAAAACTACTGCAAAGTGAAAAATATTTTTTTTTACATAATAGTGATAAGAAATTAAATTAAGAGCGTGGTATTTACCCTGCGTTATGTACATTAATTTTATTTTTTGGATTCGGTGACAGAAAAGACGAGTTACACATAATTTTTCAATAGACAAACATGCAAGTATCTACGAGTGTTTTTTACGTTTAATATTTAGTTAAAAAAATTAACTTTATTATATTTTAAACATTTCTTCTGGTGTTATAAATGTGTATTTTCAAGTAAGATTAGCAGCTACAATTATGTGTCTTAAATTAAGTATTAATGTAAAATTAATGCTTTTATACAGGATATTATGTAAAAAAAAAAAAAAAAAAAAAAAAAAAATCGTAGCCAATCACAGATTTTAAAATCCAAGATGCTATCCGATTTGACTGATTAAAAGTGCTATTACACGTAAAAATTGCAAGCAACAAAAATCGCCTGCGTTTTTTCGTTTTCTTAGCATTTCATTGGCTGTTCGAGAAGAGTCTTTACCATCATTTGGATTTCCAAGCATTTGATTGGCTCTTACTGGCGACTAGCTTCGTTCCAGGCGTCAAAGACGCTCCGACAAAAGAGAATCGCGCGCTAACCAAGCGACTCGCCTGTTCCCATAGGCTAACATGGAGACGCTTGCGATTTGACGCCTGCAGCATGACACGTGTAATAACACTTTAAAAGTGCTATTACACGTGATTAGAAAACTCGATTACAAATGCTTAGAAAACGAAATAAAAAGAATATTGCCCAGTTAAACTGATAGCATTGACCTCACAGGCTACGCATACTAATTGTACATTACAGCCTTGTATTTTCGTTAATTCCGTTCGAAAAAAAATTAAGAAGGGGAAACAGCTCTGCCCTTTCTAATTTTTTATACTTAGTCATTGAACCTCCTAAACTATCAAGGACATGCTTTATCATATAAAAATATCTATATCCAAAATTCAGAGCAAATCGGATAATTCTTAATAAAAACCCATTAAGCATTTATATAATTTAAGAGGAGTTATTCCCCTCTTTTATATTTAACCATTAAACTTCTAAAACTATTCAGAGATTTCAACGAAAACTGACAATTCTGGTTGAAAAATCCATTTATATAAGTTAAGCGGAGGGCATTAGAACCCCCGTTCCCCCTGTTTATACTTATTCAATGAACACCTAATAACAGCCACAGTATCGCCTCATCAGAATGATCCTATATCTAAATTTTGAACGAAAACTGTTAATTCTACATGAAAATCCCGTTTATATCAATTAAGGGGAGGGGCATGAGCCCCCCGTTCCCCCCGTTTATACTTATTCAATGAACACCTAATAACAGTCACGGAATCGCCTCATCAGAATGATACTAAATTTTGAACGAAAACTGTTAATTCTGCATGAAAATCCCGTTTATATCAATTTAGGGGAGGGGCATGATTCTCCCGTTTCCCCTCTTATACATATCGAATGAACTCCAAAAACGAATCAGGGAAGCGCCTGATCAGGATATACCTTTATACCAAATTTCAAGTGGATCCGATATTTTTATCATGAGTTATCGCGTTACGTACGAACGTACATACAGAACGGACGGGCACATAAGCTCTCAGGCTATGATAGCCTGTGAGCTAAAAAGGCAGGCAATTTTTGTCGCTTGCAATTTTTACGTGTAATAGCACTTTAAGAATGGGATTTTTTTTCATACCATTTTTGCTGAACCTTGTTGTGATTTATTCTTGAACTTGTGTGACTGGTACAGGATCCAAAAAAATCAATCTCTTAATTTATTTTCTTATCACTATTATATAAAAAAATTATTTTTCACTTTGCTGTAGTTTTTGAAGTCGGTTTTATTTTTGGTTGAAAAATTTATTTTTCTCTTTTTAGTTAAAGGTTCACGATTTTTACGTTACTTTTTTGATGGAAGTTGCTGACTTTCTCGCATGAAAAAATATTAGTCTTTGAAAGTTGACAATAAAAAGAGCTTCATCTTACGAAGATGGTTCTATGGTTCTGCGAAATGCAACATCCTGCGAAAGAGGGGGCGAAGTGGGAGGTCGTTCCGGGCGCGGAAATTTAGGGGAAGCGCCAAATTTATACTACCAATGTAATTTTTGGCCTGTCACAAGAAAAAGTTGGTAGAAGGGACGCCGAATTCTAACTTTGGTCGGGCGCAATTTTCTCTTAGCATGCCCTGGACGAAATAGAGAAGGGGGCTCAATAACGTATCAAAAGATGACAGGGAAAACTCTAGAGTGTAAAAGTTGCGAAAAGCGTTTCATCAAATTTATTGTTATTAATGAAATTTCTACAGTGCAAAAGATATGCTTACGCACATTTTTATTTGAGATTCAATAATTAAAAAACAGCAATTTATTTTATGGTGTCATTAACATACTCTCATTCGGACTTGTTATGTAAATGCTAATATATAAATAATATATATGTAATGACAAATATGCTTAAATGTTTGCTAACCATGTTACTTTTATTTTAATTTATTTGGTTAATCTTTCGCGAAATCATAAAATTCTGATGCTATCGGGAATTTACTATATGATCATGGCTACATTTTGTTTATTTTTGATTGTTATGTATTTCACTTTTCTTACAAAGAAGGTCTCCATACTGGGCATACTCAGAATTTTTTGAAAAAAAATATTGATTAAACTACTCATGTGTGTAATAAAGGAACAGTCAAATTTAGCGGTGGAATTACAGAAGAAACTCAGTAAAAAAATAAAATACTTTCGAGTATTTGGTGCGAGAAGACGAAAGCGTCCCGAGATTTGGCGAGCAGCATTTTCCCTCGCCAAAAGCAAATGATTTTAATGCACCTGAAAATTTCCTGTCAATTAAATTTTAGAATACGTGTAAATAGTGTTTAGTGAATTCAAATTTAAACAATGACAGAATTTGACATATTGATGTATTTTATATTACATATTTCTGTTGCTTTTGCTGCAGTTATTTAATTTTATCACTTTAAAAATAATTTCTTACATAAAAAGTACTTTCATATTGAAAAGTATTTTTTTCATTTATGACAAAATAAAGGGCAGATGAAGAATGCTGCAATAATGCATTTCAATATCGGAGAAGTTTTGGTTTCCATAGCAACAAAATTGAATCGACAGAGCTCAATTAGATTGGAGTTAACTATGAGATTGAAACAATTTTAATTAATTTAAATTTTGTTTTAATTAGTAAAATTTCACAGTTAATTTTCATTCTGAATACATTATGACAAAAATATAGCTAAAACAAACTAAAGCTGACAAAACTAATCCTATATAAATAAAATTTCTTTAAACAAGTTCAAGATGAAACATTTTACCTTAAAAAGAATTTGACATAAAAAAGGTATTTTTTGAAATTTTATTTTGTATCCAGGCGATGATAAATCGCCAAATAAAAGAAAATGTCATTATTCTTTTACGAACGTTCTATCGGGGTTCCGCCAAAATTTTTTTACAAACATATATATCCACATGAGAAGAACATTCTGTAATTTTTTCAGAATTTTCTCAGTATGCCGGTATTGAGACCTTTCTTGTTAGCACGAAAACAGCTTATCTCACTTAGTCATTTATGCTTCTTTTCACATGCTTGTTATATCATTATAATTTTTAATATGTTAGGTAATGTGGAGATTTAAAATATACTAAGAATTCTTCCATTTTTGGTTCCATTGCTAATTTACAATATGTTGTTGCTAATACCTCTTTATTTCATGCTAAACTTTTCCATGGACTCGATTACGGAAGATTAGAAAATTCATCTTCATTCACATCTAATAGTCTTGGTTAATTCATCATAATCGGTCTACATGTTACTAATTGACATATTTTAGTAAACACTAGCTGCACCCGTCGAAACTCGAAGGAAAAGAATATATATTAGGTATGATATATATCAATCTTACATAGACAGTAAAATACTGCGCAAAATAAACAATTGCTACCTCTTAAAATAGGGATAAGATAGCTTTTCATGATGACGATGTACAAACTTCAGAAAATAACAAAAAATAAGGGAAACAACTCATAAATTACTATGTTGGACTTAACTTCAGCTACAATTCTTTTTTTAAGGTGGTTTCTAAACCTTAAATATTATTTAAATGCCAAATTATTTAGGAAGTTAATATTATACCCCAGAAGACGAATTCAGAAATATCTGCTTAGTTTATTTTTTCTTCGTTTAAACATCGCTTGATAATTGTACAATAATTATAATATCAATGAAACATTTTAGTTATTATAGAAACAGGGACTTACTAAACTGCTTAACCAACCCACTACACATTTCCAGCACTTGCAATAAATTTAATTTATTTATTGGTTTGTATCCTCCATGAACTTGTAAAAATTAATTTTATTGTTATGGCAATAACAAAAGAAAGAAAAAAAAACCGAAATATCTGTTATTAAAAAGAATAAAATTTTTGTATTTGTTGCTGAAATGCAGAATATTTTTTTATTTTAAACAATAACTTAATACAATGAAATGATTTTAATTATTTTTTGATATTATGTAAGATAGAAATATAGTAATACCGGCATATCACAGATTTTATTCTTTTTTTCTAATATGACATCATTTACACCTTCAGAAATACTCATCTTTTCTTAAATAAAAGCGTGATTTATGCAGTTATTTAAGAATTCTTAAGTTTTTCATAAAATATTCATTGTAATTAAATAGAAATGGCGCAGTTTATAGAAATATTTTCATTTGAGCACACCATGGACATTCACATTAATAGAAGTTCACTTTATTTAGATGCAGGAATTAAAGTCAGTGAATATGACATCATCACCGACACAGATATAACAATGTATATTATATTCATAGAACAAATTTATCTGGTTTCTGTATGACGACATTTTCTCCATCGACAAAATTTCGCTTTAGATAGTATATTTTATTAAAGTTTATCTTCTGTTATTTTACTTACATAATACTTAATAATATTACTCAGTAAATAATCTGTGCATTGCAGGGAATAACTATGAGCAATCATTTTATTATGATTAAATTTAACAAAAACCTTTATTTATTTTATTTTATTTTTATTTATTTATTTATTTATTTATTTTTTTGAAATGCGATTATACATTCACCGATGAGATCAATCTCCTGATTGGTGGAAAATAATGAAACAAAATAAATTTTGAGAAAAGTTTAATCTGTTGCCACTGTTTTGAAGAAATGTCATGAAAAAGCTTTTAAAATTAAAAATAAAATATAAAAATTGAAATAAATTAAAAATTAGCCAGAATGGGCACATCTACACATAAACAGCTTTCATTTAAAAAAAATAATTATCAAAATCGGGACAGTAGAAAGCTCAGGGCTGATGTCCAAAAAAACGGCCAGGTGTTTTAAATATATAGATAATGCAGCAAAACATAGAAGTTTTGGAAGCATATTATGATATTCTAATTTCCTTTAAAACATATCGCTCACTCTTTACTTTTGTCTGGCAATCTGATTAAAATTCAAGATTTTTGTTTAAGTACTCATCTTTTTAGCACTTTCCAACAAAGTTGAAAAGTGCTTATGCATTAGGTTTGTCTGTCGGTCTGGCCGTCTATCTGTCTGTCCGCGCTCTAACTCCCGTAAATATACTCGGATTGCTATGAAATTTTTATACATTATTGAAGTTTACCCTAGCACAAAATCTTTTGAAAATGAAGTATCTACCATGATTAGTTTATCTACAGGGCGAATCAAAAGTTTCCCATTACATTACGGTCTATGGGGAAAAATCGTTAATATACTCGAATTGCCATGAAATTTTAGGACGTTATTGAGGCTTACCTTAGCACGAACCCTACTGAAAATGAAGAATCTATCATGATTAGCTTATCTACAGAGAGAATCAAAAGTTTCCCATTACATTACAACCTATGGAGAAAAATCGTTAATATACTCGGATTGCGATGAAATTTTAGGACGTTATTGACGTTTACCCTAGCACGAACCCTATTGAAAATGAAGTTTCTATTATGATTGGTTTATCTACAGGGCGAATCAAAAGTTTTCCATTACATTACGGCCCATGGGGAAAAATCGTTAATATACTCGGATTGCCATGAAATTTTAGGACGTTATTGACGTTTACCCTAGCACAAGTCCTATCGAAAATGAAGTTACTACCATGATTAGTTTATCTACAGGGCGAATCAAAAGTTTCACATTACATTACAGCCTATGCGGAAAAATTGTTTCAAAGGAATTTTAAAGATATTATACCCTGTCAAACATATTAAAATATGCATTCTATAAAATATAAGGTGAAAATGTAGCTATTATTCATTTACAGGGCCACACAAAAGAATTCCATTAGATAATGGTAAAAGGAGGAATTGTGTGTGACATATTTTAAATATATTAAGCTTTTTCATGTATAATAAAATTGATATATGTCACTGAAGCTTAATATAAATTATACTCTACTGTCTTGCATAATATGAAGTACATAGCATTTACAGGGCCACACAAAAGATTTCAAATAGTATATTGTTTCCGAAGTACCGTATGTTTGTCCGATGATGGCTGATGGAGGGATGAAATGCATTTTAATTATGATATTCGCGTTTATATTTCGCTAAATATATGCACATTATATGGTGTGTATAAATGTTATAGTTGATATACAGGGCTACCCAAAAGAGCTCACCAACGTTACTGAATATGAGCGTAAATTATTTAAACGGGGTTCTTAAATAAGCTATGCATGTTTACGCTGAGCTGCATTCAATTTACAGAGAAATGTTTGCAGAATATAGATAAAGGGATATACAGGGCCACGCAAAGAATTCGGTACATGGACGCCTATGAATGATGATTTATGAGAATGTGATTTGAGTTGTTTTAAAAGTGTTTTAGTTTACAATAAATTTTTGCCTAATGCTGACGTGTAATAAAGGAACAATGTAAACTACAGGGCTGAACAAAAGTAATCAAGTATGTTTCCATCTAATAGTATGAATTGCTGAAAAAGAAATTTCAAACTACTGGGTCTTGCTAAGCTAAATTTTCCCATTATATGAACTGACATATGAAATGCAGGTTCTAATGTACTGGAATACATATTTGGGTATATTTGGCTATACACTATTATTTCCCTAAATAACAAAGTTTTGTTAAAGATTTCATTAAGTGTTGGAAAGTGCTTCATAATCTATGCTTAACGCATGATTTTTCTTACTTGTTTCTCCTTGCTCCCATTCCCGGATACAATTCAGAAGGCTTCATAACTGCGAACTCACTAAGATTGGCAATTATTCTTAATGCCTACTGCCATTTAAGGTCCTACCATGCAAATATATCGCACCAACAATGTCGGTAATATTAATTGCAGTAACATTTTTCTATGTTGTAAATATGAAACAGTAAATATATTGCCATAAATTATGCGTAAAAATTTCATTCTCTAACCAAGACTCCTATACTGAAAAATTACTGTAATTATTATTTCATGGAGTAATTAAAAGCAATCTCAAAGCACACACACACATATATATATATAACTGTTTAAAGTAATATAAATATAGGATGCATATAATATACATATATATAAATAGTATGTGCCGCTAATCTGATGTTATGTGCTCAATTAAACGGATTAATTTAGTTTTGCATCTGTATTTCTTAACATTTAAAATAAAGTTTTATATTTAATAAATGTACTTTAAATTAACATTCTAAATGCAATTGGCCTTTGACACTTGTAAATATGACTGGCAATCAACAAATCCAAAGAAACCCATTGGAAAAGATCCATTATTGAATTTGAATGGGAACGTCTCGGAAACAAGTTAGTTACTGCCAAATTGGCATTATTTATGTGACTTATTTTGGTTTAATTTGGCGATATTTTACTAAATGTTGCCAAGCTTGGTGACAAATTGGCGCTGACACAGATAAATATAAAGTTTCGTGCTTATGATTGAGAAAACGGCTCCAACGATGAAAGTTAATTTGCGAGAAGTCCCTAATTTATTAGTTTTTGCCTAATTACTAAAAAAGTATTGAACCAATTTAGATGGAATGGAAGTGGTACCAATTCGAGAATAACCACTTTCATTTAACACAAAAACCAAATTAATCGGTTGGATAGGTTTGGAGTAATTGGTGAACATATAAAATATATGTTAAATAACAAAATATATACATATGCGTCGAATTGACAATCTCCTCCTCCTTTTGAGGAGTCGGCTAAAAATGGACCCGTCACAATTCTTTAAACCTGAATTTCTCTTTTCTTATTAAATTTATTAAAAAAGTCGAAGTAAAAGTTTTAGAATTATGAAGCGTCCCCTTTTTCGAGACAGCAGTTTGTGAAATACATATCACTGATAATGTAATTATAACATTAAAATATAATAATGCTATCAACGTAATAATATAAAAGCACACTTTATAAAAATAAGTTATAATAATGTATTAACAATATATGGTAAATTTTACTTTTTTAAAATGTAAAAAATAGAGAAATTAATGTAAACAGACATATAGCAGATTTGCAAAAATAGCAATTTCTTTCATGCTTAAAAGCAAGATGTAATTCATGAACGAAAAATTAAAAACGGTCTTAATGCAAATTCCTTCAATAATCATGCTTACAAGTGCTATGCTGTTATATTTAAATAGGAGACAAAAACTTTCATTTTGTTGTGCTGAGAAAAATAATCTTTTGAGAACTGTCATAAAATAGCTGATTTTAGGAGAAAATGGCAGCTAAGCTTTATCTATAACTAGACAGAGAGAGACAGAGAAAAAAAAAGTTGTTTAGCGATTTATTTGTACGTGTCTAACACCGCACTCGGAGAAATGTTTCTAGGGTTGGGAAGTTCCTACGTATGAAAATTCTGATAACTTTTTACCAAAATAAAAAGAGGATTCCTAAATGATGTTGTGCTTTTCTTAACTTCGGAGATTAATATGGTTCTGCATAGAACAATGAACGACTATTTTGCTATATTTATTTTAAATGAAGCAATGGCCGCCAAGTATTCATGTTTACAACACAGTTAGATAAAAATTTTTTAAAATTTAACAATGCAAAAGAAAAAAAAATGTTATGTACATAAATAAATAACCTTTTTTCTTGAACTGTTCAGCATAGCGCCAATGACTCCCCAAAGCAAAGATTTTGTTTAAAACAAAATAATAATAATAACAATACTCAAATTCATTTCCTATACTTTTTATCTTTTTAAGACAGTTCTATAATAATCTATAATAATAAAGAGAGAAGGATGTTTGTCTGTGAGCACTGTTCTGAAGAGACTGCTGCACGTAGAGTTACAAAATTTGGAGGGAAGGTACTTTTTTACATGTAGTTTTGCACCTCGAAGCCCGATTTTCGATTTTTTGTTTCGATTTTTTTAAATAAATTTTTAGGCGATTTTTAGCGTTATTTTTGCTGTTTTATCCCATTAGTGAAAGGAATACGGTTTCATTCTTTTAACCCAAAATAGCAATTTTTTTCCTCTTTTCAACAAAGTTTATTCGGAATTTGTACAGCGATTTTTGAATTTTTAACGAATTTTTAATGCGATTTTTAGTGTTTTTTCTCATTTTGCGGCTATTTTTTTAAGATGGATAAAAAGAAAATCGTTTCAAACTTTTAGCCTAATACCCTAAATTTTGTGTTTGTTACGATTTTTAGATTTTAATGATTTTTAATGCGATTTTCAATGCGATTTTTAACGCTTTTTCAAGATTTTTTTGCGTTTAGCATCTATTTTTTTCACTGTTGTTCTATAAAAAACTTGAACTGTTGAGAATGCAATGAGTAGTATTTTCTTTTGCGAAATCTACCTAAAATGTCAAAAATTTAGGTACCACTATTTTCGAATAGAAATTTCATAAACTATCTTAAATTCTCGCTTAAGACCGCTACCCCCTCGAGTAATATATCACATGGTAGGTTGTTTAACAGAGTATCGTATTGATAAAGTTTTTGAAGAATAGTGCGCTCCTTGGTGGTGGAAAATGGAATTAAAAGAACGTGATTTTTAAAAATCTATAATAATAAAGAGAAAAGTTTTTGTGTGTATCAGCGCTGTTCTGAAGAGTTTGCTGTACGTAGAGTTACAAAATGTGGAGGGAAGGAACTTTTATACATGTAGTTTTGCACCTCGAAGCCCAGTTTTTGATTTTTTGATTAGATTTTTTTAAATATTTTTTAGGCGATTTTTAGCGTTCTATTTGCGGTTTTATTCCATTAGTGAAAAGAATACGGTTTCATTCTTTTAACCCAATATAGCATTTTTTTTTCTCTTTTCAACAAATCTTATTCGGAATTCCTACAGCGATTTCTAAATTTTTAAAGAATTTTTTAATGCGATTTCTAGTGTTTTTTCTCATTTTGCGGCTATTTTTTGAGATTGATAAAAAAAAATCGTTTCAAACTTTTAGCCTAATGCCCTAAATTTTGTGTTTTTTACGAATTTTAGATTTTAACGATTTTTAATGCGATTTTCAATGTGGTTTTTAACGCTTTTTCAATTAGGCTTTCAACGCTTTTTTAACGTGTTTAGAATCTATTTTTTTTCATAGTTGTTCTATCAAAAACTTGAACTGTTGAGAATGCAATAAGTAGTATTTTCTTTTGCAAAAATACCTAAAATGTCAAAAATTTAGGTACCACTATTTTCGAATAGAAATTTCATAAACTATCTCAAATTCTTGCTTAAGACCGCTACCCAATCGATTTATATAACACCTGATAGGTTATTTAAAAGAGTATGGTTTTGATAAAGTTTTTGAAGAATAGAGTGCTCTACCTGGTGGTGGAAAATGAAACTAATAGAACGCTATTTTTTTAAAACTATAATAATAAAGGGACAAGTTTGTGTGTGTGTCAGCGCTGTTCTGAAGAGTCTGCTATACGTAGAGTTACAAAATGTGGAGGGGAGGTACTTTTATACATGTAGTTTTGCATCTCGAAGCCCGATTTTCAATTTTTTGATTAGATTTTTTTGGTAATTTTTTTAGGCGATTTTTAGCGTTCTTTTTGCAGTTTTATCCCATTAGTGAAAGAAATACGGTTTCATTCTGTTAACCCAATATAGCAATTTTTTTTCTCTTTTCAGCAAAGTATATTCGGAATTTGTACAGCGATTTTTGAATTTTTAACGAATTTTTAATGCGATTTTTAGCGTTTTTTCTCATTTTGCTTTTTTTTTTAGATTGATAAAAAGAAAACCGTTTCAAACTTTTAGCCCTAAATTTTGTGTTTGTTACGAATTTCAGATTTTAACGATTTTTAATGCGATTTTCAATGTGATTTTTAACCTTTTTCAAGATTTTTTGCGTTTAGCATCTATTTTTTTCACAGTTGTTCTATCAAAATCTTGAGCTGTTGAGAATGCAATAGGTAGTATTTTTTTGCGAAATTTATCTAAAATGTCAAAAATTTAGTTACCACTATTTTCGAATAGCAATTTCATAAAATATCTTAAATTCTTGCTTAAGACCGCTACCCCCTCGAGTAATATATCACCTGATAGGTTGTTTAATAGAGTATCGTTTTGATAAAGTTTTTGAAAAATAGAGTGCGCTAGCTGGTGGTGAAAAATGGAACTAACAGAACGCGATTTTGTTAAAATTTGGAAATATAACAATGTGATTTATTTTAAATTTTAAAATGATTTATAATACATGATAAAAAATGTAAACAAAGAATGTTGTGACACATTTCAGGGTGCGTGAAAGGAGGGGCGCAAACAAAATTAGGAAATGTAATACGAAGATCTGTTTTATATTTTAAGGTAGTTTATAACGCATGTTAAAATTTTTAGAGTACTGGCGATGCTCTGGAGAGACTGCTGCATGAAGTTATGTATGAAATTTTACACCTTGAAGGCCGATTTTCAGTTTTTTTAAATTTATTTCATATGCGATTTTTAAAGGGTTTCCAGGCGATTTTTCCACATTAGCGATAAGGAAAGCGGTTTCATTCTTTCGACCTAAATTAGTGAATTTTGTTCCCTTTTCAATATATATATATATTTTTTTTTTTTTTTTTGGATTTCGTGCAACGATGTTTGGATTTTTAGTGAAATATTTAATGTAAGTTTTGCCGCTATTATTCGACATTAGTAAAAGGAATTTTGCTTAAAACTTTCAGGCTGATGTATTAAATTTTAGCTGTTAAGATTTATGAATTTCAGCTAATTTTAATGCTATTTTTCGAGATTTTTTGCGTTTGATGTCGGATTTTTGTCATACATGAGATTTTCCAATTACAACGTTTTATCCTATTAGAGTAAATTTTGACCCCTGTGATTTTTTAATATTAGTGATTTTTAATGCACATTTCAATACAATTTTTAGAAATTTTTCGAGTTTTATGGTGACTTTTTGATATTCGGAAGCAAAAATTGATTTCAAACTTATAATCTAATATAATTTTAGAGATTTTTAACGCGATTTTTCAAGAATTGTTGTCGATTTTTTTTTTATCTATAAAGAATTTCCTTTTACTACGTGATTATCCTGTCGACCAATTTCGCCAAATTATATCAATCGTGAAACAAGCCAAATTATGCAAATAGATGTAATTTTTATGTTAAATAATGAAAGAAGAGATTTTTTAGAAAAACATTAATACAAATACATATAAAAATAAGAAGTAAAAACCACTTGATGATGTAACAAACATATGTAACATGTTTAATGTCAAGTGAATATGGAATTTACGATCCGCCATTATTGTAGTTTAATCTTATGGTTTGACCCAGATAGTTTCTTGGTCAACCGGATAATCAAATAGTTCAGATTTCCGATTAGAATGTTTTATCCGTTTGATGAAATTCTGATTACTGCGATTTAAAAAATAACTAGCGATATTTAGTGCATTTTTCAATGCGTTTTTAATGAACTTTTTAATGCGATTTAGTACTATTTTTTTTTATCCCCACCACAGTGGTGTTTTAACAATTAAAAAATTATTTTGGTTTCAAACTTTTAGCCTAAGATAGTAAATTTCACCATTTTCCTTTTTTTAATTTTGTCGATTTTCAATGTGATTTTTGATATATTTTGTGTTCTGCGTGATTTTTTTGTAATCCATGTAAAAAAGAGTGGTTGCTACGTTTTACACGACTAGAATATTTTTTATTCACGGGATGTATTTACATTTAGCGATTTTTAATGAATTTTTCAATGGTTTTGTAGTGGTTTTTTGAATCTCACGGCTATTTTTTGAAATTTCGAAAAGGAAATTAATTTCAAACATTTATACTTCATTTACGATTTTCAAATTTAGTGATTTTTTAATGCAATATTTAGCAATGTTTTCATTATTTCTCACGCTTTGCGCCGATTTTTTCATTCGTATTTAAGAAATAATTCAAATTACACAATTTTACTCTATTATTGTAAATGTTGTACCCGCTATTTTTAAATTTGAAACGATTTGTAATGAATATTTTAATACAATTTTTAGATGTTTTCGAGTCCACGGCGATTTTTTCGCAATTAGAAAAGAAATTTTTAAATAATTTGTAGCTTAATGTAGTAAATTTTAACATCAATGATTCAGATGTTTTGTGTATTTTCATAAAATGTTTTTCAAGTTTTGTGTCGATATTTTTTAACTAATGAAAGAGTTCAGATCTCAATGTTTTGTCCCAATATGGTAAATTATGTCCGCAGGAATTTGATATAAATGTTTATCTTACTATGACAAATTTTGTCCGGATTTTTGAATTTTACTGATTTTTAATCTGTTTTATAGTGATTTTTCAAGTTCTGTGACAGTTGTTGACATCGGTAAAAGAATTTCGGTTTCTAACTTTTAGCATAAATAGTACAATTTGTTCTCTACGCTTTTATGAATTATGCCAATTTCTAATGCGATATTCAATTTAATTTTTAGTTAGTTTGGGGGATTTTAGGTGTTCCGTGATGACTTTTCCTGATTCATGAACGATTTCCGATTACAATATTTTCGACTGAATATTAAATTTTTACAGCTATGACTTTTAAATATTCAGCGATTTTTAATATAGTTTTCGATACGATTTTTAGCCATTTTTTTAAGTTCCTTGGCGATTTTCTGCCATTCAGAAACCAATTTTGATATCAAACATTTTGTTTAATGTAGTTATGTTTAAAATGCAATGTTTTATCTCTTAATATGATTTTGGCGTTACATGCCTACATTTTGTAATTTATGAATGATTTCGATCATAACCCCCCCCCCCCCCCCCGCACTGCCTTAATATTATTTTTTAAGCATAGACTTCCAATTATTTAGTTATTTTTAATGCAATTTTCAATGTAATTTTTAACCATTCTTCAAGTTCCGTGGCGATTTTTTTACATCCGGAAATCGATTTCGATTTCAAACTTTTTGGTTAATATGGTTAAATTGTTGATTACAATATTTTATATTATAACAGTGAATTTTTACATTAGGGATTTTTTAATGTTTTACGACTTTCATTAGAATTTTCAATGCAATTTTTGGACTTTCTCAGTCTTTTTTTTTTTTTTTTTTTTTTTTTTTTTTTAACATTTTTTAAAGGAATTCGATTTTAAATTTCTAGACTAATAAGAGTTTGGTTTCAAACTTTTATCCTTTATGGTAATTGTTTTGCTCTCTTATTTTAATCTACAGCAATTTTTAATGAGGTATGTTTTTTTTTTTTCAAAGGAATTCGATTTTAAATTTCTAGACTAATAAGAGTTTGGTTTCAAGCTTTTATCCTTTACGGTAATTGTTTTGCTCTCTTATTTTAATCTACAGCAATTTTTAATGAGGTATGCTTTTTTTTTTTTTTTTTTTTTTGAGTTTACGATGTTTTTTTTTTTTTTTTTTTTCAGATACGGAAAAAGAATTCGGTTTTTAATTTCTTCGCTAATATGATAAATTTTCTTCTGTGCGATTAAAGATTTTTATTGCGATATTTTAGCAGTTTTTTTCGTATTTCAATGCTTTTTACATTATCAAATCAATTGGATTCAAAACATTTATCCAAGTAGAGTAAATTTTGAGTTCCGTGATTTTTGAAAATTTTGCCATTTTTAAAGCGATGTTTACGTTTCTTCGCGACCCTCTTCGATTTTTTAGAGGTTCAATTTTTGGCCGAATTTATTAAATTCCAATTTCTTTTCTTCAAAGTTTATTCGAAATTTGAAACACAATTTTTGAATTTTGTTTTATATTTTTATGAGATTTTTAATGTTTTTTGCGATTTGTAAGTTTTTTCCGCATTAGTAAAAATAATCCAACTTTAATTTTCTAGCCCATCTCTTTTCAACGAAGTTTAGACGAAATTCGTGCAGCATTTAAAAAAATTTTCGAGGTTTTTATTATGATTTTTAAAGTTTTTTCGCAATTCTTGCTATTTTTTGATGAACCCGGGCAACGCCGGGCAGAACAGCTAGTAAGTAAATAAATAAGAAAACAGAAATAAAAAATGTAAAAAAAGAAAATTCCTTATTGAAGTACACAAAATTTCTGATTTAACCCTAAAGGTCATATTATATTTTTTAAGTATGAGCTTTTCGGGCATGAAAATACAAATTCTGTGGGTATGCACAAAGCCCTTCATTTTCTTATATGTGTATTTTATATTGAATTTAAATAGCTTGCTCACTTTTGCGTTGCCTGCATTTTGGCGAGACTCGGTTTTTCTCAAAAGGTTACCAAAATCCCCCACCGCTCAAAAAAAAAAAAAGTTAAAATCCTATTTCCCCATTTTTTTTTCTTTTTTTTTTTTCATCACAAAAAATAAAATTCTATACAGCTTTGATTTCTTTATCTTTTTTTATTATTACTTAGATATTAATATAATAATAATAATAATAATAATAGTAATTATCCCCTTGCCTCTTTGCTAAATTTTCACTTTCATCATTGTTTCTCTTAGCACACAAAGTTTAAGATATTTAATTTATTTTTTCCTTATTTCAAACAATGGTAAATAACACTAGTTTACACGGTTTTTATACCCCAGCTGAAATTTGTTAATTTATTGTTTATTTAGATGGAGTTATCCAGAAAAAATAATTAAAATATTCTGTCACGTCTGGTTTAAGAAATGTTTATTTACTTAATTGGATTACATAATTTTGGTATTAATATTTAAAAAAATTAAAAATTGGATAATCTTTGCCTTCTTTTTATAGTTATTTGGATCAGTTTCTCTTATAATGGACCAACAGTAATCCACTAGCATGTTTTCATCCCAAAATCACTGATGTCGTTCTTCAAAAACCTTTGAATCTCGGTGAAAACGTTCCCCTTGTTCGTCACTCATACTTTCTAAGTTTTCTCATACGCTCTCATACTTCTAAGTAAGAAAATACTCAGATACGAATGCAGGAAATGAATCTTTAATGAGATGTTTACTCCCATCTGTTGAAAATTTTTCAATAAATCGGCAACAATTTCTTTGTAATTTTCATTATTTTTATTTCCCAAAAATTCTTCAACAACCATTTTGAATGACTTCCATTGTTGTAGGCAAGAATCAAGAAGCTTTGTTTTAGATTTTGGTAATTGTAAATCTCTTATAAGATCATTTAATTCGGCTTGGTTAATTAAATGTGGAGTCTTTTCTTAAAAAGAGAACTCGCCAGAATCACTAGAAATCGATTTGAATTCAACATAACTTTCACTGTCATATCCTAATATATTTACACTCGGATTACCGGGACAAACTGGACGTGGTAAATCTGTCGAGTGTAAAATGGGCTTAGTTACAGACGGAACTTACTCATATATAATACTCGCCTTATTTTTTGTTTTACATCCCACTGTCTTCGTAACACAAAAGTAACATTCATTCTTATTAACAACATTCATTATCATTAGAAATCATTTTCATGATTTCTAGGTTCTCTCCATAGCATTGGTGAACCAAATGGAGGGTATAAGTTTTCTCATGATGACCACTGGAGTAAAACGATTCTACAGCTATCGCAAAACACATGAGGCACCTACTTTTTATTTTGGTTTGCAACAGGAAATCCGAAATAATGAAGATATGCACTTTTTAACGAATCTACAATGGATCTTCTTTTTTTTAAAATATAAACTCTTCACAAACATAGGAAAGACGATAAGATATTTGTTTACACTTTCTGCTCGACATTTTAATTCAATCCGAAACAAAATATTTGTTGTTTGAAGCGAACGCAAGAACATTAAACTGTCGTTACCACGTTGGGTAGTTATAAAAAAAAAAAAAAAAAAAAAAAAAAAGACTGTAGAAAGAAAATTGTGACGTAACAGAATATTTCTGCTGACACTTTTAGGTTTCAGGAGGGTAGACATTTAAATAAATTTTTTTCGGGGTATAAAAAAAAGTTAAAATTTGTAAACTAGTGTTATCTTTCTTTACAAAGAAAAAAAGGGGGGGGGAGTAAAATCCATTAGTTTTTGAGAAAAGGAATCACCCAGTTTAAAAACAGTGTTTTGAGAAAAACAATTACAAAGTTTTACAACAGCATTATTTTCACTGATCGGAGAGTTTCATTCAACGAGCAAAAAATGCTGCAGGGATTTGAAATTTAACTAAACCGCTTTAGGAAAAAAAATCCCCACGCTTAAAAAGAAAAAAAATCTCGAAAATTTTAACTTAAATTGTAGAAACTCCTCTTAATCGAGTCATTAACATTAAAAGTTTAATTTTTTAAATTTTTATTTGCATGGTTGTAAAAATTTCAACAAATAAGAAATACATTTTTACATTTTAACTAGCGCACCCGACAGACGTTGTCCTTCTTGGCACCGACTCCAGAAAATCAAATAACTGTACGTAAATATGACGCAGAATAAACACTACGCTCTTAATTTAATTTCTTATTACAATAATGTAAGGAAATTATTTTTTACTCTTCATTAGTTTTTGAAGTCGGTTCAATTTTTGATAGAAAAGTTTATTTTTTCTCTTTTTAGTTAAAAGTTAACGATTGTATGAAGTCGGTTAATCAAAATGATAATACAGGAAATATTATTGTAAAGCATACACGTTTGTCAGCAGTGGGCAGTGTTCTCGCTGACATTTGACCAACGTTAGTAATTTGGCTAAGTAAAAATGAAAAACATTTGCCAAATGAGAAAAGTATTAGCAAAATAGATTCGCCATGTTGCACAGACACAAAAAAAAAAAAGCATTTAATTCTTCAATGTATTCCCTTTTTTTCAATATGTTCTAAAATAACCCAAGTTTTTATATCTGTGACAGCGATTGTTATTAATCTAATTTCAACTAATCAGCTACAAATATAAAAAAAATATGTATATATTAAATATATATGCATATGTACGAAAAACGAAAAAGAAAAAGCAAAAATTGAGCACTAGCAATTTGGCGAATCTAATCGCTTGTTTAGTCGCCAAATGAAGAATTTAGTCGCAATTTGGCGCATTGGCGAGCGACAGCGAGAACACTGGCAGTGGGGTTCGAACACGCGATCTCTTTCTTCAAAAAGCTGAGCTTAAATCTGGCGCCTTAGATCGCTCCGACATTCCGTCTGCACTCCATTCATCGAACTTATTCAACACTTTTAATTAGCGAAAAATCACTAACTATTAGTTTTTGCCTAATTACTAAAAAAGTACTGAATCAATTTCAACGAAATGTGAATCTAAATCATTCTCGGGAAGCAGGACGTTTCGGTACCGCTACCGCCATTTCGGTCCTGCCGTTTCGGTCCCGAGACATTTCGGTCCCTAGACGCTTCGGTCAGGAGCCATTTCGTTCCCTGGCCGTTTCGGTCCCACGACATTTCGGTCCCTAGCCATTTCGGTCCCAAGACACTTCGGTCCCTTACCATTTCGGTCCCAAGGCATTTCAGTCCCTTCTCCTGAAAACTGAAATTTTATGAAATAAGACATAATTTTATAGGGAACATTGCGGAGTTTTTAAACTGGACGCCATAAAATTTTTAGTATAATGCGATTATAAGTGCCCGAAAACCGCACACACGTATAACTCTTATCCAAAATATTATAATTCACACAAATTTTGTATGGTACTCCTAATGGTAATTGGTAATCCTAGTTCTCAAAACAATTAGTAATTTTAATATAAAATTCAAATTAATATTTTATTAAATATATTTATTAATTAATAACGTTATTAATTTACATAATGAATTTTACTTTAAAATAAACTCAATACATAATCCATTTTATATTCAATACATCATTATATTTCCCAGTAGTTCTAAACTGAAATTTATCTTTTACTTGTTTATTTATTGTATATTTAAAATTGCAGAAATTTAAAACAATTAGTATAGTTAAAAATAAAACTAAAGTAAAAATTGTTATTATTTTTTTCTGGGAAAGTAGGAGCGGAAAGGTAATACAAATGAATAAATAAATAAATAAATAAATAAATAAAAACTTTTGTCAATTAAAATTTCAAAATAAATTTTTTTAATATTATTGTATTACATTTTAATATATTTTATTAGATTAGATATTACATTTTATATATAATATTTATATTATTATATTTATATATAATATTTATATATAATATTTATATTATTATATTAATTTTATGTAAATAAAAAAAAAATCATCTTATTAGAATGAAATAGGCCCAGGTTCAATAAAATTAACTCACAAAAATTGTCTTCATGGCATGAGAAGACTGTTAAAAATGCAATAAATATATACTATTACTATTAAAAAAAAAAAAAAAATTGGCGGAGGCAAATTTTTAAAAACAATTTTTTTTCATAGCATGCCCAGTTATGAAATCACCATTGCTTTCGTATAATAATAGAAAGTAACTTATGAAAATAAATTTATAAGATGCAACTGGTACACAAGATACTTTGTATTGTAAAATAATAAAAATAATAAAAAATTTGCTCTTCAATAAATATATCTCATTTCTGAATTATCAAAGAAGAGGGTGTTGATGGGTGATTTGAGGAAATATGAATATATTATAACTTATAACTGTCAAATTGAATTATTAAAGACATTTATTATTAAACTAATTGGAAGAAAAAAAAACAAGCACAGTTTTTTATTATTTAATTAATGCTAAATAAAAGGTTCTAAAAAATGTAAGTAAACAGCCAAAAAATATTTATGTTAGTTTATATAAAATACTTTTTAGTTTATAGTAGTTTATAGAAGTTTATATAAAATGCTGATACTAATAATTAATGATAAAATTTAAAATATTTATTCTGATTAATAATAATACTACTAAAAGCGAAAGACAATCTTTCCTAAACTTATACCACATTTTTTAATCAAACAAAATTTTCAGCTTGCTGTAATTTCATTATCACGAGTTATAAAAGTTTAAATTTATCGGACTCTTAAAAAAAAGCCCGAATAATGTTGAATTTATATCATTTGGCAGGTTCACAACAATTAGAATCCAACTTATAAGGCAGCGAGCAAAGGAATAATAAGGGACCGAATTGTCTCGGGACCGAATTGTCTTCGGACCGAATTGGTCTCGGGACCGAAATGTCTCGGGACCGAAATGTCTCGGGACCGAAATGTCTCTGGACCGAAATGGCCAGGGACCAAAATGTCTCGGAACCGAAATGGCGGGACCGAAATGGCGGGACCGAAGTGGCTGGACCGAAATGTCGTGTACCCCCATTCTCGAATCTACTGGAACGCACACACAAAATTTCATCAAAATCGGTCCAGTCGTTTAGGAGGAGTTCAATTACATACACACGCACAGAAGATTTTTATATATAAAGATATATTAGTTTCCTTCAATATAAAAATATCTTGTTCATTCAATTAAAAAAAAAAAAAAAAAAATTTACAGATTATTGAAATAACTTTCCAAACAGTTGAATGATTGATCATTATTAACCCTTTGAACTCTGATGGTTGAATTTTCTACCACTTAATTTTAATCCTAAAATGTCACAATGGCACCGGAATATTCGATCAAATTTATTTAAAGAAGGTTTAATGCATTTTTTCGTGCATATGCTAAACCGAACTTTTTCTTTGCAAAATACTGGTGCCAATGTAACATTTGAAATTTTGAAGAAACTTAACTGTCAGAGCTCAAAGGGTTAAAGTTGATTTCGTTTACAGATTTGTTTCATGAGAATATATTGATTTTTGGAAAAGAGATTTCGAAAGTAAAAATGTCTCCATAAAAAATCCCTGCAATCGAAAAGTTTAAAAAAAAGAGTAAAACACGGGATTTATACAGATCATAATCAACTAAAAAAATGGAAAAATGGAAAAACAAATAAATAAAAATAAAAAAGTGCAAAAATCAATGTCTTCATTAAACAAATTAAAAACAAAACTCTTAAATTGAGCGAATATTAGAGGGTGAATGTTTTCGCTTGAATGAAGTATACTCTTAACTCTATATTTCAATAATAATAATAATAAACATTTTTCTTCATATACAGAAGGAGTTAATAAAATTCTGTAACGGACGCAAAAGCAGCACATATAAAATGCAACAAAATATACTTCATTATAATATGAAAAAATAAATGCATTATAAATTCAGAAAGAAGTTGTATGTTTAAAATCTTTTAACAGTTTACTAGTAACTCTTTAATCAATTTAATATAAACTGCACAGACAAAAGACTGTCCGATTATTAATACAAACAATGAATATTATTGATAGATCATACGTTATTAAACAGTAGAGATATTTATTATTATAATTTAAAATAAAATATTCACATTAAAAGTAAAATTAATAAAACAAAGGTTATTTATTAACATGTTTAATAATGTAGTAGATTATTTGAGAAAAATATTTCTATATAACAATTTTTAACTGAATTTCTAACTGAATCATTAATATTATTTACATTAAATTATTAGAATAAATCTAGGTCTAACATTAAATAGAAATTTAATTTTTTGTATTATAGGAAAAAAAATAAAATCATTAAAATAAATATAGTAAATAAGTAGTTTTAAACGCAGTTTCTTTTCATAATTAAATATATGAAAATCGAATACTTCTAAAGCAGGCATGTCAAACACGTGGCCCGCAGGCCTTAATTGGCCCGCCAGGAACTTCTCTGTGGCCCATCAAGCTTTTAGCATTTTCGTATGTTTGATTAAGTTTTTAGTTGATGCAGAAAATATACTTTACATTGAAAATATTGCAGTGTTGCAAAATTGGAGAATGATTTTATTCAAAATATCTACCATTATTTCAAAAATTAATCTTCATTACATTTAATGGCAGATATTGACATACAATAAATTTAACGATCCGCAATTAAATAAAGATAAGTCTAAATTTTTAAATTAATGGTTGTTATTTTGGACGAAATTTTTTATAGTTTGGCATAGAAGAAGCAAACAACACCGATTCAACACTACTGTGGCATAAAAGATGCAAACACACTGTCATGAATATAATCAAATCTAACTCATCTTAAAATTTCGTTTCCAGGAGATATGGTATTCAAATTTATCAATAAGAAAGCTAAAAAGAGCATATTTTAATCTGAAAATTTAAAAAAAAAATAAATTCTTTTCCCCCTAATAGTTTATTATGTGCTTTATGTTGAAACGAATATATTATTTTATTGCTCTGTTTGATTCACTGTGACATTACAAAGTAATGCGTGGTGTTTGTTAGGTATTAAACATGTATCGAAACTCAATTAAAATACAATGCTAATTTTTAATTAAAATTAAAATTAATTATCTAAAGTATCAGAAGAAATAAATAGCTTTAAAAGAGAAAGTGACACGATTTCTTGTCTCGTAAAATCTATATTATAAAGGCCAAACGTATCTGTGCGTAACACATACGTCATTTTGCGCATGGCAACACTTTGAAATTTGAAATAAATTTCAGTATTGCAATTTTTGCAGCTAAAAGTTTTTAAACTTCTTAATGTCGCACATTTTCAATTTTTACACCATCGTGTAGGGAAAAAATTTTCTTTTAATTAAAATAATAAGTTTGAAAGCTTTATCTTAATTTGTTTTTGAAATATAAATTTTTTTGTAGCTTTTAATACCTCTTTTCGAATCGTGGCAACAGGAGTACTCCATTTCTATTTAAAGCAAAGGGGGGAAAATTGAATGTTGTATCTTCATGTTGCCATTTATATTGTCTCATTAAAAGAGAAAAAACAGAAATTTAAATATCTTCTGTTATAAAACCCGGTGAATTTTGAGTTCTTTTATAAAATTTGATTTACACGTAAAAGAATATCAACAGTTTAATATCTATTTCAGCTAATAGCATTGAGACTTCAAGTTTTGAATCAAAATTAACAAATTAAAATGCCAATTTTTTTTAAACGTGAATACAGATATGAAATATAGATTTGTAAATTTTGATATGGTAAAAATGATGCCGGGTTTAGATTTCACGGCTAAAAAAACATCTATGATTGAGTCAAAGTTAAATAAATTTTGCTTTTTATCATTTTGGAATACTAGCATAAGAACCCTAATTGATAACTTTATCATATTAACATATCTTTATTATTTTTTACTGCTTACATATACGATTAAAGTTAAATTTTAACAATTTCTACAACTGCGTTTTATAGAAATAGTATTTTGTTAATTTGAGATAAATATTGTTTGTTTAAGAGTTAGACGTACCAATATAAAATTCATTTTTTACTATAGCTAATTTTTTTAGGTTTATTATAAGTTAATGAAACAGTTCCTTCTTAAACATTTTCTTTCGTCAAAATTGACGGGTTCTACCTTGTAATAATAATAATAGTAAAAATAATAATAGTAAAAAAATGATAATAATAACAAAAAATTGTTATCCGATTTTATTATTTGGCTGCATGCATTGTCGAAAGCGAGCATTTTGGACATAAGCTCTGTCGGACGCTCCTCTCAGTCCACCAAACTTCGAAGAATGTCCTAGGTAGTTTTAGCTGCCACCACCGATATTAATGGGTGATATCGGTCACCTGCTGTGAGGATTGGTTAAAATAACACTGACGCTGTTAATGAACTGAACTAACAGTTTATTTAAGATATAGATATGTACACAAGAAACAATATTTACAACTATTTACAATTACAACTCGGATATAGATGATCCGGTTCAACATTAAATTAACTACAATAAACGTTGGTTGTGTACCGTTCAACTTACACTTTCTTCCTCACACTCAACGCACGTTGGATACGCTTTATCAGAGATTACTGCAGAATCTCAATACACAAGGGTACTAGGCCTCACTTCTCGGCCTATAACACTATCCACCGGGACGCCTTGTCCCACGCTCAACATATACACTATCCAACAGGACCACAAATCCTGAGCGACCTATCGGTCTCAACGCCAAGCGAGAACTGTCTCCAACCTCTCAGTCCAGAGTTGACCTTGTCAGAGATCTTCCTTCCCCCATGCAGGACTCCTTAGAGCTCATCCATTGGTTCAATCCAGCACTCCAACCTTGAGTCATGACATCTCCTGTTTACACATCACTCTAATAGCTAGATGACAGCTGAGGCACGCCCCGCGGCCATCACTTTCATTCATCAACGAGTGCGTCATCTGCACACCTGTGTCAACATCTGTCATTCGTTATTATAGAAAAGAAAGAAAGGTATTTCGAGCTTCACGGATACACAACCCACAATACATAAAATATTCAGATAAGGAAATGTTATTCCTTTCTAATTCAGGGCAGATGTCTTCTAGGAACCTGACACCCCCCACCTTAGCGGAAAATATGCCTCTTAGGGGCTAATTTTCCCCAAACATATAATATTACGGAAGAGTTCAATAGTCTCTTTGCAGATTTCTTCATTCTAAATATTACATAGGCATTTTCAGGTGTCTGAACATTCTCTACTGACATCTCTACTGAACCTTATACTAATACTACTATTGCATAAACAATACACATGCTAATTTACTATTACAAACACAAAACTTAAAAAAAAAATATTTACACACACACAAAAAAAATTAGACATGTGATGACATCCTTTAAGGTTGTCTACTATTTTGACATTGATACTGATGGGCTAGTAACTGGTTGTTCTTCCCAGCTCTTCCTCTGTAGCCTCGAAATTGCATCAGCATTCAAATGTTGAACTCCGGGACGATGAGAAATGCTCAGGTTCCAGCGTTGCAAGGCTAGAGCCCACCTAGTGAGTTTGGGCGACCTTGGGGTTGTCTCCGTGAGAAATTTTAATGGATTATGATCGGTAATGACCTCAATTTGAGATCCATAAGTCCACTTTTCAAACTTCCGCAACCCGAAGAGAACACTCCAAGCCTCTTTCTCTATACTCGGCCAAGCACGCTGAGCCCCTGACAATTTCTGACTGGCAAAAGCTATAGGTTTAAACTGACCTTTTTCATCTTTTTGAGTAAGACAACATCCTACTGCAAGGTCGGAAGCATCGGCGTGAAGCTGATATTCCCGGCCTACGATAGGTGTAGCCAAACTCGTCACTTTACACAACTCATCTTTAAGAGTATTAAATGCTTTTTCTGCCCTTTCATCCCATGGTACAGTATTTTTGACATTTCCTTTGGTTAATTCGGTTAAAGGTATTGCTATCTCAGCATAATTTGGAATATAAGATCGGTAGAATCCCATTAATCCCAAAACTGATCTAACTTCCTTTTTAGTCTTTGGTCTCTTTATGTCCCTTATTGCTCCGATTTTCTCCGCATCAGGTGCATGAGTTCCACCCCCAATAACATGACCTAAAAACTTAGTCAATTTCTCTCCAAATTTACATTTGTCTAGTCTAATCGTAAAATTTCTATTTTTCAACTCTTCAATGACAGCCCTGACATGCTCACAATGCTCTTCCCAGGTATCGGAGAAAATGATGACATCATCAATATATGCTTCTGCATACCTCCGATGACCTTGGAGAACCTCATTCATGTCTTTTTGAAACGTAGCAGCAGCCCCTGATAATCCAAAAGGCATTGTACGCCACTGATAAGTTCCGTTATGCGTCGTAAAAGCTGTCAGAGGTTTACAATCCTCAGCCATTTTAATTTGCCAATGACCCCTCAATAAATCTATTGAAGATAAATATTTAGCCGCCCCTGCGGTATACATAATTTCTTGGGAATCTTTCATCGGGAAGGTGGGAACCTGCGTTACAGAATTTAAAGCTCTGTAATCAATACACATTCTGACAGTTGCATCTTTTTTCGCAACGCAAACAATTGGATGGCTAATTTCAGCATTCGACGGTTCGATTAGATTTAATTCTAATAACTCCTGAATCTGCCTATCCACTTCCTCTTTATAAGCTACCGGCACGCTATATAACTTTGCTTTTTTCCTTTCTACACCCGGTTTCAGATCAATACGATGTTCCCCTACTTCCGCTGGTCGTACAGGACCCATAAACACTTCTTTATTTTCCCTCAAAATGGACTTTAAATTTTTGACTTGACTATTAGATAGCTCTTTTATTTCAAACCTCTCAATATCCCGTTCTATCTCTTGATCCCGGTTCAAAATAGGAATTTCCTCAACTTCTCGAAATTCCTCATCACCTTCGAAAACAATATTAACTATATTACATTTAGCGATAAATTCTCTTATCTTATTTTGGTGCACATGCTTCCTACTCCCGTCGGCTAACTCAACAATAAACGAATGCTGGTTTCGTTTTTCTACAATAGTTGCCGGCCCTTGCCACCTAGAATATAACTTATTAGTCGAATCGGGGATTAACAGTATAACTTTATCGCCTACCTCAAACGTTTTTTCTTTTGACCATAAATTATAATGATACGCCATTCTATTTTGTTGAACCTCAGACGACAATTTTGCCTCATTTGCGGCTCTTTCTAAGCGGTTCTTAAATTTATCCAAGTACTCATGAATCGGCGTAGTATCTAACTGCGCTCCCTTATTTTCTCCTGCCCATGACGACTTAAGAATCGATAACGGACCCTCCGGCGCTCTACCATATAATAACTGGAAAGGTGCGATTCCCGTCGTAGAATTTGGGACTTCCCTATACGCCCATAATATAAATGGTATTTGTTCATGCTATTTTTTTCCTTCTTCCCTAATCGTATGATGTAGCATACGTTTAAGAGTCTGATTAAATCGTTCCACAAGTCCGTTGGACTGTGGATACTGTGGAGTCAAAAATCTTGGACTAGCACTTAACCTTTTCTCAAATTCTTTCGTTAAGTCGGCAGTAAAATTGGTTCCATTGTCGCAGGCAATTACATTAGGAATTCCTGTTCTCATAAATATTTGAAGTAACGCCTCACACGCGGTTTTAGCAGTTAAACTTTTTAGAGGGATCGCATCCGCCCATCTGGAATGCTGATCAATTAAAGTCAGTATATACCGATGCCCTTGTGAACTTTTAGGATCAATAGGCCCAATTAAATCAACATTAACAACCTGAAATGGAAGTTCCGGCCGCGACACTGGGGAAATAGGAGCTCTATCATTTACTTTAACCCCTCTAGTCAATTGGCACTCTAAACATGATTCACAAAACTGCTTAGCTTCTTTTGCCATTCCCTCCCAATAAAAAGAATACCTTATTCTCTGCAACGTTTTCTTGGCTGCATGATGCCCTCCAAATACCGATGAATGCGCTAATTTTAAGATTTCTTCCCTTCTTACCTTGGGTACTACTAATTGCGCTATAGTTTCGCCTAACAATTTCTCTTTATGATACAATAATCCGTTTACAATATAATAATCCCCTTTTTCCTTTTTAGCTAATTCCCAAGCTTTCTCTAATTCTTTACATTCCAACTGGGATTTCTTAAACATATCTGAGTTACTAACAATAGATTCATTATTTTCCTCCGTTTCAGTTTTTTCTGGATCCTGACTTTGTACATTTTGCGATCTCGCGTCTATTACGTAAACATTACAGCTATCGTTACTTACATCTTCCTTTTCATTCGAGTTATCAATAATAATTTCGGAACTTTTTAATTCTTCGGACTCTATCAATGGCTCCTCAAGATTGACACCTGACAACTCATTAATCACCTCGGGATGTAAAATTACTTGCTCATTAATATTATCAGTTACTGCGCAAAGTACTTCCTGATGAATAATATTAGTTTGCCCGAATTGCGGAATAGCTAGCGGTAGTTTAACTAACGGTGATTTAACAGCTTCACCAAATAACCCTTGTAAATAAATACTACCCGCTCCCTTTAATTTCTCTTCCGGTACTAAATCTTTATGAACAACACTAATCTCACATCCAGAATCAACCAATCCCTCTGCTTTTTGCCCATTAACACTAACTTCAATTTTCTCAAGTTTATTTAATTTCTCACCAATAACATTAGTTTTCTGCTCGGCCTTTGCCGATATTCTAGCCACAATAGCCCCATTAGGTAACTCTTGATTTTCTTTCACCATAATCTTATGAACACCTGCTTTCTGGTCTCGCCCTTTATTGCCATTATTAGTTCCCTCATTACCCACTTTATTACAAAAACGTTGGTAATGACCTCTCAAACCACACTTAAAACATTTAGGCCCTGAAGCATCATTCGTCTTCTTAAACTCTGTTTTCCTATCCGGAAAAGAATTACACTCATTCCTACCATTCTGCCTCCAACTACCCCTAAATTTATTATCCTCCCTCGGTCTCATTTTTTCATTGTTTACGTACTTATCTTTACCTTTAAAGCTTTTATGCGTAACCGCATAAGACTTATGTTTAGCATCAAAATAATTATCACACTCTTTAGCAATTTTAGGAGCTTCTAACCATTTACCCTGGTGAGTTAAACTAATATAAGCTGCAGTATCCTCATCTAGCGTACTCATTAGCTTATCAGTAACTATTAACTGGTTGACCTTTTCATAAGTGTCCGCACCTCTAATTTTACAATAATTTTCCCACGTAGCTATTAAACGCGATACAAATAATACATGGGTTTCGTTCGGATTTCTCCTAGCTTTCCGGAAATTTTCTAAACATGCCTTCGGGGTTGGCTCATGTTCCCTTAGGACTAACTCCTTTAATTCCTCATAATTCTCCATTTGTTCCTTAGTGGTATAAATTAACAAATTATCCGCCTTATCTCCTAACATATTTAGTAGAATTTCGGCCTGCTGGTTTTCCGGTACATCTTTAGTTTGGAATGCCCTTTCTAAACTGTTGAAAAATAAATTCCATCACTCAGTCCCTTCTGGTACTTTGATAGATAGAGTTTTAACACTTTTGATCAATTTTTCTATATTACTTTCATTATTAGATTCCCTAACATTAGAATTATTTGCCGAACCTTGAACCCTTAGTCTCTCCATTTCTAATTCATGTCCCATCCTCAATTTCTGCATTTCTAACTTTTCGTGTTTTTCTTCGCGCTCTAACTTTTCCTGTTTTTCTAACCTTTCGCGTTCTAATTTTTCCTGTTTTTCTTCACGCTCTAACCTTTCCTGTTTTTCTAACTTTTCGCGTTCTAATTTTTCTTGTTCTAATCGTTCTGCAACAATAGCGTCAGATAATTCCTTAATAACCCCCTCGTCATACTCATCACTGTCCATTATCTTTTTCTTAAGCTGAATTCTGGTATCATCTTCCGCGAATTCAACACCCAATTCTTCAGCTATGACCTGAAGATCAACCTTTTTTAGTTTCAATAAGAAAGCCATACCTTCACCGATTGTTATAACCACCCCACAAGAATAGTTAAACCTACCAAATTAATATTTCCGAAATTTCTAACTTAGTACAGATATTTCTCCACTTATTATACTAATTAATACCATTTCAGATAATCCATGCATTTCATTTCTAATTAACCTACTGAATACTCTAATTTTTCTCAACCATTGATATCACACAATTTACTTCCAATAAAACAAAAAAGTAAAACAATAATTCGATTTGACTGCTATGCAATATAGATTCCAATATATACACTTAGATAACAACATACAACTTATATAATAATACTGATGCGTTGAAATTGAATAGAAGTATTGATGTCAATCAAAAAATTCACATAAAGAAAAATTGAAACACATGCATACATAAATTTCTACAATTATCCTCACTAAAATATTTCCGAATTCAATATTGGTTCTCACACTTAAAACAAATATACCGAAAATCTTCACTTTTATTTTTACTCACTATGGCTCTCTTTTGAGCCTTTTTTTTTCCACTATGGCTCTCTTTTGGGCCTTTTTTTTCACTATGGCTCTCTTTTGAGCCTTTTTTTTCACTATGGCTCTCGTTTGAGCCTTTTTTTTTTCTATGGCTCTCTTTTGAGCCTTTTTTTTTTTTTTCCTCACTAGTATTGGCCAATTAAAATTTTCATTTGCTTAGAGTTTTGATAATGCAACTCTTAAAATTTAAACAGTATTGCTTCATTTAACAATTACTTTAACAATAATTTAGATTTAATGCATTAATTTAGTTCACTAATATCATTATAAATAGCATATCATTATCATCTCAAATTATTATGACCTTTCTTTAAAACAATAGCAATGTGGTTACTAATTCTTTACACCTATCTGAACACAATTATTTCATTGCACATAAATTACATAGACAATTTACTTAAATTACTATTAATTATACAACAATACAATTTGGTTCGAGATGTCAGAAGAAAGATATGATCAAAACACCTTACCTTATACTTTATTTGTTGGATTACTTTTCTAATCACAGGTAGCTCCACGATGTAGCGGTAATATGGCACAACAGTTCAGTTTAGTTCTTTCTAATAAAGATACGCACAACACTTTAGTCCACACTAGACGATATGGCACGATACTTTATCACACACTCGACGATCCGGCACGATACTTTAGCACATACTCGACGATACGGCACAACACTTTACACACATTCGACGCTACGGCACGACACTTTACACACATTCGACGATACGGCACGACACTTTAGCATACAATCGACGATCCGGCACGATGCTTTAGCACATACTCGACGATATGGCACGACCACACAAGAATTCCACTGGATACTCTGGCATTAGCAGACTGCAACACGGCTCGCTGGTCACTGGTTTCAGGCGATTCTATCCCGACGCTGCCACCAATTTGTCGGACGCTCCTCTCAGTCCACAAAACTTTGAAGAATGTCCTAGGTAGTTTTAGCTGCCACCACCGATATTAATGGGTGATATCGGTCACCTGCTGTGAGGATTGGGTAAAATAACACTGAAATGGGTAAATAACGCTGTTAATGAACTGAACTAACAGTTTATTTAAGATATAGATATGTACACAAGAAACAATATTTACAACTATTTACAATTACAACTCGGATATAGATGATCCGGTTGAACATTAAATTAACTACAATAAACGTTGGTTGTGCACCGTTCAGCTTACACTTTCTTCCTCACACTCAACGCACGTTCGATACGCTTTATCAGAGATTACTGCAGAATCTCAATACACAAGGGTACTAGGCCTCACTTCTCGGTCTATAACACTATCCACCGGGACGCCTTGTCCCACGCTCAAAATATACACTATCCAACAGGACCACAAATCCTGAGCGACCTATCCGTCTCAACGCCAAGCGAGAACTGTCTAACCTCTCCGTCCAGAGTTGATCTTGTCAGAGATCTTCCTTCCCCCAGCAGGGCCTCTTAGAGTTCCTCCATTGGTTCAATTCCGCATACCAACCTTGAGACCTGACATCTACTGTTTACACATCACTCCAATAGCTAGATGACAGCTGAGGCACGCCCCGCGGCCATCACTTTCATTCATCAACGAGTGCGTCATCTGCACACCTGTGTCAAAATCTGTCATTCGTTATTATAGAAAAGAAAGAAAGGTATTTCGAGCTTCACGGATACACAACCCACAATACATAAAATATTCAGATAAGGAAATGTTATTCCTTTCTAATTCAGGGCAGATGTCTTCTAGGAACCTGACAGAAATGTTATTCCTTTCTAATTCAGGGCAGATGTCTTCTAGGAACCTGACAAGCTCATTAATTAATTTCATTCTTAAAGGTTAGTAAACATATCATTGTAAAGTATCTCTGTGTGATATTTATATTTCTTGATGATGAAGATATAACATCACAAATTCATAAAAGTCAATTCGAAATTATTTTCTACACTCAAACAAAGACTGAAAAATTATGTTTGATATGTAGAAACTTGGTTGAAGTTTGCTAAGAATTTACTCACAAATATTTCGGAAAACCCAAAGATATCCAGAAATAATTTGGAAAAATAAATAGATTTTAAACTGAAGCTTTGATGAAAAAAGTGTGTTCGTGAAATATATTAAAAGCAATCCATCTGCTTTTAAAAACAACGATTGGATTCATTTGCATACAACTCAAAATCGCTCAAGTTAGAATAAAGGATGTTCAAAATAGTTAAATCAATTTAAAAATATGCAGGGGCATTCCTATAAATATCTATGATATAACCAGAAATTTCAATAATCGCATGAAATCTATAATTTGAATGTGTTTTGCTATAACTGAAAATTTTCTTTAAACCAACAAATTTTCATTAGTAGACTGTAGCCATCAGTAGCCACCGACAAATATTTTTTTAATAGCCATTTTTTCTCATTTCGTAGTCGCGTGGGTGGTAGCAGTGTTAATTTTGCCCTTTAACTTTATTATTCTTGAAAATATAGATGCAAGAAATTTTACTCTGAGGGAAGTTCTTTTTCCACAGACACGATGTGTACTTAAAAATAACTGAGGAGAATCAGGAAAATATTCCGATGCTGGATCAATAACCATAGCTATTATATTTTAATCGATTATGATTTTTTTCATAATAGTATATTGTAAATATCTGTGTTCTATCAATGATTGGTTTTATAAAAAGTATCAATTACAACATAAAAGAAAATGCAGAAATTAGTATTATAAATTTAATAACACATTTTTGTATAATTTTGATTATGATTTAAAGTTTATAAAGTTCAATATGTGTTTAAGCACGCTTGTATTTTTATTTCAACTTGCTTTTCATTACATTTGACAGTGCATTCTCGTAATATACTTTTGCTACAAATTTGTTCATAACTTAATAAATATTTTTAAACATTTTCTGGCGCGTGTTTCTAATTTTTCCAAGAAATAGTTTAAAATTTTTTGTATGTATTTTTGTTTGCTTGTTTGTTTTTTAAAACAATGCCGTATTATTAATGTACAGTGTTCATTTTGTACAATAGTTATAAAATTAATCCTCTTCTTAATTTTCGATAATGTGGCCGGCGGCTTTCTGTACAATGTTAAATCTGGCCCGAGGTGATAGACGAGTTTGACATGCCTGTTCTAAAGTAAAGCCTGTTTCCAGCCGAATACACGTACACATAATATAAGATAGTTTTAATATATAAAATATTCATAAAAAATGAGAAAATAAAATAAAAAGATCATAAGCTCATGCCCTAAATAGAAAATGAATCCAGAAATGGTAAGAAGTATGGAAGTTTTAATAACCTTAATTTAGGTTTTTTTTTTAATAACAAAAGTTGTTATTTGGCATTAGTAAATAACTGATACATTAACTAATTACCAAATCTAATTAACGTTTATGTGCAAAACTATTTAAACATCGACTGCATTAAGTACCTTTTGTGGATTTACCAGAAAACTGACATCAACATAAGTATACGCAAAAAATACAAACTCGCAAAACACTTTTCCAAAATTATGTGTTTTCTTTAAAATTACGCGAAATAATAAAAAATGCATCAATCAAAATCTTAATTTCAATACGAACAATCAATATTTTTCTTTATTTTTTTTATTCAAAATCGCGCGATTATAATTCTTCTTTTTCATTGAAATGGGACGTTGCCACAAGTCTCCTCTTTTCATCTGTCTCCGTCCACCATATAAATGCACTAAGCCACAACTTACAAGGAAGGTCTCTATATGGGCATACTCAGAAAATTCTGAAGAAAAAAAAATACAGAATGTACTTCTCACGCAGATATATATGTTTATAAAAGAAGTTTCGGCCGAACCCCGATAAAACGTTCGTTTAAAAAAAAAAAAATGAACATTTTATTTATTTGGCAAATTAACACCAGTTAGCGACGAAATAGAATTTTAAAAAATACTTTTTTTGTCAAATACTTTTTAAGGTAAAAATGTTTCATGTTCAACTATTTTAAAAATGTTTTTTTAAATAACTTTAGTTTTTTCGGTTTTAGTTATAACTATGAAATTTTATGAATTAAAATGAAAATTAAATTAATTAAATTTGTGTCAATTAATCTCAAAATTAAGTCCAATTGAGCAGTGTTGATTCAAATTTGTTGCTGAAAACTAAAACGTCTCCGATATTGAAATATATTACTGCAACATTGTTTATTTAGCTTTTATTTTGGAATACGCTTAAAGATATGAAAATGTATTTTTCAATATGAAAATATATTTTATATATATAATTATTTTTACACTATTAAAATTAAATAACTTCTGCGACAAGCAGTATATATATGTAATATAATATAACACATGTATTAAACTATCTCATTCTTTAAGTTTAAATTAATTACAAACCAGTTACACGCATTCTAAAAAACTACTAACAAACAATTTTTAGTTACATGAAAAGCGTTTGCTTTTTGCGAGGAAAGATGCTGCTCGCCAAATCGCGTGACGCTTTCGTCTTTTCACGCCAAATACTCGAAAGTATTTTATTTTTTTACAAACTTTCTTCTGTATTTCCCCCGCTAAATTTGACTGATCCTTTATTACATACATAAACAGTTTAATTAGTTTTTTATTTTTTTTTTTCAAAATTTTCTGAATGTGCAGTATGGAGACCTTCCTTGTTAGTGAGCTACTATGTTGGACACGTATTATGTATGATTAATCACACATGAAAAAATTAATTCAGTGTGTCCCCGCCCTTTTAAAAGAAATAAGCAAATTTAGACGAAATTTTAATTATTTTTCAGAGAATAATACATTTCTTGGAAATGAAATCTGGCGTAAATCAATAAATTATAGATCGGATTGTAACAGTGTTCACCAAACGCCAATTTCTCATGTTAAAAATAACAGAAGTAGATATTTAAAACCGAACTTGTCTTCCGGATTTCAAATACTTGAAAAAAAAAAAAAAAAAAAAAACTCTAGTACGGGCCAATTTTATGCTGAAATTTTATATCTACGTAAGTGTAGTTAATGTAGGGGACATTCATTATTTATATAAGTTCGTGTATAAACTTTCTGATACAGTGAAGCACATTGTATATATAGATATATATATACATATTAGTTAAAATGTAATCAGTAACATAAAAAGAAAAGAAATCAAAATTATTATCTGAAAATGATAATGAATTAAACAGGAATTTATTGTGTATCCCTGCGTTTTATTAAAAGAAAGAACTTGTATGAAACTATTTGATGAAAGACACGATGTTGTTGAACATTAGTACGCTCCTTCAACGTAAAAAGTCAACCTCAATATATATTCTTCTCACACCACCTGAATTATAAAATAACGTTTTATTTTTAACAAATGTGTTTTAAGTGTTCACCACTGATTACCGGAGACGGAGAAAAACATTCAACAACGAGCGAGCGCCTCTAATGGTACTAAGTCCTCTTCGTTAAATTTATAATTTATGTTAATAGTAAGTTTCCGATCCAACATAAGGTGCTTTTAAACAAACGTGGCACTTCGTTCTTAATAATGAGGCGTGCAGAAACCCGATTCTGAGTGTATACCCATAACGAAAAGTCGCAATCCTTTGGGAGAATCGTGAAGGGCGCTTTTATCCTCTGTACCTAATGAAGAACATCCTTATATTTGCCTTCACACTTGTGTTTCCTTGGGTATCACTTAACTGAAATTGTGCTTTTTGATATTTTTTTGGTAAAAAATGGCTCATTGCTGTGTTCCATACTGCACTTCCGATTACTGAAAAAAATTACAGAAATTTCTTTTCAAGACTTTCCATCAAATTTAGAGTACGTATTATTGTAGGAGAAAAAGAAAAGGAAACCTAAAAAAAGAATACATTTATTTATTTATGATTTTTTTATCCTGTACTTCATGATCATTCCATACAATATTTAAATTTTTAATAATTATTCGTAATGTACACATATATATATATATATATTTCTAAATATTTAAGAATCGTTTCACACGCTTTTTCTCTCGCTTGCGAATAGATAATGTGCATGTTTGTATACAAACGAGCATCATTTTAGACAACTCAACTTGTGGTTGGCAAAAACGAAACAGTGGAACGATTTTTTCATATGTGAAGCTGTGTTAACATGGATGAAACATATTCATTTGCGAATATTTTATTATCTGCCTATGCACAGAACTTAGATTCTGTTGCTAAACAATATTATTTAAATAAATTGAGGTTTATAAAAAACAAGATAACGGTGTTACATTATTAAATGATCCATATATTATTGATAATTGGAAGAATGTTGTAACTCTTTGGCCATCAGTTTCATCCGATGATATAGAAAATTATTTAAGAGTGTATTTTCAAAAAAAATATTTTTTTACTCTCAACAGCTCGAAATTTGCTGAGGGGGTATTTGAAGAGACGTATAAGGTGGCGTGTGATTTCATTTTTTGCTCCATTTATTCGAATTCGATTGATAAACAATTATTTTCTCAATATGACCATTTTTTCGTATTTAGATTTCCCGCTTCGGAAACTTGCTTTCAAAACGCGGACTTTAACAGATTTTTTTTTTTTTTTTTTTTTATATATATATATACATTCTACCTTTGTCGAAAAATCGACAAGCATGGTACATTGTGTAGTTTCTAAATAAGAGAATATGTCAGTATGATGCGTTTGAGAACAAAATTGAGTTTAAAAATAAATCGGAAAATAAGTAATTTGGATGAGAATACACTTTTAAAACGATTCCCATGAAAACTGAGCTCAAACTCAGCTGATACATTTTATTATTCTAATTGATCTTATTCTCAAATGCATGAAATTTACAAATTCTCGTACAAATATGTAATGAAACGCTTTTCCCCAATTTGTAATGAAAACAGGGGATTTTGTGGGAATCTATACATCTTAATATTATCTCCTTTCTTAAATCTATAAGTGCAACCCACTGCACAACAGCTGGCAACCATTTTGTACAATAATAGGATAAACAAAGAAATATATGCATCAATAATTAATATAAAAAAAAGGCTAAAAGTAAACACGGGATAAGCAGATTTTACATACAAAACAATGCTAAAGCAAGCAAATGTTTTGCCAACCACAAGTTGAGTTGTACTTTTTTACGCCATCGTGACGTCACCTGCACATTATCTATTGTTGATTGTTGAGATTTTAGACTGCATAAACATAGAGAATTGATTTTATTTGAATAGAATAGAAAATAAAGTACCTTTGATTATCTTCTGGTTTTGTTCGACGTTTTCAGAATAGCCTGTGAGCTAAAAACGAGTAATGGAATGTGGAATGGACGGAATGGAGCAGGAACAGGTCCAGAAACAAGCAATCCTTTTTGGAACACCATTTTTTTTTTCTTTTCGCGGTTTCTTCCTTTTTTTTTTATTTATTTCCGAAGTATTTTACTTAGGGATGCATGTGCGTGTGAGGGGAAGGGAAGACTGAAATAATTTCTTAAGAAGCTCTGATAAGAAAGGAACATTGGTGTCAGGCTGAAAATTTAAAATTCAGTTCTCAGTTTTCACTGTGACGGATTGAATTTGTCAGTCGATGATAAAGTAGACAAATAAAGAAAAGGGGGGGAGGGTCTCTAACCCTTTTTTTTACGAAATATACATAGTTTATAGGTCCTTTACGTTTTCATGTCTTCTTTTGGGAGCAATAAGGGATACATACTATAGGAAAAATGTGGTTTAATACTAGATTTAATGCATTACTAATATAAAAAGTAATTACCATATATGAAACATTATGGAGCTTTCTCCATACTCTTTTTTCTTTCAAGCAACATTCTCTTCGTTTTTGTGTAATCAAAATTTTGTTTCTTAAATTGTCTATTTAAACCTTAAATGGGGGGGGGGGGAGAAATCATGTAACCAGATTTTTTTTTTTTTTTTTTTTTTTTTTTTTTTTTTTTTTGTATCGGAAACCACCATTACTTTAAAGTCCCTCACTGAGTTTTATCTACAACTTTTTCTTCAATAAAATAACAAGAAGAAAAAAGATAGCTTTCTCAAGAGCAATTATTTTGAAATTCAGACAAAAAAATTATGTCTAGAAGTTGTACTTTTAAATTACCTTGATATTTCTTTATGTTGAAGTAAATCATATTTAATGATTAATCTGCAGTTTTCAATCTCTGAAAAAATTTCCTCTTTTCTATAGAAAATGTCAAAGTTCAAGGTTGTGAGTGCCATTCTTCGTGAAAAGTGAAATGCTGGTATGTTTGGAGCACTATATCTCTTGCAAGCAACAACATCCCAAAATTCTTTTGACATAAACTGTTAGTATAACCCCACCTATTTATTAAAATTTATTTGTTTCTATGGGGCATTGTTAATTTACATTGTTATGTTGCCACGAAGTACAGTCAAAATGACATTTTTGTCCATTTTCGTCACTTAATATCTTATTTAAGCAATAGTACCTCAAACTTTTTCTTATAGAATATGAAAGTGAACCATTAGGACAAGCTAAATAACATAATACTGCACGGAGATATTGCTGCTCTTAGTAGATATAACCTGTTAAATATTGGAAATTTTCAAAATCTTCAACATTTAAAGAAAAGTTATTTTAAAAAAGCGCCACAATTGAGTGAAAAAAATATATCACGCAGTAGTTTAATATATGTACAGAAACATGGAAAAGAAAAAGAAGTGGGGCCTCGTGATATTTTTAGGAAACAGAAATGACAAATTTAGAAGAAAGCAATTTCCATTATCACATTTTTCCCCTAAGAGAAAATGAAACATCCTATTTCTCTTTCGGAAGAGGCAACAAAAAGGGATATTTGTTTTTCTCATAGGGAAAAACCATTGAAAGAGGAAAGAGAAAAGGGATTTTTCATTTTATGATAGGGAAGAAATATTATCATGACATTGTTTATTTGAAAATTTTGCCATTTTTTTAAAATAAAAATATCACGAGTCCCCACTCTTTTTTTTTTTTTCATTTCCATGATTTTATACATCTATTCAACTATTGCGTGATATATTTTTTTTCACTCAACTCTGACACTTTTTTGAAATAACGCTAATTTAATGTTGAAGATTTTGAATATTTAACAGGTTATATCTATTAACAGCAACAATATCCCCGTGCAGTACTATATTATTTAGCTTGTCCTAGTAGTGCACTTTCATATTCTATTAGAAAAAAAAATTGGGGTACTATTGCTTAAATAAGATATTAAATGCGGGAAAACTACAAAATTTATTTTGACTCTTTTTTGTGGCAACATAACAATGTAAACAACAATGCCCCATGGAAACAAATAAATTTTAATAAGCAGGTAGGGTTTCAATAACAGTTTAAGCCGAAAAAATTTTGGGATGTTGTTGCTTGCGAAAGATATAGTGCTCCAAATATACCAGCATTTCCCTTTTCACGAAAAGTGGCATTCACAACCTTGAACTTTGACCATTTTCTATAGAAAAGAGCAAATTTCAGGGCTTCAAAATTGCACATTATTCATCAAATATAATCTACTTCACTGTAAAAAAAATTCTGTAAAGGTACTAAACATTTTCTAGGAAACTGGGATTCCAAGAACTTTTCATGTAAAGGTAACAGGAAAAACCCATGTAACCGATTCTGAAACTTGAATTTTTGCTGTTACCGTTACAGGAAATGTTCTAGGAATCCCAGTTTCCAAGAAGAAGTTTAGTATCTTTACAGAATTTTTTTTACAGTGTTCAACATACAAAAAAAAAAAAAAAAAAAAAAAAAAAAAAAAAATCAAGCAAATCAAAAAATACAACCATCACACTTTGACTGATTTTCAAAATAAGGGCTCTTAATCTCCGAAACCAGGGGTGATTCTGAGTAAAAAAAAAATTTCGGAAATTGACATCGCATTTTCGGAAATTTCGCGAGTTACCCCCCTCCTTCCCCCGCGATCTACAGACGAAATCGGCGTTTTCCCGCGATCTTCAGAAGAAATGAGCAATGTATCTGCAATATTTTAGCAAAATCGGCAATTTATTGCGATCTATTGTCGAAATCGGCGATTTTTCTGCGATCTTTTGACGAAATCGGTGTTGTTCCGTGTTTTTTTTTATTATGAAATTGGCGTTTTTTGGCCGATCTTTAGACAAAATTTGCATTTTTACGCGATCTTTTCTCGGCGTTTTATCCCCGCGATCTTTTGACAAAATCGGCGTTTTTTTCGGTGATCTTTTGATGAAATCTGCCTTTTTTTCAAAGGTTCTTTTGACAAAATATTTTTAAGCGATCTTTTATCGAAAACAGCGTTTTTTTCCGCGATCTTTTATCGAAATTGGCGTTATATCCGCAATCTTTAGACGAAATCGACGTTTTCCCGCGGTCTTTAGACGAAATCAGCGTTTTATTCCGTAACTTACCCCCTCCCCACAGCGATTATCCGCGATCTTCAGACGAAATGAGCTATTTATCTGCGATATTTTAGCAAAATCGGCAATTTATTGCGATCTTTTGTCAAAATCGGCGAATTTTCCACGATCTTTTGACGAAATCGGCGTTGTTCCGTGTTTTTTTTATTATGAAATCTGCGTTTTTTTTTACAATCTTTAGACAAAATTTGCATTTTTGCAATCTTTTCTCGAAAACGCCGTTTTTCCCCCGCGAACTTTTGACGAAATCGGCGTTTTATCCCCGCGATCTTTTGACGAAATCGGCGTTTTTTTTTTTCAATATTCTTTTGATAAAATATTTTTAGGCGATCTTTTGACGAAATCCGCGTTTTTTCCGTGATCTTTTGATGAAATCGGCCTTTTTTTTTTCAATATTCTTTTGACAAAATATTTTTAAGCGATCTTTTTACGAAATCGGAGTTTTTTTCCCCGTGATCTTTTGATGAAATCGGCTTTTTTTTCCAAATATTCTTTTGATAAAATATTTTTAAGCGATCTTTTATCGAAATTGGCGTTATATCCGCAATCTTTAGACGAAATCGACGTTTTCCCGCGTTCTTAGTCAAAATCAGCGTTTTATCTGCGATATTTGTTGAAATTGTCGTTTTTTCCACGATTCGCACAGGAAATTCGCGATTTTAAGAGACCCTTTGACAAAGTTCGTTGACAAAAACATTGACGAAATCTACGAAATATTGACAAAATGTGTGCTCTTTCCCGCGATCCTTTCACGAAATTTGCATTTCTCCGCGCGTAAAACCGTACATGTTGGCAACTATGCGGAACTGATAACCGAATTTCAAATTTTTGGAATTGGATGCTTTAAATTTTTGGAAATTTCGGAATTTTCGGACGAGAATCACCCCCGTCCGAAACCGATAATCAGTCAATGCAGCAGTCACAGGTAGACCCATAGAAACAGGTCCAGGACCTGATTACCGAATAGGCAGGAGAAGCAAGTGCTTCCCCTAGAAAAATTTTGAAGGGGCCCGAAATTGAGAAAACAGGGGACCCCAAATCTTATGTTGAATTAATTCCATATGAAAGTTTTACCTTTTTTCTTTTGAACTAATTCATGTATATGGATTTTAAAAAGTTTTTCATAAAAAGTATGTTTAGCAAATAACTTTTTTTTATCATCCTTCTATATTTTGCCCGACCAATCAAAGCCCTGAATTTATCAAGTAGTATTATCATTCAACCAATCAAAATCGAAAGAATCTAGTCGGCAATCATAATGCCCACCAGATTGTGAAGTTAGTTGCTAGGGTGTGACGTCTGTTGACACTGATTCACTGTCTCATTGCGATGAATTTGCCATGCGATTTGCAAGTAGAATTTGATAAAGCAGTAATGAAATCTCTCAACTTTTAGATATGTGAAATATTTACATTCAACACCGCTCGCGCTGTGTTTATCATTAACACGTGCGTTGTATGGATATTTTATTACTCTTTTACATTATAGTTGAATTTTTGCAGAATTTTATTTTGTTTAACTTAATTATTCAGTATGGCTAAAACTAATCCTCAAAGTCTTTCAGGATGTAGTAAACGAAAAAAAAGAGCAAAAAGACTTGCTTGTAACAAGCGATTAAGCGATCATTAAACATAGAACAGACTTTTCCTAATGTTGAAGTAGCATTGAGAATAATGCTTTCAATTCCCATTTCAAACTGTTCTAGTGAACGGTCATTTTCTGTTCTAAAAAGGATAAAAAATCGCATGAGATCATCACTTTCTCAAAATAAAGTAAGTGGCTTATCCTTACTAGCAATAGAAAGCGACATGACTACTAAATTAGATTTTAATGACATAATTGATGAATTTGCTAGGCGTAAATCAAGGAAGAAGGCAATATAATAAAATATAACAGGTAAAAGTGTTATATTAACTGTTATTTTCAATTTTGTTAAACTGTTATTGTCAACTGTTATTTTCAATTTTGCTTTTATATTTTTAACTTCTTGTATATATTATAATTTTGCACTATTTTTTACACTTAAACAAATCAGCAAGCAGAAAATATTTCTAAGTTTACAGTTTTCAGTGAAAATCTTAATGACCATGCTTAGAGTTGGCTTCATATAATAAATTTATATATTCTTTATTTTCTTGCATAATTTTAAACTTTGTTTTGGTTGCAGTAGAAAACTTTGAATTTTATGTGCTTAGTAATTTATAAAATTTCATTTATTTTTAAGTTTTTGAGGCATGTTCCTAAAACACCCGAGACACTTGATTTTGGCGATTTTTTAACACGCGCCAAGCACCCACGAACGCCAACCGAGTTTTCAGCAACCCACAGATTCTACCCAATCACAACGCGCGTTTTTCAACAGACGATTCGACAGCACAATTCTAAGGTCTATTCCGTTTCTTTGAGAATTTGTTTGTATACGAAACTATTTACTTTCTTATATCCCATTTAATTTTTTGTAACTTTATACATTTTTCGATGTCTTTTTTTGCTAATTCTAGGAATTTAACTCTCCACTATTGCATATCTAAAAATGTTTCTATCTTTCCATAAATTTCGCTATGAATTTTTGTATTTTTATGAAGTAACAATTTCGAATTTTAAATATTTTCAACTTCAGAATTTACGAATTTTACAAAAATTCCTGCCCCGATTTTTTTTTTTAATTTATCCAATTTTACTCTGAAATTATATTTTTACAAAATATATCGCTCAGAATATTTAATTAACGCAAATTTTTCACTCATTTTTTTTTCTTTTCGGATTTCTTTTTATTTCTACAAAGTTTATAATAATTAATTTTACAAATTTTTCGATTTTTCAAAATTGTCACTCGAAATTTTTCAAATTCTACAAAAATTCCTGTCCAGCTTTTTCGAATTTTAAATATTTTCCACTTCAGAATTTACGAATTTTACAAAAATGCCTGCCCCGATTTTTAAAGATTTATCCAATTTTACTCGGAAATTTTATATTTTTATAAAATATATAGCTCAGAATATTTAATTAACGCAAATTTTTCACTCAATTTTTTTCTTTTCGGTTTTTTTTTTTATTATTATTTCTACAAAGTTTATAATAACTGATTTTACAAATTTTTCGATTTTTAAAAATTGTCACTCCAAATTTTTCAAATTCTATGATTCTTGTCCAGATTTTTCGTATTTATCCAATTTTACTTGGAAACTTTACATTTTTATAAACTATACCGCTCCAAATATTTCAATGTACGCAAATTTTTCGATGTGAATTTAATTTAATTTTCTTTTCGGATTTTTTTACTACTACAAAGTTTACAATTTACAGTTTTGCAAATTTTCTCTCCAAAAATTTTTTTAACTAATTTTTTAATTTTCACTCTATATTTTTCGAATTTTAAAAATTTTCACTCCATATTTTTCGAATTTCATAAACATTACTATCCCGATTTTTCGAATTTATACTATTTTACTCTAAAACATCACATTTTTACAAACTATATCGCTCCAAATATTTCAATTTTTTCACTCTTGATTTTTAATTTCCGATTTCTTTTATTTCTACAAAAATTTCAGCCCTTAAATTTTTAAAAATTTCTCCCGAAGGCAGTAAATGTACAAAACTAACATGCACAAATTTAAATGCAAAAATAATATACAATGTTCTTCTAAAAACAATAAGTAGCATTCCTCTAAACTCATAAAATAGAGTATTTTATAGCCCCAAACCGAAATCAAAATACAATCACATGAAATGTATAAAAATTCACTTACCTACTTTTCATACTTTGTTTTCTTATGCGAAGGCCCGGGCTTATTAATATCATCATCGGAAGAATATAATGTGGCTTCCAGCTCCTCTTCACATTTAGTTTTTTTATGTGAAGGCCCGGGCCTATTTATATCGTCATCGGATGAAACCCCGTCGTCTTCTCCCCCCTCCTGCTGCTCCTGCTCATCCCTCATTTTAGGTGGGTAAATCCGAATTACCGCCCTCAAGAATGATTCAGTAAGTCCAAGATGATCATTCCTGTGACGCTTCCTCCACATAAATTCAGCAAGGTACGGGTCATATTCATCTTCGCCTGCATTCCCCCGTACCCGCCTAATTCCGCGGAGGCTGCGTTTAATCCAGCTCCACAAACCTTCTATCGTATTTGTGTGTGCCCCGGTAATCGGATCCTTAAAATGTAATTTATGATTGACTCGGAGCTTCCGGTAGCCTTCATGTTGAAGGCAATTGTAAGCTCTCCAGTAATCAGAAATTACCTCAGTTCCCGGTAAAATCCGCCTCTTAATAATTTCTAACAAAGTCTCTTTCGTTCTATCACCCACAACTTCAAAAAACACTCATTACTTCCACGCTCAACACCACCAAATACCCACTTACCATTCACACGCTTTCCTCTATGATACTTTCTCTTTCCAAACAAACTCTCATCTATTTCAACAATCTTTCCTTCCCCTCCCAAACTACTACTTTCATGCACACATATACACATACAAACCTCTCTACAGAAATTCATCCAATCAGTCACTGTATTCTTATTCACTCGCGCCAAATGCCTTATCTGTGCATTCGTATGTTTCTCAACCCAAGCATACGTAACAATCAAAACATCAATCATACTTAATTTAGACTCTTCAAACCAACTACCACGCCTAATACTCCTCCTCACACAATGTTTTTCCCCTTTCACTCTTCTATCACACCGCCATTCAAATCCATCAACATTCTTAGCTTCACAAAGTTTTATTCCACGTCCGCATACCGCACATTCATAACTACTGGCAATCAATCCTTTCTTCATACAAAAATCAACCACCTCCCTCTTACTTCTACCACCCATTTCAATCAAACTACGCAAATCATTCCTTTCACTCGTTGAGACAGATTTTGGAGGCATTCTCACACTTTAAAATAAAAAGTTTATGAAGGGATACTTAAAAATTCACAGAAAAGAACTTAAGAACAAAAACTGTTCAAACAAGAGGACGAAATTCGAACTTACCCACAAAACAAAATTCCTTTCAAAAATCAACTTAAACTAAAATATACAAACAAAATTAACACGAAAAAAATCTGAAGTAAAATCAAAAATACAGTATTAAAAATTAAAAAGCTCATGCAATCCGCAAAGCAAACCCTTTCTGAAGAAATCTAACCTTCAAAGTAAAAATAGACCAAAAAAAGAGAAAAGATTTTTTTTCCCCTTGCCAGATGCCGGAATATCCAGCAGACGATTTTAAAATTGCAAAATTTCACAACTTGCTAACTAATATCAATCCGTCATTTCTATCTTTTAAAGTGCCTTTCTACGCGAAAAAAAAAAAAAAAAAAAAAATTTTTTTGTTGCTCAAAAATCGGCGCTAAACAACTATTTCGAGTTTCTTAAAATTACAAGAAATCAATTACAGAAACACATAGCATTAATTTCTGCAAATTTAATTAAGAAACTTTTTTATTCATATATTTTACGGAAATTCTTCATTTAAATTATTAATTTAAATGTAATTCATTAAATTAATGGTACAATAATTTCATAAAATATTTCTGCACCACGGCAAACAAATGCATAGAGTTTTAACGATTTTCTATTATTAAACATTCAACTCATTCAAAGTATGTATTAGCAATAACTTTGAAAATTTTCATCTAATGCTATAAAAATATTAAAATTTCAAACCTACAAAAGAAATATATTTCCTCCGAATTGACTAATAAGAGGGGGGAGAGGGCGGAGGGGCAAAACGAAAGTTTCCTCCCCTCCGTCAGATTTCAGATTCTCTGTTCGCAATGTCCAAAAAGTGAAATTTATTCCTTGAAACTGCATGCTGCCCAGAGATGTAATATAGGATATACGGGATATACTTTTTGGAACTTTTAATAAAACACCGTGTGTTTCTCAAGAAAGCTATAGTACATATACTCTAGGATATACATTCTGCCTTGAGCGCTAACCCTCTGCTTAGAGAGCGAGGCCTCTGCTTTTTTACGACTATAACACTCATGTTGCATCCCCCACAGGGGGAGACACAAAAACTCTCAATTAGAAAAAAACCTCAATTCAACACTATTTTCTTACTTAAAAATTAAACTAAAACACTAACTAACGCATTAATACAAATACGCTTCATTTCTAAAATTTATTACGAAAATTAATCAGATATTTCATTTACAACAATTAAAAATAAGAAATAATTTAGTCATAACATCGTTAAAAAGAGCTCAATAACTCGTCAACGCCGCAGTCACTAACGTGTGTATGAGCGCTTCGCGCACATTAAAACTAAAAAAAACATCAGTGGATCCACGAAACTCGCTGTGCAGGAATCACTAAAATGCACGAAACTCGTCAACGTCGCAGTCACTAACGTGTGTATGAGCGCTTCGTGCCCATTAAAACTAAAAAAAAACATCAGTGGATCCACGAAACTCGCTGTGCAGGAATCACTAAAATGCACGAAACTCGTCAACGCCGCAGTCACTAACGTGTGTATGAGCGCTTCGCGCACATTAAAACTAAAAAAAAACATCAGTGGATCCACGAAACTCGCTGTGCAGGAATCACTAAAATGCACGAAACTCGTCAACGCCGCAGTCACTAACGTGTGTATGAGCGCTTCGCGCCCATTAAAACTAAAAAAACATCAGTGGATCCACGAAACTCGCTGTGCAGGAATCACTAAAATGCACGAAACTCGTCAACGCCGCAGTCACTAACGTGTGTATGAGCGCTTCGCGCCCATTAAAACTAAAAAAAAATCAGTGGATCCACGAAACTCGCTGTGCAGGAATCACTAAAATGCACGAAACTCGTCAACGTCGCAGTCACTAACGTGTGTATGAGCACTTCGCGCCCATTAAAACTAAAAAAAACATCAGTGGATCCACGAAACTCGCTGTGCAGGAATCACTAAAATGCACGAAACTCGTCAACGCCGCAGTCGCTAACGTGTGTATGAGCGCTTCGCGCCCATTAAAACTAAAAAAAACATCAGTGGATCCACGAAACTCGCTGTGCAGGAATCACTAAAATGCACGAAACTCGTCAACGCCGCAGTCACTAACGTGTGTATGAGCGCTTCGCGCCCATTGAAACTAATAAAAAACATCAGTGGATCCACGAAACTCGCTGTGCAGGAATCACTAAAATGCACGAAACTTGTCAACGCCGCAGTCACTAACGTGTGTATGCGCGCTTCGCGCCCATTAAAACTAAAAAAAACATCAGTGGATCCACGAAACTCGCTGTGCAGGAATCACTAAAATGTACGAAACTCGTCAACGCCGCAGTTACTAACGTGTGTATGCGCGCTTCGCGCACATTAAAACTAAAAACAACATCAGTGGATCCACGAAACTCGCTGTGTTAGAATCCCTAAAATGCACAAAACTCGTTAAACCTGCATTAACTAACGACACTAAAACCGTAAAATTCTCTGGAAGCTCAAAAGTCGCATTGAAGAAATTTCTAAAATGAGCAAAATTGCGGTTATTAATGCAGATATCCAACTATTAAAATCTTTCTAAATTTGTACGAAAATACGAGTTAAAATTTCGAAATATTTTTTATGTATTTATGGTACACTAGCAGGCTATGCCCGCTTCGCTGGTCCATATTTCCAAACGAACCTTGACTCAAAAAAAAAAAAAAAAAAAAAAAAAGGGTGATTTAAAAATTTTATTTTAAAGCAGTATAGACCACCCTGGAATGTTTTTCCGTATTGCTGAAAATCATGCCAACGCCATTGCAATATTTTACTATCGTAAGTCTTGGCGAAAATTTGGGCAATTAAGCACCATCTCTTTTATTTTATCATTTATAGTAGAGTTTCGTATGAACATGAGACCGTTATGACAACAGGAATCAAAATGTTCTCGAGTCATCACACTATTACATTAGAGGGCATTGCAATGATTAGTGAGATTGATTATCAAACTTTATTAACTTTCGGATTGTACATTATCATTTCTTAGTTCTTAAAATCCCGACATCTGAACTTGCACTATGTGTAGTTCTGGTAGCCTACATACAATGTCATTTCATGATACATTTTTTTAATAAACGTCCTCTTCTAGTAGGTCTACTGTAGTTTCCTATCTACCTTAATCTGTTCCAGCAAGAATACATAGAGTAAAAATTAAGAATTATTGACAGATAAAGAAAAGTTTTTGTTTGTTTGTATTTATGACGGCCATTTATCTACACGTGGGATATAGGCCCTAAGGAAAGGATGCCCTCCGTGGGGGGTGGCAGACGAAGAAGGGTGTTTCACTTATATATTTAGTAGAACAATGAAGAATAAAAAGTATGTTTTAAAGCTGTATTATTTGAATAACATTAAAATTACATCAGTTTCACTGCCTCTAACTTTTATAAAATAGTTGCTAACATGTAGTCGTTAAATCAGAATAATGACTAAATTTTGTAGAAAAATAAGTCTGTAGTTTGCATCTAATAAAATCTTTCTACCTTCTGTAATCGATTCCATTATGATTTTTAGTGTCAAACATTAGAAGTGCTAGAAACGGTATTGTTACAAATGTACCAGACTTATTTCATGTTTGTCCTCAAATAAATGTGAAATTTACGATCATCCATTATTGGCATTTAATGTTATAGCTTGACGATAGTTTTTTGTTCGACTACTTGATTATTCCGTCGATCAATTTCGCCAAATTATACAAATGGACATAATTTTTATTTTAAATAACCAAAGAATCAATAAATTACTAAAATGTTAATAGAAATACAAATAAACATCGAATTAAAATTGGTTGATGAAGTAACAATTACGTCTAACAAATTTAATGTCAAATGGTCCATGGGATTACCAAGTATTACTAAATTATATAAACAAATTGTATAACAATAATATTGCCAATAATATGTAGGGCAGGTGTCATCTACGGATCCCGTTGGCGCGATTGCAGCAAATTGCGATTTTATGCCTCACGTGGTAATCCGGTAGTTGATTATTTTTGAGTAAATTATTTCATTATTTTTCTTTTCTATTTTAAAATTATATAAATTGTTTTGTTCCATAATTATTTATTGACTTAGTTTATTATTATTATTTCCTTTTTAAAATAATAGAAAATAAATAAGAGTAATATGAATGTAACTGGTATTTGAAAACGCAGTGTTCTCCAAATTGGCATCATAAAAAAATCACGCCAAGGTGATGCGTGTATAAAAGTGGAAAAATGTTTGCAATAATATAAACAAAAAAAAAAAACGTAAACAAAAAAATTCGCCATTTCGATAGTTTTTTAAAATAACATCAAGGTTAATTCTCCAGTCGGGCAGCAATAGTAAATTTTCTTTTCTTCGTCTGTTTCATAATAAAAAAACATAAATTTAATAACTTCTAATTCGCGTTTGAAATGAAATAGACGCCCTCTCGCGGACAAAGTCGAACTAAAAGAAATAGAACTGATACCATGAGCATCTTCCGCTGAAATCAGTGTTTAAAAGGCCGATAAATAAATAAACAGTTCTATAACGAATGCAACGTTGGGTTCTTTGTATTAAAATTATCAAAAATCAAAATTTTATACACAAAGTTTAGATCTATAATATAAAAAAGTACATTTGACTTACTCATGGCAAAATAACATGACCACAACACAATGCTTGCATGATTCGCTTGACCCAGCTTTGCAAGAGCAAGAAATTTTTTTTGTTTTCAAATTTTTGTTTTCCTTTACTAGCAAACCTGAAATAATATGGGGATTTCCTTTTGTTTGGCTTGTTTGTAAACACGAGCCTACAATCTCTATTTCTTCTTCTTTGCATTCTTTAATGCCGCACATTACTAATCTCTTTGAATCAATAATTGCTTCAGCTTCTCTAAAGCAATTACTAGATTTTCCAGCATCTTAGAAATTCTAAAATTGTCGATATTTGTAATTTATCTCCCATAATTAAATAAAAAAGATTAAAAAACTGCACTTTAACTAGCTCTTTAAACTGGTTCTATGCTACAGTGCTACAGCATGGAACGTAAACAAACAAACGTAAACAAACGATTATCAGGTCTATAACAACGCCATCTTTCGGTCATTACAAACGCGAATTAAATAATCTGACTAATCTTCTGTAATCGGATTTATGATCTAAAAGATCGATAATTATATGATCGATAATTTTTGACTAATTTGGCGGAAAAATCGTTTTCGAATACCGGTTTCATATATATATTTAAATTATTTTCTATTATTTAAAAAACAATAACAATTAGTATTTAAATAATAAGTATAGAACAAAACAGTTTACATAATTTTAAAGAGAAAGGAAATAAAAAAACATTTTATTAATAATTAAATAACAATAGTCGGGTTGCCATGCCAGGCAAAATAACATTAATTTAGTGTCCATTAGTTACCTCGGTGTTTATATGATATCTGTGCAAACAAAACTTCCTATAATATAATAAATGACGTCATATTTATTTTCCTTTGAATTTTTTTTATTTTAATTTTTCACGTGGATACTGTTCAACTAAAAATTAATTGCCGAGGAGAAATTATTTTCCATATTTTGATTTTTTTGGCAACGGGAAAGAAAATGGTTATTTTTTATCGGAAAAATTTTAATTGATTCTGTATGAAAAATAATGAAATTTTGAATTATTAAGGAAAATATTTGAATAAATCAATTAAAAATTAGCCTATGTTCACCGGAAATAGTGTAGCTTTCCAACGGTGAAGGAATTTTTCAAAACCGTCAAGTAGTTTCGGAGCCTATTCAATTCAAACAAACAAACAATCAAATCTTTCCTCTTTATAATATTAGTATAGATAAATATTGCTCGAATTTTTAAGTAAAAAAGGAAGTTTTTCTGATATAGGAATTCGCTTTCAGTAACATTAACACGTCATCTCAATTTTTTAAATGAAATCGACAAATTATAACTTAAATCATATTTATTTCGAGAAAAGCGTATCCTCAATATATTCGTCCGCCGTATCGCATATTCGTTTCCAAATGTATATTATTTATTAAAATAAGCAATATCCACGGAGCTCCGTGACAAATCATAAATCATTGAATATTTATTTCGAGAAAAGCGTATCCTCAATATATTCGTCTGCCGTACCGCATATTTTTTCCAAATGTATGGTATTATTTATTAAAATAAGCAATATCTTAATAAGCAATATCTAATAAAATAACACGAAAAAAGGCCGGGAAAATATAGTCATACATATATAATGCAATCTCCTCTTTTAATTTAAACAATAACAGACTGATGTAACAATGGCATTTCATAAAAGCCAATGAAACGAAAGATAAGAAACCATGCAATCCGGTTAACCCGATCAGAATTCCTTAACTAACAACTGTGGGCGTGGAAAGAATTCAGAAAACGACATGACATCGCGGTGCTTACGGAGTGCCAACACAATGTGAGTCCATTGCGCGTAACCTCCAACTAACTATAAGGAAATGAACATAAAAAGATGAATTTCGAAGCAAAGCACGGTCAAAAAGTATAATTTAGAGTCTCTGGTGGAAATCCGAAGATTATTCCAGAGCTGGAAGCACGAGGTTAAATATAACTTCCAGAAGAAGGGGCGCATGTGGCATCCAAACGAGTTTGGTTGCCCCATACTTCGATGTCATTTCACCAACTGGCGTCGGCAAAAAACAGAGAGTGAAAAGGCAGTATGGTACCAAGAAGCACAGAAAAGGCATAGCATAAGGTATCCCAGCCCACGACTAACTCTAAGAACCAAAAAAAGGGGGCCACATAGCTCACTAATTTTGGTGACAATCACCTGAAATTCGTTCACCTTCGAAGTTTCCCATCGGCTAACATAGCGGCACAGGTCCCGCGTTTTACTGGCATATGTTATCGGCCACCTGGACCGCACTACCAAACGAAGTTCCTGTACACACTACGCTCGCGCAGGTCCACAACTCCAGTAAACAAGTTTTTCGGTTCATGCCTGGTCTAAAAGGAGGGTAAAATTTAGAAAAAAAAAAAATTTAAAAACTGAAAACTGAAAAATGCTTAAAGTGTGACAAGAAATTTTGCGACCATTGCCAGAGGCGAGTTCCTCACACACCAGCGGTCGAGGGTAGAATGAGCCAAAATGGGGAAGAAAAGGTCTTAAATAGCCGAGGTACAGTGAGCAAGCACCTCATTGGCCAATAGTAATATGAGGAAGGCGTGCCTATCGTCAAAGTTGGAAGTGACTTCGAAAACAACTGAAATTTTGAGAAAGATAGAGTACCCAATTACGAATAAAAGAAAGTAAAGGGCATCCGAAATAATAAAACAGGTAACAAAAAAGTTAAAATAACAATTAATTAGGAAAGCTGAAATACGCGACTGTACAATACTACAGAATGCTGCATGACGTCAGGGGTAATCCAATTCTAGTTGAAAATTTCTTTCATACTAGGGAAAATATAAATTTTTCCCGGGAATTCTGCTTTAGGTGACGGCAGAAGGATTCCTTCTGGATGTTTTTGAGCATGGGATGAAGTTATCATCCCGTGCAAGTATAGCGAGGGGCCGTTTCCGGTTTTTCCCCACTCTTCCATCATAACGCCTAATGGCATTTAAAGCAGGATTCCGCACGGCAGGGACAGACCTGTGAAACTTCATTGTAAGTTTCTTGATTTCCGCAAAAATCGGTTTAATTTTAAGGTCACGATGAATGACGTCATTGCGGACATAACGGGTTGCTTTGGTGAACTTACGAAGAAGCTTATTCTGGAAAGTTTGAACTTTATCAAGTCTAGTTTTGACTGCACTTCCATACACAACCGAACCATAAGTTATGATCGGTCTGATCATGGATTTATATAGTAACAATTTATTTTTCATAGACAGGGGGCTGTTCCAAGCCAAGAGGGGATTAAGGGAGCCCACGGCGCGGTTCGCACGATCCAGAGTTTCTGTGATGTGCGTACGCCATGTTAATTTAGAATCTAGGTGAATGCCTAGGTACTTATAATCTGACCTCCAGGGAATTGGTTCGTCATTCAGTTTGAAATTTAAATTAGCAATGGGGTTTGAACGTTGGTTGGTGAAAAGAATGGCGGCACTTTTGGCACTATTCACTTTAATTTTCCATTTTTTAAACCAAGCCGAAAGTATATTCAAATAATTTTGCAGTTTAGAGAACACTCTTTGTGCTTGTTTGTGTTTGTATAGCATGGCTGTGTCATCGGCGAAAATCGCTAAGTCGATGTCAGGCTCTTTGGGAATGTCATTAATAAAGACGTTAAATAGAGTGGGACCGCTCAGAGAACCTTGTGGAACAGAGCTAGAAATTGGTTTAGGGTTAGAGTAGGAACTTCCTACTCTAACAGAGAAGGATCTGTTTTTAAAGTAGTCTGCATAGATTTTAATTAGTTGGGCAGGAACTTTTAGTTTGATAAGTTTAAAAAGAAGAGCGATATGCCAGACTTTATCAAAAGCCTTTTGGATATCGAGAAAGATTGCTCCCGTCACACCGCCGGACGTGAAACCGTCATGAATGAATTCAGAAACTCTCCAAATCTGATGGGTTGTTGAGAGACGTGCTCTAAATCCGAATTGCTCCGGAATCAGCACGTCGTTAGAGTTTAAGAACTCCTTCAGGCGATTGACGAGAACATATTCATAAACTTTAGATAAACATGAGAGTAAAGAGATAGGTCGAAAGCTGGTTGGGGCGTGGCTGTCCTCCGCCCCACTTTTCAGTAGGGGAACGACAATAGCCTTTTTCCAGCAATCAGGAAAAACATTTAAAGACATCATGCAATTAATTAAAAGAACAATATAAAGAATAAATTTGTTAGGTAAGTTAATAAGCATATTATTAGAAATGCGGTCCTCACCTGGAGACTTATTCTTTTTTAAGCCTGAGATGTACTCCCCTACCTCGGTAGGCGTGGCCGGGGGTAGCGTGTTTGGTGTGTTTTTGTTTAAGAAATTTTGGACTGTGGTCTCCAACACAGTTGCAACCCTGGGGTTGTCCATACCAGAATTAGGTGTAAACTGACTTCTAAGACTTTCAGCAATTGCTTCGGCCTTTTCAGTGTTAGTATAAGCCATGCCATTTGGGCATCTGATGGCCGGAATGTGTGTTTGTGTCCTACGAATGCGGGAAGCAGCCTTCCAAATGGTGTTGTCTTCAGTCGAAAGAGATTCGACAAAAGTGTTCCAGCGTTCGTGTCTAAACTTGGAGATAGCAGCCTTAATTTTTCTATTAAGATGATTTAACTGGGTTCTAAAATATTGCGTGCGATAGATCTGCCATGTCCTGCGAGCACGATTTCGCTCGGTTATCAATTGCCTGACCTCCTCCGGTAGTCTGAGAAATGCAGCAGTGGTTTTTCTCGGCTGAGAACACTGCTCAAATGTATCTCTCAAGACGTCACCAAGTTGACTGATGGCAAGTTCCGCCTGCTCTTTCGTTTCCGGCAGAGTGGGCGGAGTTTCACGCTGTTCAAGTAGGAATTTGAAGTCTTCCCATCTAGTATGAATTTGCTTGCCAAGATCGAGGTTGTAAGAGTCAACTTGGTACCGGAGAAGAACCGGCAAGTGGTCCCAACTCAACTTGTTCTGCGTTTGAATGCAGTAAGGATAAGGAAAATTGCGGGTGATCGCTAAGTCCAAGTAATTATTAGAAAAAGGAAAAGTGGGTGAGGGGGGCGCTATAATTTGCGCAAAATTTTGATTCACCCATTTCCTGAGTTTGGTTCCAAACCCATTACTAGATCTACAGTGCCAAGAGGGATGAGTAGCATTAAAATCACCCGCAAGAATAAAATTTGGAAAAGTATTAGTGAGCCGGGATAAGTCTTGCTCCAGCAGATTTCTATCATTTAAAGGTGGTACATAAATGGCTGCTATAAGAAGTTTTGGAATATTGGGAAAGTCCAAGACAATAGGAGTAACTTCAATACAATTTGTAGGGGGAATATTAATAAAAGTAGCATTAAAACCTCTTTTAACATAAATTGCAGTGCCGCCAAAACTGCGGGAGTTATCGCCCCTACGAGCCCTGTCAACATTGAATAACTCGTAGTTGGCAATTCTGGAGATATTTCCCTGGGAAAAGTGAGTCTCACTGACTAAAACGATGTCTAAATTGTTACTATAAACCCAAGCACTGAATTCAGTAGCCTGTCTTTTTAGTCCATTGGCATTAAATATACCAATAGAGAAGGTGTCCAAATTACTAGTAGCTGGGAACATGACGATAGGAAAGATAAATCGAAAAAGGGGATGCAACCATCAATTGATGGCGCTACCTAAACAGTTTTAGAAACAGAGTAAATATAATTTAGAAGAATGCTGACCCGGTCAATCTGCGTGGATGCTATGCGCAGTTCCGGGAGGGCTTTATTAAAAGCAGTCAAAACAGTAACTTCACCATATCTATCAAAAAAGAGAAATAAATTTGTAATGAACTCGGCGATCTGAAATGCATCCTTAAATGGGGCCGAATTTGAATTTTGAGGAACAGAAGGGGTGGGGGGTGGAGCAACCTTTTGTCCAATAGCAGCTTCCCTGAAAGACAGGGAATTTTCAGCTTTCCTGTTGGAAAAAGAGCGATTAGAATTTACAGATACAACAGTTTTAGTGTTGGCCTTTGATTTTTTAATAACATTTGAATTAGAGTTTAAGTTTTTGCCTTTCTTAGGGGGGGTTGTTTTAGGGAACTTTGGACAGTTCCTAAAATTAGCGGGGTGATCACCGCCACAGTGACAGCATCGACAGGGAGTGTCAAAAGATTTTACACATTCTTTCGTCTTATGTGCACCGGCACATTTAAGACATTTCGATGGTAAATTGCACGAAATTGATGAATGGAAAAATCCCTGACAATTATGACACTGTGAGGGACCTTTTTGCCCGCGATATTTTTCAAAACTGACCTCAGTATCCATAATTTCGGTAATTTGGAAGATGCGGTCAGCATCGGCTTGTTTAGAGATCGAAATGTAAAAGAGGGGCATATATCTTTTGTTACTCACGGGACCTCTGTACATTTGGGTCACCGTGAAGTCCGAGAATTCTTCAAATTCTAGGGCCTGATGAATATCTTGGACTGCCGTGTTGACGGGAAGTCCCCGAAGAACCACCTTAAGTGGTTTTGCATCTTCCAAAAGATACGATTGAAAATGAATTTTCAAGTTGAGTAATAAGCTCTGAACTTGCCGATAATCATCTGAGTTATCGACCTTTATATTCAGGAATTTACCTTTTAATTTAGAAGTGGCCGTGGGTACAATTCTTTTAATCTGAAAGATAAGTTCTCTCCAGTTATCTGGAGGGATAATTTTGAAAGGGGGAACCCTAGAATTTTTCTTTTGTGAACCCTTTGGTTCATTTTCAGTCACTTCCATATAAGTAGAATCAGTAGAATTTACTAAATTATTATCATTAACTTTAGGCAATTTTTTTACTTTTTTTACTTTTAACTACTGAGAAATTTTCCTGCTCGGATTGAGTAGAATTTTGAATTTCGGAATCGTCCTCAAACCTTCTCTTACTGGCCGAGAGAGTTTGGTTATCATCCGCAATAACAGATGGAGCCACCTCACTCGACTGGCTAGAGTTGGAAATCGGAACGTCCGAATTTACATTAGCCGAAACAGTATTAACATTTTTAACTTTTGGCAGAAGGTACTTGTACGTGAAGAGATCTCCAGTACGAACATTACATAAAGTGTCGTAATCTTGATTTAAGAGGGAAACCTTCCCTAAAAGCTCAGACATTTTTTTTAGCTTATCCTCAGATGGCTCAGAAATCAACTTATATTTGTCCATTTTGCATCTTGCAGCAAAAATATCAGCAAGCGTCTTATTTAAGAGCGCTTCAACATCAGACTCCGACAAATCTCTAACATCTGGAATACCAGATCTTCCCATAATACAAAAAGACATATTATTTAAAGAAATGATACCTTTCTCAATAGGAACATGGGTTTTACTTCCCACCAGTCCACCGTCTAAGATGCTGCAGACGCTCTCAGACAAGGCAGACGACGTCATCCAGCTCAGCCAATCCGAAAATAGGCACGGAAACAAGCCACACCCACACTATAAATACAATGCACAGACACGGGAAGACGGGTATAACACGTCTTACTCCATCCGAGTCTGGCGAGCGAATCCAGAGAATAATCTTCAGAAAACGATCCGGAAACAAGAAAAAGCCATTTATCGCCTCGCCAAATTCAACGACGCCAAGTGTCTCGGGTGTATTAGGATTATGCCGTTTTTGAGAAGGGTGTCCATAATTGCGATTCTTGTCATTTTCCATCAATAAACACTCCATTTAAACATTGCTTAAAATGGAATTTTTGTAATGTTTATAGTACATAAAATGTTTTAATGTAATTTAAAACTTAAATAATAAAATTTAATTTTTAAATTGCACTTGCCAAAATGTAGTAACACCAAAACTTTTATAAATAGCTTCTTTCGCTCCAAGCATCATTTCTACAGTTTTATTTTGAAATTATTTTATTTAATATTTTCAATGTCTAACTCAAAGTATCACTTCTTTCACATTTGTAATATCTGTTACTTACAAGCAATCTGTAGACGTTTGTTGGAAATAATGAGACGAAATTATGCACTAATACTTTAAAACTTTTATTACTGTTGACCTCCCCTAGTGTTTCAATAAATTTGACAGTAGTAATTACCTGATACCCCCCCCCCTCCTAGCATTTTAAACTATTCATCTAAAATAATTAAGTGTCCATTACTAGAATTTTATGTGTTTTGGAAAATTTTTGTGTACTATTAAATTTTGATTCATATTTGGTTGCTTAAATGTTGTTTACAGATTAAAAAACAAAAAATGTTTATTATTATTACTTTTAAGATTCCTTGTTTGTCCATTAAACTTGCACATCTGACCTAATATAAAAGGCAGCATATTTTTAACTTGTAATAGTTATATCATATTAAATTTTCATTAAAAGCAGTTTAGTTTAAAACAGTTGATTCAAGCTACATAGAAATAAATATTTAAAGATAACAATTTATCAAAAAAGACTATGAATAAGTGAAAACTTTGTTTATTTTATTTATGATTTGTATAATGTGTATAAACTTATTATTTATTTTTTGCTTTTTAAAAGCTTATAATAACTCAGCTCTTAACCACTTAGTTTTGGTCTAATGGCTTATTAGAACGGTTTCAAAATTATTCATTGCTGGTCATTCAAAAAGATTTTGGCACAGATGTCATATACACATTTTCACGTGCTTTTTCCCCTTGCCAATTTGGGGAAATTTTTGTTTTTCAATATAAATTACATACAATGACAGCAGGTGATTTTTTATTGCAATGTAAAAATAAAATAACGTGAAACAGAGAAAGACTCTAGTATTTAAAAAAATAAAATTAAAATAAGAAAATGGTAGTTTGAAAAATAATTTAAAGAATTAAAATAAAATATAACAGTAAAAAGGCATGAATTTAAATAAGAAACTTAATAAGTTACTAAAACAGTAAATATAATTTTCACAATAAATCTTAAATATTAACACTTGTAGCTATATTGAATGCATGCAGCTATATCATTTATTATTTCTTATAATCATATCATCAGAAGGACATTTATAACATATAAATCCATATTTAAGCAAAATTTGTTAACATATAAAGATGTAAAACAAAATATAAAATATAAAATGCTAAATGCATTAGGCGAGATATCAACTAACTAGGTTTACAATAAGAAACAAAAATACCGGGTTACAATGTTTGGCGTAAAATCGCCAATTTTAAAAATATGTGCAAATGTGGTGCGTATATGATATCTGTGCCAAGATTTTAATTAAATATACTATCAGGGAAAAAACTTTATTTTAATAATGAATGAGGGATAATTTACTTTCTCCTTTAATAATTGCTTTAATGTTCCAAATATTCTAGATCAGCGGTTCCCAAACTTTTTGGCTCGCGGAGCCCTTTTTGGCAAAAATTTTTAAGGCGGAGCCCTTGAACTCAACTATACTCTGTGGTTTACAAATTAATGTTTTTTATGCATAAAAAGGAGAGAACAATCTGTTGAATAAATATAATTTCTAACATTGGACATAGGTCTCAGTTTGGACCTTTGTTGATACAGAAATTCTAAATTCATACTAGAAATTGTAAAAATCAAATTTTCTGTTGTATAACCTTTTAACAGTTTTATTTAATATTACTATTGTTGGATACAATGAAATAAAAATAAGGATTAAACCCCTCTTTTTTGTATTAAAATATCTACCTTGTATAATCGAGATATTTCCTCCAAACGCAGCAAAAACTATAGTTAAAAATTTGTGATTTCTGAAAGCGCTGAGTAACTGAATTAAAGATCAAAATGGTAACCATGTTTGGATTATGCATTGCACTGAGGCTTATGTAAAACTATTATTATTTATGGCGAAAACCACAGAGACACAGAAAAATAGGTAAATTGTACAGTTTTCGTTAGCAGAGTAGTTAGTAGTTAGTACTTCTGTATAATTCCAATAGGCTGCTCCAAAAAAAAAAAGTCCCGGTAATCCATATAACACGCTTTCGTTAGTCCCGGCTACCCATAATAGAATTAAGCAATTATTTAATATTCTTTTCGTTCTTCCATAAGTTTCCAGTACCCCTAAACATGCAACAAAAATGAATCGTCTCTCAGCTTCTTTTTTTTTTTCTTTTTTGAGCCAATTATAAAAAATACATTTAGAATTAGGTCATCGTTTTAGTATTTAAGTGGGCCGGGTAAAATCCATAAGCTGTATTTTTGGTGCAGCATTGTTTCCTTTTTTGGGTATTTTATTTAAAGTATTTGGCTATTAATTACAGTTTTGAAAAAACTTTCTTTCGTCATTGTTTTTTCTTCAAAACAGACATTTAGTTAAAAACTACACATGTTAATCCCTTGAGGGGCAATCAATAGTGTCTCTGTAATATTGAATTCTCACCGAAAAAAATCGAAAAATTTTGTTTTAAAATAAGTAAAGGCAATTTTTCAACAATTTGCCGCCAAAGTTAAAAATATAAAATTTCGTTAAAAGTTTCTGGTGAGAATCTCGTTTAACCCCTTGCAGCGCGGTGGTTTCATAGATATACCACTTAATTTTAATTCCCAAACGCCACATTCGCACCGGAATTTTGTTTAAAAAAATTACGGTTTATTGAATTCGTGACATATAGCGTTGTCTTATTTACAAATAAAGTTGTTTTCAAATTCCAGTTCAGTCATTAATTTCAACACTTAAGCAGTGAATTTGTCCTGCACCGCAAAGGGTTAAATTATGTGGGATAAAATATATCCCAACGCCCTTCAAGTGGTTAAAGGAACTGCAACCAGCAGAAAAACTTTTCTATCAAAATAGGATACATGGGTGGGATTAAATTTATATCAGGGCGAGTACACATTGACAAAAAGTCTAAATAATGGTTGGAGCTGAGTAAAATTTTTAATTCTTAACCCGGGAGAACACGCGCTTACCCAGGGTAGAAATGGTTTTAACTTTGTCACCAATAAAATCAAATTATAACCGTCATTTTATTTAGGGCGAAAAAATCCTTACAAATTTTACGATAAAATAAGTTGAAGATTACTTTTAAAAGATAAGTGGTTACAATTGCAAAAATCATGCGTACTCCGGGTTAAAAAGACCTGGCGCGTGTACTCCCGGGCTAATGTGATGACAAATGTGAAGATCCAATATATATATTTTTAAATTTCTACAGACTTATTTCTGATTGGAAAATGTGGCAGAGACAAATTAAAAGAAGATTTTAAAGAGGGGTTGTAAAAAGATACAAGATGCTAAAAAAATGCATTTTCAGCAATATACATTGCTTATAAAATTAAGTACAATTAAGTAAAACAGCATAGAAAATTTAAATAGTTAAGAAATTATAAAAATATAATAAATAGATTAAAGCAATTAAAGTTACGAAAAGAAAAAAACTATATATACAATATAATAAATATTAAATAAATCTAATGAGGGCCGATAATGAATAATATTAAATAAGGGGCGTTTATCGGGCGTTTTAATCGACAAACATTGTTGTACAAAGAAAATTTAAATATACAAATAACATAAACAGATTAAAGAATTTAAATTTATCCTTCTATAGTAAAAAAAACTAGCCTTAAAAGGAATGACTCCTGGAATGATGCTGATGTGGAAGATTTCCGGAACTAACGAATCCGGGTTGTCCACTCCTTCCATGAGTCGAATAGACCAATCAGGAAAGGGCTCCGTCTATGCATCGCCATATGGGTTACCATAAAGAGAAGAAAGGTTGCCATCGCCAACAATCGCCAAGTTTATCGCCAACTTGGCATTATATCGCCAAATTTGGCGACCAAAATTAGTTGTCAAAGGTGACGCCAACTTGGCGATAACTGTAATATTTCGCCAAATTTTTAATTTCTTTACAACATCAGTCGTTTGATACATCATTTGAGAGGTTTGCAACTGCTTATTCATTTAAAGGATGTCTTGTGTGTTATCCCCCATTCTGCTCCCCAGGGGGGACAAATTTTTAATTTCTTTACAACACCAGTCGTGTTACACAAGATTTGAAAGGTCTGCAACTGCTTATTCATATTATGGATGTCTTTTGTGTCGCCTCCCCCTCTGCCCCCCAGGGGGGCACATTTTTAATTTCTTTACAACACCAGTCGTGTGACACATTATTTGAAAGGTCTGCAACTGCTTATTAATACCATGGGATATTGGCGAGCGTAGCAAGCAGGGGTAGCCAATAATTTGGAATCGCGAAGCGATTACGCGGGGGGTTGGCGAGCATAGCGAGCAGGGGGGCGGGGCCCCCCTAGTATATATAAAAAGAAGAAATATATGTACACAAATGTAATATATATCTAATAAAGGTCTTTAAATGATAGTAGATGCAATAAAAAAAAGTTTTCAGCGACAAACGTTATTTTATTACAAAATACAGTATGAAAAATTTAAATAACTGAAATTTAATACAAGTAATATAAACAGATTTTAAAAAGTCAAACACATAAAAATAAAAAGAAATATATACACACAAATGAATCTAGTGAGGGATTTTAATTGTTACAAGATCTTTTTTAAAAAAGACGTCTTAAGGGACAGATACCGTTTAAAAAATTAAATACAATTTTGAAAACCAGGATAGAAGATTTAAAAAAGTTAAATTTAATAAAAATTAAAATTTAAGGAAATTAAAATTTAAAAAATAAAAATAATACAATAAGCAACATGTATAAGTATTAAATGCACATAATTTTTTTTTATTATTCTGCATAAGTTTGACGAACAATAATATATAAAAGTTTAGTGTGAAAAATGTGCTTGAATTATTTTGGATAGTTATTTTATTATCTGGTGCAATTTTCGAAAATAGCAAGCGAATGTCTGGTTCTGCATTTAAACGGTTTCTGTATTTTGTTTTGATTCTTGGGTAGATAAAGAAACCAGCTTCTCACATATATGTCTTTGAAAATGGGAGTAAAATTAATTTTGCTCTGTCTGATAAGATTTTATATTTATCTGTCAAATGACACCAAAATTCAGTGATACGCTTGCTATGAAAAGATATTTCTAGGTCAATTTGAGATGTTAAATCAATGAGAGATTCGTATTCCTAAGAACTTATGCTGTACGTTTTTTTTTTTTTTTTTTTTTTTTTTTTTTTTTTTTTTTTACATTGAATGGATTTAGTATTCATATGAATTTATCAGAGCTTCGAGATGATCTTTCTGACTTTTTTTCAAACATAATGTTCTGGTATTTTAAAAATATTTTAGTAAGAGTTAGGTATTTAGTAAGAATTGAGTATAAACGTATAAACAGGCGGAACTCCAAAGAAGTAGACTGTTCTCCCTTTTGATTGGCAAGCAGAGTTAACAGCACTGGCGGGCCTTTTCTGTTTCGATTCACGTTGTGCATTCAATTCAGAATACTATTTCTTGTAGCTTATTTTAAATCGAATTTTTAAAACACATTTTGGGCTGAAGTATAAAATAAAGCAATTGAAACCAAAAATATTATACAGAAGGTAGGTACATGTGCAATGCAAATGTTAATATCATTGTATTCTTCAACTCAGTTATAGATGCATTTATTTTTGACACACACACACACAAATTCGCACATACTTTTGAAAATCTTTTACTTACTTACAATATGCTAATTTATTTCATGTTTTGTTTATTTTTCTGGAACGCCGCGGAGCCCCTGGAAAGTTCAGGCGGAGCCCCAAGGGCTCCGCGGAGCACACTTTGGGAACCTCTGTTCTAGATATTCTCTCATGTTTCATTTTTTAAGTTTGAATTTTCCATTTTATTAAATTATCCATTTCATGAATTATAGCTAATATCTATAAGATTTTGAATGTTTCATTTTATGTTTTTACTGTATCAGATTGTGGATGTTGTTTCTGTTCGATGTAATAATTTTTTTTTTAGGTCCGAACCTCTCGGCCACTGGTGGGGCGTTTTACAAAAGGAGTAGGAACGCCCATCCCTAGTAATTACCTTACAGCCACAGCCTACGATCAAATGTAAAACGCAGGCGGCATCACTAGCTCTTCAATGACAAACACCTTCTCTATGAGGCAGGATCATTCCATTTTTTAGCAGGTGGGGAAAGGTAGGAGGGAGTGATCGCGGCATGCAGTTGCGGTACGAAAGGAATGAATGTAGTAGGATTTGTTTTGATCAATTGGTGTGGAAAAAAAATAGTTTGATTACATAGTTTCTGAACAATAGCATCTGCTAATTTCATACATTTCCGAACAAAAATAAATTAAAACTTATGGCATAAAGTTGCCCTTTCGGATATGAAAACAGCCTTAAAAATGAAAAAGAAACTCAAAATATGAAGTCGAATATGGGGACATTGAAAAATTGGGTGCTAGCGAAGCACCTGTTTACTTTTAACTAAAATATACAATAAGATATATTTAAACCGTCTATTGCATAATCGAATCCACTATTTAGATCTGAAAAAAAAAATGGTGGGGGGGGGGGGAATCAAGATAAATCTGGCAGTTTCAGAGTAGAAGTGTCAAATGAAAATGCACAATACTTCTTGAAACATGTAAAGACTGTACTGCTAAATTCAAATCATGCCAGGAATTCTTTGTAGAAAACTTTAAGAAAAAGATAATTGTTCGTGCAGTGTTCTAACAGAAAAATTAGATATTTCAGATTGCAAATTTTTCAAATTATTTTGAATAGCCATCTGAAAGCATATTATACTTATGAAACTAAACCATATATTTATTTATAGTACTAGTAATCAAAAAATTGCTTATTAAGATTTTCATAGTATCATTGTTTCACTAAGTGGATAATTTTATTAATGGTTCATAAAACATAGCTTTTAATAAAAATGTTTACATTTTAAATTATTTCAATTTTCTATACAACTGATTGTAATTATTTAATTTTAATTTTTTTAAAGAAGTTATAATACTTATATATCCAACAATGCTTACTTTTTTCAATATATATGCATGTATGTACAATAGGAAAATATATCTAAAAAAAACCTGGTTAACAAACAAAACAGGTTTTAAGGGGGTTTTACCTACCCTGTTGTAAAGATAGAAAAAAGTGAAAAATCCTGAAGGGGATGGGAAGTCTAGTTTTTTTTCTTTTGAATTTTTCCATAAATTAGTACTTCATAATTATTATTTAGGCTGTATCTGATTACAAAATAAAATCAAAACAATTCGAAAGCTCGTAAATAAAGTTGGACGATTATTAATTTATCTACTTTTTTTAGAGGTGAGGGGAGGCACAAATGACACAATTTTAAGATAGTTTAAAGTTAAAGAATTATGAAATCTAATACAAAAAATTTCAGTAATATGGCTTTAGATATGTTACTTATTTTTATTTTTCGCCAATTTTAAGATTGTTTAAAGTTAAAGAATTATGAAACCGAATACGAAAAAATTTTAGTAATTTGCGTTACGTTACTTTTACGATACGTTACTTTTATTATTATTAAAAAAAAAATAAAATAAAAAGAAAAAAAAAAACTTGCTCTAATTTTATTTCTGCAAATTTGATAAGGAAATGCTATCACTGCAGTTAAGCTAAATAAAATTAGTGAGATTTAAATTTTAAAAATTCGATTTCAGTTTAACAACAACAAAAGAAGACTTTATCTTCTTTTATTTAATAACCAAATAATAAATAAAACATAAAATTAATACTATATCTTTTTAGGCATTTTAATGAGACATTTTTCTATTATGTCTCAAATGAGCCTTACCTTGATTCCCCCCCCCCTTTTTTTCAGATCTAAATAGTGGATTCGATTATGCAATAGACGATTTAAATATATCTTATTGTATATTTTAGTTAAAAGTAAACAGGTGCTTCGCTAGCACCCAATTTTTCAATGTTCCCATATTCGACTTCATATTTTGAGTTTCTTTTTCATTTTTAAGGCTGTTTTCATATCCGAAAGGGCAACTTTATGTCATAAGTTTTAATTTATTTTTGTTCGGAAATGTATGAAATTAGCAGATGCTACTTTTCAGAAGCTATGTAATAAACTGTTTTTTTTATTTTCAACACCAATATATCAAAACAAATCCTACTACATTCATTCCCTTCGTACCGCAACCGCATGCCGCGATCACTCCCTCCTACCTTTCCCCACCTGCTAAAAAATGGAATGATCCTGCCTCATAGAGAGGGTGTTTGTCATTGAAGGGCTAGTGTAGTGGCGGCATCAGGTGGAAGTGGAGTGAATAGTAGAATCATTTTTATAGAAATAAATCGGCTGCCAATAATAACAACCGATTTACTTGAACTTATTTTTGAGAAATGTTTTTATCCAGTGAACCACGATTATTTATCAATAAAATATTATTTTGTAATTTTAATGGTGTGAGTTTTTTATTTAACAAGTCATTATTCTTTTTGCAGATTCTGTGCTGAGACATTGGATTTCAGCACTTAAAAGGAAAATCTTGTAGACATGTGTGTGCTGTAAATATTAACAAAAAGTTCACATGCTTATATTAAAAAAAACTTTTCCATATTCACAGGTTTTTTTTATTAAAATGCGATGATGATTTGAGCAGAGATATAACACAAGCTTTTAAAGAGAAATTTTATTTTACCCTGATACTTTCCATTTAACAAAAATATGTCCTTTAAGAAGAGATTCTCCTTCTATGTTCTGAAATTTATAAAAAAATTTTCAATATTTTTCGATTACAAAAATAAAGCAAATATCACGTTTGGACATTTTAAAGTACATTTATTGAAATTTAAAGTGTACACATTACTTGTACAAAATTTTTGGGGAAAAAATATGAATAATATGTGTTTGATTCTCAGTGAAAGTTATGCCTGTAGATGGTATGTATTTTAAAATAATCATACTGATAAAACTAGGATATTACATGTGACTATACGCAATTTAATCACGAAAATGATATCTAAACTAAATGATATAGAAACAACTTTAAATGAAAGGATTGAAACTAATATTCCTTGTTTAAAAGTGCTGTTTGAACACTTTAAAAAAAATGAGAATTTTTGTTAAATTATGACAGCGAAATTAAAGAATCCACTAAAAACAATACTATTAACCCATTACCCCCTAAAACTATTGAGCTGAAAGATTCAAAATTTTGGCTGAACGAACTCTGAAAGATTATTTTCCCTTTATGCAATCTTATAATTTTTTTTTCTTTCAGTAAGGCCAAATTTTTAATAAAAAAATAGTTGTGAGTAGCTAAGTAACTGAAATATATGCCTTTATTTTTACCATTTCGTGAACGCAACACCAGCGGGTAATGGGTTAAACAGATTCCTGCGTTACTTTCATGCATGTAAAAGATTTTTTCGTGCTGCCATTTATTGCAAACTGCACGAATATCAGAAATATTGAGTGACATTAATCAATAATCAGTCATTTAATCTTTGTAATTTTTACAATACTAATAAAAAAAAAAAAATCTTTTATTTTCATGCTTGTAAAAGACTTTTGGTGCTGCCATCTATTGAAATTTGCAAGAATATCAAAAATACATAGTAACATAAATCAGTCTTTTAATCTTTTTTTTTTTTCGCGTTTAACTTTTTCAAAATTAACATTTTATGAATGAAATAGAATAAAAAAAATCATTTAAATCTTTTAAAAGATAACATCGTTTAGACTTAAATAAAAAGCTGTAGGTAAAAATTAGTTTCTTCATGACCAACATTCAGAGAAAAAAGGCTATTATTTATTAAAATTAAGAACTAATTTAAAACATGACATTTTCCTAGAATATATTAAAGAATAAACAGAGGAGGTAGAAAATATCAGCATTAAAAATTATTCTGTTTCCTAATCTTCTTAGTATATTAATTTTTCATAAGATATCAACATTTATTTGGTGTTGTCATCTATTATCAACATTCTTAATAGACTATTATTTTTATATTTTCGAAATCGTTTGGAACTAGAAATTCCGGAAGAAATTTTTAATGTTATGTAATCATAAACTTTCTACAATCAAATAAAGATATTTTTTCCACAATGACATGGTGGTAGCCTGATTGTTCGCGTTATCAGCTTGAGAAATCCCAGTCTATGGAACTTTCGATTAACAGGTGAACTGATGCTTTTCTACCGTTACACTGTTGATCAGAAAAAAAAGGTAAATATTAAAGTAAATGGAAAATAAATAAATAAATAATAATAATAATAATAAAATAAATATGTATATATATATAGTCAAATAAAGAATTTTAATATTAAAAGATTGGAATGCAGGATTTTTCTTAATACTAATTTAATCAATTCGAATGGAAATCGAATAAAATATTTTAGCAATACAAAATTCGAAATGAAATCTGTCGTAGCACAAAAAATGTATTGAACATTTCCAAATAGAATTTTGTTCATTTTTTTAATTAAAAAAAAATTAGATTAAAAAGAGAAACGATTTGTACTCTTCAATTCTCGGTATAAAAGAAAAAGAAAATGTTACTTTCATTATTAAATGAATGACCCTTGATTACATTCAAAGTGTTTAACAACTGAAGAACCCAAACATGTTATTTCTACCAGGGGTCTATCATCGGAATTCCAAACAATTCGCTTCTAGGATATATCTTTTCGTTGCATTTTCGCTCAAAAAATGCTACTTTTGATTTAAAAAAAAAAAAAAAAAATAATAACATGATTGGAATTCTAAGGAAATTTTCAATTTTGTATTATTGAAGTTTTTTATTTTTTTATTTAGCTTCTTTTGAAATTTTTAATTGAAATTTTTAATATCAATATTTAAATTTCTTATTTTTTTTTTTTTTTTTTTTTTTTTTTTTTGTACTTGTGCTGTGTGATCTTGGTTGATTTAACGTTGAAAGCATCATTTGGTGAGTTTCACCTATGCATGATGCATTTGCAATATATATCCGAGAATATGGATGAGCAGAAACAAGAAGGGGAACAAATTTCTTACAACTTTTCTTTAAAAAAGTATTTGGAGGGAAAAAAAAATTTATGCATCAGTAGAAAAAAATAAAGGAAATTAGAAGAGAAAAGGTTAAAGAGGGAAATTAGAATAAAAAAAGTTAAAGAAAGAAAACATAGTTATTTAAAATACGTATTCTTCCACCCCCTATCTTTTCTATTCTTCTTTTCTAAATATTGATTTTTGTATTTCACAGAACAGAAATGATCGTATTAAAGATATTTTTACTGAAGATTTATTTGTTTGCTTGGGTAAAGCAGTTTCTTTCGTTTATTTGTCATTTGCTTATACTAATAACTTTAAAAAATCTAGTATTTGCTTTAGAAATTGGTTAATGAAGGATACTGTATATCCTCCTCAGTCCTGATGTCTCCTGCAGGAGACACTAAATAACACCCTTTGAATTAATTTACCGTAATTTCCGGCGCATAATCAGCGGATCAAACAATTATTTTTAGACAAAGAAAATTTTTCTAAATAAATGTAACTTTTCAAATCGTCGAAAATGTTTGTTTTCAATCGCTAAATAATATTTCTGGATCCAAAAAGAATTGTATGTTCCGCGGAATATACGCCGGAAATAGCGGTACTTTAAATCTTAAAACAGCGGTGGAATAAAATATATCCCGCTTAATTTTAATTGCGAAATGCTACATTGACATCAGAATTTATAAATGAAAATTTTAATTTTACCAAGTACGCGGGAAAAAAAAAAATTATCTATCTATTATGCAATAAATTTATTTTTAAGTTCTGGTATCGCCTAACCATTTCGGCATTTTAAGAATAGAAGTGCTTTGCCCCTCAAAGGGTTAGAAACGCCACTAGAATTGCGAAAATTATTTCTAGACTTCTTTATTAAAAACATGCATATCATAAGAAACGATATACAGATTGGCGCATCTTTGGAAAAGTTGTATAGTAATTTTAAGCCAGTTTTTGTGGTCCGTCACAATAATTGTCTCAGGATTGAGGAGTATAAATTGTAAAACTATATCTTATTCCTGCGGTGGAAGGGAGGGGGAGGGATTAAATTTCTAATTCATTATAGTCTATTGAAAATACAATTAATTCTATTATGACTTTTATACTATAACATAATAGTTTGAGAATATTGAACTGAATGTAATCGAAAAGTGACGTAATTCATGATTCTTTGGTAAACTACACTAGGCCTTTAAATTTCGGAAAGGGGAGGGGCGTGGCTACTAATCTGTAAGAATGTCTCATCGTGACCAATTTAATCAATTGCAAACAGGGGTTTCTCTATGACTACAACAACTTAGATCTTATTTCCATTTTTTTCACTCTCCCATCTTTTTTTTTTTTTTTTTTTTTTTTTTTTATACAAAATATGCCATTTTATTTGCAAATAATGATTATAACTTAAGTAATTTTTAAAATTGATTTGCTCTATAAATGTACGTTTATTATTTAAAACAAAACCAAATAAATTCACCTTTTGTATACTACCTGTTCCAAGATAAAAAAATTTCTGCATTTGGTTTAAAAATTATTATTTTTTTTTATTAAAATTAATTGCATTAACAATCGTTAGCCAACTACAAGTGTATATTCTATATGGTTTACTGGGACACAAAATATTCTTGTTTTATTATTTTTTCTCCTTCAAATGTATATATTTACACATATTTTTATTTTCAAGTGAAACTTTAAAAAATGTATTTCTTAAAATAAATAAATAAATAAATAAAACATTAATTTCAGCCATATCTTTTTATATTTTCATAATATAAATGAAAATTTTTAGTTTCTGTTGGTGAAATCAGCTTACAACAAATGTAATTTTTCATTTTAATATCAAACTTTTAATAATATATAAAAAAATTAAGTCTTAAAATAATTTTAAAGCATTATTAAATATTGTTCTAAAAAACTATTCACAAAAATTTATTAAATAAGAAATAACACTTCTGGAGAAAAATCTTAAGTGTGACTAAAATTTTATATTAATGTTAAAAATTTTGATTTATATCTGTAATATTTTAAAAGATAAAGAAAAAAGGGGACACCCTTTTACATTTGCATCGATTCCATTATATTATCGTGACAATCTTCGGTACACATTGAAAAATATTGTTAGAAAATATTTTCACTTTCTTTTTTCAAGTTATACCTTTTGATATATTTCTATTGCAATTTTTGTAAGAATAGACAACAGAAAGTACTGTTCTGAAATCATGGTAGCCACTGTTAAAATTCATTGTTTAAGACAAGTCGTAATTTTTCCGAGTCTAATTTTCAACAAGCAGTGTCAAGACCTAAGAACCATCAATATGATCTCTTTTAGCCGTATGTGAATATATAATCTAGTACATATCAAATGAACTACTGACTTATAATGATTATAGCAAATTATAATATTTTATTTCCTATAAATAATGAAATTTAAAAAAATGATTATTAGACACTTGTTTGTATTACCTTCAATTTTTGTCTCCATGATAAAAATGGACAAAGTTTCTTTCAGCGAAATTGAAAGAAATGGTGTCTTGTCGTCGTTTGTAAGTACTGGGGACTTAACAGATTTTAATTATTGTACATATATTTTTTTAAAAATATATATTTTCCTTTATTTTATCACAAAATGTCTATTAATAAATGAAATTAAGGTTATTCGTCGGAAATTTTACCACTATTTCTACAAAACGTCCCGCTAAATAAGCAACTCTAAACTGAAGTTTCCTGTATTAATTTCATAGCTTTTCTAGATAGCAAGTTTGGTGCTGTCATCTTTTGACATATTATTAAACATGAAAATCATATGGATGCATAAATGAATTTTTATATTCATGTATCATTTGTTTAATTTCTCCCCATTATTCTGCCTTAAAATTTGAATTGGACAAATTATATTGTAAAGAAATAATAATTTTAGCCTCTTAAAAGAAGGATATCTGTAAATATCCTAAAAAAAACTGTTCACTAAAATTAGTTTAATAACGAAAACAGATCTTAAGGGGGAAAAATAATTACTCAAATCTGCAATGAGTATTGAACAATTTCACTCATGACTTAAATACTTTTGTTAATAAACAGGGGGTTAAAGGGGGAAATTCAGGTTCAGCTATCATTTTCTTCTACAATCTTGTTAAGGCCCCTGTCCTCGCTCGAGGAAACGCTCGCGAGCTAATGCTATTCCTATGGAGAAGCATTTTTCTAATAACTCTTTCGCATTTTAACATTCTTTAATATTTTTTTGCATTGGATAGCTGAGGTGCATGCCGACAGCGAACTTTTTTTACTTTTTCGATTTTGGTTGCAGATTATTTTCACAAAGTTAGTTTCACTTTCAAAACCGGTTTCGAAACTGAAAGTGCTTTTTAAAAAATATATCTGCAACCAAAATCGAAAAAGTAAAAAAGGTGCGCTGTCGGCATGCATGGCTTAAAGCCTCAGCTATCCAATGCAAAAAAAAAAAAAAAAAATATTCAAAAATGTCGAAATGCGAAAGAGTTATTAGAAAAATGCCTCCCCATAGGAATAGCATTAGCTCGCGAGCGTTTCCTCGAGCGAGGACAGGGGCCTTCAGAATTTTTGAAGCTTATATACGCCACATTTTCCAAATATTGCTTTATTATTATATATTTAAATAAATTTTTAATATTTTATGGTGTAAGATATAAAAGACGTTGGCTGTGATTTGTAGTATTGTTAAAATAGTAAGTCTATAAACAAATGTATTCCCGTGTTTCTAGGACAAATATCGAGAGACAAATTACGTTATTTGTTGAAGATATTTTGTTCACTCTATTGCAGGTAGTTACTATTAGGAGATGATGGAATAAACTGATCTAATAAATCAAACAGATCAAATAATTTAGTAATTTTAGTTATAACAATTTGTTTTTCAATAAAATACTTAATTTTCAATTTAATATTTGAATTTTTTTAACGATTACTTATAAAAAGAATTTAAAAAATATTAATTAAAGTTTTAATATATCATGCATGCAAATTAACGAACAGATCCTTTCACATCAAATCAGTCAGTAAAATATCAATATGTAACCCATCATCATACATTTTAATGAAATTGCGTGTGTTGTTCTTCCTATTAAGATGTGACCACCAGTAATTTTTTTTTACTCATTAGTAAAATAGTTTCTCAGAATAACATGTTATGGATGTCTTGTGTGTCACCCCCCACTCTGCCCCCCCCCAGGGGAGTACATTTTTAATTTCTTTACAACACTAGTCGTGTGACACATCATTTGAAAGGTCTGCAACTGCTTATTCATATTATGGATGTCTTGTGTGTCACACCCCCACTCTGCCTCCCCAGGGGGACACATTTTTAATTTCTTTACAACACCAGTCATATGACACATCATTTGAAAGGTCTGCAACTGCTTATTCTTATTATGGATGTCTTGTGTGTCACCCCAAACTCTGCCCCCCAGGGGGGCAAATTTTTAATTTCTTTACAACACCAGTCGTGTGACACATCATTTGAAAGGTCTGCTACTGCTTATTCATATTATGAATGTCTTGTGTGTCACCTCTCCCCACTCTGCCCCCCCAGGGGGGCACATTTTTAATTTCTTTACAACACCAGTCATGTGACACATCATTTGAAAGGTCTGCAACTGCTTATTCATATTATGGATGTCTTGTGTGTCACCCCCCCACTTTGCCGGCAATAATACGTTATTTTACTGGATAATGAAGTTCTGATAACTATTGTAAGAAGTGTTGGAAAGTGCTTCATAATCTATGCTTAACGCATGATTTTTCTTACTTGCTAATTTATTTAATTTTTTTTCAATAAACCATAATCGAAGAAAACAATCTCTTTTACGTTCGTACAATAAACCCACATAAATTGTAAAGTTCTGTTATCAGTTAGTTAAGATAAAAGTCAACAGATGGTAGCACTACTCATGAAAGGAGAATTCTATTTCTTGCGTATAGAAATTATTGGTGATCTGTCTGTCTTTCTATAAAGATAAGTAAACATGCATTTATACACATACATACAGATATTCCAATATTATGATACCTATTCATGATTCATTTGAAACTTCTGAAAACACTTTTTAGATTACTGCAAGGCAAATAATTTCTGATTTACCTAAAATTGATTAAGCTGGCAAGAACTGAAACTCTACAGATATTTTTGTATTACAAAGGCAAATAAATATTCAAAGCGAGTATCCACCGAATCAATCCTACATACATTATTCAGCATGGCTTAAAAGTGTTATTACTCAAGGGCGAACCCAGCCCTCAATTTAGAGAGGGGTCATTGCACTTTTTCTTTTGGAGGGGAGAGGGGTCAAATCACTTCGTGATTAATTATTATATAGAAGGTTATTCTTAAATTAAAAGTGACAAATTTTCTGTTGCTTTCTCTAATTTATTTTCCATCGTAAATACAATAAATAAATAAATAAATAAAATGAAATAAAATAAAATAAAATTGCATTAGTATTTCTAAAAATATATATAACTTACAGACTTCAATCAGTTATCAAGAAATTGAATCGTTCCTCATTTTCTCATAAGTGCAAAAAATGATTCAGAAATCTTAAGTTAGCATTTTGCGATAATTTTTTAGACTTGACAGCCGTAGAAATGACGTCATGAATGAGCTTTGTTTATTTGCTTCTGTTTATGACGGCGAATTATCTACACTTACGGTATAGGCCCTAAGGGGGGATGCCCTCCGTGGGGGTATTTCTAAGGGAACCTAACTCGTATTTACGCAAGGAAATCCAAGGTTCGAAGAAAACCATGGAAAATTCCGAACGGTTAGGCCGAGGGCTGTGAATGGGTTCGAACCCGGCATCTGCCGTCTACCAGTTTCAGAGGCAGAACCTCTCTGCCACTGGTGAGGCCGTCATGAGGGACCAATTAGCAGGAAATTTTGTTTAAAATACTAAATTTCATGGATTTTTTTAAAGCTTTGTTAAAAAATCTGATTTGTTTTAAAAATGGGAAATACTCTTTAATCACATCGTTTCCGAATAAGTACACTTGCAAATTTCTTGAGATTAAAAATACGTTCATATAAGTATCAGAAATTACCTGCTTTTGACTTGAGTAGAGATTTAAAGAATTAGAAAAAATCGAATTATTGAGTGAAATTGGGGGGGGGGGGAGCTGAATAAGAGTTTAAGGCATATTAAATAAGTAATTTAAAAGATATTTTTACTGTACTTGGGGAGGTCATGACTCTCTATGACCTCCCCTTAGTTTCTGACACTGCTATTACTGTATTTCTTTATAATGTTTTTACTACTGTATTTTCATTAAAATAACAGGGCTCAAATTATTTACTTAAAAATATTTTCAATAGATGGCAGCACTAGATGTTTCAGATTCAGAACGCAAATATTCTTTCCTTAATTATTACTATTTACTAGTTTAATTTGTCTTTATTCATTTGTGAATTTACAAAAACATTTTTAAACACTCTATTGTAAATTCTTTATGAACTATCCTTTCGAAAATTCTGAATTGGATTATCTACAGAGAGAATTAATCTTTGAAAACAATATTTAACATAGCTTAAATGACTGCTGACACAGGAATGTAATCAGGGCCGTAGCTAAGAGGGCACTATGGGCGGCTCAGCCCCCCCCCCCCCCACACACACACACACACTGGGTTTTCAGATCAGATTACAGATTTTTAGTCAAGATTCCAAGGTCACTAAATGAATTTCTGTTCTGAAAATTCAAATGAAATTTTATTCAAACTAGTCGTTGGGGGGGCCACCGTAATACTTACCCATCATGGATAGGTATATGAAAATAAAACATGTGAAAACTATTTATACAGTGCATTGCAATTCCAAAACAAAATTTCAACATTGTTAATATGCATAGTAATTCTCTATTAATGAATTGCTGATGTACCAATTTCGACAAATTATATAAAACGCCAAACTACTCAAGTAATACCGAACTGCATAAAAGAAACATCCTTATAACTCCAAAAATAATAATAATATAAACTAACAGTTTTCTGCGTTGGATTAAGCGTCTCATTTTCAATTAAAGTATATCTCTGAATTGAAATTTGAATGAAATACAGGGTCATGAAAAATCGAAGAATGTGGAAAACACGATTACAAATATCTCGGCAACTAATAATCCGATCGACTTCGTTCTATATGCAAAATGTGTGTAATTTTATTGCCTTTTACGTCCATTCTTTACAACAAAAACATTCGAAAAATTTTATATACCTTTCATCAGAGCGAATTTTTTGAGAGTCAGAAAAAAATAGTTCCGGATAATCGAGGTTACTGGTATTAAATAGGCTTCGTCCCATTTTTACATACTAACTACATACCAAATTTTAAGTGTCTATCTCAATTTGTTCGGGAGATAGAGCGTTTACAGACAGACAGACTGACAGACAGACAGACAGACAGACAGACAGATAGACGGGCGGCAAATTTTTTTTCTAAAAACATGTTTTTCGGAATGTCATCCTATTCTTTTCTGAGCATAATATGAAATTATTACAAAAGTTTTATAAGAATCTTAGTACCTACCTACAATCTGAAAATGCACTAATTTATATTTCGGCGTCATAGAAAGAGCGAAAAAAAAATTATGAGCCTCCCCCCTCCCTAGTGTTTACTTCTAGCCACAGCCCTGGCTATAGCTAAGGGGATGCTGCGGTTCTCAGTGGGTGCTCAGTCCCCCTCCCCCTTAAAATATTTTGAGCCTCACAAGGAAAATATTCCAAAGTCAATAATGAATTTATTTGCCAAAAATCCAAATTACATTCTGTTCAAAAATCCAATTTAGTTTTGACGACTTTTCACAGTTTTATAAAAATACTAAAAAGTAGTGTTTCAACACTCGCTCATCCTATTTGTACATATGAAGCCAACATGATGTTTAATATTGCACTAGCTACGCACTCGAATTTATCATCATTCTATTATTTTCTTAGCATAAAATGAAATTATTGCAACTGTTTAATGAGAAACATTGTACCTACAATGTGAATATGCACTAATTCATCTTTAAAGCTAGAGAATATGAGCCCTCCCCCCCCCCCTTAAATGCTCTTGAGCCCCCTATTGTTCACTTCTAGCTTCTAGCTACGACCCTGAATGTAATGTACTTTTGGTTAAACAAAGCTGATGATGACACCACGCTCTTAAGTTATGATGCTTTTTTATAATAACCAGATTTCTTCTTTCTCGATGTGTTAATGTTGTTCTGAAAAATATACATTTTATCAAATTGTCCGTTGGAATCTCCCTGTTACGTTTGCTTATCTTATTTTTTGTATCAAAAAGCATGAAACAGATAGATTTTATTATTCTAGAAATCTGCAATCGAACAGTTATGCTTTTACCAAAACTGCATTTAATCTTCTAGTGTTGGGTAACTCATACATGAGGCACCTCATTTGTCCCATACACCATGACAATTTGTCCCAATACCTCAGTTTTCAGATTTGAGGTACATCAAAAATTTTGTCATGTTTGCGTCTTTTTTGAAGCGGCGAGGCGCGAGAGCTGTTTCGTTTCAGAGGATGACTGAAAGAATGGGTGTGTGTGTGTGTGTTTTGTTGTCATTGTCTGTCGATGAAAGAGTAGAAATCAAACAGGGTTGCGGGCGCGGGCTACGTTTGAAGTTTAAAAAAGCTTAAGCTATGGAAAAGTTCTGGTGGAAAGGAAAGAAGAGAGCTATTCTTTTCATTTCTTTCTTTTAATAATATTGAATACTTCCGAACTTGTGCTTGTCATTATGTATATTTCACTTAAAATAGGAAAGGATTTACAAAAACAGAGTAGAAATAGAATCGTTCCAGCCGTCCTTTTAAAAAGTTGTCATTGTCACGTCTTTTTTTATGTGGACGGGGGAGAGGGGGGTTAATTTAGAAGTCTGCTCTGCCAGGCCTGGTGTCACTTAAATGTCTTGTCGGTACAAAAATCAGTCAAAACAGACCCCACACGGTCTGGCCCGGTTCAGTTAAAAAAAAAAAAAAAAAAAAAAAAAAAAAAAACATATATTTAAGATTTTTTAAAAGAATACCGCATACATGCTTGTGGGATAATTTTACATTATATTTTAAAATTACGATTTGTACGCAAGGCTGAAAATATACAGTAGCAAAATTAATAATTATGATTTTTAGAAATCCTAATGTTCAAAAAAGGTTTCATTAGATAATTAATGTAATTAGGAAAAAAGAAAAAAGAAGAAGGTTAAATGCATCACAGCCTTTAAAGCTGCGTAATGAAATGTTGGTTATTGAAAATATTTCTCTGTATTTATTAAGGCTTTTCTCAAATCCAAAGGAGCTACTTTCTAATACATTTCTAAACTCATTTCTTTTCGAAAACGCGTTAGACTGGCAGGTGTTCTTATTCTGAAACTATGCAACCAAATGGCGTTATCCATTTTTTGGTAAAAGTGTTACATCTTTGAGAAAAATACTATCACTTTTTGGATCGAATTTCTGGTAGCGGCAGCACAGGAAATGATAAAAACTAGCAGCCCCGGAATAAAATTCTCTTGTATCTCAACAAATTATTTATCAAAAAGGGAAAACGCTATTCGATTCTAAATCCTTTCAAAAGCAAGGCTTGTCAATTTTAGGCCTTTATAGTTAAACCAGTGGCGGATCCGAGGAGGAGGTCACGGTGTCATGACCCTTCTACCTTTCCTGGACTAAGAAAAATTTCTAAAGCATATTTAAAAAACGGAATATACCATGAATTCTTTCAAATTTATCCCTTGCTCAACAATATTAGTATTTCTAACTGTTTAAAACTGTATTTAAATACAAAACAGGTACTTTCTGAAACATTGTTACTGACACATTCAGTAAGTCATTTCTAATCTCAGATGCAAAACATTTGTAAGTGCACTTATTCAGAATAAATGTGATCAATTAGTGTTTTTCATTTCTCGATACAGGCAAAAAATCTTTCGGGAAATCTCTGTAAAATGTGTTAAATTAAACTGGAATAAGTCAATTGTTCCCACGTTAACAGCAATTTTTTGTAACTGTGAAAGCCTTAATTAGCTTAAAATACTGTGCTTTTATAAAAAAAATAGAAAAATCCTCTTTTTTTTTTTTTTTTTTTTTTTTTTTTTTTTAACGAATATTAATGCAATTTTTTGTATTTACGAATGAAAACGAATCCCCAAAAATATCAGAAAATTAACTATTTTTGATATGGAAACAGCTTTCAATAAAAAAATTTCTTAAGTGATGTGACCTCCTCCCCCCTCCAAAAAAAGGAGCCATGACCCCCCCCCCTCCTCTAAATGGAGGGCTGAATCCGCCCTTGAGTTAAACATTAATATAAAAAAAATATGTTAAAGTTTCCCGTTTTTGAGCAGTGAAATTGGAAACCATCTTAAAGTATGTTTTCAAAGATTACTTTAACAGAAGCTCATTATTCAGAGTTTCAAGTGGTGCACATTTTGCGCATATCTGCTACAAAATATTATTTGTCCTTAAATTTGAGCCAAAACGTACGTTATACGAAAGTTCCATTTTTAACTTTTTATACACCGCTAATTTTGTCAAAATATAAAAAAAGCGCAGCCGAAAAATTTCGAAAAACGCGCAAATTTTGTTAAAAGATAGTATAAAACTCGCAAAAATTTGCCAAAAAATCATGAAAAAGTATGCGAATTTCCTCAAAAGATCGCAGGAATACTCGAATTTTGTCAAAATAGCGGAAAGCATACGAAATTTTATCAAAAGATCGCGAAAAACATGCCATGTTTGTCAAAAATCCGCGAAAAAAATTGAATTTTGCCGTGAAAAAATAAAAAAATAAATATTTCTTTAAATTCTTTACGTCACGGCACGCTGGGAATCTTAAAATTTCTTTTATATTTGTAAACTGTTCTTTTTATTATTTATTTAATTATTATGAATATTTTGAGGGGGGGGGTTAAATTGTCCTATTTATTATTTTGTCGGAATAATAAATAAACAATCAAACACAACACAACTTCGTGTTAAAGAGAACGTTATTGAAAGACATCTTGTTGATTTCAGTGGGTGGCCCGGGATTGACACCCCCCCCCTCCCCCCGGAGCCATAGAAGTTCCTCCCGGAGAAAAAAAAAATTCAACACGGGAAAGTGATAAAAGTTTTCTTTTTCACTATATAATAATAATAATAAGCATTTTAAATTTTAGTAAATGTGATTTTTCGGATGAATAATATCAAGCAAAAATATACATTATAATTTGCAACAATTATACATAAATTTTCTTAAAAAAAATAAATTCTTAGCTAAGGCTTTGCATTTCCAAAGTCCTGCTACCTGCTCAGTATATGCTGTACAATTCAAGTTATGCATTTACATTTACATTCTTTTAAACCTAATTATTTTCAAAAATAATTTAAATTCTTTACAAGTACATTGATTTATTTCTACATAGTACTGTTAGGGATTGTCCATAAATGATGTCAAACTTTTATTTCAATACTTTTTACTCCCCTCCCACCTTTTGTCACAAAATGTTACAGTTCAACATAACCCCTCCCTCCCCCTTGTCAGATATCAGGCTTTGTTACATAAACATATACTTGCAATTCAGAAAAAAAGCACTACACATTCCTAGCATGACATTATTTTCGAATTTCCCCTTACCGAAAAAAACCCCTAATAATCATAAGCGCGGTACTGCATGCCTTCGAGCCACAAATTGTATTTATGTTTTCCGAAAACTATATACTTTATTTATCAACCTGACAACACAACAAGATTAAAGTACACACCCCTGATGTCTTGTCGTCAGATTTAATCTGTATACAGCCATACAGTTTACACTGAGAGAAAACCTTCGCTTCTGTCCCAACTCCCAATTGTAGTTCCTGGATTTTAACTCCTCAACACCTCACTCAATTGAAGCATGACATTGTCATGACAAAAGCGCTCTGGTTGTACCGCATACAAACGTCATGAATTTTCTGTGTCCTACCCATCACATTGGAGTTTTCCTGTCTGTCGTATCTTAAAACGTCTATATTATACGCTGACATTATGAAATTCAGCAGCAGCTGCAAGAAGCTTACTTTTGCGGCTACTGCACACGAAATATGCAACCTGAACTGATCATGAATTAGCAAAATTAATTCTTTCTTCATATAAGAAAATCCTACTAAAATGTCTGGTGTGAGTGTTTAATTCGAAAGTTTCTTTTAATGATTAAGATTATATATAAATATTATATAACGGATTATACGCATTAACAGTAACATATACAACAATGATTGGGCAATCTACTATATATTTTAAATAATAATTTATTTAAATAACTTTAGGTATAAATTTTACAATAAAATGGACATATTTTCCACTGTCTCTTTGAAAATTAACTTTCTAATACCGTATTCCAGTACAATATAAAAGAATGAGTATGGAAACGGGATAGTAATCATAATATAATATAATAATGTAACACGATATTAGTAGTATGGGAATTATTACGATAAAATGTAAGATGCTTACCAAAAATAAGTTTTTCACGTTATTCTGAGTATGTACCGCTGGTAAATGATAAAATAAATTTCTCAACTAGATAAAATCAAACAAACAGATCGAATAATTATTTTGTATATTGTAACAGTTAAAAATGTGTAATTTTTAGTTTACATTTTGAAATTCATTAAAAAATGTATCTCTAACACTAAGAGATAAAGATGTGAAAGACATTAACAAGATTCATTAATAACAAATATCTAAACAAAAGTACATGTTAATGTTTATATATTTTTAATGTATTAACACTTTTACTGTACCATTTTATTAATTAATACTTTTCAATTCTGCTTCCTAAAACAATAATCCAAGAACAAAAAAAATCCTTATTAAATTGAGAAAGTTATTATAAAGGTCTCCAAATAAAATACGCGAAATTTTCACGGTTTTACCTTCAAACTCCATACATAGTACATTAGACGGAATTCTTTACGCTAGTAGAGCAAAAAGTTGCCCTATTTTGAAGTATCAAGTTGACCAGAAACATCCTCAACGCATTACTACTATACTATTACTATTATTCAGATACTAAAACGCTTGTGTATCATCAACATCAGGCAATAATTTTCAATGCTCGCTACAGACTCTTGAGAATGAAACTGCATATGACATTTATGAAAGGGTCGGAGGAAAAGATAAGCAGAGTTTTTGCGACAGGTCCGTATTTTATTTTATTGCCGAAACGTCAGTGAAGGCTTACTGTGGAGACACGAAATTTTTTGGTTTCTGTCTGTCTGTCTGTCAGTTTGTCAGTCTGTCTGTTCCGCGATAACTACCGCAAAAAACATCCGAAAGACTTGAAATTAAGTGTGTATATTGGTAAGGCACTCGGATTTAGCTGTATAGTTTTTTGTTATATTTTATTTATTCGTTCGTAAAATATAGAATATTTTATTTTGCGCAATAATGTTTTTCTATGGCAAATCCAACGATTTTCAAATTTTTATTTGTTGAGAGAAAATGACTCATTTGATTAATGGAATTCAACGATAAATGGATACTGAAATTTGCCAGTACGGGGCTTAAATTATTCATATTGTTTTGAAATTTTATCTATGCATATGTCAGATTTTTTAAATTATTGCTGTAAATCTTGGCCATTTTTTATAAATGTGTTCCAATAATATAAGCTAATTTGTTTTAGAGATTTACTTATTTCAAATGTATTTATTTCGTTTTCTTCATTTCTTTTAATAGTCGCTAAGCAACCATTTATCCTAATTCTTATTCTTATAATATTATAAATTTTAAAATGTGTACGGAAGTTTGAATAACATAACTTCAATGCTTCAATAGCATAACTTCAACTTTGTATCTTTGCATATAGATAATTATAGCCAGAAAAGAACAAAGGCTATGTATTATTTATTTTATTCGAATATTTTCGTTAATAATTCTGAATTTCATTATTTTTCATGCATAACCAATCGACATTTTTTAGATAAAATTTAATCAATTTTCTTTCCGTTGCCAAGAAAATCAAAATTTCGAATATTAATTTTTCAGCGACGATAAATTTTCAATTGAGCAATTTCCATGCGAAAACTGAAACTAAGGAAAATTTAAAAGAAAAAAATAAATATGACGTCGTATTTGCAATAAAAATAAATATACTATTTTTTGTTAAATATTAAACACTGATATTTGTTTCGTTAACATGAATTTTTTTGTCAATATGGCGACATAATTAAAAATAAAAGGAATAAAAATATTTTAAATAAAATATTTATTCGGTAAATTATGACGTCATAATTGAAATAAAAGAGGTATTTTATAGTAGTCGTTAAAAATAAACGGGACATGGATAGCAGTAATTCATGGAGTTAGAAAAATAATGACGTCATATTTAAAATGGATAAGAAATATTTTTTACGAATACTAAATTATAAGTTACATACAGATAAAAAACTTCATTAAAAACTAAAAATTAGCAGTGGAAGGCTTTTTTTGTCGGAAAAAAGGGGAAAATAAAACTGATTAATGTATTTTTGAAGCTATTTTTTTCTTTAAAGTTAAAAAGAATTAAGTTTCAATTTGTGCAGATGGTATAAAAATTAAAATAAATTTTCTAAAACTAAAAATATATTTTCAAACATTGACGTTTCATTAATGAACTTTTTCAACAGAAGCGAAAATCATCTGTCAGCAAATTAAAATTTACAACCAAGAATCTACACTATTAAAATCCGACCGTATGTATGTATGTATGTAACGCTATCTCCTCCGATCCCGGATACTTAGAAAAGTCGCTTTTGTTTTGAATTGAAGGGAAAAGAATCCCGGGTTCCCGAGTTGCGCATTCGTCTCTCTGTCCGTCCGTCCCTCTGTTCGCAAGTAGCAACTCAAAAACTACCGAACCGAATAGTTTGAAACATAAAATATATATAATTGCCGAAACGTCAGTTGAAGGCTTACTTTGGAGACACGAAATTTTTTGGATTCTGTCTGTCTGTCTGTCAGTCTGTCTGTCTGTTCCGCGATAACTGACGTAAAAAGCATTCGATTGGCTTGAAATAAAGTGGGTATGTTAGTGAGACACTGGGATTAAGCTGTATAGTTTTTTGTAAGATTTGATTCATTCGTTCGGAAGATATAGAATATTTTATTTCGCGCAATAATGCTTTTCTATGGCAAATCCAATGATTTTCAATTTTTTTTTCCCCGAGAGAAAATGACACATTTGATTAATGGAATTCAATGATAAATGGATACTAAAATTTACCAGTTAAATTATTCGTATTGTTTTGAAATTTTGTCAACACATTTGTCAGATTTTTAAAATTATTACTGTAAATTTTGGAAATTTTTTATAAATGTGTTCCAGTAATATAAACTAATTTGTTTTAGAGATTTACTTATTTCAAATGTATTTATTTTATTTTCTTTATTTTCTCTTAATGGTTGCTAAGTAACCTTTCAGCTAAATCCTTATCCTTATAATGCTATACATTTGAAAGCGTGTACAAAAATTTAAATGAATTCAACATCAAAACAAAACTGATGAATTAATTAATAACTTTGTATCTTTGCGTATAAATATAACATAGCCCAGGAAAAAAAAACATTAGCTATGTTTTATTAATTTTATTCAAATATTTTCCTTAATAATTCAAAATTTCCTTCTTTTTCATATCGAATCAATAGGGATTTTTTAAATAAAATTTATCCAATTTCTTTTATCGTTGCCAAAAAAAAAAAAAAAAAAAAAAAACAAATCTAAATTTGGAATAACAATTTTTCAACAGCAATAAGTTTCAACTGAGCAATTTCCATTCGAAAAAAAGAAAAGAAAAAAAATAAATATGACGTCAGAATTAAAATAACTATAGATATAGTACTTTTTGTTAAATATTAAACACGGATATTTCTTTCGTTAATATGAATTTTTCTAACAAAAATGGAGGCATAATTAGAAGTAAAAGAAATAAAAAATAATTATATTTTTAATAACTATTTCACTTAGTAAACTATGACGTCATAATTGAACAAAAACAGGTATTTTATAGTAGTCGTAAAAAATTCAACAAACATGGATATCAATATCTCATTAATAATGACGTCATTGCCGAAACTTCAGCGAAGGCTAACTTTGGAGACACGAAATTTATTGTTTTTCATCTGTCAGTCTGTTCTTCTGTATGTCTGTCTGTCCCGCTATAACTGCCGCAAAATGGAATCAAAACTTTTTTTTTTTTCGGAAACAAAATTGTAAATCTCTAGATTACTGTGTTTACACTTACAAAAGTTCCTGATACATCAAGTTTAGGTGTTTGTGGTTGGCAGGCATGTTGAAGTATGAGGATAATGAAAAATATTTGTCCAAACTGTTACTTATCCTTATAAATCAAAATGTATAAAGAAATGCAAGACATACAATAACCATTAGCACAATTATTAGAAAGTGACAAATTTAAATTAAGTGAGGCTCGGGGGCTTCAGGGGGGGCGGAGCCCCCCTGAAGAAATCTACTATGTTATAATAAAGAAAACAAAATTAATAGATCATGAAATTTTCAGAATATCGTAACACAATTAAACTTTTTATTTACCGCTTTTGATGGCTGAAAACTTCTAATTCTTATTTTATTCTTATAAATAATTACGTAATTTGAAAATTTTAAATTACAGTTTCCAGGAAATTGAATATTACTCAAAGTTTGTTTAAAAAAAATATGAACAAAGCTGACGTTGAGGCTCCTGATCTGCAGATTTACTAGTTTTATTTATTTATTTTGTTTAGCTAAATTTTCAGTTGTTGCCAGGGGTGTAATCGTAAAAATAACAGATGATGTACGCGCTAAGCAGAGGGTATACGCTCAAACCGGACAGTATACATTAGATTGCGTATATTATAGATTTCTTGTGAAACAGAGGGTGTTTCTGTAAAAATACCAGAAGGTATACGGCGTATACCCCCATATACCCTCCACTACATCCCTGATTGTCCCGAAAGTAAACAAACTTAAATGCTGTCACTCGCGTTTGGTTATTGCCATCAAAAGATTCTTCAGACAGATTTCTTGCGACAGGTCCGTATTTTATTTTATTTTATTTATTTATTTTATTTAGCTAAATTTTCAGTTGTTCCCAGTGGTGTAATCGTAAAAATAACAGAGGATATACGCGCTAAGCAGAGGATATATGCTCAAGCCGGACAGTATACATTATATTGCGTATATTACAGATTTCTTGTGAAACAGAGGGTATACGGTGTTTCTGTAAAAATACCAGAAGGTATACGGCGTATACCCCCATGTACCCTCCACTACATCCCTGGTTGTCCCGAAAGTAAACAAACTTAAATGCTATGACGTGCGTTTGGTTATTGCCATCAAAAGGCACAACAAGTGTTGTCTTCGATCCAACTTATGATGCAAAGTTAGGGAAACAGCATAAGAACTTACTCGATACAAAACGTTTTTGTCTTAAAGAATATCAAAAGAAGCAAGATGCAATTAGAAGAATAACAAATAGGTGCAGAAAACGTCGTATCCTCAGATTATAGCTTCCTTGATAATTAAAGGCGTGCATTTCTCTTTAGTTCCGCCTTTCGTGGTTTTCTTGAGTACAGCAAGCTGTTATCAGAAAGATTGCATGTTTATAATCAAGAAATATTCCTTTTTTTTATTAGACTATACAAAATTTCAAATAAACTCAAAATATTTTGAAAATCTGTATCGATAGATAAACTCTGTAAACCTATCCAGGTAACAGATTTTCAGAAAAGGCGGAGCTCCTATTACCTCGAAACTGAAATTTCATTGTAAATTCATGGTCAACATTGTATTAATTTAGTGTATTCAATCTGTTAAATGTTGTGTAATTCTGTCTGTTAAAAGTACTATCTATTCAATTCTAGTTCAATCTATTAAATGTATATCGTTAACCCGCAAGAACAGCGACACATCTTGCAAAAATTCATTCCCCATTTAATTCCATTAAAAGATTTGTGATAGATGTGTCATGCTATACAAACAGTTTCATAAGTGCGTAGCTATACGAAAAACATTTTTATTGTGTTATATGTTTATTTGTGACCACAGAAGAGAGGTGGACTGTATGGAGAGGTAAAATGACCAAACTTTCTAAACCTCACTCTGATTCTACATTATAAAGTGTTTTATGTTATTATGATAGTTTTCCTTTCTGAATTCTCCATCTAAGTGCTACAATGCCATGTTATAGTTAAATCATGCAATTTTCTTTTACCTCTCCAAAGAAATTTATTTTTCTTGAGTAAGGTCAGTTTTCTTGCGGGAGAGTGATACATTATCATCATTTTTGTATAGTGGATTCGATATAATGATATGTATATTTTTTTAATGAAGTGAATCCTTTTTTTATTTTTATGAACCATAGTGTTCTGAAATGAAGGTTTCTACTGGATTGCAGGAAAGAAATCCATTAACACCCTTCGACAAACATTAGATCAGTATCACAGGAATGGAAAACTAGTTGGCCTCTTGCTAAAATTCAACGAGGAAAACTTAATGCCATACAGGCGTTGACTCGTTGTTTAAATTTATTAATATGTTATATGCCAAAGTGTTTGTTACATATTTATTTTATTTAATAATTATCAATTAATTATACTGGTTTGAGTATAATATTTTATTCTTGTTATCTTCGTGTTAATTTTTCGAATACAAAATTAAAAGATTCAATTACGCACGGTTTCCTTTGGTTTTTAGTTCACTGATATCTTCCAACATACGTTTCAGAAGCGCTAAAGAGACAACATCCTTTAATTTATTGCAGAAAATTTGCTACGAAATTATTTTCATCGGAAGATTTAATGAAATTTCACCTGTTAAATTCTTTGCAAAATTTTTAACGAATGTGTCGATAAGAGGTGAGATATTTCGTTAGGCGCCTGAAAATAGTCTCCCATTTAAAATTGACCGGTAACTTTAAAATAAAAATTATAAAAATGAATATAATAAACACATTCCTTCCTAAGAGAGTTCAATTTGTTTTTGTGTTTTATGTGTAATATTTTCGGCGATGATTGCTATTGGTAATAAATAATATTTATTATGTTAATTTATTCAAAAATTGTTTTGCATAGTTTGAAAATTTTTGGATACTACTTTATTTTATCCTAATAGTAAAAATCAGAAAATTATAATTTTTATCAGGCTATAAACCAAATTATCGTTTCCATCAAATCTAGTTAGTAATATTAATAATAACTGAAAATGCTATATCGATAAAACACACTATTAAAATTTTTTGAGCAATAAAAAATGAAAATTGATATTGTATAAGCATATAAACAAGAATAAGTTCAATATTGTATGGAAAAATGGACGTTCGAATCAGAAGAATTATGCTATCTCTTTGGATTATTTGAGAGATCACTTGTTTTTCGGATTAACGATGAATTTTGAAATCTGGAACTCCACAAAATAAGTTTTCCTATTATAATAATCATTATAATTTGATAAAATTCTTAAATCGTTTAACTTAATTCTTCGTAATATTTTTAAATGTGAAGTACAAATTATCTTTGGGAAGGTATTAAAACTGTTTCGAATGCTCCCTAGATTTAGGGAATTCTTCTTTTATCCTCTAAGTTATGTTAATAGTGTTGAAACTTCACAAGAGGCATTTCCTTCGTCCCATCCATAAAGTTAAATTCTCAAATCATAGCTGCCAACTCTTCCGCTTTTTTGAACAAGAATAACGTAATAAAATTTTCTTTATTTAATTGGTGAATTATGACGATTTAAAAAGCTAAAGTTTGCTGTAAAATTTTTTTGGAGAAAACAGCATAAGATGTTTGGAGCTATTTTTCAAACATGAGTCACTTCAAAAGTTTTTTCACACCCAGTCCTGGAGAGGCGGAATAGCATGAATGAATGGGCGTGTATAGTAAGATGTCTGTATGGATATGGGTGGAGCTACAATATGAAAAAAACCATGGTGCATTTTGATTCATTCATTCCTCATATGGCCCTTAGTTTTGGGATCTATAAATGTCTACAGTCGCCGGCAGATAGTGTGAATACAATCTGTAAGTAATGGTTAATAAATGTTACTTTCATACACAAAAATACAAAAAAAAAAACGCCACTGCATATGCGTTATAAAAGGAATAGATAATATACGAATATTTTGTCCTAATGTTCTGTAAACTAAAAACAGAAAAACAGAAATATTTGAAGATAAAATAAATACATACAATGCTTTAAGCAAAAGCAATTGAAAATTTATCAAATAGGACGATAAGATAACACGGAAAACAGAGATTAAAAGAAAAATTTTGCATTTAATTACATTTAAATTCTTGATTGCTTCAAACATTAAGAATTGTGATCGTAAAATATACTATAGATTTAAAATATACAGGGTGATTCTAATTTTTTTTTTTTTTTTTTTTTTTTTTAACAATAAAAGAGGGGTGATAGTACACATCAAGAAAAACAATATTAAATGGGAGACCAAGGGTCCAAAACGTTTTCCAAAGGAGATAACTGCCCTTAAAGTTTAGGGACCAAAATTTCAAATAAACATCAAAAACGAAAAAATCGGTCGATTGATTTGCAATTCTCACTAAAATTATTCTTTATTATCTTAGTCGGCATTTTCTTGAAATAAAATTATAAAGATAAATTTCAAAAAATGGCGATAGAGGGTGCTTTAGACTTTGGAGTAACGAACAACTATCTTTTGCCGGTATTTTTTGCATTTCATTAAATGTTTTCGCAAACATATACTCAAACATAAATTTTGAGTTCAAAATCTGAATAGTTGTTAGTGGTTAAGTAACACAAACTGAGCTGTGTTCAAAAAGTTCAAATTTCAAATGATTATAAAAAACGAAAAAATTGGTCGATTGATTTGTGGTTTTCACTAAAACTATTGTTGTGGGATGTTATTCGGTACTTAAAATATAGAACAGAGATGTTACAGTCACATTTTATTGTAGACGACACAACACATATCACATTATATACAAATCGCAAGACGAGCGCAACTCAATCAATTGAATATTCATAAAAATTACTTAGCACAAAGAACATCTCTAAGAGAGATGTATAGCGAACACACATCCCAATCTTACATCTTAACTGAAAACTCAATTACTTCACTTCATTTCATGTCTTTTTTGAAAGGAAGGCAAAATATCTCAAGATATTTTGCCGAAGGTGGCAATAGCGCCACCTATAGATACTATAATTTAGGGAAGGCAGTCACCCTGTTACATTGTTTATTTAGGTATTTTCTTAAAAATAAATTATAAAGATAAATTTCAAAAAATGCCGATAGAGGGCGCTTTAGACTTTGGAGTAACGAACAACTCTTTTTTGCATCTTATTAACCCGGGAGAACGCGCGCTTTTCAGGGCATGAGTGGTTTTAAGTTTACCACCAATAAAAACAAATTATAACAGTCTTTTTATCAATACGGAGACAATTCTTACAAATTTTGCGATAAAATAAGTTGAAGATTACTTTAAAAAAATTAGTGGTTACAATTGTAAAAACCATACGCACTCAGGGTCTTTTAGGCCCTGCGCGCGTCCTCGCGGGTTAAATGCTTTCGTAAGCTTAGACTTAAACATAAATTTTGAGCTCAAAATCTGAACAGCTGGGAGTGGTTAAGTAGACAAACTGAATTGTGTTCAGAGGTTTCAAATTTCAAATGATTTTAAAAAACGGAAAAATTGGTCGATTCATTTGAGGTTTTCGCTAAAACTAATTTTTAAATTAGCAACTTCTTGAAAATAAATTTTAAAGATAAATTTCGCAAAATGCCGATAGAGTGCGCCTTAGACTTTGGAGTAGCTTACAACTATTTTTAACTGTTATTTTTTTAATCTCATTAAATGCTTTCAAATGCATAGACTTAAATTTTGGGCTCAAATTCGGAATCGTTGGGAGTGTTTAAGTAACGAAAATTTGAATTGTGTTCGAGGAGGAGGGAGGGTTAAATTTCTATTCCTCAACACTCTTCAGTTTGCGCTTCTTAACCCCTCATAACGATTCAGAATTTGAGCTCAAAATTTAAGTTTAAATCTAAGCTTCCGAAAACATTTAAAAAACTTTTGCAAACATTTAATTAGAACCAAAAAATAATGGTTAAAATGAATATTTGGTTACTCTGAAGTTTAAGGCGATTTTCACTACAATTTGAACTGGTTTTTCTTCTCTTTCGCGAAAAGTTAGTTTAAAATGCTTACTTTGACATTATTACTGAAAAATCTACTGTGTTCATAAAAAAGGGGAAACAATGCGATTCGATAGTTATTGAACAACAATACTTGCTAGTTTCATACAATGCCGAGCAAAAATAAATTGAAACTCGTGCTATAAAGTTGCGTTTTTTGATTTAAGAACAGCCTCAAAACCTTTTGCTACCTGGACTTCTGTTTACTTATTTAACGCTTTAAAAACTGTAGTTTATCAGAAAGTTTTAAAGCTTTCCATTTAAAATTCATAGCAACGCCTTTTTTCTAACAAAAATGCAACTAAACTTACAAAACTAAAAAATAATCCACATTGGCCAACTTATTTGACCCATTTGCAGAAAAAGGAGGGGCGATCATTTGACCTTTCCATTATATACCTGCTGGCAGAAACCATTGCAAAAAGAGCTGAAAATTTGTCTTCAGTGTAAATGAGCCGAAAAGGACAAAAGGTGAAGAAAAATGCAAGATGAAACGTGTTTTTCGCCTCTGTTTTTAAACATAGGTCACCCAGATGGTATACGAATAAGCGGGGAGGCCCACGAAATTTATTCGGTTTAAGCGGAGAAAAATAACATAGATCAAATGGCGATAAATTCGGTTCCGGAAAGTTCTATTCGAATAAGCGGGGTATTCAATTATCCGTTACTCGATTAAGTGGGGAGGACTGTAAAAGAATATTAATAGAAAAAATCTTGCTTTTAGTCAACAAGCACATATTAAAGCGATGAAACAACTTATAAAAAAGAGAAACATGAAATTAGTTGAACACTTGCATCAGTTTTAAAGAAGAGGCAGCGCGTAATACTTAGTTTATTATAGCATGACAAGCACCTCCACGTCATATGTGTAAAAACAAAACAAAACATAGCGGCTTAAGATGTATCCGAAAATCTATGTCTTGAAAGAAGGCAACGAGACCCGCTTTAGCCAATAAAAACTGCGCCCACTTTTACATGTTTATAGGACCACATCAGACTAAAAATGAGTTTTCGTATTGAAGTGAAGATTACGGGGGCTAACAAAATAATTAAATGAAAAATATAAATCGAATAGCTAATGAAAACAATGATGAAATGTCAAGTAAATAAATGGGAAAATAACAATAATAAAAGAAATTTTGAAATCGCGAAGCGAAATTTAATAACACACCCGCTGAAAGCGAGCCGTTCGTGATGTCACTGCTTGTATGAGTACCATCCCCCGTATAAAAGTTGACACAAAAATAGCGGCTACCAAAAGCGTTTATTATTATTATTATTATTATTATTATTATTATTATTATTATTATTATTATTATTATTATTATTATTATTATCATTCTATGCATCTATCGTCCTCCCTAAATTAAGACCCCTTTTATTTAAAAAAAGAATAAAAAAAGATTTATATTTGTTTCTATTCTAAATCTTTGTTTAATCTCTAAAATTTAATGTTATTTTTTTAAAAATTATTGGAGTCAAAATTCAGTCGACCGTACGCATGCCCCCCCCCCCCCCAAAAAAAAAAAATTCCAATTTCTGCAGCCGTCATTTTTCTTTCAGCGCTTAAACCTATTATTAGGGGGGCGGGGTCAAGAGACAGCAAAAATTCAAAAATGTCCATGTAGATTTGGCTTAACCTATGCTCCTGCTCGCTCAAAGGGAAACACTCTGGTGAAAAAGCGAAGTGCGCTTCTGGATTGTAGATGATATTAAAATCCGCATCGCGCTGCCAAAATTTATGAGAGATTCAAATAAATACCGATGTTAAGCCTTTAAATAAACTTCCAGCTATAAAAAAAGTCGAAATGTAACATAAAAAGTAAATGAAGAATTTTTTAGTCATTTTGGATACTCTCTAAATTTTAAAAAGGGAAGCTCCTGATTTTCGTGCCTTCTGGATAATCAGGGTTTGAACATAGAAAGGCGTTTCGAATTCAAAGTCGATTTCTAAGGTTAAAATCTATAGTACAGATGTACTCTATCTTCCAATAAATATTTGGACACTTTCAATTTTTGACATTTTGCCAAATATTTAAGTGTTCTTGTCGGATTCTTCTGAAATTTCAGGATTATAAAGATTATGTTTGACCTCATATTTATCAACATCCATTTGATAAGCAGGGCAATTAGGGGGCCGACAAAAAATCAAAGAGTAATAGAAATATTTGGGATCACTCTGTACATGAAAATGCATGAAACGATTTATTGCTTCAGAATACAAATATATGGATACTGTACGACATACGGATGAATACAATATCCCTCAATGTGAATAAAAGCGCTTTCTATCACAGATGTCAAGATACTTATTAGCAGCAATATAGTATTAGGTATTGTATTCAATAAATAATAATGTTTTCCTAAAAATCAGTTAATAAAGAATGTCAATTTGTGGAGAATCCCTTATCATTCAACAGTTTTTAGAGAGCAAAGTAAAAACAGCTAACTATAATAATGATATCTTCTTGAATTTTCACGATATCTGATTGGATTTTTTTAATGAGTTATTCTAAACAATTGGCTATTAAATGATGTAAAAAAAATAATTTTTATCGATCGCGCATGCGCAGATAAAAAATATTTCATACAACTACTCATATTTCATAAAATATTTAATGTACCTATATTCCAATCGAGCTATATTTTTTCATTACATTTTGCTAATTTCCCTGAAATTCGCGTTAAATTTGGTCAAAAACCCTGCATGATATAAACAAAACACATACCAAAATTTTTTGAATTTTTCAAAAAAATCGCTCTTTTTCAATGAATATACATGCTATTCTAACAAAAATATGTGTGCATGTTGTATAGTATTCACATATTTGTATTCTGCAACGATAAACCTTTTCGTGCATTTTCATGTACAGGGTCATCCCAAATATTTCTATTATTCTTTGATTTTTTGTTGGCCCCCAAAATGCCCTGCTTATCAAGTGGATGTTGATAAATATCAGATCAAACATAATCTTTATAATCCTGAAGTTTCAAAAGAATCCGACAAGTATATTTTTAATTATTTGACAAAATGTCAAAAATTGAAAGTGTCCAAATACTTATTGGTAGATAGTGTTTATAAAATTTGCTACACAAGAAAAGAAAGTTTATATATCCTATCCTACACTAGGGTTGGACGTGCCTACTATTAACATAAGACTATCGGATCCGTTAACCACAGAAACCGATTTAAAAAAATTACCAACAGGAAACGGATGCTGAGGATGCTGCTTTATTGTTATATTTAAAAATAACTTTTTAATATTTTACGGTGTAGGATTTAAAATAATTTGGCTGTGATTTGTAGTATCGTTAAAATATTAAATCTATAAACAAATGTATTTCTGTGATTCTAGGAAAAATATCAAGAGACAAATTATGTTATTTGCTGAAAATATTTTGTTCACTCTATTGTAGGTATTTACTATTAGGAGTTGATGGAATAAAAGGCTCTAATAAGTCGAATAAATCAAATATTTTAGTAATTTTAGCCATAACAATTTGTTTTTCAATAAAATAGTTAGTTTTCAATTGAATATTTGAATTTTTTTAACGATTACATATAAAAATAATTGAAAAATATTAACTGAAAATTTTTAATGTATTATGCATGCAAATTTACGAAACTATCATTTCACATCAAAACAGGCAGTAAAATATCAGTATGTAACCCATCATCACACATTTTAAGGGGGTAGTAAGTTTTTTTTTTTTTTTTTTTTTTTTTTTTTTTTTTTTTTTTTTGCATTTTTTTTATTATTATTTTATATTAATGTACAACATCTTAAGATTAGTCTGTGAAAATTTGAAAGCAATTGAAGTAAAACTGACGGAGATATACACTTGTAAGTCTCCGCCCTCCGATTTCACACTGAGGAATGTGGCCGCAACAATCAGCTACAAAGTATCTGCTACTGCTTGACTAGGTTTCAAAGACCTGTCCTGGCATACTGCCAAAATAATGGACCTTTCCGAAGGTACACGTACACGTACACGTGTGTACACGTGTGCCGTAATTTTGTGTTGTGATTTTGAGTTTTTTAAGCGCAAAATGCAAAAAAAAAGTCTGTGAAACTTTAAACGTGTTTTTCTAAGACTTCGCTTTTTCAAAGCCGGTGAACTCTGTAGCTCAAAATCTACTGAACCGATCTTTTTAAAATTTTACACACTCTTTCTTTATATAAATTACGAGGTAACGCTGTCGAGTTTATTTATTTTTTTTTTATTTTAACTTACTTTAAAAAAACAAAATATCAGATTTTTTTGATGAAAAATCGGTATTTTGATTTCCGAGCCTTGTAAAAAATTGAAAAATCAATAATAATAAAAAAAAAAAACTCGACGGCGTTCCCTGAGGAAACTTATTAACTAATTAAATCAATTTGGTTTTTTAATTTCAGTTGATCCAGTCATGAGTTATGCGGTTCACCGCGAATCAACTTTTTTTTGGGACGTCTTCGAAGATTCGCTGTCATTGGCTTATTTTTTAATATTTCTTAATGAAAATTTCACAGAATACTCTTTAAATGACATATAATTATACTATAACTATGCAAATAAATAAATATTAATTGTATCCTTACAAAAAATCATAGAAAATATGCTTTTTTTCCCTCGAATTAACCTTACTACCCCCTTAATGAAACTGCGTGTGTTGTTTCTTCCTACTAAGATATGACCGCCAATAATTTATTTATTTATTTATTTATTTATTTATTTATTTATTTATTATTCATTAGTAAAATTGTTTCTCGGAAAAAAAAAATTATCAAAATTTTGAAAAATTATTGTCAGTTGCCATTCTTGACAGCTCGGTTTTCAAATGCAGCATGTCGTAAATATAACTGCATTTTAGTATCTATTCGATAAATCACCTTCAAATAATTTATGCATAATAAATTGAGTACGTATTTTATTATATACTCTTATGCTTGTATCACTTTAAGTTTGTCTAAAAAAATTTTTTAACTTTGAAATCGTGAATTTTTTTATGAAAAATAATGAATTAACAAATAAACAAATAAATAAATAAAAAGCATTATCAACAAAAGGTGCTGTTTCTATTAAATTTATTTTTGATGGGAATTATACTTAAAAGTGTCCTTTACCTGATTGTGAAATAAAAATACTGGGTTTTCGTGTATTTTTAGTAGTATTTCTTATTTTAAATTATTTTGAGTGACATTAAAAATCCAATCAAGCAGAGTCATTGCATGCTATTTCCCCTAAGCTACTGTCACAAATCACAATGAAGCCGAATAGAATTTAACTTTAAATTGTACATGATACTATATTACAACTGCATTTGAAATTAAAATAGTGGAATTTTGGCTAGTTTTAGTAATGTGTAAACCATATTTAAAATTATCAATATTTTCAGATTTAAAATTTACTGAAAGCATGATCACTGATAATACTTTTCATTTATGCATTTATTTTATCCTTTCTTTTTTTCTTTTATGTTCGTTTCTAATCCAAAAAATAAATAACAAGTACTGTTTTCCGATAAAATTATGGATGCTTCCTAGAATAAAGAACAGTTATCCCTTTTCAAGGAATGAGAAAAATCACTAGTTCCACAACGTCCAATAGAAATTTTGAAAATGGCACCTCTAATTTTTTAACTTATTTTGGCATTACTTTGAGCTGCTGGTTAAAAGACATATGAGTTTTCCTTCTTTTGAACAATGTTTTAAGATATCGTTCTTCAAAAATATGAAACATTCGCTTAATCAATTATATTTATATCTTAGAACTAGCTTATACCTAAAAAATTCTTTAAGACTAAATAAGATGTATTTTTGTCATATTATTCAGTTTTAATAATATTTAATTTGATTTATTGCGTCATAATAATGCTGATAGATGAATTTTTAAAGTATAGTTATATAATATGTAACCCGTTCCCAAACAAATTATTTAAAAACAATTTACTTACATTTAATAATTCATATATATTTTTTATCCACTACAGAGACTACATTTGGTAAACTTTATTATGTTACGTCAACAAAATCTAAAAATTAAAAGTTTAACATCTGCTGTAATTGTAACATATTGTTATAACAGTTTTACTTAATTTTGAATAAAGCAAAGAAACGTATATTTTTATATTTTATTGTATTTATTATTCTTTATTTAAAAACTCACAGATAAATATTACGTAAATCTAGAGAAATTTATTAAGAAAGTCGTTCATCTTGCTTTCAAGTATTAAGAAATGATGACACTTTAATATACAGTGAAACTTCGTTAATATTAATAATTTTGTTCATTTATTAAGTCATCGAAAATGAATCAAAAAAGGAAAATTTGCAATGCACATTCTAACGTCTGAATTTAAAGAAATATTAAAAATTTCAGTAATATAAACTAAGACAGGCATGAATACATTTTTAAAAATAAATAAAATTTATATACAAAAAAATTAAAACATTAAGAACATTTAAAAATAAAACATTTAAAATAAATATATTTTTTTTTAAACAAGAGGTAACTGGAACTGTCTCGATTTGTTCCAATGTTTGTTATGCAATGAATATTTATTTATACTGATGAGACTTTGCGAATAGGTTGGCGTAACGTTTACTCTATTTTCATATGTCTTTTAATATTCTAATTTTTTGTATATAAATTTTATTTATTTTTAAAAATGTATTCAAGTCTATCTTACTTTAAATAATTCAATCTTTAAACAAAAAAGGAAAGGTTTAATAATTCTTAGTAACGCCCATTAGCTACAAAATGGGAGGCGTTTTGGTTATTTGAACGAAACAGGAATATACAATGGCTCACACAAAGACTGCATTATTAAAAAGTTGCACCTGTAATATGAATAAGAAAAATTTGTGATTTTTAAAGTTTGTTCATTTATTAAGTCAACGAAAACTAATGAAAAGTGCAAAAGTTTAGTAACTTTTAGAAACGCCCATTAATTAAAAAATAAAAGATGCGTTTTCTTTTTTTTTTTTTTTTTTTTTTTAGCGACACGGGAAAGTAGAATGGCACAGGAAAGAAAAACTGCATTACCTGTAATTAAATGGAGAATTTGTTAAACACACTTTTTTGTGTGTATGTGTGTTCCGGTTATCCACACTTTAAAAATATTATATATTTCATATTACAAGAATAAAAATACATATTGTTTTATTTTCGGAGTTCTTTTAAGATTAATGCCACAAAATTTAACAAAATGCGTTTATTTACAACAAAAATCTCGATTGAAACAAAGGTGTCTTCAGTAAAACCACGGCCAAACTCCATGAGCGCTTCCGTTCCTTATACGGCCTTGACAATCACCCCTTAGTTTCTGAATCATTATTCACCGCTAGGTGGCTTGATACTGACTGTAAATAATGCTTACTGAACGTTACTTTTACACATAAAAATACGAAAAACCTCGCTGTATATGGGCTATAAAAGATATACATTATATGTATATTTTGTATGGCCGTTCTTTTTCTATAGACAGAAAAAACTGAAAGATTTAGGGATAAATAAATACTATGCTTTATGCAATTAAAAATATTTTTAATAACACTCTACCATAACATCGAAAACAAAAATTATAATTAAATTTTATCTTTTATTTACATTTAAATTCTTGATTACTTGAAACACTGAGAATTATGACCGTAAAATAAACAATAAAACATTTTTTAAATAACATTTACCGTTTCAAAATATCAAGAAAATTAACCAGAACTTTATCAAAAAAAAAAAAAAAAAAAAAAAAACTCTTTGAAATAAGGATAACTTTTTAGAACATTTAATGCCATACTTCGGATGAAAAATATAGATATATAAATTTGATTGCAGATAATTCACACTATAATTTTAAATACATGAGGTACAGAAGATGAAGTGCACTGGGAAATATTAATATGTATGTATATTTATATATAATTATAGATTTCTATTATGTTTAAAAAAATAAATAAAAATATTTTATTTTAAGGGAAATTATAAAGTCAGATATTTGAATTCTGGACAGTCATATTATAAAAAGTATAATACATTTAAGAAAAAAAAAAATCTATGTGTTGATCTGAAATATACAAGCATGTAGAAAAATTCACAAACTTTCATGTAAAATTAAATATTTTAACTTTGTACAGTCATGGGATTAAAGTATATGATAAAAATAAAAATGTTACTACATGGTTTCATAATGTAAGCAAATCTTTTTGCCACTATCCGGCAAGAAAAAAATAACGATTTTATTCAATAGATGGGAATTTACACTATTCTTAATTATTTTTTTTTAATATGGATATATACATATATATACATTGCAAACAATTTTCAATAAATTTGAGCCATTATATGTGCTGCTCAGAAGTCACAACCGTAAAAAAAAAAAAAAAAAAAAAAAAAAAAAACACTTACATATTAAATGAAATATTTTAACTTCGGACAGACATGGCAATAAAGTATCCGATGAAAATAAAAATATATTTACATGTTTCATAATATAAAAAAATGAAGCAATCTTTTTCGCCAATATCGGGCAATGAAATCATATCGATTTTTTTTCCCAAAACATGGGTATTTATGTGTATCTTAATTATTTAGAAAATATTAATTATCTGTACATTGTAAACAATTTTTCAAATAATTTAACCATTATAGGTGCTAATCTTTAAAAAAAAAAAAAAAAAAAAAAAAAAAAAAAAAATCTGTAAAATTAATTATTTTAATTCTGGAAAGTCGTTGTATAAAAATGTATATATATATATATATATATATATATATATATATATATATATAAACTTGGATATTTACACGATTTTTAATTATTTGAAATATATATATTTACATTGCGAATGATTTTCAGATTTTTTTAATTGTACTTTAAACATTGAGAGAATTTTTACAATAAAATATACAATAAGAATTATAAAATTAAATTTAAGTAAACTTTAAAAGTTTCCTTGATAAAGAATTTTTATACGATGAGTTGGCCTCATTTGTAAAGTTCTTTGCCATATTTTTTTTTAAATAACAGGCAAAAACTTTGCACATATTAACAAACATATGTTTTTTTTTTTTTTTTTTTTTTTTTTTTTTTTTGTGTGTGTGTGTGTATGTGGTCATTTAAATCGCATGCCCACAAAGGGCTTTTTATTAATCTTGGAAAAAGTAAATCATAACTTGTTTTAACAAGTCCGTTTTCATTTAAAATCGGTATACTCTGTTCCATAAAATCGATTATTATGGAAATCAAATTGACAAACTGAGGGTTTGGGTAACAAAGTTCACCTCTATCTTGATTGGTAATCAACTGCAGTAGGGGTGCATCATATTTATCCGTTTCAATGCTTAATAAACAGGATACGCATTCAAATTTTTCTTTAATTATTCTCACAAGATATCCGCTAACGATGGCAATGCTTGCGAACTTCAGGTTAGCTTTTGATGTACTAAATAAAAAGAAATTAATTAAGTGGTTTATAATTTCGGTTATTAAATTTAAGTTTAAATTTACGAATAAATTTAGAGGCGCAGCAATTTTATAGAGTACCATCTTCTGAAACTATCGTCTGTATGTCTAATGACTACTAGTGTATCGGTGTAATGATAACTGATTTCACAAAAAGCACTTTTTCAGCATGGCGCCAGGTGCCAGGGCACTTCCCGCACCTACGTTGCTTTATTTATTTATTTTTATTTATTTATTTATTTTTTATAATAACTCATTTTCTCTTCGACTCTTTTTAATTGCTCTTTTAAATTTTCAATTTCGGCATTTTTTCCCATAATTTACTATTTTTTAAGAGCGTTATTTCATTTCTCTTTTTATCTAGAATGCTGCTAATATCATTTATACATGTTTCTTTTCTTTTCTTTCTTTTTTTTTTTTTCAGATTTAGGTTGCATGTAAGATGGCTAATTTTCAAATATACATTTGCTGCCAACCGTTTTCGCTTTGGAGTTTTTGTATAATCCACTTCCTGAAAATGCTTATTGCAGAGAACTGACGAATTCGATTTGTCATTCACATGGAAATTTTTTCTGGATATAGCTTTCAGCCATTTATTTCTTAAATCTAAATTTGAAGGACATTCATAAAAAGAAATTCCTGGTTTTTTTTTCATTATTGGATGTGCAGTATGGAACACAGCAATGAACCATTTTGTATTTAAAAAAATCCGAAATCGCACTTTCATTCAAGTTTTGCTTAACGAAATACAACAGTGAACAATCCAGTCCAAGACGATAAGGAAATTCCCCCCTTTTGACTCAGTCGTTAAAAAGCGCCCCCTACAATTCTCCTGGGGGAAACAGGATGCCGCGAAAACAAAGGTTTTTCGAATGTTTGTTACGGCCGTTTAAGGAGAGAAAGAGGAGGACATTGAGTTCGGTCGTGGCTAATCTTTCTGTCCACCTGGTGCCGCGTATGTTTTGCATTCGAAGGGTTGTAGAGATTTTGTTTACGACGGCCGATTATCAATACGTGGGATATAGGCGCAAAGGAGGTGGGGGATGCCATCTTCTGTGGAGATCTTTCAAAGGGAACCTAACCCATACTAACGCAAGGAAATCCAATGTTCGAAGAAATCCACGGAAAACACCGAATGGTTAGGCCGAAAGTCGTGACAGGTTTCGAACCCAGCACCTACTGTCTACCATTTACGAGGACTCGATCATAGTGTGTTAGGTGATTAACACGTAGAGTTAAATAACATGTTAGGTGATTAACATGTCGGGTTCAATTCATTTTGAGGAGTCGAATCACTGCCGGTTTGTTGTAAAGATGACGCAATTGTAAATCTCGTGTCGCATATAAGATGATTTTTGTGCGGACGCTCGAATTATTTTGCCTTTTTTTTATATACATAAGATACATTTTTTTATCTTAGTGTATTGGACCGGAACTGGAAGCTTCCACACTGCAAGGCCTGAAATCTTCAGGAATGGACCGGTCCAACAGATAAAGAAAAAAAAATTCGATCCGGACCGAACAACAACATCAACAACAAAATAACAATAATAATAATGGCCCAGCCTGGTAAAAACGACTCAAACATACATATAAATATTTAACTATGGTAACTTTATTATTATTATTATTGTTACAGTAGGTAATGGTATTAAAGCAGTGTTATTTTTAACTCTTTCCTTCACAGTTCGCTTACATAATCTATTAATATTATATTTTTGAAATAAAATAAGCAAAGCCTTCAGTACAGATTCCATCAAAGCAGTTCTTTCTTTTCGGAAATTAAAAATCAGTCTAACTTTTATTTTATTTTATTTATTTATTATTATTATTATTATTATTATTTTTTTTTTTTTTTTTTGGGGGGGGGGGTTGAAAATTATAGATGTATATTTTTATATTCAAAGAATCATGCAATATTGCCGGCTTTCTATTTGTTTATTTTGTACTCAAATTACGTACCAAATTTCCATAATATTTATCTTCGAGGTAAACAGTTGCAAAAAAATGTCATTAAATAAAATATAAATTGTAAATTCTTTTTGAAGCAAAAATATTTTTCTCTTTTGTCTGGGATAGAAAACACCAGTTATCGATATGGAAATAGTACTGAGAGTTGGAAAACATGGCCTATATTCATAATTATTCCGAAAATACGTCAGTTGACTTTCTTCCAGAAACTGTTCGGATGTCAGAGTTGAATAGCTCCGCCCCAAATAACGCCTTTAAATAAATTTTAATTGCTTTAATGCACATTTTTGTAAACATTCATATTGTTAAACCCGACGTAAACTTTCGGCATTTTTATAGAATATACGAGACCATATAGGGTTTCTTACGGGAAAAAAAGTAAATTTTTGGACAGCCATTACATGTGTTTTTTTTAGTTTTGCAATTTTTTTATTGCTGTTTCACACAGTTTTTATAAACTCAGTTATAAACAGTTTATGAACAGTTTTTAACCATTGAAAATACAAAAAATTCCAGTTATGCTTCTTTGGTATCTATATAACCTCATGTAATTGCATGAAATTCGGTACAGTAGTTTCTGAGAAATTTACTTTTTTAAGAAATCGAAAAGTCCTTTTTATTTCCTAAAATATCAATATTTATAAGGTGATATTCCGTGCAATATAATTTCATATAGGTTAACACTTCTGCAGAAAAAAAATCACGAAGTTTGATATAAAAATACGTTTCTAGTGCTTATCCTGCTGTGCCCTTTCCTGCTTAACTGCAACTTCGTCAGTAGGAACATTGCAAAGTCTAGAAAAATAATTTTACACATTTAGACAAGACTTCCGTAAATTAAGGATTTTTTGGACAATGAAGATATTTTCCAAAAATGTTTAGAAAAGAAACAATTTCTAACCTTGTTTACACTTTTACAGTATTAAGAAGGACTTTAATTTATATTAAGCAAACAAAAACACGCCCAAAATTTCTCTTTTTTTAAATTTTGGTCAATATCTCCACTATCGATAAACTCTGTAATTTATGGATGCCTTTCCTAAATGTGTAAATTTATTTTTCGATTACATTGCGTTGCCAGATTTCAATATTTATCGACAAATCAGAAAATTTAATGGACTCTCGGATGATTCCCCCTTTTTATGTTTTTAATCTTTCTCTTCGGCCTTGTGCTGGTTCATGCTTAAAATATTGAGCTAAATTATACATTAGATATTATAGATGTTTTGTGCTGAGAGAGATTCTTAATAAATTATTCTCGGTATAAATTTGCATTTAATTAATTTATTTTTTCTAAATTAATTTGCAGTTTTCATATGTTTTGCTCTTATAAAGAACTGAAACGTCAATGCGAGAGAAATATTTAACCCATACCGGTAAATTTTTTCCGGAATTATTTTAAAGTGATAATACATGATTTGTTTGCCATGGACAATCGCATCAGGTAATAATTGAATAACGAGTTAACTCTAGACAGCAGGGTTTCTCCCTAGATTTTTAAAACAGTCATTTGAGTTTGAGTTCGTTCAAAAGACGTAAGAAGAAGAAGGGGAGAATGAGACATAAAGTGTATTTCCTGACAAAGTTGGACATATAATAAAACGAAGACATTCCCATGTTAAGGGTGTACTCCAATCAAATAAAAAAAAAACCCATTCGCCAATACTAATCTTATACAAGAAATTTATAAAGATATCTCCGGTTGTATTTCAATATTTTCAAATGATATATATTTTAATTTATTTTATTTTTTGCATTGGATAGCTGACATTGATCTGAATGCAGGCAGTTTTTATTTTTATTTTTTCCATTTTAATTGCAGATTTTTCTTATATAAGTGATTTCGCTTTCCAAACCGGTTTCGAAAATGAAAGCATCCTCATAAAAAATATCTGTAAACCAGATCACAAAAATAAAAAAAAACAGTCTGCATACTGATCGATCTCAGCTATCCAATGCAAAAATAAATAAAAATAAAGAAATAATAATAATAATAATAATAATAATAAAATTCAATCGAAATATCTTTTTAAATTTCTTCCATAGAATTAGTGTTAGCGAACGGGCCTTTTCATTTGAATGAAGTAGTTTCTTAAAAGTTGACACAAATAGAGCTTCTAGTGGCCATGATAAGGATTAAAATTATTCCGTAGTGGCTGCGGCATTCTACTTTTAGCTTTTGATTCTGCTTTCATCTCATTGAATTTTCGTTTATTTTGCGGCAGTATAATAGTAATGAAAATAAGAAGTATTCAGTCCTGTCATTAAACAAACGCGTAGAGTAATGAAATGTTTAAATTCCTGAAAAAAGTAATCTCATTATGTATATATATACAGGGTGTTTATAAAGTCCCGGACCCATTTTGATGTTTAATAACTCATAAAATAATAAAGATAAATTAAAATTAATAACATAAATGGTTAGATCGACTCAAAAAGTTTCATGACCCTTGTCAATGAACTTTCATGTGTGCCCCCCTTCGTCGCACGGAGAATATCAAGTCAATAGTCAATTTCACGCCAGGTAGCTGCAAGCATGTCGGCATCCACAGAGGCTAATATTTATTATTCTAGAATTTTATATTCCAGACACGTGGAAGTTCATTTACAAGGGTCATGAAACTTTTTGAATCTATCTAACCATTTATGTTATTAATTTAAATCTATCTTCAATATTTTATGAGTTATTAAACATCAAAATGGATCCTGAACTTTATAAACACCCTGTATATTGTTTGCATTATTAATTTATTGTCTACATTTTATAATTTTGAATGGCATAGAGAATACAAATAATATTATAAAAAAATATTCAGATTTACATGCCCTTATAAACTATAAAAAGAAACAGAAATTAGATTAAACATTAAAAAAATTCATAATCCAATTAGTTTTATCCACAATTAAAATATTTTATCTCTCTAAGACTTTATTTAATGTCAATATTGAAAACTTTTGATTGCCGTTACATTTATACTGTCGTGAAATATAAAAAAAGTTAGAAGATTAATTTTCCCTTTAAAATTAAATTCCCGTTTTTTTCTTTAAAATTTACTTTTTTGAATTTTTACAGACAACTATTATTAGAAATTTGATACTTTTCATTTAGCCGGGTTCCCGTTTTATATATACATACATAGAATTTATATACGCATTTATGTACATATATAGTATATATACAGATATGAACATATATATGTAATAATAATAAAAAAAAAATTGCTTCAATTCTAAATTATCTCCAAATTCTTATAATATTTAACTTTCCAACTTTCCTTTTATAATATCTTAACATATTTCTTTTAATTTCATACTTTTATCTTTAGTTTATTTTATTCTATTAAACATAAATTTGTCAAAAAAATTCTTTTGTAAAATTCCGTTACTTAAATTTATTCTTTTATCGGTTCCATAATATCTTTATATTTACGTTCTAAAAGTCATTCGATTACCAACAATTTCTTTTTAAGTGATGCTAGAACCTGAATTGCATTAGATACCTTCCAACAGTTTGAGAGAATTCTTTTTCTTTTTCGCGGGGTAAAATTTTCTTGTTGATTGAAACCACTATTTCTACATTTGTAATTGGCGACTTAGATCTTGCCATAAAATCCTGTATTCTTTCGCGGAGTCTGATAAAACCTTTTTATTGACTTCGGCAATGAGATTTCCACGTTTTTTGTGACCTAATAAACTAGTGTCACTGGTGAGAAGAATTTACCTGGTGAAGTTTCTATGTAAAATAACATCTTTTACTTATGATGGCTGCATCTTACAATGTGAGTAAAATTGTTTTCCTGTGAAGTGAAATATGAATAAACGTGATTCAAAATATTCGACGCTTCTGATTACTTTAAGTAGGAAACATGTGAAAGGATATTTATTTGTTGTTTTACGATAAGAAGTCACACGACTTCTAATCTACGAGTGTTCTTGGTTTAATTTTCCAAAGCCGTCTCGAGTCTCCAAGCCAAACACTAAGTTTTGTGATGTCACGGCGCGGGGCTTATTAGAGCAGTGGAAAACATAGGCGATATTAAAAATGTATCAGCTCTTTCCTTTACTATATTCTCTTTATTTATTGTTTTGAACTTTACTTATTATTATTATTTGTTTTGACTGACTCAAGACGTGAAAGCAAACTGTAAATAAAGAAATGCATATAAGACCCTTTTAAGTCCCTTTTCTCATTAAAAGCTAAAAACTTAACCGTAAGATTTTTTTTTTTTTTTTTTAAATTACAGAAATTTTCCGAATACTCTTTGAGAAACTTCTCATATAACAGATCATCATTTATAAAAATTATTATAAAAGGTAAGATAAATCGACATATGTACAACTAAAATCTTTTTTTAATTATACTGAAATCCTATACAGTAAAACCTTCATTAACGGTCACCTGTGAAGATCGGTCACTTCTAACAACCGGCCATTTTTTCATAGAACGGAATGAGTCGTATTGAAATAACATTAGATCGAACCTCCGAATACCGTCACCTCTGAAACTGACTGCGTCTAGGGAAATTCACCCCGACACGGTCACCAAAAGAAGCCGAGAGCATTGTAAATTACGACATTAAAAAATTCCTTTGTTATAGACACCTGTTTTCTTTATGTAGGGTAACCTGTGATTGAACCTGCTCCCCGCCCCCCACCCTTCTCTTTTGGCTGTTGCTGGTGAGGAGCACTTTTTATTAACACTTTCCAATAAAGTTGAAAAGTGTTTATGCATTCGGTTTGTCTGGCCGTCAGTCCGCGCTCTAACTCCCGTAAATGTACTCGGATTGTTATGTTATTGATGTTTTTCTTAGCACGAACTCTATTGAAAATGAAGTTTCTATCATGATTAGTTTATTTATAGAAATAGTTAAAAATTTTCGGATACATTACGGCCTACGGGAAAATATAGATTTAAATGAATTTTAAAGATATTACACCCAGTCAAACATATTCAAATTTATGTAGATTCGTAATGTGCACTAAAATATGCATTGTGTAAAATATCAGTTATTATTCATTTACAGAACCACTCAAAATAATTCCATTACACAATAATAAAAGGGGGAATTGTTTGCGACACATTTTAACTATGTTAAACGATTTCAAGTATAATAAATTTTATATATGTCTCTTAGATTCAATATTTCACGCATAATATGAAGTGCATAGCATTTACAGGGACACACAAAATATTTCGAATCGTATATTCTATCCGATGTACTGCATATTATCGATGGTAGCTAATGGATGGATGAAGTGTATTTTCATTTGTGATATTCGCTTTTAAGTTTTACTAAATGTCTGCACATTATATGGTGTGTATAAAAGCTATAGTTGATATGCAGGGTTACACAAAATAGCTCGCAAACCTGACTGAATATGAGGATAATTTACTTAAAGGTAGTTTTAAATAATTGATGGATTTTTACGTTGAACTGCTCCCAGTTTTCTAAGAAATGTTTGTAGAATATAAATAAAATTATATACAGGGTCACACAAAGAAATATCTACATGCTCCTCATGGATGATAATTTCTAGAAATGAGATTTAAGAAGTTTTAAAAGTGTTTGTTTGAACTAAATTTTAACCAAATACTGACTTGTAATAAAGGTACTAGGTAAGCTACACGGCTGAACAAAAGTATTGAAGTATTTTTCCATATATTAGTATAAATTGCTGAAAGAGAAATTTCAACATGTTAGGTGTTTTCTTGCTAAACTAAATTTCCGCATCATATAGTATATATATCAGCCGGCAGATTAAATACAGGTTTGTTCAAAATTATCGAAATACGTAACTGGCTATGGGCAGTAACATCTTATTTATTTAAATAACGAAGTTTTGTTAAAGATTTCAGGAAGTGTTGGAAAGTGTTTCATAATCTATGCTTAACGCATGATTTTTCTTACTTGTTTCGTCCAATAGTATGCCCGCCTGTTTCCTCCCCTCTCCCCCTCCACACACTTCTGTGGAGTCGTATCTGAGAAATCAAATTTGAAAACCTTTGTTTAATACGGTCTTGTTGATAGTTGATGTCTTCACTCCTATTTTTCTACATGGTTCCTCCCTGTCTACGCATAGAAAAAAAGCGGTACCCATTCGCCAACCATTTGTCTCTTGTTTTCGAAATCGAACATGAATAAAATTTATAAAAAAAATTTTTTTTTATCACTCAGTGAAAAATTAAAGGTTATTGATGACAGTAAGAAGGGCATTAGTACACGGAAATTAGCAGAAAAATATGGATGCGGAAGAACGCAAATAAATGAAATTTTAAAGAATAAAGAAGTGAATCTTGAAAAACATTTTAGGGACGAAAACCTAGAAAACACAGTCAAATGTCGCAAAACTGGGAATGAAGTGTAATTAAAAATAATGAAATACTATTAGAATGGCTTAGAAATACCAGATCTAAAAATTTACTGATTTCAGGGCCAATTTTGCGAGAAACCGCATTGAAAATTGCCAAAGAACTTGGTATTAATGATTTCAAAGCTTCTAACGGCTCTTAAGAAGAATTTCGCTTGAGAAATAATATCGTTTGTGAAAAATAATGCGAAAAAAATTAAAAATTATAATTTTTCGAAGCATTTTATTGGATTAAATAGTTTTTGTTATTTTTCTAAGCAGTTGAAGCCAAAACCTCCATATACCGGTCACCTCTAAGAAGCGGTCAGTTTTACACAATCCCATCGCTGGCCGCTCTTCGGAGGTTTTACTGTAACTAGATAATCGTTTTGTGTCGCATATGAATTGATTGCATTTTATTTTATATGAAAATAAAAATTTACTTCAGAGGTATTCACACATATTATAATTAAAAAATTATGAACATTTATGTATACAATAATTTTTCAAAAATTTAATTTTGAACATTTTCGTTTTTTGCCGAAATTAAGACCACTAAAATTCGGTTCCGGTTTCAGTTTCAGTCTTAAAAATTCGTTTGTAGTAAAGATCCTTAGTGGTAAGTGATTTTTTGTTAAGTTTTTAAAAATAATCATTGCATCCATTTTTTTTTTGTCTCTCTTTTACTCTCCCCCCCCCCTTTTTTTTTGTAAAAAGTTTATGTAAAAATTTCCAGTTAAGATAATTCTGTTACTTATTTATTTTTTAGTATTTTATATCTTACTGACATATTATTAGATGGTTATTATTAGAAGCAAAAATTAATTTATAATAAGATTTGAAAAAGTGATTTTGAAATATAATTGTTTAAGATTTTAAAGTCCACTTCTTTTAAATTTCTTGCAACATCATTTGTCCTTCATATTTTTATTCCATGAATGCTCCATAACTGCAAGGAGCTGATTTCCCAATAATTAATAAGATCAAATAAATAAGTAAATAATATGCGACGTCATATTATATGTAAAAGTAATGTACGAATAACTTTTTATTTAATGCTTTTATTTATTTATTTATTTACTTTAATATCAACCCATTCGGACGGAAGTCTTTTGCCTGAATTTTTAATCTTTTGCCAACGATTTTTTAAAACAAAAAATTTCATCGAAATTCTCTAATTAAATTGAGTAAACATTACAATAAAAATAACTGGCGATAATAATGAAGGATTCTGATCACCTTAGATAGCACGTATACCGATCGCTCTCCCGAAGGGTTGAGCAAATAGTCATGATCAATTTATATTTAAGGAAAACTAGTGCTAATTTTATTGAATTAATCATGAGGGTTGTTCATTTTAAAATCGAGTTAATTTAAAACCTTAATATTAAAACACATATAAACTCTAATGATTGCAAATCTGGAAGGAAAATTTCATTAAATGTGAATTTATGAAGTAAATCAAACGAGAAATTTGATATATTCGTACCTTTTTAGAAATTTAAAAATGTATTCTGAAATTCCCCCCCCCCCCCCGATTCTTTCAACTTAGTCTGCCAAATATAATTGTTTAAAAATATATTATCTCATGTCTCCTTCAGAAAACTGTTTAAGAATATATTAAAAATGCATTATTTATTCAAATAGAATCCCTTTAACTAAAAATTTTGGCAGAAGCTTACAAGGGAAACAAGTTGGAAGTTGCACGTGAAACGTACGATAACGAAGTTTTAAAAATATTACTCTCATATATCTATCTCATAAAATTGTAAATAATGAATTACAATTAAAACGCTCATCAAACAATGTTCTCCCTATACTATTATGAAATGGAATACTTTTGTGTGGTCTTGAAATCAATAACAAATGTTCTTTGCACCACAAATTATGTAAAATGTATATTATAATACGTACTTTATAGTTGCATATAAATTTTATTAAGTTCTAATGAGTGTAACACTATTAAAATGCATTTGAAACATTCCCCCCCCCCCCATTGACCGTAATGTAACAGAATACTTTTGATTGTCCATGTAAATGATCTATGCATCCGATTTTCACAAAATTTGAAATAACTCGACAAAATTATGTAATAATTATGTATTTTAAATTTCAAACGTATAAAATACATTTGAAGCTTTTTCGCCATTGACCATAATGTAATTGAATACTTTTAATTGCTCCTGTAATAATCCTTAAATAATCCTGTAATAATCCTGTAATAGTCCTTAATTGATCTATGCACCCGATTATTAAAAAAAATTGAAATAACTCGACAAAATTATGTAATAATTACGTATTTTAAATTTCAAACGATTAAAATGCATTTGAAACTTTTTTCTCCATTGACCGTAATGTAATGGAATAATTTTGATTGTCCCTGTAATTGATCTATGCATCCGATTTTCATAAAATTTGAAATGACTCGGCAAAATTATGTAATAATTATTCAAACGATTCGGTTGGGTAGTTTTTGCGTTGTTATATTCGGACAGACAAGACGGACAGACGGACGAACTGAACGACCACTATAGGTGCTACTTATTTACATAATTACGAACGCACCTAAAAATTGTGTGTGTGTGTGGAGCTGGGGGAATACGAGGATTATGTTAATGTTGGTGTTAATCTTAGCAAAACATTCAATATTTAGGACAACTGGTCTAATTAAACAAAGGATAAATAAGTGCACAGAAACATAATTCATTAATTTATACAACTTTATCAAGAAATTACATTGTAAGAATGAAATTTCTGATTGGGAAAAAGGAAAACAAAATCAGTATTTCGTGGACAATGATGAATTTTGAATATTGTTTTATGAAATGTTTATTATAAATTACGATATTACATAGAAATATAATGTACTTATTTTTTATTTTTAATATGTTGATATACGAGTACATAATATACATACAGTAAAATATAATATTTAAAAAATGCAGCATAAAAAGAATTTTTTACAGATTTTAAAATAAAATGCAGCCAGCGTTACAATCCTTTTATTATTATTTATGTCCTTTTAAAACTAAGACATTTATTTTTATTTTTTTAATTCAAAATTTTTTACAGATTTTTATATAAGTTGCAGGTAACATTACAATTCTTATATTATTATATATCTCCTTTTGAAACTAATGCATTTATTTTATTTTTTTAATTCTTCAAAAACAAATTAAAACTAATTAACTTCAAAAACTAATTATTTCAAAAACAAATCAGGGATTTGTTCCACAATTTTTTGAATGAAATCAGTCGGTATCAAATCGGTAATTTTGCGTGAAAAAGCCATTAATTTAAATTAAAAAGGGGGGATTACCCTTGTTCCCCCTCTTTAAATTTAACCAATGAACACTCAATACTAGCCACAGAAGCACTTGATCAAAATGATCTATATCTAACATTTAAACGAAATCTGATAATTCTGCATGAAAAACCCATTTATATAAATTAAGAAGAGGGGCATTAGCCCCCTTTCCCCTTCTTATACTTTTCAAATGAACTCTCAAAACTAATTAGAGAAGCGCTTTATCATAACAAGCCAATATGTAAAATTTCAAGTAAATCAGATATTTTATCATAAGTTATCGCCTTACTCACATACATACATAGATACCGATTGAGCGGGCATATAAGCTCTTAGGCTTTGACAGCCTGTGAGCCACAAATGATTTAGAATTGTTTTGATTTAAATATTACAAATAAAATAGTAATTATAAGTCAACATATGTTGAAAGGTGTAATTTGACATGGAAAAATAATGAAGACAGTAACATTTTTCACACTTTAAAAAAAAAAAAAAAAAAAAAACTTTAAGGAATTTTGAGGTTTTTCGGTGAAGTCGATTTTTGGAAGACTGAGATTCAGATAACCGAGGTTCTACTGGACTAAAAAAAAAATATATATTTTCATATTTATGATATTTTATGCATATCTAATCGTTATGTATGCCTAAAGATTCAAAAACGTTCACAATTCAGAAGTAAAAGCATATAAATACCTAGGTATTAAGAATTGAAAAAGTGTTTGCTAAATAAAGTTGTCAATTATGCAGGTTTTATTGTATTACAATAAACTCTCTCAAATCTGCAAACACCTGAAGTCTAGACATCATTTAATTGTTACACAATTCTGTATAAATTTTAAACGTAATTCTGATGAATACGATTGAACTCGTGTTTTTTTTTTATGATGCAAGTAAAAATTTAATTTTGAAAGAAATCATATTGCTGATATATTTGGTTATCAGAAGTCTTTTACAACCAAATATACTTATGTATTATTCAAATTTTTTGGTTAATAAGACTGGGTAAATCTAAAACTTCCTTATTTTATGAATTTGATGTGAACAGACCTAGAAGTGACTTTCTTGAAAAATATTATAGGAAATATAGGAATTTTTATTTACATGAAAATGTACCTATACATATTTTAATACACTTACATATATATTGCCATAGACGTCAATATTGTGTAGACTATATCATGAGTAATGTAATACTGGCCTGCAGAAAGAAAGTTACTGCCCCCGAAAAAAGAAAATTAAGGACAACCCGAACCAAAAAGGAATCTGTTCAATGAGCTATTTACAGATTTTAGAATGTTCCATTATTAAAAAATATAGAGCTGTCCATTTTTCTATGTAATACATAAAATTGGTTTTAGATACATAATTGTAAATTACTTTTCATAATTGCATTGAAACCTTATTTACTTTCTTTTCATTTCGGGTTCGGGTTGGGCTACGGGTAAAAGTATTTTATATTCGGTTCAGGTTGAGCCTCACCGAAAATTATTTAGAACAATTCTGGTCGAGATTTTTAGGTTGTTAGGTTCGAGTCGAGTTGGGTTGCGGGTTGATCCCAAATGTGATTTTCGAGGTCGGGATCTATTTCAACAACCAGTTGTCAAAATATGAAATATTTTGTTTTGTCTGATTGAAAAAAAATGCCGCTACTGATTGATGAAATCTATGACAGTTTGCCATGAGTAAATACCATTTTTATCAATGGCAGATCTGCACATTTCGTGATATATTACAATGAGCAATTAGTGAAACAAATATTTATTAATTCACAGTACTAAAGGAATTGCTTCGAATTGCTGTCACGACTAACTGAAGATTTTTTTTTCAACAGTACTTTATAGACGATTTCTATCGGTGATGTATTAACAAAATTTCTAATTTTTTTCCCAAAGACCGACAGACATAATCCATAATTTTTCATTGAAGATATATAGACAAAAATAATTTTTCTTACTTGAATGGTAAAGTTTCCAATACAGCGACGAATCAAAGAAATTTACATTTTATTTTATTTTTGCATAGGATTGATAAAATTAGCGATTCTGTACATAGTTAAGAGTGATTGACGAAATTCATGATTCTTTACATAAGTGATTGTCAATATATATATATATTCGACGAAAAATCACATTTCGATTACAGAACGTCACAACCTAAATAAACTAGTTGGATGTGTCAATCCCAAAACTTTCTTCTATCTCATAAATACATTTTAATATTAAAAAAAAAAAAAAAAAAAAAAAAAAAAAAAAAAAAAAACATGGTGACCCTAAAGTCACCCACTATCGAATTTTCACGAACATTTGACCTAGCCTAAATGGATTCTGGTATCCGAAAAGCCTAAAACGCAAAATTTAATTAATATTCTGAGAAAAAGAGCTTAGTAGTGCCTCATGTTGGGTAATTTATACTGAAACCTAATAAGCATCTATTTATGTCAAGACCTGACAGAATCTGAAATTTGATGGAATTTCTTCCATTAGTTCTTGAGATATAGTTATAACAAAAAATTTGCAAAACGTTGCACAGCAACACCATATCTTGGACAATTTATGCCAAAACGTAAAAAAGCGTCTAATTATGTTATGGTGTAAAAAAATCTGAAGTTTGATGAAATTCTGTGCATTAGTTCTTGAGATATAGGATTTTATATGTTATGAATACGGTTCTTATTAATGAACCGAAACATGTCAACTCTTTAATTTAATTTTTATTTGTGACACCTTCTAAGTAAATAAATATGAAATGTTTTTATACAAAATCTGAAGTTTGATGAAATTCTGTGCGTTGGTTGTTGAGATATAGCTATCGGAAAAATCGTGCAAAATGCAGCATAGCTGCACTACCTGTTGCAAGGTTAATACCAAAATGTAATCAGCGTCTAATTATGTTATATATTCTAGTGTAACAGAATCTAAAATTTGATGAAGTTCTCTGCATTAGTTCTTGAGATATAGCTATCGCAAAAATCGTGCAAAATGTAGCATAGCAGCGCCACCTATAGGGCAGTTCACACCAAAACCTTATCAGCGACTATGTATCTCAAGGTATTGCGGAATCTGAAGTTTGGTGACATTCTGTGCATCAGTTCTTGAGATATAGCTATCATGAAAATCATGAAAAATGTGGCATAGCAGCGCCACCTGCTGGCTAATTTACACCAAAACTTAATCAGCGTCTATGTATATCGAAGGATCACAGAATCTGAAGTTTCGTGAAATTCTGTGCATTAGTTCTTGAGATATAGCAATCTTGAAAATCATGAAAAACGTAGTATAGCAGCGCCACCTGCAGGCCAATTTTCACCAAAAACCAATAGGCACTAATTCATATCAAGGTCTAACTGAATATAAAATTTTATTAAATTTCGAGCATTAGTTCTTGAGATAGAGCGCCCACAAATTTTTTGTCACATACAGACAGACAGACAGACAGACAGACGGACAGACTCACAGACAGACATTTTCTAAAAATAGTCAAAACGTGTTCAGGACCTTCTAAAACGTATAAATCCGTCGAAAACCGGAAGTCGAAAATTTTCATGAATCCAATACTTTCTTCTTGTAAAGATAGAAGAAGGTAAAAATAGTCATGGAGTGCTGAAAAATATAGGATTTTTTTCAAATTTATTGAAAATATAGGAACACTTCTAAACCTGTAGTGAATTAATAGGGCACCTTTATGAGGAAAGTTTCATTAAAAAAATCAAGAAAAATGTACATTTATGGTGCATATTTAATTACACATTACTAATCATAATTTTTATAACTTTTACGTTTTAATATTCTATTATATTGTAAGTATTCATCATAATTCTCATTGCATTCACATTCAAATTAAATTTTTAAAATGTAAACAATCCAATGACCATGAATCTGAAAAAAAAAAGTTTTACGAGTATAGCAAAAGTAATTTTAATAACATTATTCTAGTAAAGCCATAAGTCTAAGTCACAAAGTGAATGACAAAGGAAGTTTTACATAGAACTCAAATACATTTAGTTTTAAAAGCTGTTACGAAATATTGCTGTTCCGCATATATATTATTGAGCACAGGAATAGCATGAAATATGGAAGAGAAAAAGTAGTTTTCATTTTTTATGACATAATTCAATATTTCAATATCAGTTAGCAAATGATTAATCACCACATTAACAAGAAATTTTGCGATTTTCTCATTTCAATCAATAAAAATCGAATTGTATAATATCCTCTATGCAATGCAAATTTACTAGCTTAATGAAGTATGCAAATTATAACATCTTTAAAACAAGCTGAAAGAGTGTAATGCGTAATGTATAATGCTTTAAAATCATTTTCTTTTAAATCTTATTTTCTACATGTTTTTGTTTATTTTTAACAACCTTGGGAAATGAAATTTTACAGCCAGCGCGCGCAGTTGACATTTCAAAAAGTACTTGGCGATTCTTTTTAGTACTGCACCAAACATCTTAGAGGGAAAGATAGGAAGGCTTTGGAAACCGTAACTAACTGAAACAGTGCAAACAGCTCTGCTAGGAAACACGTTCAAAGAGAGAGATCCAATCGAAGGCAGGTTCATTGCATCTACTGATTCGCCAAATATTTTTCTAGTAAACCTCTTTGCGAAAACTCCCCCGCGAGAAATCAAAACACCATTTCTTTTGCCAGTTCGTCTTGAGATTTAGAGATTGTGGGAGATTTTTTAATATGATTTGTTTATTGTGATACATTTTCTACACTGCAAATAGATAGCCGAAAAACATGTACAAGTGAAAAGTCTTCAGTGATGCTGAACGTGTTAAATAATAAATTTTATATATCGGAAGTTCCACTTTCACTCGAAAACTAACATAACAACGAACAGATTCATCTAATCTTCTACCCCTAACGTAACGCATCGTATGATGTTTGACCCAAACTCTCGGGGAAGGGGTTTTTACTCCCTTCACGAAAGAGACGGGGGGAGGGGGGGGGTCGCACCGCTTTCGCGCGGATAGCGGTGATCACAGCATGACTCCTTATTTTGATAATTATCGCTAAAGGAGACCCCAACCACATAAACCTAGTGTTCCTTCAACCTTCGGTAAGAGTTGCGACATTATGGCAATAAATTCTGATTGGTTGAAATCTGTTTTCAACCGCCGCAGGCGATCGACTGCCGCGCTATCCTAGACTTTACATGAGATGAAATTAGAGGGGTTTTAAATCCTCCTCATTCATAATATTTTCATGTTTTTTTTCGATTTTTAACATCAATTTTCAGGCTCAGAAATGTTTATATTATGGATATAAATACACTTTTGTCTACGAATTTCGCAATTTTCATGAAAAAATATTTTTTTCTTCCAAAAGTTTCGTTTTCGTTCTGCCAACACTAGTAATATCCCATCATTTTCTCGTTATATTTTAATATATATACATATAATTTGAATTATTTTTATTTGTATGACTAAATTGAATATATATCCTTGCGTTATTTTGATGGAATCGCATCACAAGTATTTTTTTTCCTTTTTTCCGTCATAAGTAAACAAAATAGATTTGGCGAGAAATAAAAGAACGCCAAGTGCCAAATGTCTTTTTGAACTTGTGTCGTTGTTAAAAAAGTTGTTTCGCCTACATTTTGCGAAAGGTTTGGCGCAATGGTTAGCATACAGATCTCGTAACCCAAACATGGCAGGTTCGAACCTCGATCTCTTAGATTTTTCATTTTTCTTTCTTTTTCTTTTTTTTTCTTTATTGATTTATTATGATTACCAAATTTTTTTTAAATAATTTATTATCAGTTAATAATATACATTTTTTCAGATTGATTTTTTTCAATGAAACTAACTTTTAATATTAAATATCATGCAAAGGCTATATTTTGATAATTAAAAAGAAACATTTTACTCTTTTTTTCCCTTATTGATTACTTAAGATATTGTATTTTTTTAATTAATTTTTTTTTCAAAAAATAACTAAGTTTCAATATTTAATTTAATTTATTTATTTATTAATAATTTATTATCAGTTAACAAACTATTATATTCTTTTAGATTTATTATTATTATTATTTTTAATGAAACTAAATTTTAATGTGAAATATGATCCAAGGGCTATATTTTGATAATTAAAGAGAAACATAAATTTTAATGCAGTAACATCGAATAAAATTACATTAAAAATATATCTATGTCGTAATTTAATAACATAAAAGAATCTAATTACTACAGATAACTTATTACAATATTCATTTTTATTAAATTAACTCTTCACTGCTCGGTTTTTTCTATTTTTATCATTTTTTTTTAATTTTTTATTATTTTAAATCTATAGATCAGTCTAATAATGAAAAAAAAAAAAAAAAAAAAAAAAAAAAAAAAAAAACAGAAAAAAGAATTCAATTTAAAATTTGATATTTTATGGTGTGTGCTATATGTACACATTTAGGATTTTAAAGTACTTTATCGCTTTATTTTGTTACAAAATGAGTTTATTTAAAATAAAATCCTTTTTTTTTTTTTAAATTGATTTATTATCAATTACTCTTTTTTCCGATTCTTTGAAAAAACTAACTTTTAATACTTTATTTTATTTATTTATTTTTAATAATTTATCATCAGTTAATAAAATGTTATATTTTGTTTGATCGATTTTTTAAATGAAATTAAGTTTTAATATTTAACATGATCTAAGGGCTATATTTTGATAATTAAAAAGAATCATAGATTTCAATCCAGTAATAACATCGAAAAAAATCACATTTAAGATATTTTATGCCATAATTTAATAAAATTCATTTACAGTTAAAAGAATATAAATAGTTTAGTATTTGTTTACAGCTAAAAGCAATCGAGATAATTTTAATAATAACTAACTAAAATAATTTTTAAATTATCAAATAATTTTAAAACGATAACTAAAATAATTTAAAAATTATCACATTAAAATATATAAATATATATATATATATATATTTTAAGGTGAATACGAATATGAAATATATAAATTTTGAGACAGTGAAAATGATGTCGGGTTTAAATTTCATGAAGGGAAAATTGTATGTTTGATTCAAAGTGTAATAAATTTTGCTGTTTTTCATTTTGAAATACCAAGCATAAGAGCCTTAATTGACAACTTTATCATAATAACAGATTTTTATCATAATAAGAGATTTTTATGCTTACATAGGCGATTGAAGTTTAATCTTAATAATTTCTACAACTGAGTTTTATAGAAATAGTATTTTGTTAACTTTAGATTAAATACCATTTGTTTAAGAGTTAGACTTACCAATAAAAGGTGCATTTTTTATTATATTACTAATTTTGTAGATTAATTATACATCAATGAAAGAGTACCTTAAACATTTTCTTGGCACGCCTTTTGGTTTTCGTCAGAATAATCTCGTATTTTAAAAGTCTTAAGGGGCAAACACGCCAAGCATCTTTAAAAAGATATGCATCTTGTGAAGAAAACTGCAATTAATCAGATTTCTACTTGTACAAATTTCTAAAAATTCAGATCTTTCATAAAAAATATACATATAAATGAATGCTTTTCCCATTAAAAAGCATTGAAGAAGCATTGATCAACAGCCTATCATCAAGGGTGTTGCAACTATCGGGATAAAAACTACATGACAAAATTTTAATATTGTTTTCTCTCTTGTTTGTTAATCTGATATAGAAAATTCAACTTTTCAATGGAGACTACAAAATATAAGCAGCTTATTTTAAATCTCGCACCGAAAAATATTAAGAGAATATTTTTATTAATCATTTAAAACAAAATTTGCTAAACAGTCTCATTGCGCCTGCTCTTTCGCCTGTCTCTTTTTAACACATCGGATGCTCGAGCATCCGATATTATAATAAATAGATCTGTATTCTGGGACTGGCGGTATGCGAAAATTTGGCGGAACTCCGCTCTTTGAACTGAAACGTCACCTTGATGTCATCGCGACATAGGATACGGTAAACCGTATTCTGGGGCACTTCTCTTCGTATTTGGCGAAAGATTAGGGACGAAAATTTATTTCGGATGTTTACATTTTTTCGGGCGCTATTTTCGCCATCTCAAAGTACTACTGACCCAAGCATTAAAGACCGGTTACGTGAGTAACAAGCTTGAGTAAGACGAGTCTATTGTTGATAATAGGATTGAAGGCAATGAAAAGAGAGTTTCTCCTATTATTGCTTTTATGGGGAATGGAGAGAAATTTCGTCTCCTCCTAATGCTTCCATATCTTCGGAAAGGTCCATTATTTTGGCAGTATGCCAAGACAGTTCTTTGAAAGTTGGTCAAGCAGTAGGTGAAAAGCCCATTTCGGATGCAACTTTTCTGATTGTTTACATTTGATAGGACATTTAAATAAGTAAGTTTTCAATATTTTTCAATGTTAGGCCTTTTTCATCGCATTTGTGAAGAATATTATAATGTATATGGTAAAAATTTTGCTTAAAAAAGAGTATGTATTCTGTTGTGGAGATTTTTGTTGACATTTTGCTTGCAATTATCTAACGTTTGCTAAAACAAAATTTTTACTTATTTATTTTTTTTAAATAAATTATGTACATCATAAAAAATACTTTAATTATTTTTTTTAAATAAATTTTTGGAGATGCTTTTAAAAACGTAGAATTCTTTTAAAATGCAATTAAATATAACATTATTTGAAGATGTTAAATGCATGTATATTTGTATAATAAAAGTTGTGTATGTATTTATAGTCAATTGCTTAAATATTATAAAGCTTTGGTATACATTTACGTGAAATAAAAATGAACTGAAAGCGTTATATAAAAAATATTCATTAAAATATAGAGCATGTCTTAATGGATTAGTTTTATTCAGGAAAATATCTCATATGAATCTCATAAAACAGTCATGATCATTTGAGAATATCATGTTACTTACAGTATTATAATACGTTAGATTAACACTAGAATCACGGTGAGGGGTCATTTTGACCCCTACCGAATAAAACTATTTCGGTTCAAACCAGAAAATTATTTATGAAATAAGTTTAAACAAGATACAGTAAAAATAAGACAAATAAATAAATTAAAGAGTCTGAAAGGAAAATTCTGGTGTTAAATATATTTTTTAAAACTTGAGTAAAATTTTCCGTATTTCTAGTGTTAAGTATTATAGAAAGGTCTTTTCTTTTGCTGACTTCAATTTAATCTTGTGAGATAATAATATACAGTACAGTTGATATGTTTATTAATCTATAGAAAAAAAGCCTTTTGGTAATTAGATGATAGTTATTAGAAATATACTACCTGCTAAATAATTGGAAGAATCTGAGATATTCTGATAGCACTGGTAGCGTCTAAACAAAATCAAAGAGGGCAAAGAGGGATTTTTCAACGAATTAATGATAATTATTTTAATAAATAAAAGTACTTTGCTTTCAATTGTAACTGCTTTATTTAATTATTTTAAATAAAATGAGTAAAATATTTTTTTTTCTTTTTCTTTCAATTATTGAAAAAAAAAATAATCTTCAAATTTCAAGAGTTTGAAATTGGTACTTTCTTACAAATGCAGTTTTACAAAGAGTTTAATAATTTAATTAACATAGTTTGAAACATATCACTTATCTCATGAAAATACATGCTATTTATCTTTGATTTTACATTTTTATTTTACATATAATCTTAGATTTTCACGAATGATTAGCTGAAAATGTTTTGTATGATGTACCTCTTCCCATTAAAATTGCCAAGAATATGAAATAATTTATGCTGAGCTGATTATGATAATATTAATATAGTTTTTGAAACGATCTATGTGTATGTTATTAAAAAGTATAATGTTACGTACTTATATTTCTGGAAAATGTTGAAGAATAAAATATTTTTTATATTTCATCTTACTATATGTGTATTTTATATATATTATCATCACTTTATTTATGTGTGTTAATTATTTTTTTAATTATAATTTTTTACCAAATTAATCAGAAACTCAGCCAAAAAGGTACTTTGTTACAAATTAATATTGCATTAATTTGAATGTAACAGATAATATTTATAAAGAGGGCTCCTAATGATGACCCCCCTCCCCCTAAGTTTATTTCTAAGGAAATCTATCCCAAAGAATAGAAAAAATATATCCTTAACATTGTTTTGAAATAGTTGTGATCATAATAATAATACACACTTCCTAATATGACTTACACAGCACTGCTACTGGCAGTGCTGTCTACTGAGTGAGTGATATTGGGCAATTATTTTCTCTATTTTTAAATCATAAACCATGGATCTATTTGCAGTTTTACACAATTCCTGTCACCTTTTTTTTTTCTTTTTTGTAAGTTAGCTTTTAAATTACACATATATTAAATAAATCCTAGTTTTTTTTATAATTTTCTTCAATTTTTATTAAAATAATAATCAATCAACGAGACATAGTTACATTTTAATAAATCTGAAAATAAATAATGTGCATGAAATCATCTTTTCAAATATAGTAGCAATTAAGTTCTATTATTACTAAATTTGATTGGCTTTGTTACTAAATATTTATGCATTTCGCTATAAATTAAAATAATAATGCAAAAACTAAATAATAAATATATGGTACAATTCAATTACTGAATTTTTTTAATGTTGCATATTATATAGTAACGGTAATCTAAAAGTTAATATACCAGTGAAAATATACTTAAAAACATAATTTTTATTGTAATTTTTTTTATTATGGTTTCATAATCAACTTCTTACCTACATAAAAAGAGAAAAAAAAGTGAAAAACTATACTGTTAAATAAGCATCTTTGATTAAAGTAGGTTATTTACTGATTAACTTCATTTGTGTATTTTATAATCTTTTGAAAGATGTTTTTATGAAAGTTTGTTTTCTTCTACTTTCGGGAGAAATTTTTAAAAATATTTTATTAAAAATATGAAATTTTTATTCACATGTTTTATACACCGGTGACACACATATAAATAGAGAAGAAAATAATTTGGATTGCTGTAAAAGTAGAAGATTTGACCTTTAAACCAGTCTTTAATAAATAATAACAATAATTCTTCTTGATTTTATAGAAATTGTTCAAGCAATACCAAATGCAGACAAATGGATTTTTTGCATATATTTATAAACTGAATTGTAAACATAAATCAAACGAAATAAGTTCAAACAGAGTTTTAAAAAAAAATGTTCAGTTTAATTTGTTTACAGTTGAAAATGTGTTTTTTATATTATATTTATACATATATATATATATATATATATTTAAAGAATATTAAGTTTTGCATGATAAATAAATACTAAATGATGTTCCTGTAAAAACACTAGGAAGAAAAAAGAATGAGAGTTACAGTGTGTGACTATACTGAAATTGTGATTGAAAGCTTTAAATATTAAATTCGTGTAGGCCTTTAATTTCATAAAGCTATATTTTGGGAGATTCTGTTTTTTCTATAATTTTGGTTTTTCATGGAAATCTTAAGTTAGTATAAAGGCACTAGTACAAATAATGGTTTAAAAAAAATGGAAATGATAATTTTTATTTTCATCAGTATTGTAAAAAAAAAAAAAGCTTAATTTTTTTTTTTTTTTTTTACTTTTAAAAATAATCAAAATGAAATACATTTCTTTATTATCTTTAAAAAGGAAGGATTTGAAATGTATTTTTACAAACAATTTATTTCTAATGCTTTTGCACTGTAAAAAAAAAATTCAAGAGGTTACTAAAAATTTCTTAGTAAATTTGTATTCCACAGAATTTTTTAGTAACCATTACAAACTTTTTTTTTGCAAGTGAAACAAGCATTTCTTTTGTAAACTGAACAAAAGAATTTTTTGTATAAGTAACTTAAAAATTTTTAGTTTGAGCCACCAAGCAAATTTTAGTAATAGCTCCAAAATTATTTCTAATAACCATTACTTGCGCCCGAAAGGCAGAAGCTGCCTTCGAACTGCATTCAGAAAATTTTCGCCAAAACCGCAATAGATGGCAGCACCAAACATTCCTACCCACTCCGACAGGATTTTCATAACCCCTTTATTAACGAGACACTACATACATTCGGGGTGTATTTGGTGATGGCAAGTTTCGAACCCGGGACCTTTGTGCCTGGAGTCCGTTACTATAACCACTATACTATCAAGGCCACACGAATTAAGTTTTAGTAAGAGCTATTAAAAATATAAAACTATTAACTCTATTCGTTGCTAACTTTTTTCTAGTAATTCTTACAGATTTTTTTGTAGCCGACTAAGATTACTAAAAATTTTTTAGTAATTACAAGGATCACTAAAGTTTTTTTAGTAGATCGACCCCTTTTTTTTACAGTGTGGAGTGATAAAACATTGATAAGGAAAATTCATTAAACAAAATCAAATTTATTTTTAATTATTTTGTAATCTGACTGAATACAATCACAACTCTTTTTCTTTTTAAAACTTTTTTTAAGCGATAGAAATATCACCGTGGGCACCACATAGCATTGATTTTTAAATTTCCCTATGTTATGCGCGTAGTTAGAATTTGGGAATAAATAATCTATTTCCTCATACTTTCAACTATCTATTTCTAATATCACAGTAAAATACTAATATTGGTTCATTCAAAGTTTGTTTTCTCATTGTTAACACAAACTTCGTTATAAGGTCAAGGAATTTCTACATAAATCAAAAGAAAAAAAATGTATTATACGGTATTTTCATGCTCATTATAACATATCATCATAATTTGTCATATGAATCTGACACAACTATTTCAAAGAAACGCAACCGGATCCAAACAAGACAAAATATTTCCATGGATATGAACACAATCCGAACCCAAAAAATTTCTTTGAAAAAATCGCGAACTGAACGAAATCTGAACTTGGCAAAAATATTCCTGTAAAGCATGTTCTTATTCGAACAAGACAGAATTATTTTCGTGAACATGAAATAAGACCCGAACTCAACAGTTATATTGGAAGAAAAAACCCGAAATCTGAATTGAACCAAATCTGGACCTTACAAAAATATTCCAAAGAACTATAACCCAATCCAAGCAAGACGAAATAATTTCTATGGACATAAACCCAACTCGAACCTAAAAAATTCGATTTGAAAAAAACTGAAATTTGACCCAAACCACATCTAAATTCGATCAAAATATTCGAAAGAATCATAACTGGATTCGAGTATGACAAAATAATTTCCGTGGACATGAACGAGATCCGAACCTAAAAATTCTATTGGAAAAAATACCTGAAATTTGAATCGAACCAAATCGGAACCTGATAAAAAATATTCCAAAGAATCGTAACTGGATCTGAATAAGACAAAAAATTTCCATTCACATGAACCGAATCTGAACCTAAAAAATTTCTTTGAAAAAATCACGAAATCTGAATTGAACCAAATCTGAACTTGAAAAAAAATATTCCAGTGAAGCATGTTCTTATTCGAACAAGGCAGCATAATTTCCGTGAACACGCAAGAAAACCCCAACTCAAAAATTCCATTTTAAGATAAAGCCGAAATCTGAATTGAAACAAATCTGTTCCTGACAAAAATATTCCAAAGAACCATAACTGTATCCGAGCAAGGCAAAATAATTTCCATGGACATGAATACGACCCGAACATTAAAACTCAATATCAAAAAATACCTAAAATCTGAACCGAACGAAATCTGAACCCGACAAAAATGTTCTAATGAATCATAACCAGATCCGAACAAGACAAAATAATTTCCATGGACATGAAACCAATATATGGTTTGGTAAATTTAGGTTGCAATTACACTACGGTAAGTCTTTGATTATATTTAATTTCCCGTTAGGTTACAGTTAGGTGACGGTTAAGTTAAAGTTAGGTTAAAGTTAAATTGCATTTATGTTATGGTTAGAATAAGGATATGTTACAATAAAGTGAAGGCTAGGTTACATTTATGTTATATTTAATTTACGGTAAGGTACGGTTAAATCAAAGTTAGGTTACAGGCAGGTTATGGTTACGGTACAAAAGTTTACGGTTAGGAATTTATCCATAGAGTGAACATTACGCATGATTTGTTTAAAAATAACACTTACTTTTGTTAAATGGCTCTGAAATTATAATACTACATACCAACATTTTAGCTACCAGCGAGTATCGATTTCATTCATGGTATTCATGGTCGGATTTAAGAGTGATATAATTAGTTTGAAATTCAAAAATATTTCACTTGGGATTTCTATGTGAAAAAAAACAATTAGTTACGTAACTTAACAGTGATTTTTGATAAATATCAACACTTTAACATGAAAATCACGCAGTCGTTGGATACATATTCCCTCCCGCGTTTCTCATCTCTCATTTTGAGTATTTTTAGAGCTTAACATTAGCTGTTTTTTAAACCCATTTTTCACACAGTCAGCGGCTACGTATTTCAGACAATGCATTTCTGCATGTTTCGAGTTAATGATAAAATCATACAAATTTCAAGTTCATTTAATATTGTTAATACGGACCCGGGCAACGCCGGGCGGGTCAGCTAGTCTATTATAAATTATGCTCAGTTGTTTAAGTTTTATCAAATCCATCAAAATCTGAAATGAGTGAAGTATTTCTGCATAGTTTAATTTTATGAAGATTGATCTATTTTAAGAACTATATCGAAACACATCTAAGAATTTATGTAATTTCTCAGCAAAAAATGAAAAAATATATTCTTGTAACTTTTATTTAAAATATTTTTATATCATCTATATCAGGGGTTCTCAATCTTTTAGATCGACATACCACAAAATAGAAATTCATCCTTCCGCGTACCAACAAGAACCAGACTCAAAGCTAATACAGAAAAACCAGTTTAAATGGAATATGCCTAAAGCTAAATGTTTTCCCAGTCTTTTACGTTTCCGTCTGAGCAGATTTTGCTATGTTTAAATACATGTTTACATTCATAAGTTGGTGCTTATATTAAGGCGCAACACTTGTCACATAAAAGATCCGGATGTTAATGTGAAGTCTATGGAAGCGTTCTTTTCAATTATCTTGCTCAAATTCTAATATTTTTACATGATTTTTTTGCATAGGATAGATGAGGACGATCCACAACCGGCCTAGTTTATACTTTTTAAATTTTGGTCTCAGATTTTTTTTTTTTAATCACTTTACATTTCAAAACCGGTTTCAACCGGTTCTGAAATTGAAACTATCATAATACAAAAAATATGTAAGAAATATCGAAAAAGTAAAAACTAGGCCGGTTGTAGATCGTCTTCAGTTATCCTATGCAAAAAAATCATGTAAAAATATTAAAATTTGAGCGAAATATTTGAAATGAACGCTCCCATAGACTTTACATTATTATCCAGATCTTTTTCAGTGACTATTGTTTGGCCTTAACTGCTTTGTATTAACATTCAAATAAAATGTAGTTTCATCGTTGCATTTAAATAATAGAGTTTAGGTAGGGAAAAAAGCTACAATACCAATTAAAGTGTACACTTAAGAAAATTTAATAGTACACTAAATAAATAAATTCACTTACCTTCTGAAAATAAACTGATTATCGAAACCGCAAGATCGAAACTCGTTTGAATAATATACACACATAAAATATAATAAAATAAATAAAAAAACTTTTTTTTGTATTAGTTTTATTTTTATTTCACGTTCGAGTATCGGGCTTTCAAATACCAGTAAACAGATCCTCACGTACCAATACTGGTACGCGTACCATAGTTTGAGAATCCTTGATCTAAATGTTACACATTTCTTAATTTTTAGTTTTTATTACATTCTTTAAATACATTCTCATTTACATAGAACGGTCAATGTTTCTCAAAAACATTTGAATCTTGCATACATTCCGCGTATGCTCTGCGATTTAATTTTTATTTAATTTAAGTAATTTTTTTAGATTTTTCTTCATTTTACTCTTAATCCTATCCGGCACGGGCAAATTCTGTTAGTAAAATGAGAAATTATCAGTCGCACCGGAATTTACAAACCACTTTTTTAATAATTATGAATCCCTTAATTTAAGCGTTGATTGTAAAAGCAAAAATTTATTAAAAGATTATTGGTGCCGTTTGTAAGTTTCGAATTTAAATTATTTATTTCGGGCTCGGCACAGTGTTCCGGAAAGGGTGTGTATTAGGTGTTCTGGTGTAATAACGCCAGGCGGAGTAATAACGCCAAGTGCTAATATTATGCATAATTATGAACTAATCCGGTAAATGACACTCATGTGCTCTGCGCAGAAGGGTTTTGAGTCATATAAATCGCAAAAAACAGCTTTAAGTTAATTTGCTCCATTTGTAGGTCTTATTGCTTTTACAAGCAACTAAAATTGACGCTTGATCTAAAATTTGCAAGATAAGTTTTGTGATGTGAAGACTATATTTTTTATCCGGAAATACTTTGTTTATTACATAAAAATCTAGTGCATTTCATGTACTTTCAGAATGTTGTAGAAGATTTTCGATATCTTCTCGAGATAATTTGTAATATAAAATGTGCTGCGCAATAAGTATAACGGGGTAATAACGCCAAGTCTTTCCCCAACAGTGGCCGAACTACATCCGAGGTTTTTTTTTTTTATTAATATGGGACAGCATTATTATCATTGTTGAAATGGTAAGATTAAGGGGGGGGGGGGGGGAGGTCCAATACCCAAAACTAATCTCACTATTTTTTTTAATACTAATGTAAAAAATAATTTTAAACTCTTATAAATAAAACTATATCAAAAATTTTTCGATATTCGGATTCGAACATCTTCAAAATCAGGTTTCTATTAAATTTGCCCTGGATTCTTCAATTGTCTAAGTTTTAACTGCCCGCTTTCTCAGCGTTTAGTTTTACAAAATTTTACAAATTTAACCTTTAACCGATGTGACAGAAATTATAACGTAACTAATGTGAAGCGGTATGTGAAACCGCAAGATTGAATGAAAGGCCGGAATAACTCATAGTATTGTGTTTTTGTATTAAACTTTTGATATAAGACTATTACACTTAATATTCACCTATTTAAAAGTCTCTGGTGGTAGTAATAAAGTTGCAAATGAAACATAATTTTGGTACTGTTTGTGGTTAAACTGAAAATTACAAGTTAAACTATAAAAATTAAAAGAAAAACAGTGGTCTGTTACACCGCTAACATTAATTAAAAGTTAAAAGACAATCGATGATTAAAAATCATAGAGTTCTGTTCCTGCACTTAATTTTTTTTACAGAATTAATTCTAATTAAATTTAATCTATTCAAATATTTCTAACTATAGTACGAGGACTCCAAACGAAAGAGAATTTCAGTTGTAGCTATAGTTAAACTGGAAAATGCAAGTTAAACTCTATTTTTTTTGGGGGGGGGGAGGAGGGTGGACAGCGTTCAGTGAGATTGCTAACAGCAGTTAAAGGTTAATTTTGTTGCCTATATAGATATAATGATATATAACCACATGAATCATGCATAAAATTTAATAAGAGATCTCATTGCGATGATATTTGTATCAAAAATCTTATTTAATTAATTTAAAAATTATTAAAGCATGTTTTATATAACGCCGACAATTTAACTTTAGGTTAGGAGAATTTGCATTAGTGTGGAGTTATAGGTTAAAAACTATTTACAAGACTACTATAATAGTATTAACAAAAAAAAAAAAAAAAAAATTATTATATATAACTCCAGTTATTATAAAATTTCACATGATTAAAATATTACATTATAAATAGTTAAAACCATGCAATGTTTCTTATAATTATATTTAAGCGGGACTTTTTAAGCAAAGAGAGGCACAGGATGTTATATTTTGTTGAAGCTCCCCTTCACTCCTTTTTCTTTCACTTTCACAAGAAATTGAATATTTTCTATTGCATAGAATGCATATATGGGAATATAAATACTGATTCAAATAAACACATTTAAAACCGTGCAATATTTCTAATAATTTAATTTAAATGGTTCTTTCTAAGCAAAAACTAGCTTAGAATCTGATATTATTTTGCCTCCTCCCCCACCACTTTTCTTTTTCTTACACTTTCACAAAAAATTTTAACATTTTCAATAGCTTAGAATACAATTTGTAAATTTCTAGAGTTATAGAGTTTGTATTTTTTAGAACTGAGCAATCTACATGCCATTATCCCATCTTATTTTATAGTTTTGTTTGCATGGCATTATTACCCATATAGGTGGCTAATAACGCCAAATAGCATTGGTCTAGAAATCACGCCATTACATTTTATGAATACAAATCTGTTAAATTATTTTTTTATATTGATAGTCAATGAGTTGCTGTATCAAATCTTATATTTCTTTGAAAAATACAATCTAAAACTAAGCCGTGAAAATTGATAGAACCTTAACGTGGCGTTATTACCCCAGGATACGTTATATATACATAAACTTACTTTTCACTTAATGTTTTATAAATATTTTGTTGTTGTTGTTGTTGTTGTTTAATTATTTATATTTTGTTTTTGTTTTTCAAATATAAATCCAGAGCTGCTAACTTCTACGCCTATTTAAATCATGTAAACATGTTTGGAACCGCAAAAATATTTTAATAAAATTTATGCAAAATAGATTCAATGTTATGCATTAAAATATATATTGTTTATCATTTACTAAAATTTCTGCCTCTAACATGTTTATTTGACTTTAAATAGGCGTAGTAGTTGGCAGCCTTGTAAATCTACATTTTCAACATCTCCAGGGTTCGTACGCATCTTGGGATTCAAGAGGTTTTTTTTTTTTTTTTTTTTTTTTTTTTTTTTTTTTTTTTTTTTTTTTTTTGTGTGTGTGTGTGTGTGTGTGTTTTAGCATCAGAATTTTCGCAAAGTCTGATCGCTATAAGAAATGTTTTTCATTAAATAAAGCAATATTTCTCTTAGGAAAATCTGGTAAAATTGCTTGAAAGTCCTAGCTATGAGTCTTGATTTCTCATGATTATTGTTATATATATTTAAAAATGTCATTTATTATGATGGATTTAATCAAATTTCCTTTATCATGAATTTTATAAAAATGAAGAGTCTTAAACAGATTTACTAATATTTTATAATATTCTAACAAATCTACAAAAATAAATAATTAATAATAATAATAACAAAATTAACAATACTAACAATAGATTAAGATTACACATTCAAAACCACCTGCTGTTGAATAATATTATTGCATGAAATTTGTTATAAAATCAAAGTAGAAAAAGAAGAGAAAAAATACTCCAAATGACTAAAACGTACAAATAAGTTAGTAAGTTTTGAATACATAAGGGTACGATGAGAAAAAAACACCATTTTTAAGAAATATTTAAAAGTTTTGGCGAATGTTTAAGATCATAAACTATAGCATGAATATTTTAAAAGTATGTAGCATCGATCGGCTAAGAATGTCATTGTGTATTTACATGGATTACCAAGCAGGTTTTTTTTTATGCATTTCTTACTGCTATTTTCAAAAAGATCTAAAAATATATTACATGTAACAAATGCTAAATAATAAGAAGCTAAATAGTGAAGAAAAATGTTTTTGTAATTTCATTCGAGAAAAACTATTTACGTAAAATTTATTCTTAAAAGAAGATAAACTTTTCTAAACTAAAATCTACACAAAAATAATGACTTTAGAACAGATTCATTTAGATTCAATAAAATTGATAAACTTAAAGTAAAAACAGGTTTACCGAGAAAAAACGTGTACACCATATCATTTTTATCAAGTTAGGAGGATATCCAACGCATGTTGTATAGTATACGGCCGTTGCCTAAATAGAAATGTAAGCTTGCAGCGTACGATACAATGAATAGCATGTACGTATGTCGAGCTAGCAGGTTGAATCCATTTTGTAGAAAGAATTTGGCTTCCTAGTATTGGTGCCAAATGACAAGATTTTGTGGTTGAAAACACGTAAACGAAGACTTTTGCACTCTATTTCAATAAATTCATTTTCTCTTGTAATGTCTATGGTGTGAATTTAATATTTAAAAATTCATTACGTTCTTTTATGATTTTGTGCTCGTGCCACGGATTTTTGAACTTAAAAGCATGTATGACTTTTGTGTTTGAAATATTAACAGAAAAAATGAATGTATATATCGAAAATTACTTTTTCATAGGCCTTTTTATTCAAATGCTATGGTGATTTAAGTAGAGATTCACACATCATTTGAAGAAAAAATCCATTTTATGTTTATGTTTTTCATTTAATAAATATGTTATGCAAAGAATAAGTTCTACCTCCATTGGATAAAATTTGCGCAACTTTTATGATATTTTTACGCTACGAGAAGAAAAGGAACTATACCCGCTTTAGATTTTATTAATTATATTTATCGACATTTTAAGTGTACATTTTATTTATTTAATTAATTAATTATTTTTAAAGAGAACATTATGTCATATGCGACTGCAGATGCAGGAGATGCAATTTCAATTGGCCATCCGCCTTTCTCCAGCCACAAGCATCTCAAACAAATGTGGTCTTCCTATTATAAAACTAGTTGCATGTGCCAAACCCGAAACTTTTTTCTATCTAATACGTAAATTAATTCTTTCAAAAAGTACTTAGACACTTTTAATGTTATTAATTCAATACTATACCAACTTTGATTTTCATTTTAAATTTCTCCTTCAGTAAATTAATTGGAGTAAAAACGAATTAATATGGATCATGATATTTATTAAAATCAATAGTTTTCCCTTATTCTGATAACATCAGCTGTTTACAAATAGACGACTTAGCAGGACGTGAGTTGCCATCCCTGCACGAGCCGAGGAACAATAGAACGACAAAGAATTGAGAAAATGATACAAAAAGCATAACGCTATCGCAATGCACCATTCCCACGGTATATTTCCAAATTCAAGGAAGATCTGCTGGCCATAACCAAAAATGTACACAAAAAAAAAAAAAAATGTTCAGTTCTGTACATAACTTTATACACTTTTCGGTGGTACAATAATGAAAATAGCACGGAAATCGCTTTTACAGAGCCCCCTTCCGGAAGTTTTCTTTTTTCAAATTCAGGGAGGACCTACTTCTCATGCCCAAAAAATCATACACAAAAAATATGTTCACTTCTATGCATAATTGTATACACTTTTTGATAGTAAAATAATGAAAATGACACAGACATTACGATTATAGCGCCCTCTTTCGGTGGATTTTCTACAAATTCAGGGAGGACCAACTAGCCATAGCCAAACACGTATACAAAAAAAAAAAATTGGTTCAATTCTATGCACAATTTCATAGACTTTTAAATTGTACAACATTGAAAACGGCACAAAAATCGCTATTGCAATACAGCCTTCAGGCGGAATATTCCAAGACTAAAAGGAGGACCTGCTTGCCCCACCAAAAACATTCACAAAAAAATTGGTTCAATGCTATGCATAACTTCTTACACTTTTCGATGGTAGAATGGCAATATACGGACACACACACGGATAGACAAACATTTTGTAAAAAGTTTTTTTTTTTTTTTTTTTTTTTTTTTTTTTTTTTTTTTTTTTTTAATCTGACCCTTAAAACATGTAAATTTGTCGAAAACCGGAAATTTTAAAAATTTTCGATTACAATACTTTCTTCTATTGAAGATAGAAGCACAGAGGAAGGAAGGTAACCGAGCCTCAACTCGGCTTGACAAGAGCGCCCTCAGTGGACCACTTAAAAACTAAACCATCGCGTTTGCGATTTTTAGCATTGTGATCTCTGTTTAATTTTAACCCTATTCTGTTTGGCGTGTTTTGCTGTTGTCGTTTTGAACATGCGCAAATTTTCGGCGGCATGATTTTTCGAAGTTTATACTATAAAATAAAGTAATTCTTCGAAGTTCAAACTACTAAGCCAATCGAAGTCTATAGAATGTAGCGAAGAGGTATTTGTTTTGTTTTCAAGAACGGGACCTCGGTTACATTTTATTCTCAGGAATCGGTAAGTTGTTTATTTTAGCTTCTATTTTTCAAGTTCCATAATGTATGAAATATTTTATATATATACTGTGTAATCAGATTTTTAACAAATTTTCTGATTTTATATATCGTTAAAATAACTGTCAATGTCATACTATAACTCTCATGTAATTTTTTCCCTATACATTAAAATTGTATTGATATGCATTTTCTATCACAATGTAAACATGGTATTAAATTTTATCCTGTATTAGGTGTTCCTATGTTGTATATATTTTTTAGTTAGTAAATAAATTTTTAAAATGTAACACTGTATTGTGCTAATAACATTTGTTTTTGCTGACAAAATGTATCTACAGCTGATAAGATTTTTTGAAAAAATCTCCACATTTGTTAGGATCGATTCAGGTTTTTTTTTTTTTTTTTTTTTTTTTTTTTTTTTTTTGGAGGGGGGGGGGGGATTCATTTTGTGAAAAGAAAAAAAGATATTTTTGTGAAAAATTTATTATATTTTTGTGAGGAATAACATTTTGTAAGAAAAGTTAGTACACAAATTTGGACGATTATTAATTGAGAATTTCTTTAAGCCCTTCTGTTAAAATTTTTCTTTCTGATGAGCTTATATTGCTTACTAATTGCACATTTTGAAATCTACCAAAACAAAAATGACGAATGCTTACATGAAACTGAATTTTAAAAAGAGACCACGAATTTTGCGTATATCAACCGCTGCTTGTTTTTTTTTTTTTTTTTTTTTTTTTTGTAAATAGAAAGGTATAGAGGTATAGAAAAATTATTTTCCCAATACTTCTCAACTTATGTGTGAGTATATATGGCAGGGATGATTCTGAGTGCAGTTATTTTTTTTTTTCAAATTCACATCAAATTTTCTGAAAGGTTACAGAAAAGTGGGAAAAAGAGGGAATTCTACCCCCCAATACTACGCTTTTTTTTTTTTTTTTTTTTTTTTTTTCATGGCCTTTTGACAAAATGCGTATTTATTCGGGGGGTTTTCAAAAAGATGCGGTTTTTAACGATATTTGATGAAATTTGCAGTCACGATCTTTTAACAAAATTTGCTTTCTGTTTGCAATCTCTTGATGAAACTTGCGGTTCTTTGGCTATTTTTTGACAAAATTTGCTGTTATTTTGTGATTTTTTTAAAATGAAATTCGTAGTTTTTTCATGCATTTTTGATGAAATTTGTGGTCATTTGACAATATTGTTACGAATTTTGTGTTTTTACACAATTCTTTAACCCGATTATTTAAAAGTTTGTTCAGTATAATGTTACGTCATGTAATGTTTCAAATTAAAAATTCTTTCAAATTTTCCTTGGGTATTTCCATGATCACTTGTCGTGTAAGTCACATACTACGATTTTGGACACCAGTATTTTAGAACAAAAAAATGTGATTTTATATATCAAAGATATTTCATCATTTGAATAAGGCCATGCAAACCTTTCGAAAATAACGGTGGGAAACAACTTATAAACTACTAAAAATGTGACTGACACAAGTGCTCATAGAAATGCCCCTTTTCAAACTTACAAGTTTTCAAATTTCTTAAAGAGAATGGCTGCCTTTGTTTATGTTTTTTTATAATCTTTTGATGAATGTAATACAGAAACTTACATTTTAACAAGCAAGAGTTCTTTACAAGTGAATTTAATGCTGAAAAAAATATGCTTTGAGTTATTTCAGAAAAGGATAATTTATATAACTTTATTAATTTGATAAATTTTAATTTTTCTGGCTTCTGTAAATTAAAATAAATTTATAAAAAAATTCTAAAACAAACATTTTAAAATCAAAGAGATTGTGAAAAATTTGGAAGATAAATTGTTACTACTTGACTATCCCATCGACCAAAAATCTATTGCTAAATTATAAGATTAAATGCCAATAATGAATTATCATAAGTTTCACATTTATTTGACATTAAACACACTACACGTGTTTGCTACATCATCAAGTGATTTTTAATTCGACATTTTATTCTTATTTTAATTAATTTTTACGGTACTATTTTGTGAATGTCACATTCAATGGCATTAAATACAATACATGTGTTTAAAACGCGATTAAATGATTTGTATTTTAACTTTTTAATTCTATTTTTATTAATATTCTGCTAATTATTTATTTTTTCATTATTTAATAAAAAATTACGTCAATATGTATAATTTGGCTATTAATTTAGCAATTTTATAATTTGTCGAAATTGGTCGACGGTATAACTAAGTAGTACCATTTTTACTAATTTATTTGTTCTTTCATTATTTAAAATAAAAATTATGCCAATATGTATAATTTGGCGATTTCAATAATTTGGCAAAATTGGTTGATGCGATAATCAAAAAATTTGAAAAATCTTATAGGGTCATATACTATTTGTTTGTCAGGAAGAAATCGAAATAACATTAAATAAATAATTACAGTTCTATTCAAAATTCAAATGGTGGCAACTTAGCAAGAATAACTATTTTATTTCCTTTGATTTACCAAAGAAGTTTTTAAATACATTCTACATCAGCGTCTAGAGTGAAGATCATTTTCACAGATTAAAAAAAATGCATGTTAATAATAACATAGGTACGAAATGCAACATTTCACTTTTATTCAAATGTAAATATGCATTGATAAACTTTTAAAAGTTTGCTTTTTTACTTAAAAAGTGATTAAAATAATAAAAGGGATGTTACAAGTAAAAAAAAATATTATTTTTTTTCATTTTATTTTAAACAGCTCCCCCCCCCAAGGCCGTAGCCAGTGGGGGGTTCATCAGGGTTTAATCCCCCTCCGAAAGTTTTGCCGGAATGACTGTAAATGTGCTGTTATCAGTCAAGATTGCCAGGTTTAAAAATCCACATTCTGTACTAGTATCTTTTTATTGTTTCAGCCTGTCAATATGCTGCAAAAATAAATAAAATTTCAGCGAAATGTTTGAAATTTATACGAGTTTTGATAATTGATCTTCGTAAATGCAGAATATTAACACTGTTAAATAAAATGGCTGAAACTTCCTGATATAATATTTTATTTAGTGGAAATTTTTTTAAAATGTAATACAGGTTGTATTTAAATGTCTACAAACATAAATATTTTGACACAGCTCCTGGGACCACACTTTTGATAACATTTGGATTTCATTTGGAAAACAAAATTTGATATTAAACAACATCGATGAAGCAGCATAAACATACAAAGGAAATTTTTAATTTATTTACAATAAAAAAGACTCATTAAAATAGAAAAATAAAAGACATATTAAAATTTATTTTGTTGTTTAATTACTTGAATTCATATTACAGTATAAGTATTGTAAAAATGTCAAATTAACAAAAAAGTGGATTTAAAATAAGATTGATACTTTGAGGTCATAAATCCCCCTCCGAAATATTTTTCTGGCTGCGGCTGTGCCCCCCCCCCCCCCCCCCCCCCAAAGAAAGTTCTGAATTGTGCTTCTGCTCTAATACTGCTAATTGCACATTTCAGTGCTTTTTGTCAGTTTGAAAAAGGGCAGGATGCTACAGCTTTCAAAAATGATCTGGAATAAACACTGTCATACAAAGTTACAAATAAGCTGCTGTTATCTGTTAAATACGTCTAAATTATTACATTTCAGCATTATGAATTTATGCTTAGTTGTCGAATTTCACATCTAGATTTCTTTCATTTTAAATTTTGCTTAATAAACATCTTCATTCATACTTAAGTGTAAGTTTCTCTTCTCCCTGCTACATGCACTTCAAAAACGAATATTTTCGGTTAAACATTAGATAGAGACTTAATGTTTGTTCCATTCAAATGAAAAATGCTCTCTCAAATTACATTACATTATTGATTGTTCTACAATTTTGTAATTAAACGCATATTTATTTAATTCCTTTCTTTTTTTATTCCAGGGACTTTAAATCAAATATTAGTCTTGGATCTGAACAAATATTTGTTAAACCTAGCTGACAAACAGAATACTTTGCAATATCCAGCAACAAACTTCAGCTGATCAAAAATATCCTGTGTGAATAATTAAAAAAAAGGACACAGGAAGATTTTTTTTATATGAAGAAGTAAAATTACCTTTAGAAGATAATTATCTGCAAATCACTGACAAATATCACGTTTGTTAACTGTGACCTGTGACTTTTTGTTTTGTCTCTACTTTTTGTTCTTGCTTATAAAATATTCTTACTGATTTACTGTGCTTTAGTTTGACACAGTGTTAAATTTCACCGAAGCTCCTGGGAGTTTAGCTTCAGTGCCTCTTTATATTAGTGAATCCATCACCTCTAAATTTTAGTTACTTTTGTCTAAATTTCTTGCAAGAATGCTTATAAAAATCAAGCAAAGAAAACTAATAAAATTTAATGGTGAGAGACTGCTGCTGGCACCTACTTTACACCCCTGCTAACTATGAAAAAATGTAAGAAAGATGTGCTACTAAAAATTAAATGCCTGTATCAAAAGATTGTTTGATTTTCTTACTACTGTTATATAGTTAAAACATAATAAACATCAGTAATAATTGAAGTTTCTTAATTAATGTATCAGGGTTGTCAAGTGTTTGATATGTGTCTGTTATAGTGTGCATCACAAACATGTGAATAAATGTGCATCACAAAATGATGCTAGTTTGACATCATCAAAAGAGAAGTATAATTTGTCCACCATAGAAATCGGCATCTGACAGTTACATGTGCTTATTAGTTTTACAGATCATGCTTGCATTTTTTTCTACGTATTCGAGCTAGGTCAAAATTGGTTTTTATACTCCTTTATTGCGAAATTCGGCATAATGTAAATTATTGAAATTTTAAATCAATATAGTGTGGATAGTATTTTCTTTAGTCAAGGTAAATAAAAGATTTTAATTGTCAATTTATTGTTTGGCTGTTTTGGCTGTGTGTTATTTGGAATTTACATTGTATAATGTATTATTACAGGGAGAAGAATATATTGAAATCCTGAAATTTTGATTCTTCATGAAGCGCTGGTTATATATTTATTTCATTTTTGTTCCTGTGTGTGTGTGTGAAGTTTAAAACTATTTTCAAATTAGTTAAATAATAATCTCCATGATACAGATGTATAATAATGTTAAAAAATTTAGCAATATTAAATAAAAATTTTTTATTATATAATAAAATCTTACATATCAGATCTGTATTTACTAACATTTTCGAATACAGTAAAACTCCGGTTATCCGAAAAGCATGGGACCAAAGCATCATCAGTTAATCAGGGTTTCATAAGAATTTTTGGATAATCAGTGTTCAATTCGATCCAGGGTAATTTAGCATTGTTGTGGTACCGTATTAAAAGTAGCGTGAATGACAAACCAAAATTACAAGTTACTCCAACAGAAAGTGTAATCAATAACTTATTGGTTAAAATTAAATGTCAGTGCCTATAGTGATGTAAAAGACTGTTTAACCTTCTTGTCCTCCTAAGCCTCACATGAGGCTCCTACTTTGAATTGCAATATCTGAAAGAAGAAAAAAAATTCAGATTAGTTTTTTCTTTTTCGTGTAGTAATACAGTAGACTCCCTCAAATCTGCATATAATTTACAGATGTAAACAATGAAACATTCAGTTCAGATATTAGGACAAAATTTGGCCTTTTTAGATTTATGTTGATTCCATTGATATTTCAATTTGTAATTTTGGTTAATATTACTCAAATTTTGTTACTTCATGAAGAAAGAATAAATTTATTTCTGAAAAATTCAAAATATTGCTGATATTACTGGTAAACCCAATTGTCTTTTCAAATATACAGGGTGTTTCTAAATTCATGGTACAAACTTTAAGGGGTGATAGTACACATCAAGACAAACAATATTAAATGGGAAACTTAGGGTCCCAAGCGTTTTCCGAAGGAGATGGGCGCCATTAAAGTTTAGGGTCCAAAAATTCAAATGATTATAAAAAACAGAAAAATTGGTCGATTCGTTTGCGGTTTTCACTAAAACTATTCTTTATGTCAGTATTGTCTTGAAAATAAATTATAAAAATAAATTTCAAAAAATACCGATAGAGGGCGCTTTAGACTTTGGAGTAACGAACAACTATTTTTTACCGTAATTTTTTGCATCTCATTAATTTTTTTTAGAAGCTTAGAAATAAACTTAAATTTTGAGCTCAAAATCTAAATCGTTGGGAGTGGTTAAATAGCGCAAACTGAACTGTGGGGGGAGGTTCAAATTTCAAATGATTATAAAAAACGGGAAAATTGGTCAATTTATTTGCGATTTTCACTAAAATTATTCTTTATTTCAGTATTATCTTGAAAATAAATTATAAAGATAAAATTCAAAAAATGCCGATAGAGGGCGCTTTAGACATTGGAGTAACGTACAACTATTTTTTATCGTTATTTTTTGCATCTCATAAAATTTTTTTAGAAACTTAGACATAAACTTAAATTTTGAGATGAAAATCTGAATCGTTGGGAGTGGTTAAGTAGAGCAAACTGAACTGTGTTCAATGGGGGTGGGGAGGTTCAAATTTCAAATGATTATAAAAAACAGAAAAATTGGTCGATTCGTTTGCCGTTTTCAATAAAGCTATTCTTTATGTCAATATTTCCTTGAAAATAAATTTTAAAGATTAATTTCAAAAAATACCTTTAGAGGGCGCCTTAAACTTTACCGTAACCAACAACTATTTTTAACCGTTATTTTTTGGATCTAATTAAATTCTTGCAAATGCTTAGATTTAAATTTTGAGCTCAAATTCTAAATCGATGGGAGGTGTTAATAAGCGCAAACTAAACTGTGTTCAGGAGTTAAAATGTTACCCTCCCCACCCCTCGAACACATTTCAATTTTCCGCTACTCAATTACTCACAACGATGCAGATTTTGAGCTCAAAATTTAAGTTTGAACTTTTACAAGCATTTGATTAGATACAAAAAATAACGGTTAAAAATAGTTGTTGGTTACTCTAAAGTTTAACGCGCCCTCTAACGGTATTTTTGAAGTTAATCTTTAAAATTTATTTTCAAGGAAATATTGACATAAAGAACAGTTTTAGCGAAAACGGCAAACGAATCGACCAATTTTTCCGTTTTTTATAATCATTTGAAATTTGAACCTCCCCACCACCATTGAACACAGTTCAGTTTGCGCTACTTAACCACTCACAACGATTCAGATTTTCATCACAAAATTTAAGTTTATGTCTAAGCTTCTAAAAAAAATTTATGAGATGCAAAAAATAACGGTAAAAAATAGTTGTACGTTACTCCCAACGTCTAAAGCGCCCTCTTTCGACATTTTTTGAATTTTATCTTTATAATTTATTTTCAAGATAATACTGACATAAAGAATAATTTTAGTGAAAATTGCAAATCAATTGACTAATTTTTCTGTTTTTTATAATCATTTGGAATTTGCACCTCCCCCCACAGTTCAGTTAGGGCTGCTTAACCTCTCCCAACGACTTAGATTTTGAGCTCAAAATTCAAGTTTATGTCTAAGCTTCTAAAAAAAATTGAGATGCAAAAAATAACGGTAAAAAATAGTTGTTCGTTACTCCAAAGTCTAAAGCGTCCTCTATCGGTATTTTTTAAAATTTATTTTTAAAATTTATTTTCAAGACAATACTGACATAAAGAATAGTTTTAGTGAAAACCACAAACGAATCGACCAATTTTTCTGTTTTTTATAATCATTTGAATTTTTGGAGCCTAAACTTTAATGGCGCCTATCTCCTTCGGAAGACGTTTGGGACTCTTAGTTTCCCATTTAATATTGTTTGTCTTGATGTGTACTATCACCCCTTAAAGTTTGTACCATGAATTTAGAAACACCCTGCGTATTTATGTATTAATCATGCTTTTTTGGTTATTAAGTCTGGCTAAACTTGAAATAAAATATCCTTATTTTATGATTTTTATATGAATTTGCAATGTACCTTTATGAGGCAAGTTTCATTGAATAATTTAGGAAAAATACATTTCATCTTTATAGTGAGGTTTTAGTCATACATTATTGATTACTATTAACTTGAACTCTGCTTTTAATATTTTAATCATTTTAAAAAATATCTAAATTTTTATTATTTTAGATTATTACTTATTTCAATATTTTATCATATTGTAAGCATTCATTATAGTTTTGTTTGCATCATTAATTGCATTCAAATTACTGTTTAAAAAATGTAAACAAAGCAATAACCGGAAATTCGCAAAATTCTAAAATTCGCACAACTTCTGGTCCCAAGCTGTACCTATTTGAGGGAGTCTACTGTATCATTGAATAATTTCGAATACATAAGAGGCTTCTAAATTGTTACATTAATGATACTTAGATGTCAATACTGGATAATTTCTAGCATTATTTACTATTGTTGTTTTATTGTTTTAGAAATGAAATGAACTAATTTTTTGAGTTGCTTTATTTATTTATTTATTAGTTTTTTCGAGATAAAAAATATTTTATTATTCTTAACCCTGGACTGGAAAACTCGCTACATGAGATTTTCTCTCACTGTAGTACTTTTTTTAGACTTATTTAAACCCCTTTTCCTTTTAATTAAAATTTCAAAATTTATTTCAATTATTTTACCTGTTTTTGTGAATAAAAGTACTAAGGCAAAAAGAAAGGTGATATTAAACGAATGTAAAGTAAAATTGAGCACTGTGAGAGAAATTCTCAGTAGCGAGTTTTCCCAAGTTAAACCTTCCCTTAATATGTGCTGTGCATGCTTTCAAGTCAATTTTAAACATAAGATTCTTTTTAAAAATGTGGACGTGTGGATCACATATCAAGTTAAAGAAAAAAAAACTTTACAAAAAAAGATTTATTTGCAAATGATTTATAGTGATGTATTAAAAGTTAGAAAGATTTTTTTTTTCATCTACTTTTATAATGATATGATGAGAGGGTTATACATGCGAAGAGAGAATTTTCACACCGAGGAGAAGGAGAGAGATGCTCGTGCAACAAAAAGCAAGGGAAATCAAATACAAATTTTATGGAACAGTAAATTTTATTAAATTAAAAATATGTATGCCTGAAGAAAAACAAAATCACATAACAAACTGAAATAAAATAATGCTGATCCTAAAGGCTATAAAAAATAAGTAAGTTGACTCTGTTTATTTCATAAAGAGCATGCTTTTTCTAGCAGTATTTCTACCAGTGTTCAACACATTCAAAGTTTTGATTATTACTTATTTTGCTTTTAATTTTTAAGCTAATAAGTATTAAGACAATTCTTCAATGTATTAAAAATGATTTGTAATTGTTTTGATTTAAAACTTACTTATAAAATAGTAACTATAAATCAAAATACATTGAAAGATGCCATTTGACATTTGCAACAATAGGGAAAATAAATTTTTTCACGCTTAAAACCGACTTTAAGGAATTTTAAGGTATTTCAGTTGTGCCAGTTTTCAAATAACTGGGATTCTACTGTACATCACATCCTTACTTCAAATAATGGGACTTTAGAGTTATGACTGCCAGTCGACACCTAAAATGACAGATAGTAATCTGAAAATTCAACCAAAAAACAGCAAGATTTTTGAAAAACTGAGGTTTTGGAATTATGACATTTTCTGAAGTAAGGAGTGCGGTATGATTTTGGTTGTATATTTCTGAACAATATATATAATGCTCCACAGTGTTTGAAAATTCATTAAAAATAATTAATTCCCAGCTCATACAAAAAAGAAAGATAATGGAGTTATCTTATATCTCTTTCCTTTTTTATGAATATTTTCCAAATAATAAATTGTTCTTTTTATATGAATGCATGAAATTGCAGAGATGTTTCAATTGTTATAGAATTATGAAGAATTTATTCTTTTCTAGCACTAAAATATATATTTTTAGTTTCAATCTATCCTTTTCTTTTTTTTCACCCCAAAAAAGGAAAAAGATTTTTATGAAGCAATGACCTTGTTCTACTTTTAAACTAATAATTATTATTAGATATTATGATATTACATTACTGCTATTAAGCAGCGAACAATAAAAAAGGTTTACATCCTCACACATCGAAAGCACAACAAACACTGAAAAATTAAACAGTAAAAAAAAAGAGTTCTTCTGAAATGTTCTTTTCATTTATTTTGTTTTTTGTCGTCACGTGACTTTACTGCAGTAGAAAAGTTAAGCGTTCTTGAATGAATTAGTTTATTTCGTTGTTGAGTTATTTCGAAATAGAGGAAAAAATAATTACTTTTCTTTTTTATGATATGCAAAAAATGAAATCTTTATATTGTGAATAAATCTAACTCAATTTATAGATGATTGTTTTTTTTTTTTTTTTTTTTTTTTTTTTTTTCCTCAGCTGAAATAGTGATTAGTTTATTTCAACATAATCGCATGTTAAAGAAGTTGCCATTGCAGTGTATGAAAGTTTACGTTTTAACTTATAAAATAATCGGCTGTAAACAGCCAAGTTGCTTGAAATGTTCTGCAAAACCATAAAAAGTCATTTCCAAAATGTTATGATTATTATGTATAAAAACTGTTTATTACTATTTTATGGTGTAAGTTTTACATTAAAGAGATAAAATTTATACTTATTTAAAAATTGTGTCAGTATGAATATATATTACCACAACATAATGTAAAAATAACACAGATTTCCTAGAACTAACTATACTTTCTAAGAACTAACCATATTTATTGGTAGTAGATGACGAAACAAACTTATTTAAATAGATGAAATGAACCCAATTCATCAGTCATTTATGTATTAAGAAGCCGTTCTCTGTGTGTATGTTCCTTATACATTTTTCAATTTTTGACCGATTTGCATGAAATGTGCTGTACATACATTTTAGAACATAGAGACGGTTGCTGTCACTTTTTTAAAAAATCAGACTACTATTTACCCCCGTTTTCTTCCACTTTCCATAATTTAACATCATAAAAAATCTCCTAAATTTATTTATCTGTCATTTATAATTTACTAATTCAATTATTTCTTTTTTGTTATTACACCATAAAAAAAATAACATAATAACTTAAATATATATAGGTACGATAACGCGTGTATATTGTTTTTAATTGCGAATAAAACTTCAAGCGTCACGGCTATATTGTTGCATTTTTAGGTGCGTTAGTAATTATGCAAATAAACTAAACCTATAATGCCTATAAACTATAATGTATAACCTAATTAATTTAGCCTATTTACTTTTCGTTCAGTCCGTCCGTCTGGACGGACTGAATTTATATTTAGATAACGGTAAGAGAAATCCACCACGAAATTTATTGTTATTATTATTATTATTATTGTTGTTGTTGTTATTATTATTGTAAAATATGGGTCACATGAAATTAATTTTAGTCTTAACCTCTTGAATTCCGAAGCTAAAATACAAATACTTATTCATAGGCTTTTAACAAACAAAACGACACTGTAAATGATAGAAAAAATATCTTTTCTTAAATTAATCGTTTAGACGCTTAATAATTTATATTCAGACATATGGATCTAAAACTACAAATCTGACCAAACTTTTTATTTTCAATGGCTACAACCACATTTGGCACCATGAATATATTGTACACTTTCAATTAGCCTAAATCTGAATTTTCATGAAATTCGGGCGATTAATTTCAGAAGCAATAGTAATTTTTAAATAAGCCTATCTTAGGAGTTGTATCCAGATTGAAGTTCGGTACTCGATGGCTAAAAAGCTACAGGATGACTATGTCACTTCTGTTAGTGTACTACTTCTTACAAATATGACCTTTTTGCTGTTTATATATGTTTCGTATATTGCCATCATAAATTGCGCAATATATATATATATATATATTTTCAAATTATGTATTTCTGCGCACCCTAAACGACTCGGGACTCGCAGCATCCCTAAAGTTTTTACACTTTCTTATCACAATATTAAAACGATAATATTTATTATAGAATTCTGTAGTACCTATTGTGTAATATAGTTATAGAATTCTATGTTAAAAAACATCTGCCATGATGTTTTTGATTTAAAATATTGGTATTATTGTGTAAAAATTTTGGGGACGCTGCCATCCCTGACGGCCATAGATGGCTTAAATCATCATTTTGATATATTTTAATGTTAATTCGAAAACTACTTGGCAGAGAAATTTGAAATTGAGAATTCGCATGAAGCAGGTCGTGATAATCATAACATAAATATTTATAACATAAAATAATCATAGCATAAAACATAATATAAATGTATAAAAAACTGTAAGTTGGAATTTTTTTTTTTTTTTTCAGATAATTATTTTCATATTATTTTTTTAATTACAAATTTATAGTATTTTTGTTTGGTTTTTTGGACATTATAACTACATAAAATTATCATATTAGGATTATAATTTCAGGAGATATTAATAAAAATATGAAAATGTAATTTAACATTAGAAACTCTACATTTTGAAACTTTATAAATAAAAAATATATATTATCCAAATTACTTAAAATTTCGTTTCTAGGCACAATTTGAACTGAACACTTAAAATACATTGCCAAAATTGGGTATCGCCATTGAAAAGAAAAAGTTTGGTCTGGTTTTGATTTGTAGAGTAGCCTCTTAAGCGAAATTTGCGTGCACAATTTAAAAGCATACTTTATTTCTAATCGTCCGACTACCAATATTTCTTTGGTCGATCATTTTTTTTTTTTTTTTTTCAATTCCGCAGATCGTGAGTTCGAAACGACGGAGGATTTAAAAATATTAAACACGTTAAGTTTTTGTTTCTTTTTTAAATTGTTTAAAAAATAGTTTGAATGAAAAAAAATCAAAGATTTTAGTTTTGAAAATTTAATTAAATTTAAAAAATAATTTTAATAAAAAAATAATTTTAATTTCGAAGTATCTTTTTTTTTTTAAATCGTTGAACATTTGTGATAACGACAAACTTGATTTACAATTTTAATAAATATTTATTTAAATTGTAAAGAATAATTTGAATGAATTAATATAAAAGTTTTTATTTTAAAAAATTCAATTTAGTTTAAAAAAAATCCTTTTAATCATTAATATTTTAAAAAATCATTGCACATTTATAATTATTTATAAATCACTTATTTAAATTGCAAAAGACAGTTTGAATAAAAAGCACAAAGATTCCTTTTTTAAAAAATGATTAAAAAATTGTTTTAATTTTTCTTAAGTAATTTTTTTTAATCATCGATCGCAAAATATCGTGTAGCTTCCAGCAATATGATCCGAAGTTTTGAAAAGCAGTGTAGCTCTTTTTGACAAAAATAAGAATCAAAGGCTTTTGCTTCGATACTGATGGTATCATTTCTACCAAATCTTATTAAAAAATGAAATAATTTTATTCATAATTTCTGTCCAAAGAAATATGAGTGTGAGGGAAAAAATATGCGTTCTAATGTTTACACTTGAACCAAATTATTATGTAATGATTGAAAAGTACAAAATTATTTTTTTAATAATAGTAATTTATGTATAAACATTAATACCAAAACATTAAGCAGTGATTAAAAAAAGTACATGAAAAGTTACAATATAACATTATTTGATTGCGTTTTGATTCTAATTATCACATGGCATTAAAAGTTGAATCTGATAAAATATTTTAATAGGAAGCAGGACGTTTTGGTCCCGCCATTTCGGTCCCGCCGTTTCGGTCCCGCCGTTTCGGTCCCGAGACATTTCGGTCCCGAGACGTTTCGGTCGAGAGACATTTCGGCCCCTGGCCATTTCGGTCCCGAGACATTTCGGTCCCGAGACATTTCGGTCCCGAGACATTTCGGTCCCGAGACATTTCGGTCCATGGCCATTTCGGTACCGAGACATTTCGGTCCCTGGACTTTTCGGTCCTCAGACATTTCGGTCCCTTCTCCAGCAAGCTGAAATTTTGTGCACGGGAAATATCTGACATAATTTTATACTGAACATTTTAGAGTGTTGAATTCAGGGGCGGGTCATTCCCCAGAGCTATCAATGCCCCCCCCCCCCGGAAATTTTGAGATTTTGTGTTTTCAGTGGTAAAAAAGTGTAATCCCCCCAGGACTCTATTGAATCCCCCCGGAGCCACAGAAGTCCCTCCCGGAGAAAAGTGCCTGAATTCAACACTGGTTTTTTAACTGAAAGCCACATAAAGTTTTAGTGTAATGCGATTAATTAGAAGTAACAAGTACCCAAAAACCGCTTACACATATAACTCGGATCCAAACTCAAACATATTGCAGCGGATCCAAACGCCATGCAAATTTCATATGACAGAAGTAATTGTTTTCAGGAGAGAGGGGAGGATTGTTCTGTGGATTTATAGAGAAGTTCCTCAATCATGAAGATCTGGTAATTTAAAAACACGTATAAGTCGAATTTAATTTGCTTAAGCAAATGTCCATGGCCTACACATTTTCAGTTGCATATAATTTGTACAATATGTGTTTAATAATGAAAAAAAATATCTGCAAATAGTTTTAGAAATCTTTATTTCATCCTATTATTTAACGGCACATCATTTTTAGATTATGGCATTTTACATTTTTTTTTTTTAAAGGGATTTTTAACATGGAATTGTGATAAAGCCACATTATGTTTTAAGTTCTGCATCGGGATTGACTAAAACATTTTATTTTTTAAATAATTATTTTATTTCGCTATTAAAAAAACTATTTAAAAGTTTGCGTTAATCTTTTTACATATAACAATTATTGCTACGAAATACCTTTTTACGTGTAACAACCTTTTTACATATAACAATGCAGGAATTACAAATCCTTTTTAATACATTAAACACTTTTTATGCTTTTTACATTCAAAAACTACGAGCGAAATAAACACAAGTCAAATCTGGGAGGTCCGTCCGCATTTGAACTTCAGAGTAAAAAGGACATTGTATTATAGAATGAGGGATTTCATCTCACAAGTGTATAAAGATCAAGTAGAATAAAGCTAACTACCTAGCTTTTCTAGCTATCTTGTATAAAGATGACTATTTGTTCAGATGGGCGTTGACAACTGATTGACATGCAGAATTTTTGCTTAAAAGAGGTTAATAGTAGTACTTAGCTGGTACTTATATGCATATATTTCAAATTTTATAGGAACACCAACATAAAAAATTATAAGTGTTTAAAAATTCCCTGCACTCGGTTTTGATTTGTTTCTTACTTAATGTTATACATAATTTTATTAAATGATTAACATAATCTTAGAAATTTTTAAAGCATTAATAATTATGCTGTTAAATTAAAAAAAATTTTTAAATTAAATTATTTTTATCAAACATATTTATTAATAAGAATTCAAAATTATTTTAACTATTAATTGTTTAAGTGACTTATTTATCAATTACTTGTTTAAAATCTAGTTTATAGCTCTTATTATAGCAAAAATGAAAAAACATATTTTTTAAATTTCAGCTACTATAATGTTATCAAGTTCATTAGGATATATAAAAATTATAAGGATTCTAAATTAAATAAATATGTTATTCATTCATTTATTGGTTAGTTTATGATATTTTTCTTACTCTTTAAAAATAATTAATTAATATATGATTGCTTTTTGCGAACTGTAAACTATAACTTTGTTTCAGAAAATTTAAATCTGCATCTGGATAATAATGTTACCTAACACTGTTAAGAAATATTTTTACGCATTGTTACAGTGTTGCATTATTATGTTTAATTAATTATTACGTTACGTTACTGATTTTTCAATAATAATAATAATAATAATAATTTCCTTTTTTGAAATAAATAATAATTTTTGAATAAAAACTTATGGTGATGAATAATTGCTATAAATTAAATCTCAAAACAGTTAGTGATTTTAAAATTAAAATCAAATTAATATTTTACTAAATATATGTATTTTTAATTTAATGAATCTTTATTTAATTAAATTGATAAAATTATTAATACGCATTTCGAATTTTACTTTAAATAAACTCAATAAATAATCTGTTTTATATTCAATTTATCATTATGTTTGTAGTAGTTATAAACTGAAACTTATTGTTTACCTGTTTATTTATTTTATATTTAAAGTTACTGAAATTTAAAACTATTAATTCAATCAATAATAAAATTAAAATAAGAATTGTCAATTTTTTTTCTGTGAAAGTGGGAGCGAAAAGGTAATGCAAATAAATAAATAAATAAATAAATAAATAAATAAATAAACGATAAAATAAAAAAGCTTAGTTTTGTCACTTAAAATTTGAAAATAAAATTATTTAAAATAATAATTACATTATTATATAAAATTGAAAAATAATCATTTTATTACAAAGAAATAAGCCCACTTTCAATAAAATTAATTCGCAAAAATTGTCTTCATAAAGTGAGAAAACTGTGAAAAAAAAAAAAAAATTGCAACCAATAATTATTACATAAAAAAGGTCGTTGGAGCATTTTTGTTTCTTAAACAAAAAATTTTCGTAGCACGCCTAGTTAGGAAATCACTAATTTAAAGATTCTAAGAAAGTGTGCTAACACAATCAATAAAATATGTATTTTAGTTTTTTGTATAGATAAAATACATAATACAAAGAATATATGATAAAACTTAAAATATTCATTATGTTAAATAATAATAATAAAGACAGTGTAAAATTATATAACATTATTTAATCAAATTTTCAACTTGCTGTGATTTTACTATCACGAGTTACAATAGATTAAACTTATTTTACTATTATATTCAGCTTTGTATAAAATTTTAGGGAAGGGGGGCAGGAGAATAAAAATATTAAAAAAAGCCAGAACAATGTTGAGCTTACAGCGTTTAGTAGGCCTTCATCAATCAGAAATCAAGTTATAAGTTGGCCGGTAAAGAAATAGCAAGGGACCGAAATGGCCAGGGACCGAAATGTCTGGGGACCGAAATGTCTGGGGACCGAAATGGCCAGGGACCGAAATGTCTCGGGACCGAAATGGCCAGGGACCGAAATGTCTCGGGACCGAAATGGCCAGGGACCGAAATGTCTCGGGACCGAAACGGCGGGACCGAAATGTCGTGTACCCATTTTAATAAATTCTTATGTAATAATCCGATGCAAAAATAATGAATTCTGTCGACAGATGTCTCCACTTCTGCACACCCCCCAATTAAAAAGTGAACTTTCCCATTTTACGCTTTTTATAAGAAACCATCCAGGAATTGGACGCTAGCCTGGTTGAATTGTGTATTAACGGAAAACCATTTAATTTGCAAAGATCTGTTTTGGTTGAATAGAATTTTCGTTCCTGTTAAGTTTGGAATAGACATCAATTAGAAATTTCAGTGCATGTCGGCGGAAACTATTTTGTCTTCCTTTGATCGGGTTTCTGTTCGCTGGATTTATTTTTGGTTTAGGATTGGGTTACGGGTTTACTTCCGATTGAATATTCAGATCCTGTTCGGGTTGCGTTTCCGCCGAAATTATTTTGTTTTGCTTGTATCGGGTTATGGTTTGATAGAATTGAAGAAAGTGGTCATTTTTCAGTTGGCTTAATGCCATCGAGGTCCTTTGAAACGAGGCTAAAAAATTTAGGATGTTTGAGAAATGAATTGCCATACTGAAATTAGCTTAACCTTCTTTATAGGCTCTTTGCAAATATGCCTGAAAGTTATTTGCCTTTTGGTAAAACGGGGATGGTTCTCTAATTAACTCGGCTCTTTCCAAAGAGCCGTATTTCTCGATTTGCCTACAGTTTATATAAAATAGGGAAACGCGGGGAGGAGAAAGGAGTTAAAAAGACTTTCGGAAACAAAAATTTTTTCACTTGCACAATGTTTATAATAGTAAAGTAACTTATGAAAACAAATTCATGTGGTACAGCGTATCATTATAAGAATAATGAGAAAAATTCAATATTTTTTTTTTTATTAAGAACATCACAATTCTAATAAAGCAAAAGAAGTGTGTGGGGAGGTGGGTGAGGGAAGTTGGTGGTGTTAACTGATTTTTAGAACTATCGGAATGATTTGCAGAAATATCTGAAGAGAATAGATTATAAATGTTTCACTGAATTATTAAATATCTTTATTTGTAGTATTATTAGGGAAATAAAATAAAAAGTTACAAATGCAATTTATATTTATAATTAGATCGATGAAAATTAAACAGTTCTAATGAAATGCATGGGAAAAAAACTATTTGTTAAGAAAAACTCTGTAGTTTTAGAAGCATACTGCCGACAAGAGAAGCTATATGTGTTGTTGAGGTCAAAATTTAATGTTATAGGATTAGTTGCATATTAAAATCTTTTTTCTAATGCTTTCCTGATGCTGTTGAAAGAAGGACAAAATCTGATTTATATATCACAATCAATATAAAGGAGTACATCAAAAGTAATTTTAACCAATAAGTAAAGTTATAAACGCAAATGACATAGTGTGCGGCAAAATTTTTTTATTGAGTTCAAATAAGTTCAGTTTTAAGAACTATTACTAAACATTGCCTCCCTACATTCGTAATTAAACACTGAAATGGCATAAAATATAAGGGAGAGGGGGATATAAAAGCAACTTTTATTTTTTATCATAAAATTTGTTGTTGTAACATCAGTAAGTCAAACATAAATCCTCAAAATAACAAACTTTTAAAACTGTTTTCGAAAAACATTTAAAAAGTAGACTGTATAACGTACTCTATGCAAATTTACCAGCAAATTGACAATAACTAATGACATACAAAAGATACAATTTAGCAAACATAATTGCTAAATCTTCGTCAAAAACGCCTTCTTCAAAATAAAGAGAAATAATGTAAAATGACACAAACAAAATCTTGTTTTGTTTTTATCTTAACTTCAAAGTTTTCGTTACTTTTTTACTTTATCCTTATAACTTAAAGCTATTTAGAATGTAGAGAATGCTATAATACGCTTGCGCAATCAAGAATGCAAGTATTTGAAAATATTTTTGTGCGGTGTACTCTGATTATCTAAGTCGGAGCATAAGATCTCAAAGTATAATTCAATAAAAAGTACTTAGGCACATGAAAGAAGATGGCTGCCAATGACTAGTAGAGCACTGCTATGTTGGCCTCATAGTATGAAACCCCCCCACAGTACTCTCTTCTACGTCAATTTTGTAATATTCGGTCGCGCACTTCGAAATTCTTTAAAACTCTTACTTCACACTTTTCATCGGCCGTATAGAGCCGATTGAATTGAATAAATTATTTCATCAAGAATTAATGACATTGCTGCTTTTAAAGTTGTTTCTTACTTTAAATCACACAATTTCGATATTATTTTATGGTGTGCATTTTATAATAAAATAAATAATATATCGCTCACCTGCAAGAAAAGTGGCACATCTCTTTAAAATTGAGCATTTTATTTCGCTAATAGGTTTGTCACAGGTGTGCCTTGCTATGCTAAAAATTGCATGAGTGTAGGTATACGGGAAATCACTTTATTACGCTCTTTGTCCATTCTTAACCGCAGGAAAGAGGTGCATTGCGTGGGGAGATAAATTTATCAAACTCTCCAAACGTTATCATATGTTTTCACTATAAGAGTTTTCTGATTTTATGCACGTTTTTATGCCCTTAACCCTTTCCGGCAAACTGTGCCCGGTCTGGGATACCTAATTTTAATTCCAAATCACCAGTAATATTTAATTGTAATTTTGCTTTTACAATACAAGCTTTAATTAAGGATTTCAAAATATCTAAAAAATTCATTTGTGAATACCGGTGGCAGTTGGTAATTTCTCATTTTATTATAGATTTTGCCCGTGCCGGAAAGGGTTAATCAGAATTAAGTGCTATAATTTCAAGTTACAGTGAAACCAGGCAAATTTCCTTTTGCCTCTCCTGTAAAATTTACTTTTGACGATATGTGTCACTTTTCTTGCGGGCGAGCGATTTGTATTTTATATTTCAAAACTGTATCTCTTACAACGTGCATTCTGATAGGATTGATAAATATGGAAGATTTTTCTATATAGGGGTGCAAAATCTTAATCTAAGCACCAGCAGGCAGTCTCCTATCACTAAAACGTTTTAGTTTTCTTCGGTTAGATTTTATTAGCATTCTTGAAAGAAAAAAAAAAAAAAGAAGAAGAAGAAGAAGAAGGAAATAGATGAAAAATAATAAATAAAATTTACTGATGAGCTATTGCCTAATACCACCTAGATTCTTTTACATATCTGTTTGCACAGGAAGATTAACTGAAAAACGTGTATTGAAGATAATTTTTTCATATAATAGCAGTTATTTACAATCAGGAAATGCTAAAATAAAATAATCCATTTCATTAATCATAGAGAATGAATTGATAAATTAATTAAGTTATTATAATTCTTTTAGGAAATTTTTTTGGGAAATGTTTATATATTTTTATTGCACAAGCTTTTAATATGTCAGTTTATTATTTAATAAATTGAAATTTTATTTTCATAATGTTGTACCACGATTACTACTTTAAAATACATATTTCTTCAATGACACTACTTTTGTGAAATGGCAGAAAAACAGTCAGAATTTTACTATTCCAAAAAGTGGCGTCATTGAAGAAAGATGAATTTTAAAGTAGTAGGTGCAAAAGAACATTATACAACAGAACATTCCAGTTGACCTAATAGATTGAAAAAATAAAACAGCAACAACAGCAAAAATTACAAAAAGGAAAAAAAAAACTATGGTATTAAATTCAGACAATGTAAGACAATTATTAACGTAAAAACTTGGAAAATATACCTAGGCAAAACCTAAAAAAAGAAAGAGCACAGTTATAAAAGAATAGATTTTTTATTAAATTGTTGGTCAACAATGTGTTAAAAATACTCTTTAAAAATATTTTAATAACTACTCCCGTTTGTTAGTATAATTGGCCAAGTTCATTCTCTTTCTTCTTTTCTATAGGGCCATGCATTTTAATTCTATTTTTAAATATTTATATTGATACTAATAATGTAAAATTTTCTGGTATGTGTTTAAAATATGTTTATTCATACTGGACATTTCAGAGAAAAAATGCCAGCTTCATTGGAATTAAAATGTGTTTGCTTATATTATTGAGAAAACGTGTAAAGTAATTTTAAATCTATGTCTTTAGTAATTCAAAAATTAAGAGATTTCGGTAGAGCACATTTTAAAATTAATTTTAAAACTATTTAAGTTTATTTTTCTTTTAAATATTATGAATGATTTCAAACTATTTTTAAGTAGTACTGTAAAAGGAACGACAAAAGAAGCAGTCGTATGGTATAGTTACATTCGAGCACGCTACTCGTTAGAATGTGTTCGCAACTCCTTGCTTTCGTTACTGTTCAGAAACCGGGTACTGTTAAGAAACTGGTCAATCATCTTATGTACTACATACGGAGTACGAGACAGGAGGGGAAGTAGTGTTAAATTTTTGCAATGTGATTTTTTACCGATAAGTGGCACCATCGTTGATGGTAGGCTGTCGGTCGATAGTTTTGCAATATTTTTCAATAGAAAAACCATTCGTTTAAAAAAAACCATTGTGAAGAATTTAAATTTTTAGAAAGCCATACAAGTAAAAATCTGATTCATTAAAGTTTTCTTCACGTATTACATTTTTTTTTTCAAAGATAATTGGCATTTTTAATGTTCTTTTGAGGATTTTTAAATGCGAGATCATTCTGATAAAACCCAAAAGGATATATCGTGAATTTAGTGGATTATTCTACAACCGAGAAATAGACTTATGATTTTTAGAAATTAAAAGTATTTTTCAAAATTTTTGGAGTAAATTTTAATCTCGCGTATAATTTTTGTAACCTTTGAGTAAATTAATAATTCATAACTTATGATATCTGTGCAATTAATGCATGTAGAATCAAAGCAAAGTTTTATATCAATTATTTTTAAAGGAAAGCAGTGAAGATTTTTGGTCATTGCCCATAAACAAATTTTTGCAAAAGTCGTAAGTGTAATTTTTATATAATCTTAGTTATAGGTGAGAGTGTCGAATTCAAACAGTTTTCTCCTGGAGGAATTTTTGTGACTTCGGAGGGAGGGCATTATATAGTTAAACTATAGAAAGATTCCACTTTTGACCATTGGAAGTGTAAATTCTCAAATCTTCCGAGAGGGGGGATGGCTCTCATTGCTCAATACTTATAACACATTTTTATTTTTATTGAAGCAAACATTAAGATTGTGAAAAAATCCGAATTTGTTTTCTATGGATTTATACGTTCTAGAAAGTCTTGAAGAATATTTGAAAGATTTTAGAAAATGTCTGCCTAGCTGAATGTGACACAAATTTCCTGAGCACTGTATATCAAAAACTGACACACGAAGAGGTCAGTTAAGAAAACTGGACTCTATAAAATAAAACTTTTAATTCAGTTGTATCAATTAATAAAACTTTAATTCAATTATATCTTAATATAAATTAATGTGGGGTAATTCTTGTTGGCCAACAGATAGCGCAGCTAACCCGCATTTTCTCCGATATCCACGTTCGTTATATCTCGTGTAAATACTAGTTGGAGGGTTTGATAAATTTAAGTTAATAATAATATTTTAAAAAATCCCGGTTCACACGCTATTAAGCCACGCCCCAATTTGCAAAGATTCTTTTAACAGTAATCACATAAAACTATCTTCAAGCTAATCAATCGTGAATTCATTTCCAAACATTCTATTCCAACATTTCTGAAAAGTACCCTTTAGCTTGAACATGCTGCAAACAAAATCGTATTCTGTCGAATTTATTTTTTTCTGTTAGACTTGGTTTAATTGTCGATGAAATACGTTCCAAAACTTTTTCCGTTTTGAGAATCCTGTGTACAGAAATGCGCTTCTTATTATTCATTTCCTTCTTCGGGGTATTATTTCTTATTTCTTTTAATTCACATTCGAGTTTCATTGCTTCTGACATCTGGTATATTGATTTACAAATTATAACAGCCTATGATAATCTTCGCAGAGATTGTTTTCTTTTCGTTTTATTAAGATATCTTTGACTTTACTTGGCTAAGAAAAATCTTTTTTTTTTTTTTTTTTTTTTTTTTTTTCATTTTTTTTTTTTTTTCTAAATTTACATTGTAAATTTCCTCATCTTTTATTTTTGACGTCTTTGCTTCTGCAAACGGGATGTGATGGTAAACATTACGATGAACATTAAATTTAATAGCTGCAGCATTTATAGTATTATGGATTAGCTTACCAGTTTTCAATCATCACTGCAAACATTCCAGTACAGAATTGCGCTTCTTATTATTCATTTCTTTCTCCATAGTATTATTTCTTATTTCTATTACTTTTCATTCGAGTTTCATTGCTTCTGACACCTAATGTATAACATTACAGTATAATTTTACTAGTGTAGATTTTTTAAATTGCATCAGAAGTTATCTATGAATATCTATAAATACTTGAAATGTAGCGACTAATTTGGGACAAAATTTTCAACCTAAATGTAACAACTAATTTGGGACAGAGGGAGCATTAAATTATTCAAAGACTATAAAAACTGTACGCGAGATTAAAATTTGCACCAGAAAATTTTATTAATACTTTTAATTTTTAAAAGTCATAACTCTCAATTTTATCGGTAAAATAATAAGCGATGCTAAATATTTTTAAATGGTCTATAATTTGGTTTTTGTCAGAATGATCTCGTATTTTAAAACTTAAAAAAAAAAAAAAAAAAAAAAAAAAAAAAAAAAAAAAAAAAAGGAAACACCAAGTACCTTAAATGTATATATATATATAGTGAAAAAAACTTCAATTAATCAGATTTCTACTTTATAACTTTCTAAAAAGTCAGATTTTTCATATATATATATACATTTATGTTGTATTAAAATCAATGGTTTATGTATTGTTTTACAATTAATGGTTATACACATAGTAAATGTATACTAGGGTGGGCCGAAAAAAACTTTTTTTCTATTTTCGATTATGGCGGGTGCGGAAAAGTGGCCACTGGTGGCACTCAGTTCATACAAAAAATTTGAGATTTTTTGGACATTTCTTTACCCTGCCGCAAACGGCTTGAAGTTTTGCAAAAATGTTCATTTTTGAACTTTTTCGAAAAAAATTTAAAAATGTTAAATTAAATTTATTTCGGTTGTATTTACTTGAAAAGGCATATTTAATGTACCAAATGTTTAAATAATATCTGATCATGCATTATTTAATATCTATGTGTATTATAACTTAGGCTATTTTTATAGCTTTTTCGCGTATAATAGGCAAAAGTTGTATTTGTTTGAATCGATCGTTAGTTTCTATATTATTTATGTCCCTTGGTCTTCTTTATATTTTTTCTATGTATCAAACGTCATATATTTGGGGAAAAGACAGCAGTATACTTCCAAAACAAATCTTGAAGGTGAGAAAGTGGTGAAGCAGGACTCTAAGAGAGCGCAATGACTCGGCGTAATACTCAGGGAGTGAAGGACGAAATAGCTAAGAGCCAAAATGCGATAAAGGATTCTTATTATTTATCCTTGCTCAGTAACCTGCGACATTTGTTCAGTATTAACGTGAAACATTTTTGTAGTAATTATACAGTGCTTTTTGGGTCGTTTAATGTGCCATTATAGTGTTTTGTGCGTTTTATTACAACGAGCTTAGAAATGGCTAGTATAAAGGGCCATGACAATGCAAAGACACGCAATAGCGTGAAAAGTAACTTTTGGGGGGCGTCATGCATATTGAAAGAATTGCAATTGCCAACTTATGCTGATAATCATGCGCCACTACTACTGGTTGCTTCACCATGTAGAAGTTGTGATTGCAGAGGATACGAATCTCTTCATCGATAAAAACAAAGTCAGAAGAGAGAAATAGAAACTTGGAAAGAAGATACAGGCAGAAGAAGTTATTGAAAGAAGGAAAATTAAAAGCATAGTTTTTGACAATAGAAAGGATAAAAGTATATTAAGAGGAAGAAAAATAACAAGCGGCACCGTCGAGAGAAAGGCGAGGAACACTTTACCGCGTTCCGGTCACCGAAACGAAATAGCAAAATCATTATACAATCTTCCAAGTCACCACAAGTTAGACTTTTCTGAACTGACGAGGTATCAAGATAACGGAACGAGGTATCAAGTGACCCGAGTATTCCTAACCAGGTTCAAACAACACGGTGATGACACAACCTCGCCTTTCTCTCGACGGTGCCGCTTGTTATTTTTCTTCCTCTTAATATACTTTTATTTTTTCTACTATCAAAAAGTATGCTTTTAATTTTCCTTCTTTCAATAACTTCTGCCTATATCTTCTTTCCAAGTTTCTATTTCTCTCTTCTGACTTTGTTTTTATCGATGACAAGATTCGTATCCTCTGCTGTCACAACTTCTACATGGTGAAGCAACCAGTAGTAGTGGCGCATGATTATCAGCATAAGTTGGCAATTGCAATTCTTTCAATATGCATGATGCCCCCAAAAAGTTACTTTTCACGGTATCGCGTGTCTGTGCATTGTCATGGCCCTTTATACTAGACATTTCTAAGCTCGTCGTAATAAAACGCACAAAACACTATAATGGCACATTAAACGACCCAAAAAGCACTGTATAATCACTACAAAAGGGTTTCACGTTAACACTGAACAAATGTCGCAAGTAACTGAGCAAGGATAAATAATAAGAATCCTTTATCGCATTTTGGCTCTCAACTATTTCGTCCTTCACTCCCTGAGTATTACGACGAGACATTGCGCTCGCTTAGAGTCCTGCTTCACCACTTTCCCACCTTCCAGATTTGTTTTTGAAGTATACTGCTGCCTTTTCCCCAAATATATGACTTTTGAAACATAGAAAAAATATAAAGAAGACCAAGGGACATAAATAATATAGAAACTAACGATCGATTCAAACAAATACAACTTTTGCCTGTTATACGCGAAAAAGCTATAAAAATAGCCTAAGTTATAATACACATAGATATTAAATAATGCATGATCAGATATTATTTAAACATTTGGTACATTAAATATACCTTTTCAAGTAAATACAACCAAAATAAATTTAATTTAACATTTTTTAATTTTTTTCGAAAAAAAGTTCAAAAATGAACATTTTTGCAATATTTCAAGCTGTTTGCGGCAGGGTAAGGGAAAAAAATTTCAAATTTTTTATATGAACTGAGTGCCACCAGTGGCCACTTTTCCGCACCCGCCATAATCGAAAATCGAAAAAAAGTTTTTTTCGGCCCACCTTAATGTATACATATATTAATGAAATCTTTTCCTATTAAAAAGCATTGCAGAAGCATCGATCGACAGCCTGCCATTTTATGGCGTCGCTCTCAAAATTTACCGAAAAAATCACTTTGCACTTTATGCGGGTCATGTGTATTAAGTTATCACTCCATAGTCTTCCTCCATGATCTATATGATACAAAATTATCGAAAAGAATTATTTCTCAATGTGAATTGACTATTCAAGCGCTCGAATACGCCATCTTGTGGAGAAAAGATGTAACTTCTCCATTCAGGATAACGCCGTGTAAGCTCATTGCATTGCATGCATTTTAAATTTGTTCAGAATAATTATTCTTTTGCACAATTTCAGATTTCCGGTGACATTTGTGTTCTGTCTTATATGACAAAGTAAAAATTATACAAATTTGAATATCTAAAAATTTTAAATGCATTTACGATAAAGAATTGTTTCAATGGGACTTTTAACACTAGTTAAAGTCAAATTAAAGGGACAATTATCCTGCATCGAAGGCTGCGAGCAGCGCCTCTATAGGCCGTTTTAGTTCCCAAACCTCACCCCCCCCCCTCCTTCATAATACAGTGAAACCTCCAAATAAGGGACATCTATGGAAACGGAACTTTTGACCCTTAAATAGAGGTGTCCCTTATTCGGAGTTTTTATTATTTTTCATTAATCGTTTAGAGGGATATAAAAATAATAAAATAATAAACGGGAAATTTAAATGTACCTGAAGTGTATAAATCACATTAATTAGACACAAAAAGAAGAACAGAGGATTAATTAACTAAAATTTTCAATTGATTACTAAATCAATAAATGATTCGTAGAATTATTGATTAGTACTTTATATGCAAATTGTGTGTACATGCAAAATGTATAAAAGTATTTAAAAGAATTTTACAAAAAGTAATCAATCAAAAGAGATTGTTTAGTAAATTTCAGTTTTTCACTATAAACCTTTTAAGGTTCATTTACCATACTTATAAATTTTAGTTCTTCATTATCAGCAGTATTTACAAAGAAAAGTATTCAACTCCTTTGCGTATTTTAAAGCAACAAATTTCGCAACTGCTCTGCTCAGTAACTGGAAAATGTTGTGATAAATCTACAAATACATTTTTTAACAGAAAGGTATAAAACTGGACCGCTTGACCATGAAAGCGATTTGGAATTGAACTGTATTTTAAATTTTGAGATAAATAAATTACCTATTGACATACAAGCAATTTTGATCACGTGACAAAGATGTTTTTCAACCTTTCTGGAGTAATTATTCTGCTTTCGCGTGGAAATTTCATTCAAAACGCCCACTTTTATATTTGCTAAAAAATCTATTGCATTAAAAAAAAAAAAAAAAGCTTACATATTTTCTGAACAACAGCTGCTAATTTCAGGCATTTCCGAATAAAAATAAATTAAAACTTATGAATTAAAAGCAGCCCTTTTGGATTTGAGAAAGCCTAAAAACATCTGTAAAGTTCTTTATTTCATAATTTTCTTTTATTCTGTACTTTCAGAATCATCCTCACAATTTTCAACATTACTTCCGTTGGGGATAAACTCACTGATGGTGAATATGAATTGTGGATAAATAAATGTTCGTTAATAGTGTTGCATGCCTCTGTATCAGCATAATTTGTAAGCCTGTATATTTGATAAGTCCACAAAAATCTGTATTTTTATTTTCATCACAGAATCTTCGTTATCAGAAATGCAAAAACCAGTCTCTTTAGTCTCATTTTCAAGTGCCCCTTATTTAGAGGTAAATACATTACACGTCCTATACCATGGGACTGGGACCGGAAGTTTTGTACGGGAAATAAAAGTGTCCCTTATTCGGAGTGTCCCTTATTTGGAGGTTTTACTGTATTTAAAATATTGCTGTCATAGGTCAAACTGTACAAATTTTCTTTAAACTTGAATCATTATTAACTTTTATTTACTTTTTTCTGTATAATTTATTAATGTGTTATTATTTATTTACTTTGAAGCACTGTACTTTGTAGACTGATTTTACAGCAACTGATTTTAGCGAATTTTAAAAAAACTAAAAGTTTTATTAACCACTTAATGGTTGCATTAAATTACTCTTTAAAAATTCAAATTCATTATTTTGGGGGAAAAAAAATGTTAATCTTATTTAATGACAAGTAAAACGTTACCAGAATAAAACCAATTACACTATTTTATAAAACTGTTAGGAATCAAACATTTCTGAATAAGGCTCTGTTCAGATTGTAATATTCTTTTCTTGAACTGAATTCTTGAAATAAGTGGAAAAGTCGGTTTCTTCATAATAGAAACGAGGGGAATTAACAAAAGGATCGCCAGATAAACAATCCATCCTACTTGACTGAAAAATTCCTCTTTTGCCGGGCAACCGTCCCTTTCCTTTAAAACTCATTAAGATAAATAACAGCGCGTCGCCACAACAAAGGAGCCAACACCGAAATTCAAGAAGTGGTCAAATGTATCTGGGCTTTAAAAGCCGTGAAGCTTGCAGCCCGTTAATGTCTCGGGCGACGACTAAGTGGTTAGACAGGAGTGTCGCTCTTTCGGAATAGAGTTGGCCGAGGAGTCGAAGAGTCGACTCTAAATCTCGACTCCTTCCAAGTGAATCGAATTGTCGACTCCTATCTAGTTAACGGAGTCGACTCAAAAGAGTCGAACTTTCATTTCAACTCAGTTTGGGATCAGTCGAAGGGTCGAAAAGTTAACTCACTCACTCAAAGACTGGTTGGACCAGTTTAACAGAGTGTCGGACTTGGGAAGTCGAGAGTTGAAGATTGGGTGGTCGACTCTTCGATTCTTCGACTTTTTGAAAACCACGCTATCGATTCGGTATCAGATTTCGACTCTTCGAATTTGCGATGGGCTTTTTAGTAAAAAACCAATGTCTTGGTTTGACATAATATTGGGGTTGGGGATTTTGGAAAAAGCGGAGGCAATGCAGATGTGCATTTCACGTATAATTAGGAAGATACCGAATGAATGAAAAATGTGGGAGGGGCAGAGAAAAAGGGGCGTTCAGCTGGTTATTTCTAGAAAGGTTAATTGAATTTATGGAAAAAAGGGGCGTTCAGCAGGATATTTGTGGGTAGATTAATTGAATTTATGATAAGCTTGTGATGATTTCTGTATAGGGGAAAGATGACCAAACAAAGCAGATATTATGTTTGTATTTTTTACTAAAAGAAAGTAGGACTCGTTAGGGAAATATTTTCAGCTGCCTTTATCTGATGCAATATCGAAAAAAAAGTTGAAGAGAGAGAAATAAAATTCTACTCTAATAGCAAGTTGTTTAAAAAACAGTGTTAAATTAAGACACACTTTTTTCGAGAGGAGATTTCTGTGGCTGTGGATGGATGTTAAACAGAATTCTGGGTGGGGCAGGAGATTGAAACTCTTTTACTTTTTAAAACACGAAATGCCTAATATTTCAGGCGGGGGGAATCTCATTGTTCCGCGGGAATGCCTGACCCCCGGGCCACTTTAAGAATTCACCATTGCTAAAAATTGTTGTGAGTTTATTTTATGATTGATGTATTTTAGATAAAGTGTTGTCCTTCATTTGATTACGAATAAATTCTTATATATATATTATAAATTATAAATGTTTGCAGGTAATGTAAAAATGGATATAATTTACGTATAATTTTTTTAAGTTTAGATAGTCGATTTTTTAAAAAATATTCCTTCTTTCAAACCAGATTCGGAGAATATTTCCTGTTTATTTCATTTTATTTTTTATGTGTTTATTTATTTATTTTCATTTATTTATTTTTGGTAGCGCAAATAAGTTTTGTTTATCAATCGGGAGAGAGGGGATCACAATGTCATAGCTGCCAAATTTTACGCTTTTTTTTACAGTTATTTTTTATGAAGGGAAATTGCTTGTTTTCCTATGTTTCCGATGATTTTAAAATACATTTTTTGTTTTGTTAAAAAATAGTGGTAGGAAAAAAACATAAAACATGGCAGCTATTCAGTATATTGTCATGATTTTATAAATAGAATTTCAAAAGGAAATAAATTATAAAAACTATAAATATCAGGGGAAAAAAATAGTCTCCCCACCGCTTTTTTATGATAGCATGAGGGGTAAATTATGTCCCAGACACTGAAAAAATTTTGATAGATTTATAAAATGACATTTATTAAAATTACAGAAAACTTGCAGATATTCATAATTCATTTACATGAGCTCACAGGTCCAACCCGGCCCCGTACCAGGGTAAGCTACCCTAGGTTGATGTAAAATAAAAAGTTCTCTCCGGTCCCGACCCATACAAATAACTAAATAAATAAACTTACCCGGGCCAGCTCAATTTCTACAAAAAATCCGATTTTTCTTAGCATACAATAATTTTATGCACATTCAGGAGCAATATTTTAGTTTAGTATGTATTCGTAAGACAAAAAATACACAATAGCAACAGCAATGTTATCGTTTTCTAAGATTTTTATACTCTTCAACATTCGTAAATAAAATAATGTAATTTGGAAAACAAGTAAGAAAAATCATGCGTTAAGCATAGATTATAAAGCACTTTCCAACGCTTCATTAAATTTTTAACAAAACTTCGTTATTTAAGTAAATAATGATATAAAACCAAATACAGTCGAGTCTCTCTATAACGAAACTCCATACATCGAATTTCTCTATATAACGAATTTTTAGTAGGAACGGTTCCCTTTTCGCATGATTACATTAAAAACAGTCTCTATATAGCGAAATATCGATCTCCATATAACGAATTTTTTCATAAATTGGTCTTAATTTACTCAGTTTTAAAAGGCTTCGAAATCATATGGAATCAATTTTCCATCACTTATTTTTGATTTATCGTCAGTGCTGAGTTTTTTTTTTTATTATTATTATTACTTCTCTCCTTGTTCTTTAAATCCAACGAATTCATCCCATCTCCCACAAACCTTTCCACATCCTTCTCAAAACAGAGTCAATTAGATTGATGCACATGTAAGAGAGAAATCAATGAGAGGCACATAAGAGAGGCTTTCAAATGGAGGGAAATTTCAACTACAGATTTTTATTCCTTGCTAAAATTTGAGCATTCTTTTTTTTAGAGCGTAACAATTTTAAAATCAAAACAACAAAAAAATCGCAGATTTCTTCGTCTGAAATTAATGCAAGTCTTCCTTATTTGATTTTCATTAAGCTTTCAAATAAATGTCTGTTCTCTTTTTTGGAACAGCTTAAATAATTAAGAAATAAAATGTTAGGTTAATATTTACTTTTAAACATTTCAAATTATTAATTCAAAAGATCAAAATTAATATTTGTTCAAATTTCACACATTAAATACGATTTTTAACATCATTCTCTATACATCGAATTTCTCTATATAACGAATTTTTTACTGGAACGGTGGATTTCGTTATATAGAGACTCGACTGTATACCCAAATATGTATTTCAGTACTATAGAACAGCCCTGTATTTGATTCTGTCAGCTAATATACATATTATATAATGCGAAAATTTAGTTTAGCAAAAAATACCTAGTAGATGGAAATTTCTCTTTCAGCAATTTATACTAATATATGGAAACATACTTGAATACTTTGTTCAGCCTTATAGTTTGCATGGAACCTTTATTACACATCACTGTTAAGATAAAATTTATTTTAAACTAAAACACTCTTAAAACAACTGAAATCACTATCTCATAAATTATCATTCATAGGCTCCATGTACCCAGTTCTTTGTGTGGCCCTGTATATCATTTTATGTATATTCTGCAAACATTTCTTAGTAAATTTAACACAGTTCAGCGTAAAAATGCAAAATTTATTTAAGAATCACCTTTTAGTAATTTATGCTCATATTCAGTAACATTGGTGAGCTCTTTTGGGTAGAAATGTATATTAACTATAGCATTTATATACACCATATAATATGCATAAATTGTGAAACTTATACGCGCATATCATAATTAAAATGCATTTCATCCATCCATCAGCTATCATCGGATACACATACAGTACTTCGGAAAGAATGTACTATTTGAAATATTTTGTGTGTCCCTGTAAATACTATGTACTTTACATTAGGGAGACAGTATCGTATAATTTATACTAAGACTCATTGACATACATCAATTTTATTATACGTGAAACAGTTTAATATATTTAAAATATGTCACACACAATTCCCCTTTTACCATTATCCAAAGGAATTCTTTTGTGTGCCCCTGTAAATTAATAATAGCAACATTTTCACCTTATATTTTATAGAATGCATATTTTAATACATCTCGTAAAAGCATATAAACTTTAAAATGTTTGACAGGGTATAACATATTTAAAATTCCTTTGAAATGATTTTTTCCCATAGGCCTTAATGTAATGGGAAACGTTTGATTCTCCCTGTAGATAAACTAATCATGGTAGAAACTTCATTTTCAATAGGGTTCGTGCTAGGGTAAACGTCAATAATTTCCTAAAATTTCATGGCAATTGGAGTATATTTACGTGAGTTAGAGCGCGGACAGACGGACAGAGGCCAGACAAACCGAATGCATAAGCACTTTTCAACTTTGTTGGAAAGTGCTAAAAAGAAAAAAAAGAGGATTGAAAATGTTGTGGCTTTTAAAGCTGTATAATATAAAGTAGATTTCTGAAAACATTTCTCTGAATTTGTTAAATCTGTTCTTAAATTCAAAAAAGCTACTTTTTACATATTTTTGAATTAATTTTTATTTGGAAATAAAATTTTAAAATTGAAAAGTTTTCTTACTCAGAAATTATGTAACCGATTGGCGTTTTCCAATTTTTGGCAAAATACATTTGAAAATTACTGTTAAAATTGAGGTTTATATTGCAAGGGAAAGGAGAAAAAACCTGTCGTTTCATGACAAGAATACATTTTTTCTTCATATGTAATGTTTTTATTAAAAAATGGAAATGCTGTTTGATTTTTCACCTCCTCTATAGCTGTCCGTCAATTTTTAAAATTCTAATTAAAAATGTGTCAGAAATTATGTCAATCCTGAGTTTTTTTTTAGAATTGAATCCTAAATTTTCTAATATCTCTTCACCTCTTCAAGCACATTACAACAACTCCGTTTCTTCTTTTTCATATTTAGTTTGATTAGCAGTTCATTTATTAAACAAATGGAAAGCGTTATTTGATTCGAAATCACCTCAATAGTCAGGCTATCAATTTTATAATTGTACAATTAAAACATGCTGACATTGAGCCCTCCATTATAAAGTTTATGTGAAACGAAAAATGCAATTTTCTACAAAGCAATGAGACTCAGGATAATCGCTGTTATTTTCCATCAAAATTCGAATAAACTACTGTTGTCCCCTTTTTTTCATAATTTTAGTTTCAATAAATTTAGAAATAGACTAGACGTGGGGGGGGGGGGGGAGACATATTTTTTGCATTATATTTTCTCAGAATCTAAAAGTAATTAATTTCTTTTTAATTCGATGTTACGATATCTTTCCAACATAGCTAACACGACATATATGTAAACGCACATATATTAAACAAAGAGAAAAAAAATAAGTTAACTTAATTTTTCATAATATTCTTCTTTTTTTTTTTTTTTTTTTTTTTGGAAAATATTTGTTAATAACTAATAATTTATAAATATTTGAACATGATGAACTTAAAGTATCCGTTTTCACTTTTTAAGTAAAGAACTCCTCCCCCCTCAAAAAAAGGAAAAAAAGAAAAAAACAGTCTAAAAATTTTAAACGCTGTGATTGGCCAGACCCTGGCTCGAAGCTCTGACCTATTTTTTGAGGCACTCTTGTTGGGTCGTACTTTATTTTACAAGACTCGGATTGGGCCTTGTCATTGCTTTCTCCCAAGCCGAGCTCGAGTTTACTTTTTCTAAAAGACTGGTTCGGGTTTCCCCCCCCCCATAGCGATCGGAAGGGAACTCGTCTATAGCGAATTTTTATTCAATGATAGTCCGTCTCAGAAGATTTTACTTTGTAGCATTTTTCAGATTTTTAAGCCTCTAATGTGTAGAATAGCACCTAGTACGTGGATTAACAATATTAATATCAACAGAAACATTTACATACAAATTAACATTCTTTAAAAAATGAATATCATAGCCTAGGGCTCTTCTTTAAAAATAAAGATTATAAGCATAAAAAAATCTAAAATATTAATTTTTGGTTAGAACTTCTCATACGGAAAAATTCTTAACACTATCGACGTAAAAATCCATGTTTTCTACAAATTTAACTATGCAGGATCAGACTAAGACGAACATTTTAACTTTTTTCTTGTCGTCAATAACTGTTCTGTATGAAGCAAGTTGGCCGAACATTTATGTTTTTTACCGAGCCAGGTCATTGTTTTTTGTACGTTCTGGGCCGGTACAGGACTGAAATTTTCGGCTCTTACCACAAAAATATATCTTTTATGTAAAAACTAAAGCAAAATAAATTCGAGCATACATTTAAAAATTCTCTTTTGTGTTATGTACGTGATAGAAGATATAAAATTGCGTCATTTTTACAACCAACTAATCGTGAGTCGACTCACTATCTCGACTCATTAACCAAGAGAATCGAGTAAGAGTCGACTCCTCAAGATGAATCGAAATGCCCAACCTTATATTCACATTTGACTATCGGATCCGTTAACCACAGAAACCGATCTAGAAGAATTACCAACAGGAAATGGATGCTCAAAATGCTGCTTTATTATTCTATTTAAAAATAACCTTTTAATATTTTACGGTGTAGGATTTAAAATAAGTTGGCTGTGATTTATAGTATCGTTAAAATATTAAATCTATAAATAAATGTATTTCTGTGATTCTAGGAAAAATATCAAGAGACAAATTATGTTATTTGTTGAAAATATTTTGTTCACTCTATTGCAGGTATTTACTATTAGGAGTTGATAGAATAAAAGGCTCTACTAAGTCGAATAAATCAAATAATTTAGTAATTTTAGCCATAACAATTTGTTTTTCAATAAAATACTTAGTTTTCAATTGAATATTTGAATTTTTTTTAACGATTACCTATAAAAATAATTGAAAAATATTAATTGAAAATTTTTAATGTATTATGCATGCAAATTTACGAAACTATCATTTCACATCAATACAGGCAGCAAAATATCAGCATGTAACCCATCATCACACATTTTAATGAAACTGCGTGTGTTATTTCTTCCTATTAAGATATGACCGCCAATAATTTACTTATTTAATTTATTTATTTATTAATTATTCATTAGTAAAATTGTTTCTCGGAAAAAAAATTATCAAAATTTTGAAGAATTATAGTCAGCTGCCATTCTTGACTGCTCGGTTTTCAAATGCAGCATGTCGTAAATATAACTGCATTTTAGTATCTATTCGATAAATCACCTTCAAATAAGTTATGCATAATAAATTGAGTACGTATCTTATTATATACTGTTATGCTTGTATCACTTTAAGTTTGTCTAAAATTTTTTTTAAACTTTGAAATCGTGAATTTTTTTATGAAAAATAATGAATTAACAAATAAACAAATAAATAAACAAAAAGCATTATCAACAAAAGGTGCTGTTTTTATTAAATTTATTTTTGATGGGAGTTATACTTAAAAGTGTCCTTTACCTGATTATGAAATAAAAATAGTGGGTTTTCGTGTATTTTTAGTAGTATTTCTTATTTTAAATTATTTTGAGTGACATTAAAAATCCAATCAAGCAGAGTCATTGCATGCTATTTCCCCTAAGCTACTGTCACAAATTACAATGAAGCCGAATAGAATTTAACTTTAAATTGTACATGATACTATATTACAACTGCATTTGAAATTAAAATAGTGGAATTTGGCTAGTTTTAGTAATGTGTAAACCATATTTAAAATTATCAATATTTTCAGATTTAAAATTTACTGAAAGCATGTTCACTGATAATACTTTTCATTTATGCATTTACTTTATCCTTACTTTTTTTCTTTTATGTTCGTTTCTAATCCAAGAAATAAATAACAAGTACTGTTTTTCGGTAAAATTATGGATGTTTCCTAAAATAAAGAAAAGTTATCCCTTTTCAAAGAAAGAGAAAAATCACTAGTTCCACAACGTCCAACAGAAATTTTGAAAATGGCACTCCTAATCTTTAAACTTATTTTGGCATTACTTTGAGCTGCTCGTTAAAAGACATATGAGTTTTCCTTCTTTTGAACAATGTTTTAAAATATCGTTCTTCAAAAATATGAAATTTTCGCATAATCAATTATATTTATACCTTAGAACTAGCTTATATCTAAAAAATTCTTTAAGACTAAATAAGATGTATTTTTGTTATATTATTCAGTTTTAAAAATATTTAATTTGATTTATTGTGTCATAATAATGCTGATAGATGAATTTTTAAAGTATAGTTACATAATATGTATCCCGTTCCCAAACAAATTATTTAAAAACTATTTACTTACATTTAATAATTCATATATATTTTTTATCCACTACAGAGACTACATATGGTAAACTTTATGTTACGTCAACAAAATCTAAAAATTAAAAATTCAAAATCTGCTGTAATTGTAACATATTGTTATAACAGTTTTACTTAATTTTGAATGAAGCAAAGAAACGTATATTTTTATATTTTATTGTATTTATTATTCTTTATTTAAAAACTCACAGATAAATATTACGTAAATCTAGTGAAATTTATGAAGAGAGTCGTTCATCTTGCTTTCAAGTATTAAGAAATGATGACACTTTAATACACAGTGAAACTTCGTTAATATTAATAATTTTGTTCATTTATTAAGTCATCGAAAATGAATAAAAAAAGGAAAATTTGCAATGCACATTCTAACGTCTGAATTTAAAGAAATATTAAAAAATTCAGTAATATAAAGACAGGCATGAATACATTTTTAAAAATAAATAAAGTTTATATGCAAAAAATTAAAAAATTAAAACATTAAGAACATTTAAAAATAAAACATTTAAAATAAATGTTTTTTTTTTTTTTTTGTTTTTTTTTTAAACAAGAGCTAACTGGAACTGTCTCGATTTGTTCCAATGTTTGTTATGCAATGAATATTTATTTGTACTGATGAGGCTTTGCGTATAGCTTGGCGTAACGTTTACTCTATTTTCATATGTCTTTTAATGTTTTAATTTTTTTGTATATAAATTTTATTTATTTTTAAAAATGTATTCAAGTCTATCTTACTTTAAATAATTCAATCTTTTAACAAAAAAGAAAAGGTTTAATAATTCTTAGTAACGCCCATTAGCTACAAAATGGGAGGCGTTATGGTTATTTTAACGAAACGGGAATATACAATAGCTCACACAAAGACTGCATTATTAAAAAGTTGTACCTGTAATATGAATAAGAAAAAATCGTGATTTTTAAAGTTTGTTCATTTACTAAGTCAACGAATACTAATGAAAAGTGCAAAAGTTTAGTAACTTTTAGAAACGCCCATTAATTAAAAAATAAAAAATGCGTTTTTTTTTTTTTTTTTTTTTTTTTTTTTTTTTTTTTTTTTTTTTTTTTTAGCGACACGGGAAAGTAGAATGGCACAGGAAAGAAAAACTGCATTACCTGTAATTAAATGGAGAATTTGTTAAACACTCACTTTTTTGTGTGTATGTGTGTTCCGGTTATCCACACTTTAAAAATATTATATATTTCATATTACAAGAATAAAAATACATATTGTTGTATGTTCGGAGTTCTTTTAAGATTAATGCCACAAAATTTTTTAAAAAAATGCGTTTATTTACAATAAAAATCTCGATGGAAACAAAGGTGTCTTCAGTAAAACACACAAATTCAGAAATTCATCAAGTAAAATCAGATATTCTTCCAATGAAATCAAAGCACAGCAAATTTCTTCTCAGAACTATTCAGTGAAATACCGCGTATACAGTGTTTAATCGCAGAGAATCAAATTTCAACACACAGATTTCACAGATCTTCACTGTAGGACGGCTGAAAGAAGACTTATATTGGTAATCCAAAGACAGCTCCCTATTTATACATTTCGGGAGAAGGTTCTCGATGCTTCTTGTAGCTACGCGGGAGAGTTCACATTATAGGTGTAGGGGGGGAGGGGAGGGTAGCCTCCAAAGTCGATCAAATGTTGCGAACTTGGCGACATATTTACCAATATATCGCCAAATTTGGCGACGAAAATAAATCACCAAAACCATTGCAACTTGGCGAAAAACACATTCCTTGGCGATATTTCTATTAACGCAATGCTAAACACAAGAACCTGTAAGGTTGCTTTCCTGCAAAGCATCCGAGATCCTGCAATGAATGTTCAAAACATTTGGCATGAATTACACTGCAATTTATCATAATAAAATGGAAATATTTACAAATGTATAAAATTCTTAACAATATGCTATCTTCAAAATCTACTGTGTGACTCGTGTTTATTTTGTTTCCTAAGATTGATCTGTCAAGAATATAGAACTATGTAGTCGTGGGATTTCTTTCACTGGATGTCTTTTCATGGAGAACTGGGTGTTATTTATGTTACATCCAAAGAAATCCAACAAATATCAGAACGGCCAGCTTATTTATTTATTTATTTTCGTATTAGAATCTAGGATCATCGTTACAGCCGTTTGCAGTTTTATTGCTGTAAAAAAACAGCTTTAAAAAAAAAAAAAAAAAAAAAAAAAAATTGCTTAGTTGTGGAAAATAAAAGTAAACACCCGCTACTAGCTGCTGAAAAATTCAGCAGTATTTCTAGATATGGTTATTCGAATTGCAAAAATGCGAATTTTGAATATGTTTTGTGAGAAATAATGTAACACACGAAATGAAAAAATGCCGCCTGTAGGCAGAATTACGCATATATATAACACGTAAATTTACGTGACCCGTCCGTTAAGTGCTAAGGATTTGGAAAAGATTCTTTACATTTATCTATACATTTTTTTAATTAAAAACCACGATTTTCTGAAAAATCTAAATTAAAATCTAAAGATAAACCTAGATAACTATTTTGTATATAGAAGCAAGTCAGAATCTCATCACACCAAAGAGTTCAAAAAATGCTTTGAACAGTTCCATAATTTCAATATTTATCATATGTTAGTAAGTAAACCGAGTTATTCAGACAGATTTTATCAACCTTCTGATTCGGTTTGTATTCGTGCTTACAATATTAACTCCTTGCACTCAGCAGGTGAGTCCCATTCACCACTAGCATTGTCAGGTGACCGTCGTAAATCGTGACGCCAAATGCTTTGGACACCCAAATATCTTGAAGTTTATTTCTCTATCTTTTATCATAGATCGACTAAGAAAACTAGTTTAAAATGCTGGTGTGCAGAGCATTTGGAGCACCCATTTACGCAGGACACTAGAGGTCAGTGAGAATCGCCTAACGAGTGCAAAGAGTTAAGCTTACACACTCATGATATGCCAGTAACAGATCACTTGTATTTTATATTGTTCAAAAATTTGTAATTCTAACTTACATCAATGTGAAAACTTATTTTCAATTAGAATTCAATTAGACTTATTTTAGAATTTAGTACAATCCCAATTATTGATATTGTTTCCAGGATTTAATGGGATGATAATTGTGGTTTATATGTAACCCGATGAAAGATTTAATATAATAATTTTTACTTTTTGGATAAAGTAAAGTAATTTCAGTAGTACATTAATAAGACCAAATTAACAATATTAATTTCAGTTCTGATGAATATGTTTATAAAAGACAAATTGATAAAAAATAACCTATAAAATACAATTTTCATATAAATATTAACTTAATAGATTATATTGTCGTTAGTGATAAACAGGCCACATGGAACGGAGCTTGAAAGTTTAAGATTAAGTAGATTATTGCTAGACTATTGCTAGAATTAACACACTCTTACAACAGAATAAAAATATTTTATCCAACCCGGTAAATTTAAACAATGTTTTTGTACTTAGCTAAAAAAAGTTTTTGCGTGCTGTTATTTATAAATTTGCAGGTTTAACTAACGAGTGAGCGCCTTTACGGCACTAAGATCTCGTTCAGAATTAAGAATGTACAACGTATCACAAGCGTCTGGAGACAGCACTATCACAGAATGCACCGCGCACAAGTTTCGTTTTCAAGAAGCGAAAACCAGTTTCCACGGGGGAGAAAGCGGTGATATTGCAGTCTACGCGATGCGAACGAGATAATCCCTTTCGTTGGTTTCGAATACTTAAAACATTCGTTTAAAAGCTGTTCAAATGTGTTAAAAAGCACTACAGATTAATAAATAATAGATAAAGTGTTATCGGAATATAGATTTATGGATTTTGAAAACATTTCAGAAATTCTTTCATAGTTTCTGCAATTTTCCCCGCCTTCATTATTACTTGAAAATTAATTTTTTGTTGCTTTACTTTTTCATTTGTTCAGTTTGTATTGCGACGTGGTCAAGGGCTTTTTTAATGGGCTTAAAAAAAAAAAAAAAAAAAAAAAAAAAAAAAAAAAAAAAACTATTACTTAGGACTATCACAAATTTGTATTAGTACAAAATATGTAAATTACCAAAATAAGAGACAGAAAAAAGTTTAGATCATTTTCCATTTTAAAATATTGATTTATAAATTAAAATTTCTTAATAAAGGTAATTCTCAAAATATGGAAATAAACATGCATTATAGGGATTACCTGATATTTACAGGATTAATATGCTAATACGAATCTTCTAAAAATAATAAGAACATAATATCAGTAGTACATCATGCGTGTTATAGTATTAATTTATGTTAAAAAGTATTCTAAATAAAGTGAATAATTACTGTTATTATTATCATGCATCTTGAATTATAATTCTTCTTTTTAGGGATACATCATCACTTTCGTGTGTTGAAAATTAGATTAAATGTAAAAATTAAGAAACCCTCCTTTTTTTTTTTTTTTTTTTTTTTTTTTTGTAAAAGAAATTTATTTTTATGGTAAAATGTGAAAAACTGTTCAATTTCTAAGTAATTAAATAAAAATACTAGCTATTTTCATGCATTTACAGTTTTGAACAGTTTTGAGGACGGGTCAGAAATTTTTGATTGTTGATTTAATAAATAATAAACTTTTCTCTAAACATTTTCATAGGAGGGGCATATAATATTTTTTTTCTTTCTTCCATTTTAAATCTGAATATTTATTTGTTTATGTATGTTATCTAATCCTTTCAAAATGTGGAACTAGCTGTGTATATTGCAATTAAGAGTGCTCCTAAATCGAAAAATGCAACTTTATCTCATAAGTTCTAATTTATTTTTGCTCGGAAATGAATGAAACTAACAAGTGTTGTTCAAAAACTATCTAATCGCACTAATTTTCCTTTTTTTTTTTTTTTTTTTTTTTTTTTTTTTTTTTTTTTTGAGAGAGAGAGAGAGAGAAATGGGGAGGGGGAAAGCGCAATAGATCCTTTAGAAAAGTGTCAAAATGCACATTTTGAACCGAATTTTTGCGAAAATAGCCTTAAAAAATGGAAAATGAATGGAAAACAGTTCTATAAAAAATATTAATGATAATAATTAACATAAATTTTTGATATTCACATGTCAGTGATGGTGTCATGAAATATTGCGAACTCAATTTTGATGCATTAGGAAAGTTCCTATTAATCTATAGTTATAGCAATTTATTGGAATTTAATGAAATTTTCTCACATAAAGCTTAGTTAAACTAATAAAATTAAGGTACTGCCGATCTGGATAAAAATATTTCCTACAATTTACAATAAATGATAAGCTGTGATATAAGTAGATATAAGAAAAAAAAATCACATTTATACAGGGAATGAATTTATGTCTTATTAAAATAACCAGTGAATGCGATGAAAAAAGGGAGGGGGGGGGCGGCTGAAATCAGGCAATAGCCTGATTTCAGCAGAGGTTGATTTCTATGTGTCCCCCCCCCCCATACACACACACACTTCCATTGTGTCCTTGTACAAATTAAAACAGCCGGATGGAATAAATACAGATTACTTTTAAAGTTTGAACTATCAAATATTTAAAAACTTAAAAACTGTTCATGTTATATATATTTATGATAACGTAGGGTGAGAGGAGCAATACTACATCACGTTAAAAATGCAAATGAGTATTGTTCCAAAACAAGCCGATTTTACTATCACAATTAGTTATGGAAAACATTTGAGTTGAATTACCAAACATATTTTGTACATGTTCTTAAAATAACTTTACATTTTCTATTAAATTATTATGAATAAGCACATAATTTCATCATATGAAAAATGTCATTTTAATTTGTCGCATAATTTTCTTTTAACTATCAACAATTAAAAAATAAAAAAGAAAGAAATGAGAAAGTATTTTTAGAATAAAACTATACATCTAAATGTATAGTTATTAATTTCCATGGTGATATGAAATTAGTTATATTTTACCATTATGTTATAGATAATAAACATAAATAAATCTATCGCTCTATAACTTTTTATAATAATAATAATAATAATAACAATAATAAATAATTAATTAAATAAATTATTAAAAAAGAGAAAGAAAGGGAAAGAAATAAAGAAAAAACAATCTTTTAAACAATCTTTATAACCTTCTTTATGATAATATATCTTTATATATATATATAATATCTTTATATATATCTCATAAATTCATTTTGAGTGTAAATGCTTCATGCTCGAAACACAAGCTTGCCGAGAAGATAACAGGTTTCGAAACTTTTATAACATAAAAATTAAAGCTTCACAATATTAACAAAGGGTTTCATAGCACATTAATACTTGAGTAACGAAAACTTTAACATTACGTAGAGAGAAAGTAGCATAAACTGTAAAACTATTTGCACAGAATATGCACACACTAAGTAAACGGCAAAGCCCAAATGCACACGCAATGAAAAGCCAGTGGTCGAAAACCGGTCAGAGGAGCGATCGAAACAGAAACTTGCGCCTTGTGCATTTTGTGAGGGTGCTGTCTTTAGACGCTTGTATGGTTTTGTGTGAGGCAGTTAAAATGTATACAACTTCAGTAGACAAACCCCTCAAGATTGCGAAAGCGCGAACTCGTGAATTTCACCTTAAAAGTAAAAGACTCTATGATCGAAATTTTGTCGAATGCCCATTAAAAATACAAGACTCTGTAATTTATGAAGAATTTAAATACCCTAACACTCGAAAATTAGAACCTACTTTCTCTGGACCATACAAAATTATAAATAAACTTTCTGATGTAACTTATGAAATAGATAAATTTAATTATGAGACAGGACAGAATTCCGTTATTGTGCATGTTTCTAAATTAAGACCCTATTTTTCACCAGAAGATTTTAAACTGTTTCATGAGCAACCCAAAAAACCAACAAAACCTCAGATACAATCACAATCACTAGATCAAACTAAAGTCAAGACAGTAGATTAAATTTTAATTCTTATTCTCTAAATATTTTATCACCATAATTTTCAACATTAGCAGGTATGTTCTTGGTGGCCAACAAGAATATTACATGTTTTTGGGAGTTTTTGGGATTAAATTGGGCTCCTTATGCAGGCATAAGGTATACACTTTGATTGTAAAAGCTTTCAAATTAATGTTGATAAATTAATTTTAAGTGTGTTTAAGTCTAACTATATTTACTCATGCATTTGACATTAGTATTATTCTATTTATTCAGCAGATATTATGTGATAACAGTTATAAAATTCGATGACTTTACTTAAACCTATAACTTAATATGTGATTTTCAGTGGTTGTGAAAACTACAGATATTAAAAGTTTTTCAAAAAAGCACACTATTTTTATTTCCATTTCTCAATTGAGAATGACAATTTTTATTCCTATTTGTTTTATTATAAAAGTTTATAAACCATATGTAGATAAAACATTATTCTACATTTGGCATTTGAAAACTTATAACCAAATTTGACAATTTTGTAAAAGAGCATCAGAGAGGAACTATTGTAAGGAAATACTGGTTGAGAGTCCATTTTCTAAATAGTTAGATTTAATGTTATTTGGATTTTGGAATTATTATTTTTTTATGTATACTTTCGGCTAGCAAAAATACTTTCTTATGCTATTAGAAGATAAGAAAATTATTTAGTTGCTATGTAATTATTTTTAATCCTCAACCAATATTTCCCTATCAATAATAAACAAATAGTGATATTTTCTTTTGATTATACTCTTGTTTTACTATTATTACTATTATTATGATTTCTATAATGAAGTTTAGTATAAATTATACTCTTATTGAAAAATATTAGGATATGGAGTCTTATTATGCTACTTATTATTATTGTTATTATTATTATTTAAATTTTTTTATATTATTTATTATTAATTTTTGAAGTGATAATATTTATTATTAGAAATTTGACATATTATTAAAAAACGTTGGAATCCAACAAAAAACATAAGATTAAACCCAAAGATTAAACAAGATTTGAAGATCTTTAATTAAAGAGACTGTATTCACTGGACATTGAAAAAGACTCTTTTATATATTCTTGAAAGACTTTTTTAACTGAAGGACTTTGTTTAAAATAAACTACTGATTAAGTCAGTGAAATTCTATAAACTCCCATGAAGGAGATTTCTTATTGTTTTTATTATATTTTTAAAATTTCTCGCTTATTAATATTTATAACTTATTTACTTTTATTGTATGTATTATCTCCTATGCACTTACAAATAGTAAGTGATATTGTAACATTATTGTATTTCTTTCAGGGAAATGCTCCTACCTAAATTTAATTCACATTAAGTTTCTCTTAACTATTTTATTTTGATCGCTAATATTTTTTATATTGCGTTAATTTTCTTTTCTTCCAGCTCTTGGCTTCCGGAGTTTGACAGTTTTATTCCAAAATTTAACTTTTCTAAATTATTATATTTCTGTTGTCTGAACTTGTAGTTTTATTTAACTATCAATTTCATACAAAGTTTTGGGAAGGGGGGATAATATTACAAATTAAAAAATTTTCCGCCAAAACTTAACCTTTATAATATCTTAATTTTCTTATAATAATGTTCCGTATTTACTTCAAATTATTAAATTAAAATCTTGTTTCTAAATCTAATCTGTTAATCTTTACGCAGAAGATATAAATTCATAATTTGCCTTAAAAACATTATTCCAGTATGCGTAAATTTAAAAAGATGGCTCTAAATTAAAAATATTCTTAATTAAATTTTTATTTCTTAATATTCCAAATAAAATTCATTTTTCTATGTTTTTATCAACCCTTTTTAAGAAAGTCTTATTAAATTTATTCCAAAACCATACATTTCAAAAAATATCATTATTTTATTTTATCTATTTATTTATTTTTCCTCCGTCAACCTTTGATAGTGTGCATATTAATAAATTCATTTCTTTTCTTTTTCTCTTAAAATTAATCATCTCTAAAAATCGTCTGCCTAAGAAATCCTGAGTCGATTATAAATTGGTTAAATAATATTTTTTTTTTAAATAAAACTATCGTCTGAATGAAGTGTTTAATCTCGAAGCTGGACAAGAATTCTGTTTACATAAAAGAATGATGGTTTGAGGTTACAGAATGTTCTGGAATTTTCTTTTTAGATTTAAGAGGGGAAGCCTCGAGCTGAGAAGGAGGATTCTTGGGTTTTTTCTTCGATAAGTACGGCTCGCTGAAATAATGATGGAATGTTCCGTAAAAGAACTGTTTGCAAAAGGAGCTTTTCCCTTTCTCATGACTACGGATTAAATAAATGAACTTACAGCAGCCAATGAGTAATTTATTGGATCCTCTACATCTATTTATTTATTTTCCTCGGTGGCCATGACTTCTGTGCGGTGAAAGGGAAACCCGGCGTTGATGTCTCTGACTCCTAACTTTTAAATCGTCACACACACACACACACACATATATATATGTTTTTTTTTTTTTTTTTTTTTTAATCTACTATGGATGAAGGTCTCTCTCAACAAGTTTTTGAATCTTTGAAAATAGGAAACCTATGAAGTGTTTTTCTTATCTTGGCCATACAATATGTAGAATGTGGGTTAATAATATTGATGTTAACCGAAACATTTATATGCAAAATGAGATTCATTAAAAATATAATATCGTAGCCTAGGACACTTAAAAAAAAAAAAGAATGTAAACAAAATAAACATTGAAAAAACAAATAAATAAAAAGGGTTAAAATAATTATTTTTGGTTTGAACTCGTTCGGGACAATTTTTATCCATATTGACGTAAAAATCCATATTTTTTAGCAATTCAGTGATGTCGGCTGGGCTAAGGCAGAGATTTAAACTTTTTTTCCAGGCCAGTAACTGTTTTAAGCTGAACAAGCTTCCGAACTTCTAAATTTTTTTAGCAGGCAGTGTCATTATTTTTTTTTTTTTTTTTTTTGTATGGTTTGGGCCGAACTCTATTTTATGTGTCGGGCCGATCCAAGCCTGAAAATTTCGGCCTGTGCAGTTTAGCTACTACTAGTTCCCATCCAATAGACTAATTCAAAAATAATATATATATATATATATATATATAACATTCGCTCAAAAACTATCTTCTGTGCGGTACGAAATATAGAATTGCGTCATCTTTACAAACAGCCGGAATTGAACTGAACTTATTTCAGCATCTTCTAAAAGTTGAGTATAGACAACTAATACCCACATTGTGTGCATTTGGATATATGATTTTAACACTATAAAAGCCAGAAATTTTCATCAAATTTCGTAAAAATAATTTACACCAGAGTTTCGATTTAAAGCAATTTAACATTTTAATTTATTGTTTGTAGTCTTTGTTTCTTTTAAACTTATTTTATAATGACATTTCTTGTTTGAAATTAAATATATTTATAAGGTAGCTGTCAAAATAATTGCGTATAGCCGTTCTAGTGTTAAAAGTTCAATTTCAAATAAAACTCATCAGACTAAAATTGCAAAATTTTAATAAAAACTCACCCGAGACAGTAGTCTAAAATACATTATTAAGTACAATAGAACCCCGCTAATTCGCACCCCATTAATCCGGATGGATTTCGTAATTTTTTTTTTTTTAATTTGAGAAGCGATTGGCTAGTTTCCATACATTAACTTGTTTCATCGTCGTATTCTGAATAAAAAAAAAAAAAAAAAAAAATGAAATATTTTCCGAAGAATACTTTAAGCTTTCTTATTTAAACTCTTTGATGTTATCTTTCAAAGAAATAATGTATCACTAAGTTTCACAATTCCAATTTTCCCAATTTTCCATTTAAACCAATTAGAAATGTCATAAAAAAATCACTGCACTGTAAATTTTTACTTGAAGTATTGCAAGAAAACACTATAAAATAGTCCCTATAAGACTCATTGTCTGATAAGGATGGCTTTCCAATCTTTGTTAGTCCATAAGTCTGTTTCCCTGTTATTGTGACAAAACGCTCCTACAATATCATTTGCAGTAAATTATTTATATTTATTTATATTTATTTATGAAGCATTGAATTCAGGCACTTTTCAGTTTAAGATAAAGGTGATTTTTTTCTGTAAGTATGTTTTATTTTATTTTATTTGTTTCTAACTCTCCGGATAATCCGATTTTCGATAATCCTGATTGGGTCTGGTTCCAATTAATCCGAATTATCGGGGTTTTACTGTATTAGCACGTATCTTCTAATGTGATTGAATCCTTTTGCGAAAATTGTCATTATTGATATCTGTTTCTGAGTCGATTATAAATACTAGCATCCTCTTCCGCCCATGACTGTTTTGTTGTTCAGTAGCAGGCGGGTCCAGGTTGATAGAAATTACATTAAACGAGAGAATTCACGCCCACTCCTGTTTCAAAAGCATAAAAATAAAGCCCTATTCTTAACGAAAAGAAAACAGATCGCTGTAACTCCCATTAAACACATAGATGCCAATATCTCTTAATTATTCTGGCTTGTGATCCAAGACAAATATGTTTTCGACGGAAATTTCATTTAACACTAGAACGCCCGGATGGAGTCGATTCGACTCCAATCATGTAACTAAATTTCAATTCGAACCAGAAAAATTTTCTTGAAATAATTTAAATCTAATCCACGCAAATTTACGTTAAATAAATCAATTAAATAATTTTGAATAAAAATTCTGGTGAGAAATATTATTTTCAAACTTGAGTAGAATTTCCGGGCGTTCTAGTGTTAATCAAGGATTTAAAAATGAAAATCGAAAATGTGCGTAATAGAAATAAGAAACTCTTTCTTACATAATTTTTCCAGTCTGACCATGCAAATTTTCGACCACACTCTGGAATAATTAAGAGATGTTCGCATCTATGTATAATCGGCATAAAATAAACAATATTAAATTGAATAATTGATTTATTTGTGCTGTTACTGCTTGGATCAGATTAATGAATTTATTTATGACATTTAAACGGGTTGAAAATGCAAAAAGTTGGTTATTTTCTTTTTAAATGCACTTTTTTATAAATATGTAGCTAATTATCGTTATTTAAATCCAAACTTACTAATATATTGCTTTCTTTAGGTAATTTAGTTGATTATTTATCAGAATTAATTTATGGGAATCGTGTCTTATACTGTTGTTTTTTGCACAAAAAAATATTTAATTTCTCTATTACTGCAATTAAAACTCATAATTAGCTGTAAAAATTGCTTTCAATACATGAAACTACTTTTGGTACTACTAGGTCATCCCATAGACCAAAAAATTATCGCCAAACTATAAGATTAAATGCCAGTAATGGATGATCGTAAATGTCATATTCAATGACATTAAATGAGATTCACGTGTTTAAAATGTCATAAGTGATTTTTATTTGGACTTTTTAGTAATATTTTTATTAATATTCTACTAATAATTTGTTTTTTCGTTGTTTAAAATCAAAATTATGTCAATATATATAATTTGGCTATTAGTTTGGCGATTTGTATAATTTGGTGAAATTGGTCGACGAGATAACAGAGTAGTACCCTATTTTTTACGAAAGTCATTAACATGTTCAATTGTGATTTGGCTAAAATTAATGAAAGGTAATTAATAGCTAAAAATATTAATATTTTATCCTCCCTCTTTCTCTTTTATTGACTACAAACACCTTCGAAAAAAATAAGATACCTCGAGGATTCTTTAAATTAAACATTTCTTGTTTCTTAACAAGATGTAAAGATAATGAATTAAAACAACTCTTCACAGCATTTTTGAAATAATAATAATAATTATTATAGATTATTACTGTGGCTACTCTTAAACTTTCCAATTATTTTAATATAAATTTTGTAAAAATAATGTAAATTTCAAATTTACAATGTTAAAATATTTATCTATATATATGTATATAAAATTAGTTTAAAAATTTGATTCATTCAGTATAAGGAAAAGGTATGTTTACAAACACTCTTACTTCAAATAATTTATCAATGGCACATCATCTTTAGCGATTACTGCCGAAATCATCATGGCTTTATTGACCAATCTACCACAGAGTTGTTAGTCGTGATAAATCAGATAATTCGTATTTTTTTATACAGTTGAAGTCATAAGTATTGACAGGAAATTACTGTGGATCCACAGCCATTTTTTCAACAATGACGTCACCTGCCCTTTCCTTATAATACAAGAAATTTAATTCTTCTACTTAATATAGATTTATTTTATGATAATCTATGCTAAAAACAGCGACCTACCTCCTTCAAAATAAAGTAATCATTTAACTAGGGAATGAAGCAGTTTAAAAGTACAAATATCAAACTAATACTTTATTTAGAATACTGTATCTTGTATAAATACTTATAACTGTATTCGTACGTCTCCTGGAATTTTACGAACAGGAAATTATTCGGCACCAGTGTTTTCTAATTGCAAATTCCTGATAAATAAGGCGAAATTTCGCGCGATTAACCTAAATTGAATTTTCTAAATAAAAAAAAATACCGATATTTCTCCGCGAAAATTTTCTAAAGCTTAGGAGCGCTGTTAAAAAGCATATTTTTTTTTAATGTACTCTATTATTTACTTTCATAAAATAATAGAGATTTTTTTTCTATAAAACATAAATTTTATCGAATCTTATCTCATTTCATCATTTTTAAGTTATCTGCAATGTTGTTTTAATCTCTCCTAATTAAACGTGAATAAATAAAAAATCCCGACTCCAGTAAATATTAACTTAAAGGAAAAAACTTAAAAAAAAAAGCAAAATAAATGATTAAATGAATCAATTTAAATCCAGCAGTTGAAATCAAACAAAATTTATCTCGTAAATAAGGATGCGCGCTGTGCTAGGGAGGGAATGTCTTGGTCTCATTTTGCAACGCGAGCCGCTGCCTATGACGTCACAAATGCACTATATCAGAGCTCGGTTTATACTCTTGTTTATTGGTTTCTTTCATTGCTTCATTTGCAAGCTATTACAATTTCTTGAACAGCTTTGCATGAACTTTTGGATTATCAAAATGAAGCCGATACAGTGGCGTGGTCGGTAGCATGAGCTCCTCCCACACCGCTGGACCCTGGTTCGAGTCCAGCTAGCGGCATGGGTGTGCGGGTGTTGTCCATGTGATGTGTATTAAAATGTATGTACTGGATTTCTTGTAATAATAAAGTGTTCTGTATTTGTTTCTGTAGTTTATGGATCATTCGAGGTAACAGCCATTGTAGCTATAGACCTCAAAGCATTGTTCACTCAACTCAACTTACTTATCAAAATGAAATCTGCACACCCTGGCAGTTAAAAATAAGAAATATTTCCTTAATATTAAATTCTGGTGTGAAATTTAAAATATAGTGACATCAAGTTAATATACTGCATACTAATTATGTAAACTATCAGCTGCTGTTTTTAATTTCGTCTTAAGGAACGGAGAAAACAGTCATGTTTCTTTTTCCATATTAACTAACAAAATAAGCAACAGTGAAATTTAAAGAATTTATTTTTTGATTTTAGTTTATTAGAATTTGAAATTAATATAAAGGAGAAATACTATTAAATCTTCATCTTTTGAAGTTAACATATACCATGAAGATAGAAATAGTAGATATTATACTATTAGTCTACTATTCTATCTCCATGACACATACTTATGTGCTACTAGGGTGGTGGTGGAGGTGTTGTAGTCAAACATAATATTTGAACGTAAATTTTCCATTTCATAATTAAATTTAAATTGATATAAATTAATTGATACATCCAAAGAAGACACAAATCTTTAAATATAATTTTTGGTTCAAATAAAATATTTTTGTTGCTAAAAAAATTTTGTAACTTTGCAGACTTGGATACATTCGGTTTTGTATTTGTATTGGAAATCCGTTATATATATACACTATCTACCAAAAAGTATTTGTACACTTTCAGTTTTTGACATTTTGTCAAATATTTAAAAATATACTGGTCGGATTCTTCTGGAACTTCAGAAATATAAAGATTATGTTTCACTTTATATTTATTTACATTCATCTGTTAAGCGGGTAATTAGGGGGCCGGCAAAAAAACAAAGAATAATAGAAATATTTGGGATCGCCCTGTACATGAAAATGCACGAAACGACTTATCGCTTTAGAATACAAATATATGAATACAGTAGAATATGTACACTAATTTTTGTGAGAATAGCATGTATATTTATGGCAATAGAGCGATTTTTTTGAAAAATTCAAAAAATTCTGGTATGTTTTTTGTTTATATCATGCTGGGTTTTTGACCAAATTTAACGCAAATTTCAGAAAAATTGGCAAAATGCAGTAGAAAAAATGTAGCGCAATTGGAATATAAATATATTAAATATTTTATGAAATATGAGTAGTTGTATAAAATAATTTTTATCTGCGCATGCGCGAAATAGAAAAACATTTTTTTTACATCATTTAATAGTCAATTCTATGGAGTGACTTATAAAAAAAATCCAATCAAATATCGTGAAAATTCAAAAAGATATCATTATTTTAGTGAGATGTTTTTACTCTGCTCTCTAAAAACGGCTGAATCTTAAGGGATTCTCCACAAATTGACATTTTTTAATAACTGACTTTAAAAAAAAAACTAGTATTGAATTAATACAATATCTAATACAATATTGCTGCTAATAAGTACTTGACAATTGTGATAAGAGAGGGTTGGGGGAAAAGGGCATGTGCCCCGGGCGCTAGGATGAAAGTGTCCCAAATGTACATTTTATTTGGCGATTTTTTCCATGTCTATGTTTAGCATGATATTGTCAAAATCGTCCCATTCAAAGCATTTCTCCTATACCAAAGCATAGAAGAATCTAATGATGATGGCATAAAGATCCCGCATAAAGCAGTTTTTTTTTTTTTTCATTTTGATTCGGTTTCACGATCTTAAGGTATCATTTTCTTTTTAAACAAAGCAGACTACTTTAATCAATATTACATATTTTAAGTTTTAAAATAAGTCGGCTATTAATAAATTAGAAAATTTTTCTTTGCAAATACTTTTGCAGATGCTTTGCAAAGAAGAAAAGGGAGGGGGGGGGGGTTCACCAAAATTCATTGAAATATAAATATATTAAATATTTTCTAAAATGTTCTATGTCATGCAATATTTTCAACCAAATATAAAGCCACATTCAGAAAAATTCGCAAAATGTAGTAGAAAGAATAAGGTGCTATTGAAATATAAATATATTAAAAGTTTTCTAAAATATGAGTATTTGTATGAAATATTTTTTAATCAGCGTATGCGTGAACGATAAAATTTATCATTTTACATAATTTAATATTCAACTCTATGGAGCTACCCATAAAAAAATCGGATCGAATTTCGTGGAAATTCAGAAAGTTATTGTGGATAGGAATGAACTGATTTTCAATTGGTCTCTGAAAGCAGTTGAATGACGTCAGATTTTACGCAAATTGCCAAATCTCCATTTACGTTTTTTACTGGTGATTTACTTCTTTTCTTAGATAATTACCAGAACAAACCTATTTCTGGATAAAAATAATTATAAAAAATCGAAGCCTTTGTGTCAAATCTACCCATTGATACATAATTGATAATGGCTCTTATGCAAATGCCGATATCTGCGATCCTGAAATACGTCAAGTTCTCCACTGTTAAATGTGGTGTCGAAAACAACACTGACATCAATCGCATGCATGATGCCAAGAAGAACAGAGCTGTCTGATTTTGAGAAAGGTGAGATCATCGGGTACCACCGAAATGGCCGATCTTTAATCGACATATCTAGCGAGCTTAATTACCCCAAAACGACTGTGGCTTATGTGATTAGAAAATGGAAGCTGAATGGTGATTGTCAGAATGTGGCCAGAGTAGGCAGACCGACGAAACTGGGAGATAGAGACCGACGGGTTCTGTCTAGAGAAATTCGGAAGAACCGCAACCAACCAATGTTACACATACGCCAAGAATTTCAACAAGCTTCAGGATGTGTTGTTTCCATGAATACCATCCGTAAGGAAGCTCATCTGCTTAATTTTTATGGCCGTGCTGCCGCCCATAAGCCTTTAATCACCAAGTCCAACAGCGCAGCTCGGTTAAGTTGGTGCAAAACACGCCAGCAATGGTCTGTACAGCAATGGAAACAGGTTCTCTGGAGTGATGAATCAAGGTTCACCCTCTACCGTTCTGATGGTAGGGTCTGGGTCTGGCGTCTGCCTGGAAAACGCCTCCTACCAGAAAGTATTGTGCTCACAGTTAAATTTGGCGGAGGGGGAATTATGTTCTGGGGTTGCTTTTCCTGGTTCGGACTAGGACCCTTGGTTCCAATTCATGGTAAGCTCAATGCCGATGCCTACTGTAATATACTGGACAACAGTGTACTTCCTACGTTGTGGCAATACTATGGATTGGACCCATGTTATTTCCAGGATGACAACGCAAGCTGCCATGTAGCGAGGTCCAGCATGGATTGGTATGCTGATAATGGAGTGCATCGACTCGAGTGGCCTGCCCAGAGCCCAGACCTGAACCCAATAGAGAACCTCTGGGACGAGTTGGATCATCGAATTAAGGCGGGTGACACACGCCCAAAATCAGTAAAAGAGCTTACCTGCCTTGTGCAAACAGAGTGGAATAAAATACCATTAAATGTAATACAAGGACTAGTTGAGAGCATGCCCAGGAGAGTCGCAGCTAAAATTGCCTCTCGAGGAGGATCTACAAATTATTAAATGTGAACAGGGCCAAAACCAGTCTTTTTTTCCCGAGGCAAACGTGGATTTTGAAGGTACCCCTTTCCCCCTCCTTCGCAAAGCATATTTACAAAGAAAATTTCTCCAATTTATTAATAGCCGACTTATTTTAAAACTTAAAATATGTAATATAAAATAACGTATTCTGCTTTATTAAAATACTCCAATTTGATACTTTAAACCGAATCAAAAAAATTCTACTTTCAACAGGATCTTTAAGGCCCTTGTCCCTGCCCGCGAAGACACTGCTGAGCTAATGCTATTCCTGTGGGGAGGCATTTTTCTAATAACTCTTTCGCATTTTGAAATTTTCAATTTTCAATTTTTTTTTTTTTTTTTTTGCATTGGATAGCGGAAGTCCCTCTAAAAATCGCTCCTTGACTACTTTTTCGATTTGAGTCATAGATATTTTTTATAAAGTTAGTTTCACTTTCAGAACCGCTTTTGGAAGTGAAAGAAACATTATAAAAATATGTACGCCAAAATTGAAAAAGTAATCACGGAGCGATCTTGAAAAGGACTTCCGCTATCCAATGCAAAACATATTATTTAAAAATGTCCAAATGCAAAAGAGTTAGAAAAATGCATCCCCATAGGAATAGCATTAGCTCGTGAGCATCTTCGCGGGTAGGGGCAGAGACCTTAAGCCATCATCATTAGATTTTTTTATGCTTTAGCATAGCCCAGATATAATAATTTTAACAATATTATGCTAAACATAGCCATGAAAAAAATCGCCAAACGAAAGATACATTTGGAAAACTTTCATCCTAGCGCCCGGAGCACATGCCCTTCTCCCCCTCCCCCCTCTCTTAGTTTTGACCCTGAATGCGAATAAAGCTATTTTTCTTTTCTATCACAATTGTCAAGTACTTATTAGCAGCAATATTGTATTAGATATTGTATTAATTCAATACTAGTTTTTTTTTAAAGTCAGTTATTAAAAAATGTCAATTTGTGGAGAATCCCTTAAGATTCAGCCGTTTTTAGAGAGCAGAGTAAAAACCTCTCACTAAAATAATGATATCTTTTTGAATTTTCACGATATTTGATTGGATTTTTTTTATAAGTCACTCCATAGAATTGACTATTAAATGATGTAAAAAAATGTTTTTCTAGTTTGCGCATGCGCTGATAAAAATTATTTTATACAACTACTCATATTTCATAAAATATTTAATATATTTATATTCCAATTGCGCTACATTTTTTCTACTGCATTTTGCCAATTTTTCTGAAATTTACGTTAAATTTGGTCAAAAACCCAGCATGATTTAAACAAAAAACATACCAGAATTTTTTGAATTTTTCAAAAAAATCGCTCTATCGCCATAAATATACATGCTATTCTCACAAAAATTAGTGTAAATATTCTACTGTATTCATATATTTGTATTCTAAAGCGATAAGTCGTTTCGTGCATTTTCATGTACAGGGCGATCCCAAATATTTCTATTATTCTTTGTTTTTTTGCCGGCCCCCTAATTACCCGCTTAAGAAATGAATGTAAATAAATATAAAGTGAAACATAATCTTTATATTTCTGAAGTTCCAGAAGAATCCGACCAGTATATTTTTAAATATTTAACAAAATGTCAAAAACTGAAAGTGTACAAATGCTTTTTGGTAGATAGTGTATATGCTTTGTAAGATAATCAAATTTAGAAATGTACACGGTCAAATAAAATTTCAATTATTTTTGCTGAATTATGAATATTTAAGCGAACTCCCTTGGACTTTATTTTTTATTTATTTATTTTTACAAGTTTAATTTTATTTGACGAGTAAATTTTCAAAATATTGAAATGTACACTTAAAAATGTTTTAGTTCGAAAGAAGTCGGTAAAAAATATCCAATGAATTATATTTTGCAAATTAGTCTATAAGTATTTGTTGATTTCAAGGTATTGCTCTTATTTATATATTTTATATTTTTTAATTTATTGGGAACATTTGAGCGAATCATTTAACTATGTCGATCGTTCGTTTTATTGTTGTAAATTGTTTGTTATGTAACAATGAAACTCAGTACAGCAATGAAGTCTGACTTTAAACTAAAACTGATTGTTGAACAATATAAAGATATATTTCCTGTCACTCATTGTTGCATTTAACAATACTAAAATTATTTCTATGTTGAAAAATTATTTCAAAACTCTGCTACTATATTTGTGGTTATGTTTTGGGCGCTTATAAAAAAAACATTTTAATTTTTAATTAAAGTAACTGATTGTCTGATTTCGATCAAAAACTTTAATTTCTGATTGATATTCCTCATTCAAAATGGAGAATATTGGTAATGTTAACAATTACGATGATACGAGCATATTACTATATTCTTGTCATTCATTATCTTAAGTTGAATTATTAATTCTTTGAATTCAAGATTTTAATTTTTAGAAATTTAAACCTTAATTCCTTCTGACTTCTCATGATAACTTTTCGACTTCATAGGATTAAAAAAATTAAAGTTTTCATATAAAAATTACATTAATTCTTGCAGTTTTATATCTTATCATTTCAGTTCTTTACCTCCATTTCTCAAGTTTAGAAATTGAATTACACTAGTTTACAAAATTAAACTTTTTGTCTGTTGCCGCGAATTTTGTAGTGGATAATGCTCACTTATGAGTTGTTTTTGTCACATCTAACTGAAAAATCTTTTGAGCAGCTCGATTAACTTTGTTATTTATTTTTATCATTTAAGCATATATATTAATCGATAACAGGCGTATTTTACTGTGTTAAGATTAGTTTCTCAAGTTTTTGCGTCATGAGTAATTCAAGGAGACGTTTTTTAAACAATCCAGACCATTTTTGCTATATATGAGGAGAATATGTGTTTAACAATTGTAGAAAAGTTATATCAGAGTTGGTGAAAAATACCTATTTTAAGTATTTTGGGAAGCTCTTGGATAAAAATGAGAAGTCTTGGGCTCCCAATTGTGTTTGTAAATCGTGTGTGGAATATTTAAGATTATAGAAAAGTGGTAAAAGAAGTGCCTTTAAATTTAGAACACCGACTATTTGGCGAGAACCACGAAATCATCTCGAAGACTGTTATTTTTGTAGCGTGAACGTAAACGGTTTAAACACTAATAATCGAGCTAAATGGAAGTACCCAAGTACAAGTTGCGTTCAACGTCCAGTGTAGCGTTTACCGGACACTTCAAAGTCTAAAAATATATCCGAACCATTAGAATAAGACACTGAAGGACCAAGTTCATCACAAAATGATGCGGATTTTGAAGGTATGTCAAATGAGCCAAAATGCTTTTCCAAAAATGAGTTAGATGATATTGTAAGAGATTTAAATCTTTTTAAACAAGCTTCAGAATTGTTAGCATCAAGACTAAAAGAAAAAAATTGTTTTCCTCAGATATTAAAATAAGTTTTTCGGAAATAAAAAATCTGAAAATTATATTGAACTTGTAAAAGACTTTCTGCTACAATTAAAAAATATGACGTGCAATATGAGCATAAAACTCCACTTTCTCCGTAGTCACCTGGACAGGTTTCCGCGAAATTTAGGATGAGCAAAGAGCACGGAGAGCGTATGCATCAGGGCTTACGCGTCATCGAGGAGTTCTATTAGAATTTCTGCGATACGAATATGATGACTGACTATTGTTGGTCTCTGATATGTCACTTTCTAAAGTCTACACATCGGAGAAGATCTTTAAAATGAAGTTTTTTAGAACTCAATGATTAATTATTTTTTTTGTAAAGTTTTTCTTAGTAAATACCTGTTTTATCTGTTTAATACCCACATAGCTGAAACTCAGAAACTAGAGCTGACTAAAATATTCTAATTACATTTTTAAAAACAGCATACCATATATAATCAGCAACAGCAAAAATTTTTTCGGCAACAGATGTACTGTTAACTAGTGTTATGAATTATTCATACATAATCATAATGATGTGTCATTGAAATGCGGAATAAAATACTCGAAACCGAACATTATTAATGCGCACATTAACCAAATACTGAACTTGGTAATATTCACTTCAAATATTCTTTTAATATTAAAAATCATTTGCATAAACTGTAATTTATGCATGAAAGCTTTATAAAATTTATTCCAATTGATTGCAGTTTGGGAGAAATGATGACTTTAGTGTTTTTATGTCGTAGAGAACTTTATTCTAATTTACTGATAGCGTGAGTTTTTACATATAGATGCCATTATCTCTTAATTATTCCAGAGTCTGATCCAAGGCAAGCATATTTTTAAACCGAAAAAAATGTATTAGGAAATGTGTGTTTTCCCCAGTAAGGTATGTTTTCGATTCAAATTGGAAATTTTTGTATAAATAATTTCCAGTTGCAAATATATTCTTCTTGGATCAGACTCCAGAGTAATAGATGTTTGCGTACATGTAACTTCATGATTTTAGAAAACTTATTTTAATTCATTTAAACATTTTTTTTCTTGACGAAAAAATTCATTTAAGTAAAAAAAAAAAAAATCTTTTTGAATTTCTTTTTTGTAATGCAATACTAATTTTTTGTATTATATAGTTAAATGTTAATAAATGCTGATGGAGCTAAGTGAAACAAAATGTTTCTTTTCATTTTCTTCAATCTCCAATAGAAGACAGTATGTTAATCAAAAATTTTTCGATTTCCTGTTTGTGACAGATTTACATGTTTCAGAGATCAGACTCCGAAATATAGGTTTATACAAAATGTTTTCCTGTCCTACATCCGTCTGACTTTATGGTTGTTTCATTCAGCAATCGAGAACCGCATAAAGTTATGCATAGAATTGAACCAAATTTTAGATATATAATTTTCGTTATGATAGATATGGTTTCCTTGAATCTGAAAATATTCTACCGTAAGAGGGCTCTGTAAAACCAATTTGCTTTGTTGGTCCTATTTATATGTCTCTGCTCATAGGCTATCAAAGCCTGAGAGTTTAAGTGCTCGCCCATTTGGTATGTATTCATGTAACAGGATAACTCATGATGAAAATTGGTATGCATGAAATTTTGGATATAGGTTTATTGTGATAAGGCGCTTTTCTAATAAGTTTCAAAAGTTCATTGGGTAAGTATAAGCGGAAGAACAGGGGCTAATTCCCCTCCTCTAAATTTATATAAATCGGTGTTTCATGCTGAATTATCAGATTTTATACAAATTTTATCTTTAGGACTATCCGATTAGGCCACTCCTTGATTAGTTTTGGTTGTTCATTTGTTACGTATAAAAGAGGGAGGAGAACAAGGATTAATTCCTCTATATCCTTAATGTAGATAAGTTGGTTTTTTTGCAGGATTTAACAATTACCTTCAAATTTTAGGTATAGGATAATTCTGATAAGACGTCTCCATGATTAGTTTTGGGAGTTCATTGGGTATAAGGAAAGGAATGGGTTCTAATTCCCCCCCCCCTTCCTATTAAGTTAGATAAATGGGTTTTTCATGTTGAATTAACAGATTTCATTTAAATTTTAGATATAGAATCATTCTGAAGAGGCGCCTTCATGATTAGTTTTGGGTGGTCATTGGTTAAATACAAAGGAAAAAGAAAAAATCGGGGCTAACCTCCCCTTAATTTAGGTAAATGAGTTTTTATGTAGAATTTACAGATTAGCTTCAAATTTTCGATACAGAATTATTCTGGTGAGGTGCCTTTATGATTATTTTGGGAGTTCATTGGGTAAGTATACGGAGGAAGGGAACGGAGGGGGCGGGGGGCTAATCACCCTCTCTTAATTTAAATAAATGGGTTTTTCTTACTGAGTGATCAAATTATATTCAAATTTTAGATGTCGGATCATTCTGATGAGGCTCCTTTATGATTAGTTTTGAGTGTTCATTGATTAAGTATAATAGGGGAGAGAAATAGGGTGTAACTCTCAACCCTAATGTAGGTAAATGTTTTTTTTTACGTAGAATTTCCGGATAAGCTTCAAATTTTGGATATATAGACTCATTCTGATGAGGCGTCTCCCAGATTCATTTTCCGAATTTATTGATTAAGTATAAAGAAGGATTCTGGGGATAACCTTTCTTAATTAAGGTAAATGGATTTTTCATGCAGAATTAACCGATTTGTTTCAATTTTTGGATATAAGTTCATACTGATAAGATGCTTCTGTGATTTAGTTAGGGGATACTTTTGTTATGTATAATGCAAAGAACGGGCGAGTAACTTCGCCCCCCTTAAGTTTGATAAATGGGTTTTTATGTAGAATTATTCGATTTGTTTTAAATTTTGGTTATAGTTTTTTTTCTGGTAAGCGAATCCCTAAATAGTTTTTTTTTTCTTTTTGGATGTAATTGTTAAGTACAAAGGAAAAAATGGAGGATAGCCCTCTTAAATTAAATAAATGAAGTTTTATGCGGAATTATACAATTGCTTTGAATTTTGGATACAGTTTTCATTATGATAAGGTGTATCTCTCATTAGTTTTGAAAGTTCAATCATTAAGTTGTAGGAGTGAAATGGGGGAGCTATTCCCCCATTAATATGTTTTTCGAGGACTATTATTCCTTGAAAAAAATAATTATTGTATTATACAATTGTAATATACGATTGTATTATACAATTGCTGTTAACAGCCTATGAGCTCAATGCTTTCAGTTTAACTGGGCAATATTATTCTCATTCATTTCATTTTAAATGTTTGAGTGTATTGTTTAACAATGGCGATAGTTAGTTTTATTGTTGTAAATAATTTGTAAGTTAACAATGAATTTATACAGTAAATAACTCCGATGTTAAACTAAAATTGATTGTTTAACAATGAGATGGTATTTTTGCTCTCACGCATTGTTGAATTTCACGATACTTGCATATTTCTCTTTCAAAACTTTGCTACTATATTTATAGTTGTGTTTTGGGAGCTTAAAATCTTTTTAATTTAAAGTAACTGATTGTCTGATTTCGATCAAAAACTTTAATTTTTGATTGGTATTTCTCATTAAAAATGGAGACTATTGGTAATATTAACAATTACGAAGATATAACATCTCAAGAGTAAGTACCATAATTAGACTCATAATAGCATGTTACTATACTTTGTGCCATTCATTATCTTAATCTAACTTATTAAACCCTTGTGTTGAAAACTGCAAATTTTAGAAATATAAACCTTAGCACCTTCTCATGCCTCACGATAACTTTTCAACTCCAAAAAATTAAAATATATTTTAAGATTTCATATTAAAAATTAGAAATTAAATTAGTTCTAACTCCATTATATCTTGCCATTTTAATTCTTTTCTTGAATTTCTAAAGTTTAGAAATTAAATTCTGATTCATTTATGCATAATCATTAAGATGTGTCTTTGAAATGAGAAATAAATTATTCATATGAACATGATTAATCGGTACTACTTGGTTATCTCGTCGATCAAATTATACCCTTAGCAAAAAATGGCATAGGATTTTTTATGGAAACACATGGTTTTATATGGAAAATCATAAAAAAATTATGTCATTATATGTGAACATATTGTATTCATATGGTAAACATTCATCGCTCTATGGTATTGCAGAGCAATGTCTATGGTAAAGTTATAGGATAATGATATATACCATACATTTTATGGTATCCAGAGAAATGTGTATGGTAAAGTTATAGGATAATGATATACACCATACATGATATGGTATTCCATAACCAGGTGTATGGTAAAACTATAGGGAAATGAAATTTACCATACATTCAATGGTGTTCCATAGCGTGATGTATTGTAAATCAATACATAATTGTTTGCACCATAAATTGTATAGTATTTCAAAGCATGGTGTATGGTAAAATCTTAATGCCTTTTGAAAGTTTATAATATATTAGATTTTGTGTAACTATAATGTAAAATTACTCGGTTGTGGTCATCTCAAAACTTTCTACTATCTTTATATATGTCTTATGCACTTCTAAAAAATAGAATCATAGCAACGCCACTAGTTAGATAGTTTAAACCAAAATCTATTTAGGAACAACTTATGTTAACTTATAACCAGTCTAATGAAAATCCCTTGATCTCAAATTAATATAACATAAAATAACATATTATTTTATTCTTATACAATTCATATATATGAGTGTGTAAATGCGTTAAAAATAAAAAAAAATCTTGAGAAAAATAAATTATTCAATAAAAATATATAATTGACATATTTCCTATAAAATTCTAACAGCTATTAAAGGAGTCAGGGACACACATAAAAAATACTGCATTAAAATTTTGTCTGATTTTTTATGCTTATAATGACATTTTTTTAAAATCATATTTAGAAAAGGAAATATTATGTGTTTTTTTTTTTTTTTCGTTTTCAGCATCTAGCTTTTAAGCATTGATTGTCATGGATAAGCCTTCTTGTATGCGTTTTTCTTCATGATGGGTTTTCACAATTTCTCACATTTAAATTGTTATAACTCAAGAACCGTTAAACATAAATGCTTTAAAATTAGAACATGCCTTTTTTTTAATTGCTTTACTTTAATTTTGATTCAGCAAATTTGAAAAAAATATTTATTTTTGGAAGTATTTTTTTTTTCAAACTTTTACTTTAAATAAATTTTTTATTAACATTTTTAAAAAGGCTGAATCAAAATTAAAATGTAGGTGTTTCTGTTTATTTAATTGCTAAAAAACTAAAATTCTACAATTATTACACTGAGCTACAATAATTTTTAATTTCCTTCCACTTTTTTAAATAAATTAAAATATATATATATAGATATAGATAAGTTTTATCATGTGATTTTGTTTTAAAATGGTATGTTTAATATCACAAAAAATTGCGAAATTTTAATTCAATAAAAGATTTTTTAATTTGTCCCGGACCCCCTCAAAATAAACAAATTGTCAAAAATAGCCTATAATTATTTAAAGAAAATCTTTTTGAATTTATTTTAAAAAGGACCTACAAATATTTGAATCACCAAAAGAATTTTTGAAATATCTTTTATAAATATTAACAACAAATTATTAATACATATATATTAATATAATATATTATAATATGCTAATTAAATATTAATAAACTTAATAGTAAAAAAAAAAAAAAAAAAAAAAAAAAAACCTGATTATAATTAATTCACGTTATTTGATAATTTTAAAGTCATTTTATATGGAACAACAAGGATTTTTATTTTATTTAAAAGTTAAAAATTATTAAAAAGATTAAAAATTATTTTACGATCTATAAAAATATCAAAAAATCTACCGATATTTTTATCGACCTCAAATTATGATAATATATGAAATAATAGTGTTATTATTTTGTTCTTATGTATTTCATATATGTGAGCAGAGTCTATGCGTTATAAATAAAAAATCCTATGGGAGAAATAAAATGATTTAACAAAAATATATATTTGATGACATATTACCTATAAAATTCTAACAGCGATTAAAGAAGTTTGTAATTACAAACTTCAAAATTACAAACTTCTGTAAATGCAAACACATTCTTAAAACTGCATTAAAAATTTCTTTATTTTTTCTTATGTTTATAATGATGTTTAAATCATGTTTTCTATTATAATTCGAAGAGACAATAGTAGTATTTTTTAGTTTTGGTTTTTATATTCATTTATATTCATTTTATATGCAACAACAAAGTTTTTATTTTATTTTATTTAAACGTTAATAATTATTGAAAAGATTAATAATCATTTTACAATGTATAAAAATATTGAATATATCTATTAATCTTTTGGTATTAAAATTTAAAAGAAAGATTCAAAATTTCCGTAAAAATTATCTAAAAAATAGTAATATATATTTTTTACTTTAAAATTAAAAAATGCTCGTAAGGAATTAAGATAATACATTAATATAATCATTAAAAATATATTATATACTAAGTTATCAAATGATTTCTTATTCTTATTAAATATTATTTCTTATCGACTTTCTATTTTTTTAAATTAATTTTTATAAACAGAAAATAGTTTTTCCTTTAATTAATTGGATTTTATAACTAAACAATATTTGCTAAGATATTTACTCCATTCATTAAAATAATAAATTAACTTATAAATACATGTCTATAAAACAACTTATTAAAACAAAACCCTTTAAAACTACCTTCTTTTGTCAACCATTAACTTAGAACGACAAATAATGATGATTTACCAAAACGCTTTATTCATATAACGTTTTATAAGCACAGCTCATCACCCCGCATGGCCGAATGGTTAGGACGCTCGTCTTCCATCCCTATCGTCCGTGGATCAAATCCCACTGCTTCCCAAGGTCGAAGTGCATTAGTAAGCTTAGTTCCCAGTATTCCTAAAAGATGGCGCCACCAAAGTTGATATCGTTGTTTTTTTTTAATATATAGTACCATAAAGAATTACCATACACTTAACGTTTATATGGTTTTTCATAAGAATTACCATACACTTAACGATTATATGGTTTTCCATAGAATCACTTTTACCATAGGCAAAAATCCATATGATTGCACTTATGGTGTTTTTTTTATGGTAATTCTATGCCTTTTTTTGCTAAGGGTACAAATCGCAAAACTAATAGCCAAATCATATATACTGACATAATTTTATTTTAAATAATGAAAAAACAAGTAATTAGTAGAATATTAATAAAAATACAAATAAAAAGTCGAAATAAAAATCACTTAATGGCGTTTTAAACACGTGTATCGTATTTAATGTCATTTAATATTACTTTCACGATCATCTATTATTGGCATTTAATCTTACAGTTTGGCGATATTTTTGGGTCGACGGGATAACCAAGTAGTACCGATTAATCACGCTATAATCAAACACAGAGCTTAGTATTCCTCACAATAAAAATTCTTTTGATATTAAAAATTGTATGATATAAACTTTATTTTATGCACAAAACCGATTCCAATTGACTGCAATCTTGACAAAATGACTGCAATCTTGACAAAATGGTGATTTTAATGCCTTTTATTATTATTATTATTATTATTATTATTATTATTATTATTATTATTATTATTATTATTATTATTATTATTATTATTATTATTATTCTTTTGATGGGTTTCGTTGAGGTAAGAATTTCATTTTAAAATATTGATAGCATGAATTTATACATATAATTTCATGATTTTTGAAAGATTATTTAAATCATTTAAACATTCTTTCTGAATGAAAAAATTGCATTTATGTCACAAAAACATGTGGGAATTCCGTTTTGGATATATAATATAATTATTAAGATAAAATTTTGTTCCGTACTTATCGATTAGCCGGATGCCAATGTTATATATACATAAACATGCATGTATACTTTCATTATATATACACATTTATACATATATATCCACATATATGTGTATGTATACAAACCTATATATATAGGTTTGTATACAGGCATATATTTGCACATATAGCACTGGCGCCCAGCTAACCAAAAAGTAACTTTTGTCCCTTTTTACTTTCTTCCATCAATAATCAATCCGAAATTTTTTTGACTTCCGCTTTCCGACGGATTTACACATGTTAGGAATCAGAGACCTCAAAAAACAAGCTTATACAAAGTATCTTTGTCCATGTGCCGCCATTTAATTTTCAGAAGTGCATGGAATTGTCCAAAGATCTAAACCAATTTTCGGATATACAGGGTGCCTCAGAAATAGCGTCCAAACTCTGCACAAACAGATTCCTCGTTCGGAGTACATAAAAAATGCCTAAAGAACTATATAATTTTCTCGTAAAAATGCCTAAAAATGCTTAAAGTACTATCTAATTTTCTCGTAAACTATGGATCTGTACGATCCATAGTTTACGAGAAAATTATAAAAAACATCGTATGACGTCTCAGTCGGTGCAGAAAAAAGGCACTTTCTTCGACACAACAACAGCAGTATTTGCAAATTGTAAAGTGAAAGATGTTCAGAGTGTCCGCAAGGCTTATCGAGTTAGAAGGCTTATCGCAAGGCTTATCGAGTATACAAGTTAGAGCGCGCCCTTGAATGGATGAGTGCACACATCGCAATTGCGTAGTGTCCACCAAAATGGAAGCAGTATACAGAGAAGTAATTAGCTCCGTTTTTATCCACAACACGATATATGAATTCTTTGATAAGGTTTTATCGGAAAAAATCCACCTGTATGATATCTGGCGATCGTGGGGGCCATAGAACAGGACCCCCAATCGGTGTTCGAATCGATGGAGTGTAATTATGCAAAGGTCACCTCTGACATCATACTTTTTTGTGTATTTTTCTCGCAAACGATGGATCGTACAGATTCAGTTCTTTAGGTATTATTTATGTACTTCCAATGAAGAATCTGGCTATGTAGAATTTGGGCGCTATTTCTAGGATACCCTGTATATTATTGGCAAGTAGGTTATTCTTGAATTTGAAAATATTCCGCAGAAGAATGCGCAGTACTAGTGATTTTGTAACATTTTCAATTTTTTATCACCGTAAAGGATATGAATTTTTACATAGAATTGACTAAAATTTCTTGTATATGTTTTTAACTATAGCAAGCAGATTTTCTTTGAATTTGAAAATATTCCCACAGATGAGCGTCCTGTAATAGCGATTTTTATGCAATTTTCTCGATATTCTGCAGTACTGTTTTAAATCGGCGATTTGTTCCCGGAAAATTTGAACCATCTTAAACGCAACATCCCAATTCGCAAACACCTGGCGTAAAATAAACTATCGAAAAATTTCATTTTATTATACTTCATAATAGATATTAACTCGTTTGTACTCCAATTAACTGGCTGAAGTGGAAATCTAAGATATAAATCAAAATTGATACAGCACTGAGCTAATTGTTATTCATTTAATACTGCACAACTTTGATATTGAAGAATTGACATTTGTAATTTCTTTATGAAATATTAAGATGTATCGGAGTCAGGTAAATAAGTTTTCGGATTGGCGCATCCAACGAGATATTTAAAAAATAGAAGCTAAAATCAAAAATATGAAATGTTAAAAAAAAAAAAAAAATCCAACAAAGTAATATTTAAAAATATGCATAGATTATCTAGCCTGTTTTCCTGAGCAAATTTTTCGTAATCGGGTAATAGGCCAATTTTAGGATTTATTATTTTTACTATATCATTGATACCGTTAAAACAATATAATTGAAAACATTTTTTTAAATGCTAACTTTGCTTGGAGATCCGATTATTTCATTCCGCATATTATGTAATATTTACATATACTTTTACGCATTTTTGCTACCACTAAAATTGCACTGAGATTTTCCATTTGTTTAATCATAAGATTTCGACGATTAAATTTGACAATATTTATTATAAAATTTTTGTGGTAGGAAAAATGCGTAAAATTTGACAGCTATGTATTTGTAACATTTTTTTCACAGTTTTTGCAATAATTTTCACCTTTAAAAAGGACGGCGCTGCGATTATGATGACGTTCTCACATCCCCCCCCCCCCTAAAAAAGGAAAAGTAAAACAAAAAAGTTAGTCCGTCAATTTTACAAACATCGTTAAAATTCTTTTCACAAACCATAAGCACACAAACAAATAAATAAATAAACTATATCTGTTTATTTGATATTGTAAGATATATCATCATATCTTAAAATAGAATTGCAAATTGCTAATATATTTACTGGTTTAACTCATAAAAATAAAGATATTTTCTTTATTTTAATAATTAAATTTTAAGGTTTAATATAATCCCGACTTTTAATTAGAATTGAAAATTATGCTAGATTTCCATCAAAATTTAATTCTAAAGTTTTTTATTTTGTCTTACATAAATTTAATTTAACATTAACATTGCATGCAGTTTTTCATTCTATTAGTTTAATTTGTAAACGTGATGAAATATGAGCACTTTTCCATATAGTAATAATTAAAATCTATCGTTTGACATAATATTAATTTCAATTGAAAATAACGTTATACTATGGTTAAAATCAATTAAAAATTATGTCGAATGTTTTTGTTTTGCTTAGATTATTTTATAACATGTTAGCAGAAACCTATTTTATAAACAAATCAATATTTTAGGGTAAACTGTTTACCTCATTTAATACAACACTCTTGTTAAGCTATATATATATACCTGCGTGAGTGTGTTTATTTTCGCTTAAACCAATAAAAATTTGCAATTTTTGTGAAAAAAAAAAACATTTTTTTCAGAAATACTAACAAAAAAACGTTATTTAAAAATCTTTTGCGATGTGCATTGTTTAGTACCTATAGAGACTATTGTTACTATATAATTAAAATTATAGAATAAAGAAATGTAGGTGTCGAAAGCAATAGGTTTTGGGCTAATAGCATATAATGCTGCTTACTACCGATTCCCACCCGAACAGTATAGTGGGGTAGCATTTTTCAGATTTTATGAAAGAACTGAACAGCAATATTTTTTAACAGAAAATTTCATGCTTTACAAAATTTGCGCAAAATTTAACCTTTAAAGGTGGTTTTTCGGCAATTTACAAGAAAAATCTAAAAAGAAAATTTTTCTAAGAAAATTCTGATGTTCAGTTGGCGAACCATATGGGAGCCCCTGCAATTGTTTCACTAGAAATACCCTCACCTAAAGTAAAAGTTGTAGTATTAATAGTTTATTTATGTTTATTTGTCGATTGTTGGGAATAAGTTTCCGAGTTTTTCAAGTGAAAATATTAATAATAATAAAAGGGAGAGACAGAGAGAACGGAAACCATAATCGTAAATATCACGCTTGATTTTTTGTGAGCAATCGCGTTGATTGCAAACAATTACCGCTCAATCCAAAAAACCAAAAACAACTGTTCTTAGAATGTTATGTTTAAACTGTTGAAAATATATCTTATTTCAAATTGCCTACAACAGAATAATACATGCAATCGTAGATTAACATTTTAAAGTATACATTAAACTTTTTAAAATTCAACATTTAATTAATTAATTATTGTTTTTTTAGCTCATCTGATGAGTCGTTGTACAACAGTGTAAGCGACTCCCCCAGTTTACCACCTTATGAGGAGTTCGATAATTATTCTTATGTATCTGAAAGCGACAATTCTGTTTATTCAGAGTGAGTACATTTTAATTACTGTTTGAATAATCTTGCCATATGGAGTTTTAAAGGAAAACTACGGGAAGATTTAAAAACAATGCTATTCTATAATTTATACCATTTATTTATGTATAGTATTATTTTACGTTATCTAATAGCTGCAATGTTTCAAAACTAACGGATTTTTTTTTTTTTTTTTTTTTTTTTTTTTTTTTGTATATTTATAGTTATTTTCGATTAATCTGCTTTATGATGCTTTAAATAAGGAAGACTGTCGATATAGCTTATCGTCTTGAAAGCGATAAGGTATATACTACCGAAACAGGTATGCTAAAAATTAAAAATTATTGGTGCTTTTATCGTTGATAATGTTACTTTTTTATTAATAAAACATTTACTGGCTTTTACGAATACAGAGTTCATGTTATTATACTTATCAATCTCCTTTTTTTTTTTTTTTTTTTTTTTTACGGAAAAAAAACATATTTTGAACCAGGAAAGATTATTTAATGAAATATCAAAATTGCATGCTTATCAAGCATACAAACTTAATATTGAAATCGGGCGTAAGCTGACAAAATTGCGCCATCTTGAGGACGACGGTGTGATAAAACAAATACTCAAGCTTTTAGTGTTATGCCATATATGATGAAACATCTACTATCTGCGCATATTTTCTAAATTTTTACTTGCTCGTGGAATATGAATCTTGTTTATCAGATTTATTGCAAAATAATTATTTTATAGTTTGATAAAATTATGCATGAAAAATAGTCACAATTTCATTTCAGTTTCGGGAGAAAAGAAATGAATGCTACGAAAAAAATTCTGTCTTTTGCTCCGAAATTAAAATGACATTGCGACAAGAGTCGTAGCCAGACGGGGAAGACCAGATGCACTTGTCATCACTATTTTTATAAAGTTTTATTCACCTTGTCTAATCAGAGAATTTTCATGTGTTATTCAGTGGGGAGGGGATACAATTTTAGTGGTATGAATTGCATTTGAATCTCTTCCCTCTGGTTATACCACTCATTGCGATTATTATTTTTTTTTAAGTCCACACATTTTTATAAAACAAACTGTAACAAAAATATTTTGCAATAAATCAGATAAACAATTCTCATTCAACTTCCGCGAGTAATTAACGTTTCGAAATTCATGACTGAATTTTTAATAGGCATTCTCTAAATAGTTTTATTTAAAATAATAATATAATATAATCTGGCGATTTTAGGAAAATTATTAAAGCTATTATCCAGAATCCTAAAATATTTAAACAAAGAAATGAACATAAATTGCTTTGTTAATAATATAAGAATTAATACATGCATTTTAAATTAAACTGATTCCGAATATAAAATGAGACCAGTTTTAAAATATTGGTAACCCCAAATTCTTTTTTTTTTTTTTTTTTTTTCTCGTCGCAAATACGAAGATGAAACAACACACTTCATTTGTAGTTCCAAAGTATTTGGGTCTGAAGATTCTGCTTTGGTTCTACAAATTCCTTTTGTATTCATTTTAATTATTTATGTTTTTCAATGTGGTCTAAGTTATTAAATTCAATGGTTCATATATAGTAATACAATTAATGGTTATGTGTATATACTTAGCTGACCGTAGTTTTTAGAAACATTTCTGAGTAGTTTTTACAATGTACTAATCCATATAATGTCCCTACCAAAAAAAAAAAAAAAAAAAAAAAAAAAAAAAACTGTTTTTTTTTTTTTTTTTTTTTTTTTTTTAGATGCTATGAAGTCTCAACTAATTATTTTCATGTTTAGCAAACATGTTTACTGAAAAACATATACATTAACAGCATTAACATTAAAATTAACATTTTTCTGTTACAATTGCATGCACAATTTCAGTTATGGGCTGCAAATACTTTGTTGAGATGTGATAGCATCCAAGAAATCGGGTAGAAAGATTTCATTAATGCATTTTAAAAGCTATTCGGAAACGTTTCCGAAAATTACGGGCAATTAATAAAATTTTATCTTTATAAATTCTTCTTTAAATTTTGAAAATAAATTGTATTCTGAGATTTTAAAAAATAAAGGAATGCTTTTCGGAATATTGGTAATTTGGAAGTTTTTATTGAATATTTTTGTTTGTCATAATAGTAAATTTTTGTAGTTTTAGAAACATTAGTCTTTTTTTATTACAGTGAATGCGTTTGTTGTTTGGACACAAGTAATTGTAAAAAGAGATATTTGATTTGCTTGATCATTGAAATTCCACGATTAAAATCATGGAATAAAATTTGATATGAGCAAAAGGTGTGAAATGAAATACCTTACATTTTAAACAGAAAAATAACTTCGCCTTTTATGGGTTAACTTTTTCCAAGGAGAACACAACAAACAACAGAGAGGCGAAGCATGCATAAAATTTTTCTTCATTTAGCACTTTATTATACTATTTCAAATCTAAAATGATTTACAATTTAACAGTAGATCTTAGAATAAATAAGATAAAATTTACTACTCAAAATTACTGGTACAAAAAAGAGTGGCTTTTAACTGCTATGAATATCATATATACACATAATGATCAAGGGTGCCTCAAAAGGATCAATTACAGATTAAATTAAGATATTTTTGCTTTTCTCGTTGAGCAACTTACCGTGGACGGACTATAATATACTAAAATTGCCGAAATTTCTCAGATGAATAAAAACTAAAGTAAAAAAAAAAGATGTGATAAAGTTTTATGATAATAATTTTTTTCCTAGGATATATGACCCACACTTAGGACAAGTCAATCCAGCAATTTATGCTTCACCTGCTAATTACATTGAAGTACTCGGAATTTTTCCAGTGGAAGTGAGAGGTACAACCTTCTATCAACCTCTCTTCTATTACATTCCTGTGAACTAGTGAGTATAACATTCACTTTATTTTACTTTAAAGACAAGTATATTGTATAATGTTGTTTTAAACCAGAGTACTCAGTTTTGCTTTCTTTTTTATTCAGAAATTTCAAACTCGGAGTAAAAAATCCAAAAGAAGAATTTTTATTCTTAACGGAGTGATTATAGATATTCCAAAAGAAGAATTTTTATTCTTAACGGAGAGATTATAGATATTGAATTTTATTATTCTAAATTTCTGAATTAAAAAGTTTACCAAATGGCAGTTCTGTATTAAATTAAATGACTATAATTCCTTTAATAGTTCAGAACGAGCATTATTTAACATGATGATTTTCGTGCATGATTTTTTTTTTTTTTGTGTGTGTGTAATTTCGTAATGAATTTTTTGATTTATTTAATTTAATAATTCTGCTGCTGGAGAAAGCAATGTTTAAGACTAAAATATTCTAGTAATAATAAATTAATAAATAAATAAATATCGTATACGAGAAGCATGCGTTCCCTCCGAAGGGTTATAGAAATAATTTTGGATAGATAAAAAAAAGTTACATTTTTGGAATATAGTTACGTAATAACTAAAAATTATAGAGTACTACAATGGCGGAAGATGCCTCAAACTACGCCATGGGCTTCTGAAATTGTCATTTAAAAAAACAATCTAAAGCGACATCTGAAATATAATAAAAATAATTAACTTCTAAGAGAATTCTTTTCAGTGACAAAACAAAGCAGTTTTATCTAAAGTAACTTATTTATTTTCCAGTGTATGAGGCGCATGCAAAAATAAATACTTTTAAAAAAGAAAAGAAAAACTATGAAAGTAAAAGAATGATAATAATAATAATAAAATACCAAGTGATCCAAAAGTCAGGAGGAACTGTTAAAATGATTAGTTCAAAAACGAATCAAGATACAAAGATACGGTTTGCACTAAACGAATGTAAAAGAAACCGGGTTTTGTGTGCCAGCGAAAAAATATGGTTCTGTTGACGACCAACTGCATCACTAGCAGCACTGAAAGATGTCATCCGCCAAAATGTGTCTGCCATAACGTAAGAAATGCTATTAAATGTTGTGAATGGTGTGGTACTTAACTCACAGTTGCACTTATGAATGATGGACAATACATCGAACATTTACTGTAGCACTAATGAACTGTAATTAAGCTGACTTGTAAGTTGTCAATATTTTTTCATTTAGAAATCTTTTTTCGGGGCATTAAAATACTATAGCGCCATTTATTGGTCGCCAACAAAATTATGTTTTGCTTTCCGTTGTTACACAAAATCCGGTTTCTTCTCTATCCGTTTGGTGTAAACCGTATCTTAGTATCTTGATTCGTTTTCGAATTATTCATTTTTAAAATTCGTCCTGACTTATGGATCACTCGGTATTTATAGCAAAATATTGTAATAACTTTAAGCAATAAAGTGACCTTTAATAAACCTGCAATAAGAACAAAAGTATAATATACATTGTTATTTAAGAACATGAAAAACACCAAAGAGATTGTGAAATAAAATATACTTTCAATGAAGTTTAATGGGGTAGTAATCAGAATTCCTGCCTACCATGCGACAGGTCAAGAGTTTGACTCCGGGCTGGAAAAGGTACACTCAATCTTTTATGATTTTTGGAGTCCATAAAATGAATACCAAACTTATACTGATGAATTCCTGTTAGGCTGACTACCTGTCCGGACACACACTTTATATGCTGTACTGACGATTGCTCTCGAAAATTATTAACATAAATTCTTTTACAATTTTGATACGACTCATACTTCCGGCGAACTTCAACCCCTTTGTTGAATGTCCGCAAATCAAAATTTGTATGTAACAGAAAAATGTGCTTTTCTCAAAAACTATGTAACGTAGGATAATTGATGTAGTTTTCCTACAATATTTAAGTCAGCGTCTATTAACCCTAATTTTTTTCATAATTATGGTTTCTGTAGATTCGGAAATAAATGGTAGTAACACATTTTTGCACTACATTTTCGATTATATCTATGAAAATATCATGCTTAAATATGAAAGATTTATTTTTGAGTTCAGCTTTTCGAAAGTTTTCACAAGATACTCCACACAATAGACAAAGAAATATAAACAAAATATAAATATTTTTAAAAATATGATATTTTTAAAAAATCACATAATTATCTCCTCTATATATTTTTCTCTATATATTTTTCAATATTTAATAGGCTAGTTCCATGGGTTTTGTAGTGTAAGTCACATTACCTTATAATTGCTATGCTTGTTTGCCACCGTTATTTTCGAAAAGTCTACTTGGCCTTATTGAATTAATGAGAATGTGCCGATAAAATAAATCACATTTTTTCGTACTAAAATACTGGTAGCCAAAAATCGTAGTCTGTGACTTACACTACAAGTACTCATGGAAATAGCCAATAGTATTTGGGACAATAGTCTTTATTACTTCCCCAAGTGAGAATTTTCCATGTTCCATAGTTAACGAGTAAACAGTGTTGCCAAATGGGCTACTTTTTGAAAATTCAGATTCTTGATTGATCCCACATTTTTAAATCGTAAAGTGTGCCTTATTTAATGACATACTAATTCAAGCGAAAACAGAAAGATTTTTACCCGTTCAAATATATTGGTGCCAATCAAGAAATTCAAATTTTAAAAAAGTAGGCCACTGGCAATACTGCGAGTAAAATGGCTATGACAGACAGACACAGAAATAATCTTATAATTGTTCCATTTCTACTTTTTAAATACGGACACCTACAAGAAAAGATATTTATATTTTAATTTAAACCCATTATTTAGTATTATAAAATACGACAATAAATGCCTGTAAAAAAGAAGTTTAAAAGCACAATGTATTTTAAAATAACGCATTAAATGAAATTTGCTCGTTATTCAATAACATTTTATGACTTAAAAAATTCCGATATAATTTCAGGTAAGCATAACAGTTATTGCAAGTTCGTTTTTGTTTATTTATGTTTTTATTTAAATTATTTATTTATTTATTTTTACAGCAACGTGTCTTATACTTTTGCTTCTGATCATGGACAAGATGACTATGAAACTGAAAGTACGGAATATTGCTATACCAGTAGGTAAGTGGGGACATTGAAATATGTTTTTTATAACAATATTACCTTATATGTTTCTTATCAGTATATAAAGTACAAAAGAAGTATAATTAATATACAAGTCGTAAACTGCACTTCAAACTACACAGGAGGGGCGTTCGTACTATAACGAAGTTAAAAAAATATTCATATCTTGATGTAATAGTATACAGTACTTCAGATACAGTATAATATCCGAAATATTTTGTGTGTCCCTGTAAATACTATCTGCTTCCTATTATGTAGGAAGTAACTTGTTGTAAAACTCAGCAACGTACATCAGTTTCATAAAGAAGGAAAAGTTTAATATTGTTGAAACGCTCCCTAAACAAAATTTCCCTCTGTACTGTTACGTAATGGGATTTTTTTTTTGTTTGGACCTGCAAATTAATGAAAAATATTCTTTGCACCACAGATTGTGCAGAATGTATATTTTAGTATGTATTTCATAGATGCCTAGTAATTTTATTATGCAATAAATTGTGTAACATCATTAAAATGTACTTGAAACTATTTTTTCCATTGAACATAATATATTAAAAGATATATCTGTAGCTGGTATTTGAAGGCGATGTTTTCGCCTAATTGATGTTCTAATGATTAATTGTCAGAAAAAAATTGCGTCAATGCCGTGCGTTTATGACATCTGTGCCAAATAGTGACACATCTCGCAAAAGTTCATTTTGCATTTTATTACATTAATACGCTCGACATAAGTGCGTCTTGCTGCACAAAGAATTTAATAAGTGTAGTTGTGCAGAAAATTATTTTGCTACATACCCATTTGCGATGACAGAGGCAGGGTGGATTAAGTGGGGAGGTAAAATTGTCTAACATTCCAAACCTCATCCCACATCTTTATTTTTAAGGCAGAGTTGCCAAGTCTCCAGCTTCTTGTACACCTCTGTTATTTTAGAGGAAATGTTGTTCTTTTAAATCGTCCAAGTGTTCCAATTAAATAAAATTACATTTTTTGTATTAAAATAGTACTGGTATCGGAAATATCGGAGTCTTTGCAGCTTTGTTTGATGGTTTTATGCTTTTATGCAACTTTTTTACTTATTCACGCAGAGCTAAGTGCTGTAATTTCATGTTACAGTAAAATCATGCACATTTTCCTTTGTCTCATAGTTAAATTTATTTTCGTCGAGATGTGTTACTTTTATTTCGGGTGTGCGATGTTCAAGATAGAAAAAATATCTTAACAGTCCTATGAATGTATTTTGAAATATATATAGTAGACGAGTAAAATCTAGAAATGGCGATAAGAAATTAATTTTTATATTTGGGTTTGAAATCTTCACTAACAGACCTGAAACTATTGGACTTTTAAGAGATATCCAGTACTTGTACAGTAGAACCCCGCTAATTCGGACCCCGTTAATCCGGATCTCCGGATAATCCGGACCGGTTTGGTCATTTTCTTTTCAAGTTTGAGAAGCGATTGGCTAATTTCCGTAACGTTAACTTGTTTCATCGTCATATTTCAATAAAAAAAACTTTTTCTGAAATCTTTCGGAAGAATTAAACAAGGGAACATCTTTAAGGGGACGGTGGACGTAATTTTTCGTTTTTAATTTTCACCATAACAATATGAAATTTTGTGCATACATACATTTCACTAAAAGTACATAGAACACCTTCAAAAAAATTTTCAATCTTATTAAAACTTTTAATTTTTTTAAAATAAATTTAAAATTTTAAACTAAATTTTAAAATACTCTCGTGTCTTAATTTTTGAGATATTTTCTTGCTTTTGCGTTTTTATAATTTAAAATTCTATTATAAACAAATTTGTGTATGATTTTTTTAATCTCTTGAATAGTAAATATTTTGAAGATATTTTTCTAAATTCCATATTGATTTTCATCAAAATTTTGCCTTTTAATAAGTAAAAAATTAAATTTGACTATCTTAATGAAGACGAATTTTAAAAAGCTTACACAATTTCTTTCTAAACAATGTCAGGTAACGTCCTTATTAATTTCATAAATATTGCTCAAAAATTACGTCGCAAGGAGCATTTCAAAAATCTAAAAACACTGAAAAATTAAGAAGTAAAATTAATAAGATTTTTTACTTATTAATAAGTTAATAAGTAAAAAATCAAATTTGACTATCTTAATGAAGACGAATTTTAAAAAGCTTACACAATTTCTTTCTAAACAATGTCAGGAAACGTCCTTATTAATTTCATAAATATTGCTCAAAATCGCAAGGAGCATTTCAAAAATCTAAAAACGCTGAAAAATTAAGAAGTAAAATTAATAAGATTTTTTACTTATTAATAAGTTAATAAGTAAAAAATCAAATTTGGCTATCTTAATGAAGACGAATTTCAAAAAGCTTACGGGTCAATCCATTTCAAGTGGTCCAGCACTGGTCGCTCGACCTTTTTTAAAAAATCTGAAATTTTTTGTACAACAACCCTAACATGATGGAAGTTCAAAATGACTGTTATTTTAATTTTACTATTTTTTGTTTGTGCATGGCGGCCATCTTTGTTTCATCGTGTGGAGCGATTTCCTCAGATACTAGGATACACAAAATTGTAAATATCTCGTATTTTATTTTCCCAATTGAAATGGGGTTTGCAGCATTTTGTTCATAATAAAATAGGCTAAATGTATGGTCGTAGAATAATTTTGGAAAATAAAATTTTACAGGTGAAATTTTAGCACAAAATTTAAGATTTTTTCCAAAATCTATCCGTTTGCAATAGGAAATTTTTCATTCAAGGAAAACTGTCACACTTACACAATTTTTTCTACAAATAGGTCAAACGTGCGTGTACTCATACACCAAGTCCCAGATCTAGGAGTTGATTTCTCTTTGCGAAAAAAATTCCGAAATTCGTCAAAAATTTCAAAAATCGCACTTTTTAGACTTTGATATCTCTGGTGGGGCACGAGATAAAAATCTGAAATTCTGGCCTTTGATAGTATTATGTAGTAATATTATGTACAAAAATTTTCAAGAAGGAGATTTGACTACAAGCGGAGATATGACATAGACAATATGTGAAAACAATACTGCCAAACTATTCTAACCTACTATGTAATTGTTCAACAAGACTGTCAACCTTACACAATTTTTTTTCTACAAATAGGTAAAAAGTGCGTGTACTCATACACCAAGTCCCAGATCTGGGAGTTGATTTTTCTTTGCGAAAAAATATTTGAAATTCGTCAAAAATTTCAAAAATCGCACTTTTTAGTCTTTTATATCTCTGGTGGAGCACGAGATAAAAATCTGAAATTCTGACCTTTGATAGTATTGTGTAGTAGTGTTATGTACAAAAAATTTCATGAAGGAGATTTGACTTTAAGCTGAGATACGGTGATTAAAAATGTTAAGAAATGCTATTATGAGTACATTAGGAGAAGTAAGATTAGTTTCATTTATTACAATATTTACACAGAAAACATCGTTTGTTGAAAACAGTGTAATAATAAATGTTTAATTTACAAAGATACCATATATGCTCAACAAAGAGCTTAACACTATTTAAGAGAGATGTTATGAGTTCGACCAGTTACTGTTGTCAGTCCATCAGGCTGTTCTTTCTCAAAATTTTATTTGAAGCCACCCTAGTCTTGTCATCCCTTGTTAACTTGAATGAAATTCTCTAGGTTTAAAAATTGAAACCATGTTAACTCGATCAGTTGCAACTCATTGTCTGAAATTTACTTTACCTGAAATGTGTACCGAGTAAAATTGTTGCAATAGCATTTGTAGTAGGTTTGTTCCTCTGGACAAATAGTGTATTGGCTTAGCATACATTTTGAATTGTTTATATCACACAGACGCATTTGAAGAAGATATTTGTAATTAACATTTAGCTTTGTACCGTAAATAACCAATTTAAAATGTTGGAGGTACGAACAATTACATAGAAGGTTACAATAGTTTGGCAGTATTGTTTTCACATATTGTCCATGTCATATCTCAGCTTGTAGTCAAATCTCCTTCTTGAAATTTTTTGTACATAACACTACTACACAATACTATCAAAGGCCAGAATTTCAGATTTTTATCTAGTGCTCCTCCAGAGATATCAAACCCTAAAAAGTGCGATTTTTGAAATTTTTGACGAATTTCGGAATTTTTTTCGCAAAGATAAATCAACTCCCAGATCTGGGACTTGGTATATGAGTACACACACTTTTGACCTATTTGTAGAAAAAATTGTGTAAGGTTGACAGTCTTGTGGAACAATTATATAGTAGGTTACAATAGTTTGACAATATTATTTTTCACATAGTGTCCATGTCATATCTCAGCTTGTAGTCAAATCTCCTTCTTGAAATTTTTTGTACATAACACTACTACACGATACTATCAAAGGCCAGAATTTCAAATTTTTATCTCGTGCCCCACCAGAGATATCAAAGCCTAAAAAGTGCGATTTTTGAAATTTTTGAAGAATTTCGGAATTTTTTTCGCAAAAAGAAATTAACTCCCAGATCTGGGACTTAGTGTATGAGTACACACACTTTTGACCTATTTGTAGAAAAAATTGTGTAAGGTTGACAGTTTTCCTTGCATAAAAAATTTCCTCTTGCAAATGGATAGATTTTGGAAAAAATCTTAAATTTTGTGCTAAAATTTCACTTGTAAAAATTTATTTTTCAAAATTATTCTACCACTGTACATTTAGCCTATTTTATTCTGAACAAAATGCTGCAAACCCCATGTCAATTGGGAAAATAGAAGACGAGATATTTAAAATTTTGTGTATCCTAGTATCTGAGAAAATCGCTGAACACGATGAAACAAAGATGGCCGCCATGCACAAACAAAAAATAGTAAAATTAAAATAACAGTCATTTTGAACTTCCGTCATGTTAGGGTTGTTGTACAAAAAATTTCAGATTTTTTTAAAAATGGTCGAGCGACCAAAAAAATATTTTCTGGACCACTTGAAATGGATTGACCCTTACACAATTTCTTTCTAAACAATGTCAGGAAACTTCCTTATTAATTTAATAAGTATTGCTCAAAAATTACGTCGCAAAGAGCATTTCAAAAATCTAAAAGCGCTGAAAAATTAGTTTTGAGAAAAACAGATTTAAAGTATATAAATACACTTACCTTTATTATTTTCATCTTAAAATCTTCATAAATGATATTTATATAAGGAAAAACTGTTTTGGCATTATTATACCAGTGAAATAGACATTTTTGGGAAGATTTTGCTATGGACGATATTACTCAAATAAAACGTCCATTGTCCCCATAATGTCTGTAAATATTTAATAAGTTTAACATAATGGTGATTTTCTGTAAGTATGTTTTATTTCATTTTATTTATTTTTTCTAATTCTCCGGGAATCCAGATTTTCGATAATCCGAATTCGGTCTGGTCCCAATTAATCCGAATTTTTGGGGTTTTACTGTATGTGTGTTTTGTTAATTTGTCGCAAAGAATATGTAAAAACAGGTGAATGATTTTTTGTCTTAATAGATGAAAGAAGAGTTACTACTGATGTTTTATTGTCAGACAAGAGAATAGCATTCAACTAAAATTGGAATTTTCATTAATTATAGAAATTTTCATATAACGATAATGATTTATTGTAGCTTAATTTCTAATTCAATAATGGAAATTTTAATAATGATATTGTAAAGGTTATCTGTATCACTATTTTCACGATTTTCAATTACATGTTTGTTTATTTGAAATAAAAATTTCTCGCAGCTTCCATGACCTGTTGGAAAATACGTTACTATTATTTCAGTGATTATAAAGTTTCTATTTATTTCTAGCATGAAGTTAAATATTATGTATTACGATATTTCAAGATACTTTGCCATGGACCAAAAATATTAAATTTAACTATATTATTTGAAAATGATAAAGTATAGATGATTTTAAAATGATTTAAGTTTTCAAGAAATGGATTTTTGTCAAGCTATTCATTATATTATTAATTATAGGATCAACTCTAAGAATAACTTTTGTATATAACGTCAGTAAATATTTGCGTTTGTTGGATAAGTGCTTAAATTAAAATATAGTTGTGGCTTTAATTAATGAAAGTAATTTATTTTGAATAGGTCTTCTGCATTTATTATTTTTTTATTTATATATTTCATTTCATAATATACCTATATAAATTTTACAAACAACAGGTATACAAACAGGGCCGTAACTAAGGGGCGCTATGGGCGGCTTAGCCCCACCCCTAAAATATTTTGAGCCTCCCTGGAAAAGATTCCAAGGTCACTCGACGAATTTCTGTTCTGGAAATATGAAATTGTGTTCAAAAATCTAATTTAGTTTTGAGACCCTTTCATAGTTTTGCAAAATTACTAAATTGTATCTAAAATAAGTGTTTCAACACTTCCTCATCCTATTTGTACACAAGAAGCTAACATGATGTTTAATTTTGCATCAGTTACACACTCAAAATTTTCATCATCCTTACTTGGTATAAAATTAAGTTATTACAATAGTTTAATAAGAAACATAGTATCTACTATGTCAATATGCACTAACTGATCTTTCTGTGTCAAAACAATTATGAGCTCCCCCCTCCCATTGTTCACTTCTAGCTACGGCCCTGTATACGAATAGACATACATGGAGTGGATAGTGTATGTCGGCTAGTCATTTGATTTGGAAATGGATATAAGTTCAATCATAAATGTGGCGTCTCCATATGGAACAGGAGGTTTTACTGCATTATGCAGCACATTCGCAGCCCATTAATGATTATGTGCAGAACTTAGCGACCACATCTCGATAACTGTTGTGAATATGAGAGAAAAATCTATTAGGAAATTACTCATTATTGTCTACATTTAAAAAATGACATGAATGTTCAATCGTGGAAAAAGAAAACTAATTACCTCCTACTAATACTTCTAAAAAATTATCAAAGTAAGTTATTCGTAACAAATGATTGGAAATAATGCTCGGTTTTAAATGATGTATATAAAATTTGCTTAGAGAACCATCTACATATTAAAACGAACACTAACTTTATTTTTGTTTTTATATAGCAATGTACAATTCTGACAACATGAATAAACTCTACATCTTTCAATTAGCCTTAAAACAAATTTTTATGCCATTCGTACAATAAATTTCCAAGAAGTTAAATATTTTAAACAGAGCATATTTTAGGGGCTATATCCAAGTTGAAGTTGTGTACTCGATTATTGATCCAGGGAGCCCTATCTTAAACAAGGCATCTTGGGCCTCACCCTAGCAGTTATTGAAGACTGCTAGATTATAGGATAGCATAGGTTACAAAATACCAAGTCATTTGTATCGTAGACGTCCCCTTAAACCATCATTTTGCAGTTTTTATGCATAGTTTTATACCTACTTGAAAAGAAATTTTTGAAATTTTCGATTTCCATAATAGTCCAGGCATTTGGTAAAAAATAAATGCAAGTTTTGGTGTAGTTTTGATTTTTGGCTCCCTTTATGTTTTTGGGGTCGCTGAACACGAATCTGGCATTATCCAACAAAATTTCTCCCCGGAAACACGTTTTTTTGGCAAAAAACGTGCAAAAAACGTGGCTTTTTTTCATTTTTTCTAAATAACTTCAAAATTATGCATTTTACATAAAAGTCATCAATACATAAATTAAAGAGCACAAAATTTCCTACATTTTATGTATTTAAAGTTTTTTTCTCCGATCAATGGTTTAGCCGTGAGAGAGCCGCAAAAATAGGTGTGAAAACCAAAAAATTCTGAAAAACGTGAACTACAGCACCGTACATCGATGAAACTTGAAAAACAACCATTTTACGCAAATTTTCCCCACTTAATAATACTAAATATATTATTATTGACTGTATTTTATTAATCCGATGTTCATTGTTTCTTTCATAACTAAAAAATAAATTAAAATGAGCATATCTGTGAGCAAAATCTTCGTTTGTTATAATTACAAAATAATAATAGTAATAATTTCTTAATTTGACTTTTAAATAATGTAAATAAAATAACTAAAACAGGTTTTAACTGATCCCATCTGCACTTTTCCCTTTGATTGAAGGGGTGCAAGTATGAAATAACGTTGGTCAAACGCCCACCCCCGCATCCCATGTCCACGTTCAGTGGAATACTACCCCCCCTTTTCCACCAGTCTCGCCTCTGTTAGAAATATGCGTCGCACAGATCACTAGCTTATCAGGAGGACACATTCCTCTCAGTTTCTATATGCAACTGCTTACTTATAATAGAGTAATTAACTGTTTGAGTCTTCGTGAATATAGTGAACATCTAAAATGATTTTGCGCGATATCGCTGAGTTTTATTTGTGACTTTCCTTTAGAAGAGGGATCAGTGAAAGTTAGTCGAGGTATTGCAGCGTTAATCAAGGCAAGTACAGAAAGAAAGGATGGAAAGTCAGTTTTCCTAAAGGGGAAAATCTCAGTAGATGTGCATGTTAATTGTAGAAAAGCATTCGTAAATGAACGGATGATTACTGCTTATCTGAAGAAGATTGAGGAAAAAAGTGCTAGCACTTCTCAAATTTTAAGATCATCAACTCCTCAGTTTAATTTTCGAACTAATTGTTTTTTATGTAGACTGTGCATTTCGGAAGAGTTCATCGTAACACAAGCGAATGCAATATTGTATACAGTGTGCGACACATGGGATTCAAAAGTACAATTCTGAAAGCAGCAAGAGCTCGCAATGATGATTATGAGCAGGCTATAATTCAGCGCATCGAACCAGTGAATGATTTGATCGCAGCAAATGCTCAATACCACATCAAATTTTTTAGATATATTTATGGGAGTCCGATGGTCCAAGAACAGTAGAAACGTGGTCCATTTGCCGTGGCAATCGACAGAGCAATGCAAAGTATATTACGATTACCTTGAAAATCATAATGACGAGTGTCAATTCTCCATGGAAGAGCTAATGAAACAGGTTACAGGGAGTTATCAACCTGATATGAGAACTGAGTTTAACCTCACTGAGAGATATGGAGACGACATACTGATCACAAAGAATCAGAAAAAAAGTCCATTGTGTGTTTCAAGAATATAGAAGGGAAGATACTGACTAATGCATGGTATCAGCAAACATGTAAATCTGATCGAGATGAGAGGCTGCGAGTGGTTGAAGCAGCAGCAAAAATTATTTGCGAAGATATCAGATAGAAGATTTGCTTCGGGAAACTGCAACAACATCGCAGTTGTGTTTAAAGACAAAGAGGATGAGCTAGACTTTGAAACCGATCTGGAAATGGATTGCCCACACAATGAATCAGAGGTCCCAATGGAAGGGGACATAGTTATGCCGCAAGGTATCAAATATTTACTATTAAAAAAAACTTTTATTTGTAATATTAATAGTTATAAAAACACCCACTAATTCCATTCGTCTATTTTCTATTTTGCAAATGTCGGTGAAAAGCAGGGACCCTCAAATAAAAGAAAGCGGAAATAGTACTTTGTTTTTTTAAGTAAATGTACTTACTAATGTACATAATTATTTATAATTAAGTAATAATTCATAAAGAGTCGTCGTTTTTATTGTTAGCAACTTCATTGTAAAATATAGTCGATCATAATATCTTCAGTATCATTTAAAGTCAATCTTTGCGAAAAATGGTCAGTTTTCATGTTAAATCTAATGTACAGGGCCATATAATTCCTATTTTCCGGAATTTTTTTATTGTCACACCACATTTTGAACTTCGAGAACTTTAAGAACTGGAATCCGTGTCAGCTTTTATACGTTAAAGCCTGTGTTAGTTATTTCATTTACATTATTTAAAAGTCAAATTAAGAAATTATTACTATTATTATTTTATAATAGCAAATGAAGCTTTTGATCTTAAAAATGCTCATTTTTATTTATTTTTTTGTTATGAAAGAAACAATGACCAGCAGATTAATAAAATATAGTCAATAATAATATATTTAGTATTATTAAGTGGGGAAATTTTGCGTAAAATGGTTGTTTTTCATGTTTCATCGACGTACGGTGCTGTAATCACGTTTTTCAGAATTTTTTGCTTTTCACACCCATTTTTGCGACTCTCTCGCGGCTAAACCATTGATCACAGAAAAAAACTTTAAATACATAAAATGTAGGAAATTTTGTGCTCTTTAATTTATGTATAGATGACTTTTATGTAAAATGCATAATTTTGAAGTTTTTTAGAAAAAACGAAAAAAAGCCACGTTTTTTGCACGTTTTTTGCCAAAAAAACGTGTTTCCGGGGAGAAATTTTGTTGGATAATGCCAGATTCGTGTTCAGCGACCCAAAAAACATAAAGGGAGCCAAAAATCAAAACTACACCAAAACTTGCATTTATTTGTCTTTTTTGAGCACGTAATGCCTGGACTATAAAGCAAGACTTAATAAATCTAAATTCCTAAAAAATGTAGCTTGCAATTCATATTTTTTTTCAATTATTAATTTAATAACTCATTTCATAATTTTTTTTTAAATTTAAAAATTGAATGCATTTTTGCTTAGATTATTTAGCACTATAACCACATAAAAAATTTTTACATTAGGATGATAATTTCAAGAAATATTAATAAAAATATTACAATGTATTTTATCGTTAGAAACACTAAATTTTTAATGTTTATAATTAAAAATTTGTTATTCAAATGAATAGAAATTTGGTCTCTAGGCATAGTTTGAACCGAAAATTTAAAATATCTTATTAAAATCGTGTATTGCTATTGAAAAAAATAAAGTTTGGATTCGTTTTAATGTGTAGATGCCCCCCTAAGCAAATTTTATATACATTATTTAAAAGTAGATTTTATTTCTAATCGGTAGATATCTGTAACATTCTTCTACATTAATTTTGTTAAGGAGTTAGTGTGAGGTGTTTACTTTTTTTTCCCTCGACTGTATTTGAAAACTAAATCGAAAGCAAAACGGTCGAATTTCTTTGATTCCCATCGATATCGCAGTGTTAATTTGGTTATGGAGAAAAGAAATGTCAGAAGAATGTGTGCGAATTGCAGTAAAACAACATCATTAATTCTTTCCGGCACAGTGGTGCCACTCCGGTCACACTTGATTTTAATTCCAAACTTGCTGTCGCACCAAGAATATTTATATAAAATTTTGCTTTTATAATAAAAACTAGATAAGAAGTTCTTAATTTCTAAAAAAGTCGTTTGTAAATTCCGGTGTCAGTCAATAAATTCTCATTTTACCAGAATCTATCTGAGCCAGAAAGGGCTAACAAGGAAGGTCTCCATACGGGCATACTCAGAAAAATCTGAAAAAATTACAGAATGTTCTTCTCATATAGTTATGTATGTTTATAAAAAAATTTCGGCGGAACCTCCTTATAACGTCCGTAAAAAAATAATAAAAATTTCGTTTATTTGGCGATTTATCTCCGGTTGGCGAAAAACGAAATTTTGAAAAATACGGTTTTACGTTTCGAATACTTTTTAAAGAAAGAACTTTCTATGTTCAATTTATTTAAATAAGTTTAGTTTAAGTAATTTTAGTTTTGCATTTTTACTTTACTTTGAGTGTAATTTTGTCATATACGTTTATATGTGCTTATAACAAAATGAAATTAATATATTTTATCATTTAAAATACAATTTAAATTGATTAAATTGTTCCAAATTGAAAAATACACTGTTAAAAATTTGCTGCATTTTGTTGCAACGCACTCCCTTGCTTGTATAGAAAACGATTACTTGGCCGTGAAATGGAGCTTTCTCATTGGTTGGGATAGAGATATTATATACAAGTGGTGGAGTGCGTTGCAACAAAATGCAGCAGATTTTTAACAGTGTATGACACGGTCAATTCGCCGTGCTATGGAGCATTCTCATTGGTGAGAAGAGAGATATTCTATAAAAGTAGTGGAGTGACGTTGCAGTAAACGCTGCAGATTTTTAACAGTGAAGTCAATTAAAATCAATTTTCAGATTCGTTAAAATCGTCTGCTTTTGGCGAGGAAATGCACTGCTCGCCAAATCCCGCGTCGCTTTCAGCTTTTCACGCCAATTATTCCAAACTATTTTATTTTTTTACATATCTAATAATGTAATTCCGCCGCTAATTTTCATTGATCTTTTATTACCAACATGAGTAGTTTAATTCGTATTTTTTTTCAAAAAATTCTGAGTATGCCCCCAATGGAGACCTTCCTTGTAAGACAAACAAAACAAAATTTTGCTTTCATGCGATGGCTAGAATCGCCTGCGAATCGTGGTCATATTTGCCGCAGAGAGGTTTCAAATCGTACCAGACTTTTGTTATTTTCTATTTTTGTTAAATCTGTTCATGCACATGGAATGCCATTTCCTACCACATCGAAGAAGCCGAATAATTTTTTTAATTAATTATCTTTTTCTATATTTCCTATAATTATCGATTGTCTCAATTATCGTAAAAAAATGCTTCGTAATAATTGATCTTAACAAAAAATAACGTTAAAAACACAGAAACAGAATCCTCTAAAGCTTCATGACCATTACTTAAAGTTTTAAGCAGTGGTAATCAAAACTTAGAGGTTTTGAAACAGCTATATGCGGTTTTTATGTACTTTTATTTGTGTGTTTTTAATGTTGATTTTCCTTCTTCATATATTATCACAAAGTGTAATCTGCCTTTCTTTTTATGAATAACTTATATCACAACCAAAGAAGAAATAAAAACTCTAACAGGATACTTTTTAGGTGCGTTCGTAATTATATAAATACTTAGCACCTATTGTTGTCGCTCAGTCCGTCCGTCTGTCTGTCCGTCTGTCCGTCTGTCTGTCCGTCTGTCCGTCTGTCTGTCCGTCCGTTTGTCCGCATATAACAACGCAAAAACTACCCAACCGAATCGTTTGAAATTTAAAATACATAATTATAACATAATTTTGTCGAGTCATTTCAAATTTTATGAAAATCGGATGGATAGATCAATTACAGGGACAATCAAAAGGATTCCGTTACAGTACGGTCAATGGGGAAAAAAGTTTCAAATGCATTTTAATCGTTTGAAATTTAAAACATATAACTATTGCGTAATTTTGTTGAGTCATTTCAAATGTTATGAAAATCGGATGGATAGATCAATTACAGGGACAATCAAAAGGATTCCGTTACATTACGGTCAATGGGGAAAAAAGTTTCAAATGCATTTTAATCGTTTGAAATTTAAAAATATAATTATTACGTAATTTTGTCGAGTCATTTCAAATGTTATGAAAATCGGATGGATAGATCAATTACAGGGACAATCAAAAGGATTCCGTTACATTACGGTCAATGGGGAAAAAAGTTTCAAATGCATTTTAATCGTTTGAAATTTAAAAATATAATTATTACGTAATTTTGTCGAGTCATTTCAAATGTTATGAAAGTTGGATGCATAAATCATTTACAGAGACAATCAAAAGTATTCCATTACATTACGGTCATTTGGGAAAAAGTTTCAAATGCATGTTAATGATGTTACATTCATTCGAACATAATAGAATTGGCATGGATCTATGAAATATATACTAAAATATGCCTTCTGTACAATCTGTGATGCAAAGAATTTTTATTATTAAATTACAAGGCCACACAAAAGTATTCCACTACGTAATGCTATACTGGGAAACATTGTTTGGACGTGTTTTAGTTATATTCAATTATTTCACATTTTATGAATAAAATATACTTTGCTGAGGTGTAATGAAAATTACTTCCTGCATATTTACAGAAACGTAAAGATTTCGACTACGATACTGTATCCGGAGTACGCTCTACTATATCAGCAAGATCTGAATATTTTTAAAACTTCGTTATCGAACGAACGCACCTCATTCGCTACGTTCACGTGCAATTTCCAACTTGTTTTTATATTCCTGTTGTCCTCTCCGGTATTTTTCTAATATAAAGTTTGAAGCATCTATTTCTCGCAAATATTGTCAAAGAGAATGTTAAGTTTTTGTGCTATGAGAAAATGGTGCCAGTTAGAATGATAAAATAGTCGCCTGTAGCAGCCCTGCTTTAATAAACTGAGGTTTCTACGTCCAAATCTCAATACAAGATCGCCAAATTAAAACCTAAACTTGGGATATACAGTAAAAATGATCATGGTTCTGTAGCCGAGGAGACAACGTCGTCCGATTTCAATGTACACTGGTGTCCAAAAGTTAAGCATAATTGGTAATTAAGTAAGTAATGAAAAAAATATAAATCAAAATGTGGTGAAACTCCAGGTGTGTAAACAAAACAGTACGCGTCATATATTTTCGCGAAGAGTTTTCCCCCAAATCGAACAGGGGATCGTCAACAAATTGAAAAAGAACCAAGATCTTTCGGATAACTCTGTCAAAACTAATGTAGCAAAAGCGTTCCAACTGCACATTATGATTAAGTGGCTTATTGTAATGTACTGTGTTTATTTTTATAAAGATAGCATGTATACTCTTAGAGAAATTAAGATTTTTATAAAAACAGCCCTAAGTTTTTTGCTTATAATTTGCAGCGTTCTTAATATAAAATAATGTTCTTTTCTGAAATTATGACAAACATCATGGTACACAATACCCTGTCATCAGAATATAAAATTAATAAAAATTGTATGAAAAATGAGCAGGTTTACTAAATAATTTTTTACTGCGCATGCGTGAACGCTATTAAAATTTTATTTGCATATTATGTTAGTTAAATGTGTACAGCAACTTTTGTGAAAGTCTCAAAAACATAGATTAAAAATTCTGAAAATTATCGTTGATAGAATGAGATCAAAATATTTTATTCCCTAATGAAGCAAAAAGATGAGGGGCTGTATCCATATTCCATTGTTTCGTGCCTAGACAATATTGCACGTACAACTGTATTTGGAAAAAACCCCTGATATTTTGCTTCCTTTTAGGAATAACGGATTTTGAGTTGATTCTATAGACGACAATTTTCCAAATTTTCAAGCTATGTTTTTGAAACTTTTACAGAAGTTGCTCTATACATTTAGCTAACACAATATGCAAATGAAATTTTGATATCGTTGACGCATGCGCAAAGAAAAATTATTTACTAAACCTACTCGTTTTTCATACAATTTTTATTATTTTTAAATTCTGATGACAGGGTATTGTGTACAATGATGTTCGCCATATCTTCAGAAAAGAACATTATTTTATATTAAGAACTCTGCAAATTATAAGCAAAAAACTTAGGACTGTTTTTATAAAAATCTTAATTTCTCTACAAGTATACATGCTATCCGTATAAAAATAAACACAGTACATTACAATAAGCCACTTAATCATAATGTGCTGTTTGAACGCTTTTGCTACGTTAGTTTTGACAGGGTTATCCAAAAGATCTTCGTTCTTTTTCAATTTGTTGACGATCCCCTGTTCGATTTGGGGGAAAACTCTTCGCGAAAATATATGACGCGTACTATTTTGTTTACACACCTGCAGTTTCACCACATTTCGATTTATATTTTTTTCATTACTTACTTAATTACCAATTATGCTTAACTTTTGGACACCAGTGTATGTCAATATTAAGTACAAATAATTTCTTTATATCAATCACCAAATTTCAGCTTAAAAGAATTTCTAAATACTGAATCAATTCCATATCTTTCAATGAAAGAAACGACGATGTTGCAGTTGCAGCTCGAAAGTGAGATTTAAAATACTAAACAATTATTCCAATATAGTTGCAAGAGAAAATAGGAATGTTGAATGCGTTTGTGAAACAAAATTAAAACAAATGATTTTTGTTATTTAATGTATTACAAATGCTACCAAATACATTTTTAAAAAATCTTTTCATGTGTTAGATTACTTTTAAACATTAAAAATATTTTTTAGAGTTAAATAAATTTAGATTAAGGCTCTTACAGAACAATCAATTCATATGAACGAATAAAATATTTTAATTTTCTTTAATGTTTGTTTTACAGTGACACAGATATTTCCTCCTTGACATCTGATTCATATTATACTGCTGAGGAGACTCAATCCTGTTTTGAGGAATACGAGTATTACACTGCATCTGAAGATTTAGTTAATATCAATGAGGCTGTTGTGAAAACGACAAGTTTTGAATTTTTTCCAAAGGATGATTTCGACTTTAGCTCTTGCAGTGAGAATGTTGCATCTGAAATGTCAAAATGCAATAAAGAAGAAGATTGTGAAAACATCGAATTACAGAATGAGATTAAAAAACATTCTGTTGATGATGAATGTCATGACGGAGCTGAAGATTTCAGCTATTTCAACGAGAATGATGTAGAAACGACCAGTTTTGTATTTTTTCCACATGATGATTTCGATTCAAGTTCTTGCAATGAGTATGCTTCATATGAAAGATCAAAAGAAAATGCAGAAGAAGAATGTGATAGTGGTGAATCGCAGAATGAGATTAAATACGCTTCTGATGATGACGAATATGATTACGGAGCTGAAGACTTCGACTATTTGAACGAGACTGATGTAGAAACAACCAGTTTTATATTTTTTCCACATAATGATTTCGATTTAAGTTCTTGCAATGAGTATGCTTCAGCTGAAAGGTCAAAAGGTACTGCAGAAGAAGAATGTGATAATGATGAATTGCAAAATGAGATTGAATATGCTTCTGATGATGACGAATATGATTATGAAGCTGAAGATTTCGGCTATTTCAACGAGAGTGACGAAGAAACAACTAGTTTTATGTTTTTTCCTCATGATAATTTTGATTTAAGTAAAAGCAATGAGAATGTTGTGTCTGAAAGTTCAAACAGTAAAGAAGAAAAAGATTCTGATTACGTCGAATTGCAAAATGAGATTAAAAATATTCCTGCTGATAATGTTAAAAATTCTAAGATCGAAACGCTTTGTCCAGTTTACTTTGGAGGCAGTAACGAAAGAAACGGTTCTTCTGAGAAATCGCCAATTAATACATTTGGATTTGAAAGTGTAAAATACAAGGATTGTAAAAATCAAGGCTTAAAGAAATGGGCGTCGTTTGATGATTTGTTCGATAAAATACATAGACAACCCTTAAAAACGCAACATAGTCTTCAGAAATTGTCAACACTTCAAAATGATGAAATACATGAAAGGGATTTTCAAAATAACAGCGCAGGAATGTGGATAGATAGTCAGGAACAAAGCCAAAAGGTAAGATTTAAAGCATAATTTAAAAAAATGTACTCTTAGATGATTTGTTATAAAACGAATTACTTCAAAGGGAAAAAAAAATACGTGTGGCACTCGGGGACTGCCGCGGTAAAGCTATTGCATAACATTTTTTATCAACTTATGATATTATAATTATTTATTTATTTTTTATTTATGCAGTTTTTTTTTTTTTTTTTTTTTTTTTTTTTTTTTTTTTTTTTTTTTTTTGTCTTTATATTAATTCAAGTTACACTTTTTGAGCATGATGACCGATAACAATTTTTTTTTCTTTTATTGAATAAATGAGAAGTTAATATCGTTTAAAATATTTTTATTATCTTACAATACATTTAGGTTAATCAGGAATTTTTATCATTGAAGCTATACGTTTATGGTAGCTGAAATAAAAAAACATAAGTTTGAGACATGATATTCTCAAAATATCTGAAAAATACCGCATCAATGTCTGCCGAAATCTACCGAAGGATACCGTGGCGAAGTCTGCAAAACTGAAGCGACGTTAGCCGGAGTGTTAGGTTTTTTTTCTCGTTACGGAATTTCTAAATTCTTTCGCCGCGCTCAAAACCCGCGATAAAAGCTATGCAATACCTTAATAAATTACTAAAGAAAATTTGGCCGCGCTACGAAAATTAGATCGCGAGTTATAAGCATTAAATTAAATTGTTCGATCCTCATCATGGGGGATCTCCTGTCACCAAAAGTAACACTGTCTCATAATAAATTACCAAACAAAATTTGGCCCCAAAGAAAATTTGGCCGCACTACGAAAATTAGATCGCGAGTTATAAGCATTAAATTAAATTTTTCGATCCTCATCATGGGGGATCTCCTGTCACCAAAAATTAACACTGTCTCATAATAAATTACCAAACAAAATTTGGCCGCGCTACGAAAGTTAGATCGCGAGTTATAAACATTTTAAATTTTTCGACCCTCACCGTGGGGGGTCTCCTGTCACCAAAAATTAACACTGTCTCATAATAAATTACCAAACAAAATTTGGCCGCGCTACGAAAATTAGATCGCGAGTTATAAGCATTTTAACTTTTGCGACCTTCACCGTGGGGGGGGGGGGTCTCCTGTCAACAAAAAGTAACACTGTTTCATAATAAATCACCAAACAAAATTTGGCCGCGCTACGAAAATTAGATCGCGAGTTGTAAGCATTTTAAATTTTTCGATCCTCACCATGGGGGATCGCCTGTCACCAAATGTTAACACTGTCTCATAATAAATTACCAAACAAAATTTGGCCGCGATACGAAAATTAGATTGCGAGTTACAAGCATTTTAAATTTTTCGACCCTCACCGTGGGGGAGGGTCTCCTGTCACCAAAAATTAAACCTGTCTCATAATAAATTACCAAACAAAATATGGCCGCGCTACGAAAGTTAGATCGCGAGTTATAAACATTTTAAATTTTTCGACCCTCACCGTGGGGGGTCTCCTGTCACCAAAAATTAACACAGTCTCATAATAAATTACCAAATAAAATTTGGCCGCGCTACGAAAATTAGATCGCGAGTTATAAGCATTTCAACTTTTGCGACCTTCACCGTGGGGGGGGGGGGTCTCCTGTCAACAAAAATTAACACTGTTTCATAATAAATCATCTAAAAAATTTGGCCGCGCTACGAAAATTAGATCGCGAGTTATAAGCATTTTAAATTTTTCGACCCTCAACGTGGGGGGTCACCAGTCACCAAAAGTAACACTGTCTCATAATAAATTACCAAACAAAATTTGGCCCCAAAGAAAATTTGGCCGCACTTCGAAAATTAGATCGCGAGCTATAAACATTTTAAATTTTTCGACCCTCACCGTGGGGGGTCTCCTGTCACCAAAAGTAACACTGTCTCATAATAAATTACCAAACAAAATTTGGCCGCACTTCGAAAATTAGATCGCGAGTTATAAGCATTTTAAATTTTTCGACCCTCCCCATGGGAGATCTCCTGTCACCAAAAATTAACACTGTCTCATAATAAATTACCAAACAAAATTTGGCCGCGCTACGAATATTGATCGCGAGTTATAAGCATTTTAAAATTTTCGACCCTCACCGTGGGGGTCTCCTGTCACTAAAAATTAACACTCTCTCATAAGAATTTACCAAACAAAATTTGGCCGCGATACGAAAAGTAGATTGCGAGTTATAAGCATTTTAAATTTTTCGACCCTCACTTTGGGGAATGGGTTTCCTGTCACCAAAAATTAAAACTATCTCATAATAAATTACCAAACAAAATATGGCCGTGCTACGAAAGTTAGATTGCGAGTTATAAACATTTTAAATGTTTCGATCCTCACCGTGGGGGGTGTCCTGTCATCAAAAAATAACACTTTCTCATAATAAATCACGAAACAAAATTTGCCCGCGCTACGAAAATTAGATCGCGAGTTATAAGCATTTTAACTTTTTCGACTTTCACCGTGGAGAGGTCTCCTGTCACCAAAAATTAACACTGTTTCATAATAAATCACCAAACAAAATTTGCCCGCGCTATGAAAATTAGATCGCGAGTTATAAGCATTTTAACTTTTTCGACTTTCACCGTGGGGAGGTCTCCTGTCACCAAAAATTAACACTGTTTCATATTAAATCACCAAACAAAATTTGGCCGCGCTACGAAAATTAGATCGCGAGTTATAAGCATTTTAAAGTTTTCGGCCCTCTACGTGGAAGGTCACGTGTCACCAAAAGTAACACTGTCTCATAATAAATTACCAAACAAAATTTGGCCGCGCTACGAAAATTAGATCGCGAATTATAAGCATTTTAAGTTTTTCGATCTTCACAATTGGGCGGATCTCCAATCACCAAAAGCTACATTATCCTACCTTGTTTTATCTTAAGACGATTCTTTTCTATACACATTCTAATAGGAATTTTTATTAATTATATTAAAATTAACACTATCTCATAATAAATTACCAAACAAAATTTGGCCGCGCTACGAAAATTAGATCGCGAGTTATAAGCATTTTAACTTTTGCGACCTTCACCGTGGGGGGGGGGGGTCTCCTGTCACCAAAAATTAACACTGTTTCATAATAAATCGCCAAACAAAATTTGGATCTACAAAATTCGATCCTCACCATTGGGCGGATCTCCAATCACCAAAAGCTACATTATCCTACCTTATTTTATCTTAAGACGATTCTTTTCTATACACATTCTATCAGGAATTTTTATTACTGAAACTATAGATTTATAGTAACTGAAATAAGAAATACTAGCAGGGGTGACCGAGCTCAGCTCGGTCAAAATTAACTTTGTTTTCAACTCGATATAGTATTATTACTGTAAAACATGTTATTAATAATAGTATTATTTACAAAAACAATCAATAAGAAAACTATGTTTGTATGCACATGTTCATAAATTTTACTTTATTTTAAAATTTACAACGAAAGGACATCAATCCAAATCACTTTTTTAGCTCGACTCTGATTAGTTTAACTATGCATCTCGAAGACTATTAGAATGTATAAGAAATTTCTTCACATTCTGAAAGACAATATTTTTTGCCAGATATAACGAAATTTGGACACATTCTTTTATTTGGCGCCAAATATGTGTTTTGGTTTCGTAACCTTAATAGTCGATTTTTCGGCCAAATTTCGCCAGTATTTTGTTAAATATCGCCAACTTATTGGCTTTTGCCATAGTCTCGTGATCCTGACCCTTATTACCCAAATGATCCACTAATCACATATGATCAAACATGTGACTTAGCTCAATGGTCTTCAGGTAATCAAAAACAGTAGAGTATAAAATGAATCAAAATCATTTAAGCCATTTCTTAAGTAAAATTAGCTTGACAGCATTCAGCAATGAAGCGATATGACCCACTAATATAATTTTGTTTAATATGCAACTCAGCTCAATAGTCTTCTCGCGACAAAAGACGTTCCGTTGCAAAATTTAGGTAAAACTGACTGACCCGAACCCATTAAGACCTAAAACGACCCACTAATTGAATTGTTACGTGCATGTGTCCTATCTCAATGATTTTCCTCTGCCCGAAAACGATATAATAGAAAATATACTCAAAATGGTGAGAACAATTTTCTAGATAAAATTAGCATGACCCACAAATGGCCCTTATATCGAAATCTCTCGAAAATGTGACTTAGTTCATTAATTTTTGCGTGTCGAAAAACGTTAAATACAAAATTTAGATAAAATCGATTGAGCCAATTTTTAGGTATAAATAGTTTGACCTTGACCCATTATGACCCAAAATGACTCATTAATCGAGTTTTCTCAAACATCTGACCTAACCCAATGATTTTCTTGTGTCCGAAAACGATATAATATAAAATTTAGTCAAATTTGCGCGAGACATTGTCTAGATAAAATTAGAATAACCCAAAAGTGACCCACTGATCGAAATTTCTCGAACATGTGACATAGCCCAATGATTTTCTCGTGCCAAAAATATGCTGTGTACAAAATTTCGTTAAAATCGATTCATCCGTTCTTTAGATATAGCTTGACCATGACCCATCATGACCCACAAATGACCCTTATAATCGAAATCTCTCGAACATGAGACTTAGCCCATTAGTTTTCTCGTGTATAAATATTGTTACACTCAAAATTTCGTTAAACTCGATCGTGCAGTTCTTTAAAGATAAATAACTTGACCCAGACCCTTTATGACCCAAAATGACCCATTAATCGAAATTTCTCGATCATGTGACCTTGCCCAATGATTTTCTCGTGCCAAAAAGTGTTGTATACAAAATTTCGTTAAAACTGATCCACATGTTTTTTAGATATAGCTTGACATGACCCGTTATGACCCATCATGACCCATAAATGACTCTTATAATCGAAATCTCTCAAACATGTGAGATAGCCCATTAATTTTCTCGTGTGAAAAAACTTACATACAAAATTTCATTAAATTTGATACTGTCGTACTTTATATATAAATAGCTTGACCCAGACCTTTTATGACCCAAAATGACCCAGTAATCGAAATTTCTCGAACTGAGACCTAGCCCAATAGTTTTCTCGTGCCAAAAAAATGTTGTATACAAAATTTCGTTAAAATCGATCCACCTGTTCTTTAGCTATAGCTTGACCATGATCCATTATGACCCATCATGACCCACAAATGACTCTTATAATCGAAATCTCTCGATCGTGTGACTTAGCCCATTAGCTTTCTCGTGTCAAAAAACTATTACAGGCAAAATTTCGATGAAATTGATTCTGCGGTTCTTTAAATATGAATAGACCCTTAATGCTTGACCCAGACCCTTAATGACCCAATATGACCCATTAAAATTTTTTTTCGAACATGTAACCTAGCCCAATGTTTTTCTCGTGCCCGAAAACCATAGAATGCAATTTTTAGTCAAAAAATCTCTAGATAAAAATAGCATGACCCACAATGACCCCAAAAATGACCCACTAACCGAATTTTCTCGAACATGTTACCTAACCCAATGGTCTTCTTGTAATCTTTGATAAAATATAAAATTTGGTCAAAATCGTTAGAGCCGTTTTTAGATAAAAATGGCTTGACCCATAATGACCCAAAATTGACCCACTAATCGAAATTCTTCGAACATGTGACCCAGCCTAATAGTTTTGTTGTGCCAAAAAACGATTGGATAGAAAATTTCCTTAAAATCGATCCAGCCGTTCTCTAGATATAAATAGCTTGATCTTGACCCATTATGACCCAAAACGACCCAATAATCGAATTTTCTCGAACATGTGACCTAGCCCAATGGTCTTCTCGTGCCCGAAAATGGTAAAATCCAAATTTTTGCGAAAATCGTTAGAGCCGTTTTTCAGATAAAATTTACCCCCCCCCCCACACACACACACAATTTTTGCTCGCATTATAGTATAAGTTTGAGACTTGATATCCTCTAAATATCTGAAAAATACCGCGTCAATGTCTACCGAAGTCTACCGAAGGATATTATGCCGAAGTCTGCCGAACTGAAACGATGATTAGCCTAGTGTTAGGTTTTTGCGGAATTTTTAAATTTGTACGGAATTTCTAAATTTTTCTCGTTACAGAATTTCTACATTCGGTCGCCGCGCTCAAAGCCCGCGATAAAAGCTATGCAATAGCTTAAAAAAAGGGAAATCTTTTTTAAAATGTTAGGAAATTAAATTTTTTTAGAATAATTGTAAAAAGGAACAAAAAGTAAACATTCACATAGATAAATTTCCAAATAATATCTATAAAATCTTTTCTAACAAAATTTTTATAAATTACAATATTAACTCTACTGTTCAAGAAATATATATAACGCCGTTTTCAATTTTGAACTTCCGTGGAATATAAGTTTGAAATCTAATTTTATATTAGTTAAACTATTTTTTTTTTTTTTTTTTTTTTTTTTTTGTTAATATTCTTTTCTTTATTTTTCAAAAGTTGAATTCCTAAAGGAGATTGCTTAGCAATGAAACTGAGTCTGTGGAGTATTAACATCTTGTCACCAATTTTCTCTTATGCAAGAACCTCGTTTAGGGTGACTACAACCCAGCCTGAACATATTGCACACGACCATTCTTCCCATCCCTAATCAAACATGTTCACTCCGGATCTTTGTAGAAAAATTCAAAGATACAATATACTCATATAGACTAGTGTCGAAAAAGCACGACGTGTTGACAGGGCAGACAAAAAATAGTTATGTAAAATAAAATAAAAGGTATTCAAGAAAATGGTATCACAATAAACGCAACAAAGAGGTCATAACAACTTCTGAGTATTAACACAAAATCTAAACACATTATTAATTGAATTGGTCAGCAGAGAAAGTATTAGCATGCAGTAAAAACAAATCGATTAATAAAATTACCTTCGCAATCAGAAAGGAAACTTTAGAACGGCATTGTAAAGGAAATACTACTTAAATATTGTAAAATGTAAAAAAAAAAAAAAAAAAAAAAAAAAAAAAAAAAAAAAAAAAAATTAAAATTATAAAATTATGAATTAGTAAAACTAAGGAACTTTAATAAAGAAACAAAATTTATGAATTAAAATACAAAAGAAAATTCGTAGAATTCCCTATGTGTGCCAATCGCCTCAACTCTCCTCTTGTCTCCTCCTACCAGATGTTGTTGAGTGTAGAAATATATTTTTGTACAACTTTCATGACACGGGAAACAGGCAAATTTGAGGTCACATGTTTGATAGTAGGTGAACCATTAGTATTGAGTGACCAAAAAATTAAACACCCCTTATTTGAAAATAACTAATCTGACAGTGACATAGATTAATGTAATTGCTTATAAAAAACGCTCAGCTTTTTACAACAAGGTTAGCATGGAAGTTACCCTAAAAATGGGTAAGACGGGATATTTGAGCGACTTTGAACGAGGTATGATGGTCGGTTCAAGAAGTCCTAGTGCCAGCATTTCTGACATGACAACTCTTTTTAATATTTCCTTGCTTCACAAAATCTAGGGTATTTCGATAGTGGCACTTGACGGAAAAACATCAAGCGAAAAATCCTATGCTGATCGAAAAAGGCTCGTTCATGAGAGAGGTGATAAGCGAGTAGCGCGTACGATTCGCAGCAACAGAAAGGCAACAACACGACAAATTACAACTGAAATCAATCCAAGTTCATCAGAAAGCATATTCAAATTGAACACAAGTTGGACTTAGTAAAAGATGGTCTTTAAAATTTGGAGGCTATCAAGAGTTACTTTGGTATCACAGAAAAATAAGAAAAGTTGTGGGCGAAAGAATGATGAAATTGATCACTTGAAGACTGAAAAAGTAGCCTAGTCCGTTTCCTGATTAATTATGTAGATGGCAGAATCTGAATATGGGGCAAACGGATCGAATTCATGGATCCCTTCTGCCAAATATTGATTCTTTGGGCTATTGGCGATGGAGTGGGGAAAGTTTTCTTGTGGTAAACCAGATCAATTGATACCCGAGGGCAAAAATATGAAGAGTACAACTTAATTTAACATCATTGGCAAAAATCAGAACAGCACTGCTTACTTTAACATCGTTGCTGATCACGTGCATTCGTTAATAGCTATAACGTTGACTTATGGAAATTATACTTTTCAGCAAGACAATATACCTTACTACTGTGTCCGATCGGTCTTAAATTGGTTTGAGGAACATCAATATGAGTTTACCTGATTCCATAGCCAACTTTGTCTCGTGACTCAACCCTATTGAAAATATCTGGGACGAAGTCAAATGCTGCCAGTATGTCAGCATGGCACAACATCCTTTATAATCCTAGAGAATGATTAAAAAATAAACTTACAATAGACTACTCTTTGAGTCTAAAATAATATGCTTGATGTGAAAGATATCTCTGTAGCATGGCACAGAATATGTTCTATTTTGGTGCCATGGCGACTGTTATACAATCTACGGGTCTTTCTAAGGAAACTTACACGAATTTACGTAGGAACTGAACAATATGTGGAAAATCTATAAATTAGCAGTTTTTCTTTATATACATGAAAACAGTGATCAAACATTTTGTAAAAAAAATTACTAACTTGAAAGCATCAATTTATTTTTATGCAAATTATTAAGTGTAAAATAACACGCTAAGCAATTCCATATACAATAGACGTCGACTAGAACTTAAATACACAAAATTTTCTTTAATTAAGTAGATTATACATAATTTTTTCTTATATTTACTTTATTTTCTGAAATAATTTAAATTCATTTTTTTTCCAGCACTTATCATTCGATAATGAAGATTTTGAGTTCTCTGAAGAGACGGTTAAGCATATGAAAGATGAAATTTCTGGCAGAACTGACAGTGGGTATGAAAAATTGTGTTGTATTTTTGTTTTTCTTCAATTAGAATACCTAAATCTTTGCATTATTACTTGTCATTAACGTCTGAAATGTAAATTGTAACTTGTTTTGTTGTTATTTCCTCTGTGGCGTCTTTGTATGCAAACAACTTTTTTCAATTTAGTTTTTGAATCAACGTTTTAAGTTCAGTTATTTTTCACTAGAACATTGAAATTTTTTAAAAAAATTTTTATTAAAAATAAGCTTACATAATAGAAGAAGAATCTGCTACCAAAGTATGAGTAAAATATTAAGAACATTGCTCATCTCGAAAAAAATATATTATCTTGAAGGTAAAGTTCGCATTTTCCGCATCAGAGAATTTTGCTAGGTTAAATATGACAAAACACGGGGTAGTTGGTAGAATTCTGTGAATTTCCGACAGTTAGAAACAGAACCTGAAATTTATTGAAGAAAATTTAAGTAACTCGAAATATGAACCGTATTTAACATACAAGCAAACGTTCAACTTGAATCCGAAATAAAAATTTTAAACTCGAACTAATCAAACCTGAGAACAAGAATAAAATACAATTTTAAATGCAATTATGGAAAATTATCCTACAAATATAGCTAGAAACTCAGTTTTATTTTTAGATTGAATATTTAATGTATATATATATATGCTGTAGATGAGTTTAGATTGCCAAAAACTGGCATAAGTATAAAACCTGAGCCTATGTTGGACATGGGCTCGGGGTAACAGGCTTGAGCCGAGATTGTCTTATCTTCAATATATACTCATTCATGTTCAAATATAGTGTTTTCTTCAGTAAAAAAATGACTTTAAATGATATAGAATATTCATTTGAAATATAAAGCTTCATAAATAGAGTATGAATAAATAGTCCATATTTTCAACATAAATAGATTGTAATTCGTAATTCTTTTTTTTTTTTTTTAACTATTTGGAAAATAGTTGTTATGTTCGGTAGAGAAATGGAAAATCGAAGTATATCTGAATCTTTTTATTGGTTGAATTCCGCAACTTATTTTATTTTATCCGTTTTCTGATTGGTCCATGTTTAATGTCCAAAAAGGAAGTACTTTTGTTGCCACAATGACAAAAAAGTAATAAAAACTTAAATAATAATAATAATTTGAAAACAAATTGTAGTAAAGATTTTAAACAAATTTCATTTAAAAGCGCATTTTTTTTTCTCTACGCAACGATGTAAAATATTAAGATGTGCGATGTTATAAGTTTAATTGTAAAACTGAAATTTCATTTAAAATTTGTTTATTATATGTCCAGGTATATTAATGTTTAATCCATGTCGTATGTAATATGAGGCATTTAGAAGTCAGTCTGATTAACTCCATCAAATTAAAAATGAACATATTAAACAGGTTGTATATCAATAAATTACTTTTTTTTATCATTATTCTAGGAATATTAATATTTAATGCATGGCGTACGTAATATATGACTCGTTATGATAATAAAAATTATGTTTCTTCTTCTTCTTCTTCTTCTTATTATTATTATTATTATTATTTAAATTCGAAAGTTTATTTATAAGTCTTTAAAATTTGCGTCGTTGAAAATATCATTTTCCAAATAGTCGTTCTAATTTGTTAAGTTACAGTTTTATATTTAATTAATTAATTAATTTATATATTTATTTATTTATTTATTTTGAAAAATTATTTAAAAGAAAATCATTTAACGTCCATATCCTGCTTTTTCAGTAATCTGTACCAGAAAACACATGTTCCTGGAGTTGATGTGCCTCCCACCATATATGACGAAAATGACCCATTTGAGGAAACCGATGAAGGGAAAGGGGATTCGCCGATATGGTGCGACAGCGAAGAACAAGTGGAGCTTCTGAACAGTTCACTTTGTAACTTATTTGAATTATCAGACGAAAATGAAAGTGAAGATCAAAATGAAGATGCTTCTGATGAATCACAGCAGGTAAATATATTATTGTACATTTTCACAAATTTATGTAGATAATACTAGAGATGTTCTATTTCACTTTGCAATGACTTGTCAGCAGTGTATCGCGACCAACGACATAGTACGTAAAAAAATAGAAAAAAAAAAGTAAGTGTTTTAGACCATCTAATTGATCAATCGACTTAACTCACTTGAGCAGCGGTGGAATATATTTAATCCCATCTAATCGAAACAAGATACGCACCAGAAACTTTCAACGAAATTTTATATTTTTAACTTTGGCGGTAAAAGTTATTTTTATTTATTTTTTTTTCCGATTTTTTCGGTGAGAATTTAACATAACATAAACATAACGTGCTTGTCTCTCAAGCTGTAAAAAAATCTCATTTATAAAACAATAATTCAAATATGACATAATTTAGACTTATATTTTCACATAATTTACTTATAATTTTCATATAATTTACACATAATATTTTCAGACATAATTTAATCATTAATTTTTTCTGTAACTATAGTCTCACAGATCGCTACTTTACTTTCATTTTTCACAGTTTAATTATTCAATTTCTGTTCAAGTAGATACTTGTAAAATTTTGTTTCGTTTAAAGATCCGTTATATCCATAAAAATTTCTTAATAGATGATTTTTGATTATGAAAATTCTCTACATGAGCTATTTGTTTAAGCGATCGCTCACAGTACTACGCAGTAATTTCTGTAGCAACCATTAAGAGCTGCGGCCAATATGTGGCAAACAATAATAGAATTTGCTCAAACATAGCAAAAATTTACAATTCTAATGTTAGAAAACAACATCAATTACGATTATCATTGCAGCTTTCAGGCGTAATTCAATCTTTGTGGTTTCACACACCGCTGCTTTTTTTTTCATTTTTCCAGTTTAATTTCTAATTTACAGTATCACAAGATACTGGTGAAATTTCATTTTGAAATGTTTAATGGTAAAAATATTGCACATTCATGCATAATGATTAAAGTAATTTGTGAAAAAAATAGTTTTAATAAAGGAAATACGTCTTGAATTAAAAATAATTGTGTTCTTGTCCTGCGCAGTCGCCTTCTTTAAATTGGTTCCGAACGCCCAATTTGAAACATTCTCTGGAATATCTCCCGCATTTAGCAAAAAATGGTAAAACAGTTCCGTTGCACAGTCTTTTACTAATTTCTCCTGCCAGTTTCTTTTGTTTGAGAACAAAAATGTATAAAATACTATGCCAAAAAGTAACCAATTTATAAACAGCTTTAATTTTTTTTTTAATATTATTGTTTTTCTGTCTATAGATATTATGAATTTGCTTCGTATAGTTTGGAATATGGTCTTTTAATTAATATTCTGATACTTTTGTTTTCTTACAGAAGCCTAAAAAGAAAAGAATACAGAGGCTTAGAGAATTTATAGCCAGAATGTTCTGCTGTGTCAAAGCGCCACCGTAGATTGAATTACTGAGAAATACAGTCACATTTTCCAACTTCCACCTCACCTTCTTCAAAAGCAAAAAATAATCTAATTTTTCGCACTTCAATTTTTTTTTTACAATAGTGATATCTACATCCAACAAAATAGAAAATAAATAAACAATAGTCAAAGACCCTTGTGTTTTCATTTTTTGTTGTTATTCTTTGTTGTATAGTTTGCTTAGGAATCCATGAAAACGAGGAAAAATATCTCAATTAAGACCACAGACGACATCTTGATTGCGTGCTGATTAGCAATTATTATTATTATTATTATTATTATTATTATTATTATTATTATTATTATTATTATTATTAGTAGTAGTAGTAGTAGTAGTAGTAGTAGTAGTAGTAGTAGTAGTAGTAGTAGTAGTAGTATAATCATCATCATTATTATCATTATTATTATATATTTATTACCATGTAGTTCACATAAAACAGTTAAAGAGTATTTTAATTAATAAATAACAGAAAAGTGATAGATAATTCTATTCAGAGTGAATTCGACTCATTTTATTATTTTTATTTTATTTATTTATTTGTGTATTTATTTGCAATTATCAGCATAGAGTTCCAATCATGATATCCGGATTAGAAATAGATTGTCCGATGTAGAAGAAAACTGTCTTGGATGAAAAATTTTAATGTACATATTTTTACTTACCCCTTAATAACACACAAAAGATTTCTTGTATGAAAAATACTTGCTTTGATATTTATTAAAATCTATACTTTTGTACATACTTCATGCTAGGTGGTAATAGTCAAAACGAATGAAAAAAAGGTTTTCTTGCAGCAGACTTTTTCATTTTGACAATTTCAATAATTAACAACTTGAAGGGAATTAAAAATTTAAATTTTAATACCAAAATGCTACAATAACACCAGAATTTTAGAATATTTTTTTTTTTTTTTTTTTTTTTGTAATACACGTTAAGAAACGCGTTGACATAAAGCTTAAAATTGAATTATGAAGTTACTTTGGTGCGTATGGATATTAAATATGCTTCGTTCTTCTTCTCTGACATTATATTCACAACATTTGCTTGGGAACATCTCAAATTTTAAAGATAAGGCTATCATATATTTTTTGCTTTAAATAGATTACTTGACAATATATTATGCTAAAAATAAATAAATAAATAAATAAATAAATAAAAAATAATTTTCAGTTTGATTATTTTATGAAGAAATTTTCAAAGCGATAGTTTTGATTACCGTTGGGAATACGTTGAAAAGGATTTTTACTTATAGAGAGAGATCCTAGGGCCCCAGACATTACTTATTTTCTCACAAGTAAAATGTATTGGATAAAGTAGTGCTAGTACGTGCTATGGGCGTAGTGATGACTGCTAGTTTGGACCGACGGCCAATTTACGGGTACCAGGTACCAAAAGTAGGTAACACTACGAACTTTTTTTATTTTCTCAGTCTTGATTTTTATACATGATGCTCAGGGAACTATTTCAATACTTTATGTAAGCTCCCAGACCAATTGCAAGGCCAAACATCTTCCCAGACATACAAAAGAAGCGCGCTCAGCTCAACTTACCGAAGTAATTCATTTTAAGATGATAAAGCAAATAAAATGAAAAAGGAATACTGATTTTAAATAAAATCGTCTGAATTTAACCATTGTTACTTTCTTCTATCTTTACAAGAAGAAAGTATAGGATTCATGAAAATTTTCGACTTCCGGTTTTCTACGGATTTATACGTTTTAGAAGGTCCTGAACACGTTTTGACTATTTTTAGAAAATGTCTGTTTGTGAGTCTGTCCGTCTGTCTGTCTGTATCTGACAAAAAATTTGTGGGCGCTCTATCTCAAGAACTAATGTTCGAAATTTAATAAAATTTTATATTCAGTTAGACCTTGATATGAATTAGTGCCTATTGATTTTTGGTGAAAATTGGCCGGCAGGTGGCGCTGCTATACTACGTTTTTCATGATTATCAAGATTACTATACCTCAAGAACTAATGCACAGAATTTCATCAAACTTCAGATTCTGTGACCCCTTGATATACATAGACGCTGATTAAGCTTTGGTGTAAATTGGCCAGCAGGTGGCGCTGCTATGCCACGTTTTGCATGATTTTCATGGTAGCTATACCTCAAGAACTAATGCACAGAATTTCACCAAACTTCAGATTCCGCGATAACTTGAGATACATAGCCGCTGATAAGGTTTTGGTGTGAACTGCCCTATAGGTGGCGCTGCTATGCTACATTTTGCACGATTTTTGCGATAGCTATATCTCAAGAACTAATGCAGAGAACTTCATCAAATTTTAGATTCTGTTACACTAGAATATATAACATAATTAGACGCTGATTACATTTTGGTATTAACCTTGCAACAGGTGGTGCAGCTATGCTGCATTTTGCACGATTTTTCCGATAGCTATATCTCAACAACCAACGCACAGAATTTCATCAAACTTCAGATTTTGTTGCAAAATGACATATAACATAATTACACGATGATTACGTTTTGTTATAAATCCTTCAACTGATGGTGCTGCTGTGCTATATTTTACACGGTTTTTTTTTTAAAAACTAGCTATATCTCTAGAGCTAATGCACAGAATTTCATCAAACTTCAGATTCTTTTACACCATAACATAATTAGACGCTTTTTTATGTTTTGGCATAAATTGTCCAAGATATGGTATTGCTGTGCTACGTTTTGCAAATTTTTTGTTATAACTATTTCTCAAGAACAAATGGACGAAATTCTGTTAGGTCTTGACATAAATAGATGCTTATTAGGTTTTAGTATAAATTACCCAACATGATGCACTATTAAACTCATTTTCTCACAATATTAATTAAATTTTGCATTTTAGGCTTTTCGGATACCAGAATCTCATTAGGCTAAGTCAAATGTTCGAGGAAATTCGATAGTGGGTAACTTTAGAATCACCACGTCTTTTTTTTTTTTTTTTTTTTTTTTTTTTTTTTTTTTTTTTTTTAAATATTAAAATGTACTTATGAGATAGAAGAAAGTTTTGGGATTGATACATCAAACTAGTTTTTTATTGAATTTGAGTTATGAATTGGTAACACTTAAAGGGGAATCAATTCGAAATATTCCAATATTTTGAATTACTTGAATAAATATTGTAATATATTACTTTTCAAAATATTTTTTTCATTAACCTTTTAAAAGCTATATTAATTTTAAGATCAAGTAAGTTTAATCGACAATATGTTCTTAATAAAAATATCGTTTGCATTTTTGCATGAGAAGAAATTACATTACCAAACGATATTTTCAAATTGTAAAAGAAAAGTAATTATTCTAATATTTTGAATAAGCTGTATATGGTATACGCTCATACACATAGCGACACTTTATGTAAGTCTGGCTGGATGTTTCGCCCATGCAATTGGTCTGGGAGCTTACATAAAATATTGATATAGTTCCCTGAGCATCATTATATAAAAATCAAGACTGAGAAAATAAAAAAAGTTCGTAGTGTTTTTACCTACCTTTGGTATCTGGTACTCGTAAATTGGCCGTCGGTCGGTCCAAGCTAGCAGGTATCACTACGTACATAGCACGTACTAACACTACTTTATCCAATATATTTTACTTGTGAGAAAATAAGTAACGTCTGGGGGTCCTGGGATCTTGGACTAAAAGCTCCTGACTGGTGGAAAGTGATAATGGAAAATAAATTTTTATTATCGAGAGAAAAGCTAAACTGAGTTGCTACTATTTTGAAGAAATATCGTCAAAAGCATTTAAAATTAAAAAATATATATAAAAATTTAAATAAATTAAAAAATAGATAAAATGGACGCAACTACAAATAAATAGCTTTCATTAAAAAAAAAATAATAATAATTATCAAAATCGGTTAAGAAGAAAATTCAAGGCTGATGATTAAAAGAACAGTCAGGTCTTTAAAATATATAGATTGCATGAATGTCTCGTTTTAACGGCCAGATTATGAAAAAGTGGGCCACAATTTTTGACACGACACTTTTTAGCTTGTCTGAAAGAAACAGCATCGGAGGCTAAAAAAATATATCCTGTGAAGCGAATAGATCGGAATTATGCTGAACAGAACCAGATGCCCTGATAGAAGTAAAACATTTTTGGTCAGTTTTTAAAGAGTTAAAAAGATATTTGAATCTAATCAAGGGTCATTCATATAATAATGAAAGTAACGTTTGCTTCTTCCACTATAACGATAATTGGAGAATACCAGTCGTTCCTCTTTCTATACTATCTATATTATTTTGTATTTAAAAGAAAAAAATATCTGGGAAAATGCTTTTATACAACAACAGTTTTCACTTCGGAAGTCGAATTGCTAAAATATTTTATTCCATTTTCACTCGAATTGATTAGTATTTTTTTTTTTTAATCTGCATTCAAATTTTTTAAATATTAAAATACTGTATTTGAATATTTGTTTTCTGTTTAGCATTTTATTTAGCACTTACTTTGTTTTTGTGGTAAAAAGTGTAACGGCTGAAAAGCATCAATTCACCTTTTAAATGAAACACTCCATAGACTGGGATTTATTATGCTTATGCCACTAAACATAAAACTACCACCACGTTCCTATATGAAAATAAAATAGCTTTATTTAATTATAGAAAGTTTATGATTACATAAGATGAAAATTATCTTACGGTTTGGTTTGGTTTACTTTTGTCATCCGATTATCTACACTAGTGATATAGGACCAGGGGGTGCCCCTCGTGGGAGTCTTTCTTAGTGAACCTAACCCGTATTTACACAAGGTTCGAAGAAAACCACGAAAACTCCGAACGGTTAGGCCGACATGCGCGATTGGGTTCGAACCCAGCCTCTGCCATCTACCAGTTGAGATGAGAGGTCAGAACCTCTCGGCCATTGGTGGGGCAATTATCTTACGGAATTCCTATTTACAAACGATTTCAGTCTAAAAGCTTGAAAAACTGTACCGTAGAAATAATAGGGATTTAAGAATGTTGATGACAGCACTAAACTAATGTTAATAGCGATTAGGAATCAGAATAATCTTTATTGCTAATATTTTCTACTTTCTGTATTTATTATTTAAAATATTCTAGAAATGTGTCAGGTTCAAAATTTAGCTCGTCATTTTAACATATAACAGCCTTTTTTCCACTATTTTTTTCACTGAATGTCTACCATTAATAAACTGAATTTTTAAAACAGCTTTTACATTTTTGCTTTTGAAAAGCATAAGCGATAATATTTTTTAAAAGGTAAAAATGATTTTTTTACATGCATTTTCATTCATAAAATGTTAATTTTGAAAGAGGTTAAATTCAAAAAAGAAACAAACAATACAAAAATAAAATGACTGATTTATGTCTATAAATATTTCGTATATTCGAGCAATTTGCAATAGATGGCAGCACCAAAAATCCTTTACACGCTGGAAAGTAACACAGGAACCTTTTGATTAGTGTTATTTTTAGTGGTTTATTTGGTTTATTTTATGACGGCCGATAATCTGCACGAGGGATGTAAGCCCTTAAGGGGGTGGGGCGCCCTCCGTAAGGGTCTTTCTAAGTGAACCTAATCCGTATTCACAAAAGAAAATGCAAAGTTCGAAGAAAACGACGGAAAGCTCCGAAAGATTGGGCCGACGGCTGCGATTGGGTTCGAACCAGCACCTGCCAGTTTTTAGTGGATCCTTTAACGTCACTGCCATATTTTAACAAAAGTTCACATTTTTTGTTTAACTGTTCAAACAGCAAGCTTAAACAAGATATAGTAGTTTCAATCCTTTCATTTAAAGCTGTTTTTATTTTACATATCATTTTCGCAGTTAAAAAGCGTGCAGTCGCACCTTATTTCCTAGTTTTTATCAATAAGATTCATTGTTATAAACCATATATCTTCAATTAACAATATCTATTGTATTTAAATCAAAAAGTTTCATAACTGGTTCAATGAAGGCAATTCTTTCAATACTTCTTTTATTATAACAATATAAAAGCAGATAAAATGGTTCAAAAATAACTAAAAACACTAACATAGCTACAAGATAATAACATATAATATAGTGCATAATTATATATATTACAGTGTAATAATAATATATAACGTTAGTGTTTTAACTAAAATAGTTAAAATACTATTTTCCCCTTTATTTTTAAATAAAGAAAGGCTTTATTTACTTTAATAGCATTCATGTAAGGGTAAACTTAACTTTATTCGATATTGTACGAATTTCTCTTAAAAAATTGTATATTCATCTTCTTCAGAATCATCCGATAATTTGATCCATTCTTATTTAAATTCAAAGTAATAAGGTATCTTTCCTTCATTGTCTTTAAGCGACAGTTTAAAGTTCCCTTTAACCCTCCATTGCACGATTTTTTTTTTTTTTTCTGTTTTCATGAAAAAATATATATATTTGATATCTATATATCAGTCTAATAAATGGAAAAATAGAAAAATAAAATAAAAATAAAATGAAATAAAAATAAAAATAAAATAATTAAAAATAAAATTTTCAGATAAAATTTGATATTCTATAGCGTGTAACCTGTATACTCAATTAAGATTTTAAAATATTGTAATTGCTCTATTTTGCAATTAAATTGGCTTAAATTAAATTCATTTCAGCAGCTCAACAGTCTGCAATTTGCTTTACATTAATATTTTTAAGTATTCAGTAAAGAAAACAAATTAGTAACTCGTTAAAATTCAGAGAGAAAAGGAGACTGTGCAACAAGTTGAGCCATCTATAGGCATATTTTTCGTAGAAAATCAAACACATAATCTTCATGGTTTTTACACAAAAACAATGTGCAATTGATGTGTGCAGTTAAATTTTCAATAAATACAATTTAAAATGTCATAAGGTGATATTTGTTTTATTTTTGTAACCTAAAAATATCGAAAGAATTGTGTAAATTTCAAGACGTAGAAGTAGAACCTCTTCTGAAATGTGTCGTAATTAAGAAAGCCAATTACCAACACGAAGTATATAGGCGCTAAAGGGGGAGGGGGATGCGCTCCGAGGGGGTCTTACGAAAAGAACCCAACCCGTATTTATGCAACGTAATCCAAGGTTCAAAGAAAGCCACGGGAAACTCCGAATGATTGAGCGGACGGCCGCGATCGGTTTACGTCTTCTTAAATAACATTTTTGTTAAATGGAAATCATTAGCAAAAAATGAATTTTCTTTTTAAATCATGTGTTATTTCTCAACTTAAATCTTTACTCATGTGTCAAAAGCAGAAATTTAAGAAAAATTAAGTGATAATATTCATACATAAATTAAAAAAAAAAAAAAAAAAAAAAAAAAAAAAAAAAAGTACGAAAACTATAAAATAATAAAATTATTATATGCGAAACGCATGTAAATTGGATAATTAGGATTTATCTAAATTTCCCATATATTAAACATCGTCATAATTAAAGGGAATAGACTGTATTCTTTCATTCGGTACGAGGCTATAAAAATTGCTATTTTACTAATGAACAGTATCCCCGTGACGTCAAAATTGATAAAATGGCGATTTTTATACCTTCGAACTGTAACAATAAGAGGGAATAATAAAGTTCAATTCTTTATGGGTTATTATCTGGAAATAAATGTTAAACTACTGATATTCTTTTAAATATAAATTAAACTTTCTGTAATCGCCTGCATGCGATAAGTACAATAAGCAGTTTTGACGTCACAACGGGTAAAACTGCGGTTTTTATAGCTTCGAACCGAAAGGAGGAATACAGTCCACTGTGACGTCGCAGAAATACTGTTCATTATGAAGGGCTTTCATTCTTTCTGTTCGAGTCTATAAAAATCGACATTTTATGTCACGTCTCAGAAATATTGTCTAAAATACTTATTTTATGCAGATGATTACAGAAAATTACATTGATAATTAAAAGAATATAAATATTTTAGCATTTATTTCCAGTTAATAATCCGTAAAGAAATGTAGCCTTTTCTCTCTTTCGGTTAAAAGCGATAAAAATCGCCATTTTACCATACGTTACATCACAGGAATGCTGTCCGTTATGTATGTAAAACTTTTATAGTTTATTATTAAATTATATTTGAAAATCTCAATTTATCATAATTCCAAACACTTTTAAATTAAGCACTATATTACCCGTGAATATTAAAAGAGAAAAAGTTTAAAAAAAAATAACTATTACATGAGAAATGCATGCAATAATGAAAATTACGTCATTTGTTAAAACGATGCATATAAAAGATTTTCATTTCGGAGAATTTTAATGACGTCACATGGTATAAATGTAATTCGTTTCATTTTGTGTGAATTAGTAGTCGATAAATATATTTTAGAAAACTTAATATCCTTATTAAATAATGTAAGCTATATACAATGTAAAATATAAACGATGTTGCATTAAAATAAATAAAAGGAAGGCATGAATAAACTATGTCTGTTTCTGAAAATATTTAAAACACGATCAAAACATAAATTACCAGTAAATCTGCAGATCAGGAGCCTCAACGTCAGCTTTGCACATCATTTTTTTAACACATTTTGGGCAAAGTTCAACTTTCTGGAAACTGTAATTTAAAATTTTCAAATTACGTAATTATTTATAAGGATAAGAAGTTTTCAGCCATCAAATCCGTTAAATTAAAATTTTAGTTATGTTAGGAAATTCTGAAATTTTCATGATCAATTATTTTTGCTTTTTTATTATATCATAGTAGATCTCTTCAGGAAGGCTCCGCTCCCCTGAACCCCTCGTAGTCTCATTAAATTTAAATTTTCAACTTTCTATAAATTGTGCTAATGGTTATCGTATATATTACATTTCTTTATACATTTTGATTTATAAGGATAAGTAACAGTATGGACAAGCATTTTTCGTTAACCTCATAGTTCTACATGCCTGCCAACCACAAACCCTAAATCTGATGTATAAGGAACTTTTTAAAGTGTAAAATTAGTAATCTAGAGTTTTAAAAAATTTTTTCTTGCATTTTGCAGCAGTTATCGCGGAACAGACTGACAGACGGAATAAACATTAAATTCCGAGCAATTTCATGAACAATAAATTTCGAGTCCCCAAAGTAAGGCTGTGGGCAAACAGCACTACTTTTTATTACACTAAAAGAGCAATAAACCTATCTTTGTTTCCGAACGGAACAAAAGTGCAACCTCTTTAAATGATTTTTGAGGGACTGATCCTACCAAATTGACAAAGGAAGGGAGAGTTTTATCTACCCCATCTTCAGTCGTAAAGCTGTCAACTAATTTCGAGCTCGATTTTTCTCTTGAAGTTCAAAAAAGTTCACTGAAAAAGCAATTTATACATCAAAGCGCCGACACGAAAGATAAAAAATAGCGACGCCTGACCGCAAGAAGTTAGTGCTATGTGTCTGGTCCTTAAGCCTTCACTGAAGTTTCGTCAATGACGTCATTATTCATGAGTTATTGATATCCATTTTCTTGTATTTTTAACAACTACTATAAAATACCTGTTTTATTTCAATTATGACGTCATATTTTACCAAATGAATAGTTTGTTAAAAATATAATTCTTTTTTATTTCTTTTACTTCTTATTATGGTCTCCATTTTTGTCAGAAAAATTCTTATTAACGAAACAAATATCCGCGTTTAAAACTTAACAAAAAGTACTATATCTATTTTTATTTTAATTCTGACGTCCTATTTATTTATTTTTTCTTAGTTTAATTTCTCGAATGGAAATTGCTCAATTGAAACTTATTGCCATTGAAAAATAATTATTCCAGATTTTAATTTTTTTTTTTTTTTTTTTTTTTTTGGCAACGATAAATTAAATTGGTTAAATTGTATCTAGAAAGTCCTTATTGATTGTGGATGAAAATGAATGAAATTTTGAATTATTAAGGATGAATAAAATTAATAAAACATAACCTATGTTCTTTTCTGGGCTATGTTATATTTATACGCAAAGATACAAAGACATTAATTAATTCATCAGTTTTGATGTTGACTTTATTTAAATTTTCGTACGCGCTTTTAAATTATGGATAAGAATTAGGATGAATTGTTGCTTAGCAACCAACGTGAGAAAATAAAGAAAATGAAATAAATACATTTAAAATAAGTAAATCTCTAAAATAAATTAGTCTATATTATTGGAACACATTTATAAAAAATCTCCAAAACTTACAATAATAATTTAAAAAATCTGAAAAATGCGTAGACAAAATTTCAAAACAATACGAATAAATTAACCGGTAAATTTCAGTATCCATTTATCATTGAATTCCATTAATCAAATGTGTCATTTTCTCTCAAGGAAAATAAATAAATTGAAAATCATTGGATTTGCCATAGAAAAGCATTATTGCGGAAAATAAAATATTCTATATTTTCCGAACGAATGAATCAAATCTAACAAAACACTATACAGCTTAATCCCAGTGCCTAACACACCCACTTAATTTCAAGTCAAGCGAATGCTTTTTACGTCAGTTATCGCGGAACAGACAGACAGACTGACAGAAACAAAAAATTTCGTGTCTCCAAAGTAAGCCTTCACTGGCGTTTCGGCAACAAAGCATTCTGCGCTGGTATCGGCAGTTCAAAGGAACCGGTTATTTATGTAAAGGTAAAAGTTTCGTCCGACCAAGTGTTACTGAAAAAACAGTAAACCGAGTTAGAGAGAGTTTCATCCGTAGTCCCAAGAAATTGAATTGACGACGAACTGAAATTGAGAGACTGCATTCGCAACCAAGGACATCAATCTTGTATATTTTCGGTTTATTTTCACGCATAATCCATTGTTGAAACCAGTGTTCTCGCTGACATTTAAACAACGGTAGTAATTGGCTAATTAAAAATAAAAAACATTCGCCAAATGGAAAAAGTATTAGCAAAATTGATTCGTCGTGTAGCACACACAGACACACACACACACACACACACACACACACACAAAAAAAAAAAAAATCTTCAATCCCTTAATGTACCCTTTTTTTTTCAATATACTCTAAAATAGCCTAAGTTTTTATAACTGCGACAATGATTGTTTGTAATCTAATTTCAACTATCCTCTACAAATATATTTAAAATGAGTATATATTAAAAACATGTATACATGCTTCTGTAAAAAATAAAAAAAATAAAAATTGAGTACTAGCAATTTGGCGAATCTAATCGCTTGTTTACTCGCCAAATGAAGAATTTCGTCGCAATTTGGCGCAATGGCGAGCGACAGCGGGAACCCTGGTTGTAACCCAATTATGATCCGAAATAAACGCTTCGGGAACCCGGTGATTCTTTTCTAATAACTCTGTATCTAAAGCAAAATCTTATTCGCAATACGAACCATCAATGTTTTTCTTTATTTATCGAGATAACATTGTTTGGTCAACTTTCTTTGGATTTGAATTTAATTTTGTCCCCCTTTCTTCTCTTTTCCTCTGTCTCCGCCTACTATGTAAATGCACCGAGCTAAATATTACAATATTTAAATATGTAGATTTATCCATTCTACAACATATTTTTATTTAGTCTATTTATTCGACAATAAATATTTATTTCTTTTAAAGTCTTATTTTCACAGTATTAATTTCGATTACGAATGACTTACCTTTCTGTCTGTCAAACATTTGCTGATATAGGAAGAAGAAATATGATTTAAGGAATACAAATTATTTTGATACCGTCCTAATATTTAGCAATATTTTTGTCGATAATTAATATCCTCTGAAACATCTATAGTTAGCCGAAAATGAAATCGAATATTCAGTGGAACTTCACATAAAACATCCAATATATGCATTATTTAAGGCATAGGTTCCCAACCTTTTCTGGACCACCGCCCCCTTTACAAGAGAAAAAAATGTCAGCGCCCCCCCCCCCACTTCCATAATAGTTAATTATACAAAATGTTAAAATATTGTTGCATATTATCTACATTTTATCTGTCTATCTATCTATTAAGAATCACAAAGTATAAGTTAATTAAAACGATCATCAAATGTAGTAAAAAATTGTTTATTAAAAACTGAAAAATAAAAGCAAAACTAACAAGAATTTAATTAAAAAAAATACCGAAATGGTTGAGGCTGATGATTTTTCAACAATTTGTTCATGTGGGATTCCAATTTCTTTAGCCCCACCAGTGGCTGAGAGGTTTTGAACTCTCAACTGGTAGATGGCAGAGGCTGGGTTCGATCCCAATCGCGGCCGTCGATCTAACCGTTCGGAGTTTTCATGGTTTTCTTCGAACCTTTCGTAAATACGGGCCACGAAGGCCACTCCTCCCCCTGGGCCTATATCCCTCGAGTAGATAATCGCCCGACGCAAAATAAATAAACCAAAATCCAATTTCATTAACATCAGTCACATCAAAGAATCTTATACTGTAAATTAGCTACTGCACGGAACCCACTCTCAGCAAATCTGATGAAGGAAAAGCAATTAAAATTTTATGTAATCTCGCTCACAATCCAGGTTAGAGAACTATATTAGTTTTTTTTTTTTTTTTTTTTTTTTTTTTTTTTTTAATTAGAACTCTTAGTATCCATTTCTGAATTTTACTTTTAGTTCTCATTTGCTGTGAGTTCCACGATTTCCTCGTCTAAATATACTAAATACTGCTGTATCTGCATTTGTGAAGTAAATATTCCTGTTTTCATAAACTGCGAATAATGTGGCAAAGTGGCTGTATTCTCATTTACCCTAATTTCCGACGTATAATCCGCGGACCAAATAATTCTTTTTGAATCCAGAAAACTTATTTAGTGATTGAAGATAAATATTAGCGGCGATCTAATAAGCTATATTGCCTTTTAAAAAATTTCTGGGTCGAAAAGTAATTGTTTGATCCGCGAATTATACGCAGGAAATTACGGTACTTAGATTTCGTTTAAAAAAATTTCAAAAAAATGTTACCCATAGAAGCAGCTATGAGGTTTTTTGTTTTAATTAAATTCAACTCATCATCTTGCAATCACTTGATGCCTTATTAAAAATATTTATAAATTTTAAATTGATTTAATTAAAGATTCTAAACAGGTCTGTCAAATAATCGATATCATCTTTTTAATAAAATCATGTTTTAGTATATTTTTTCACCTCTGTTTTCAGTTAAGTATAATACTGAATTAAATATATTGAAAAACGATTAAGACAAATACCTTTTCAAAGAAAACGAACTTCTGTATGCAGCAGCAAAACAATTGTAATCATTTGCAAGTCTGACGCAAAGTGATAGTGGCAACTGCACTACAAAGTGAAACAATTGTTTCACTTTGTTTTGAAATGATGTTCACATAAAGTTGGCTAAATATCCTGTCATTCAATAAATTGCTTCTATTCATATTGATTACTCTAATACTGTAATGAAGCGACGTATACAGGTGTTCACTCAACAATTTTGAAACCAAATGCTGATGATATGTAACAGATTGCACAGAGAGTACATTTAGTACTGCTTGTTTCAAATGTGTTAATGAAAGCCTTATGATATCCTGTCGCTGCTTGAGCAATATCAGTAGCAAGATATTATGGAAAGGAATTCTCTTGGACTTCATGGTATTAAATATCGATTTTCTCTTCGTATTAGTTTCCAAATTTTTAGCAAATAATAACTCTTGGTATTTTTTTTTTCTTTTATGAACTTTTATTATTTGGTAACGCTGATACATCGACTTGAATGGAAAATTTGCCTTTGTTTAAGTAACAGCATGATGATATTTTACTGCCTTTAGCCATGTATTTCTTCTGTGCAGCGAATTATTACTCGATATTTTTTCTGATGATATCTGGCGGTTTCTTATGATGAAGAACTTTTTTATTATCTCTCTGACTGCCAACAGATTAATTTATCGCCGTTTGTGTGCGGTTTCCATATTTTTGCAATTAACAATATATTTTTATATGAGGCTCATAGTCCGTAATTTATTTAGAAGACGACAGAAAAGGTTTGATACATTTGAAAGTTCTAATTTTTTCTTTTCTAGTCTTTGAAAAAAAAGGACATATATTTTCCAGAGCTGCCAAGCCTCTGGCTTTTTCGATACCAATATTTTAAATTAGAAAATGTTTCTTTACTTAATTTTAACGTTTGAGCGATTTAAAATAACCATATTTTAACTACGATAATAATGGTGTACTAAAAGCTGGAGACTTGTCAGCTCTGCTTTTCCATCAGCACGCATTTATTTAAATGCTTTTGTAGCCTAGAAAGCTTCATTGCTTCATTTGGAAAAAACATTTTTTGACAAATTAAGCGCATAGGCAACGAGTGATTTTTAGGAGTGTGCGTAAATCCATTTAAAATGCTCAATATTGTACTGCCGCCATTTTTTCTTTGATTAAAATATTTTAAAATAAATTTTTCCCTATTTAAGTTTAAATAAATTTAAATTTAAACAAATTTATAGATATAATGATTTTTATCACTTTCACTAAGAAAAAAACAAATTTCTTCAATTGATTCAAATCACGGGTTCGTTTAAAAATCTCTGTTCAGACATATGTAGTCATATTTAAGAATTTTTTGTAAAGCAAGTTAATAAAAAATTACTTGTGTTTAAAACTTTCAGATAACCAATTATCGCAAATTTTGTACTCCACAAATTTTCAATTCATAAAGATTTTTAATGTGAGTCATAGTGATTTTTCGTGTTCCGCTGTGATATTTTGACATTCATGAAAGAACTGCAACTACAATGTTTTTATAATAAATTTTTGTTCTCCGCGGTTTTAGCCATTTTTCGTCTTCCACGACGATTTTTTGACCTTAATAAAATAAATTTAACCCTCAGATCTAGGTTCGTCTGCATAGATTTCCATTTAAAGGTGCAGTTAAGGTTTTCGTCACGGACCGGGCAATGAAGAGGAGATCAACTATTTTCATTATATAATTCCTATAATATGCCAGTAAGCCCTGACCGCCCCCCCCATGACTGTCCTAACGCCCCCCCATTTTCCTCCACACCCGCTACCGCCCCCTGGAAGACTCCAGCGCCCACTGGGGGGCGGTACCGCCCCCGTTGGGAACCTATGATTTAAGGCAACATCCAATTTAGTGGGACCTGGGGGGAGGGGGGAATGGTTTTTTAGGAATAAATAAATCCTGCGTGTCTCCGCTCTTTAAAATAAAATAAATAAATCATAAGAAAGTTAGTATATATATATTTTACATTTCACGCAGAATATTATATTTTCTGCGAATGAAATCTGACGTTTATCACATAAATTACAAACCTGATTATAAAAATATTAACCAAACATAATTTAACTAGTCTTATCTTACTTATTCCAAGTACTTATGAAAAAAAAAAAAAAAAAAAAAAAAAAAAAAAATCTAAACGGACCTATTTTATGTTGTAATTTTTCATTTATATTATTGAAAGATATTTGTTATTTTTAAAAGCCCATGTGCAATTTTTCAGATAGTGGAGCAAATTGCATAAAAATATTTTTTTTTTTTTTTTATTGTGATTAATAGAAAAAATACTTAAAATTGTCACGTAAAAATTACAGTGAATTAAATGGGAATTTATTGAGTACCACTTTGTTTGTTAAAAGACATAACTTATATTAAAAATGTATTTAAGGAATGAGATAGGTTATTGTTTGCTTTCAATGCCACATAAAAAGAAAGCTCGAAATATATATATTTTTTTACCATACTGAATTACAAAGTTTTACTTTATTTTAAAAAATGCAACATCAAATTTAACCACGCAACATCTCGCGCGTCTACTACACAAGGTTTGTTTGCTCTTCCTTCCTAGAAATCAGTTTGGTTATGACCAACCTTGTCTTGTAGGCGGTCAACACCAACAAGTCTTGTAGGAGTTAATACGCAGGCACTTGTTTTAATAATATCTGTACATTATTATGAAGCAGCTTTTCGAATAAAGTTATACATTTTTCAGTTGTAGAAGTAATTTTGCTGTAAAAAGCGCTTATTGTGTCATGAAAAATATAATACTGTAAAAAAAGTAGCCCATTATTTTTGATTATCGATACTAAGAGGTTATCAATTAAGATTATCAATCATGAGTTCAAAGAGAGATTATCAATTAATCAATACGAGGAATAAATTATAATTTCATGGCTGCCAACTTCTACGCCTTTTTACAGCCAAACAAACCCATTCGAACCAGAAATTTCATTTAACAAGTTAAAAGAGTATGCAGTACTACAAATCATGAAATAAATTCAGAACGCATATTATTTAATAAATTTTCTGGTTAGAAACGTGTTTTTCTTATTTAAAAAGGCGTAGAAGTTGGCAGCTCTGTAATTTAAGATTTACTTCTTTTAATAGGGAAAAAATAATAAGAAGAAGAACTAATGAGATTGCGGTCATAAAAGTATTTACAGCGGGTTTATGTTTTTAGTTTGTGACGAAAAGAACTTCTTTTGTAAAAAATTTTTTGCATTACTAAGGTTTTTACCTCCAAGAAGTTTTTTTCGGTGATGCAGCAGTTCTAAAAGTATGGACAAATATTAAGGAATCACTTTTAGAATGCGTTAATAGTATGAAATAGGAGTACAAAAAAGCTAAAATATTTTAAAGAATGGATTGGGTTCAGATCAGACTAATATAGTAATGCTATTAGCATAAAATCGGAATTTCATTTATTCTGTAGAGAAGATTTAAAATGCTGATTACTAACGAATAACTATTATAAAATTTAAAATGCAATATCCCCCTACCACCTTGAAAGAATATATATAGAGAGATAGATATAGATATATAATTCAATTATAAATAATGCAAGTTATTGTATAACTCATGCAAAAGCAGCCTCATATGAAATGCAACAAAGTATACTTCATTAAAATATGCAAAAACAAATACATTATAAATTCAGAATGAAGGCGTATATTAAAAATCTTATAATATTTAACTATAGACTCTTAAAACAATTTAACTTAAACTACATAATAATAATAATCAAAGACTGTTTTATTATTAATGTTAACGATGAATATTATTGATAGAATATATTTTATTAAATATTATAAATCGTCCGTAGTAGTATTGTCTTCCAAATCTTATAAACTTACTAACTAAATACTACAATATTGTAATAATAATAATAATAATAAAAAGTAGATTTGTCAATTCTGCCATATATTTTTATAAAGAATGAAACCTCCGAATAAATGACACCCATGGGACCAGAATTTTTGTCCCTTAAATAGAAGTGCCCCTTATTTGGAATTCTTACTTTTTTAAACTAATCATTTAGAAAAGACAAAAAGTAATAAAATATTAAAAGGGAAGTTTAAGTGTACCCAAAAGCATTTAATTATGTTAATCAGACACAAAAGAAAGAGAATTAATTAATTTAAAACATTAATTGATTAAATGATTTGTAGAATTATTGATTTATAATTTTTCATAAGTATTTGTGTACATGCAAGAATTACAGTAACATTTAAAAGAATCTTACTTGAAATACTAATCGACCGAAAGTGATTGCTTTTCAGATTTCAATTTTTCACTACAAACCTCTAAGGTGTTCATTTACCATACTTACAAATTTTAGTCTTTTATTATAAGCTGTATTTACCAAAAAAAAAAAATCTTATCTAAGAATAATAGAAGTAGATACTGAAAACTAAACTTGTCTTGCAGTTTCAATAATTTGTGTAAAAAAAATTCCAGATGAGGCAAATATTATAATGCAATTTTATATTTATATTACTGTAGGGGTATTTGTTGTTTTCAAAAGACCATGCACAAACTTTCAGATATAATAAAGCAAAATGTAAAAAAATTAAAATAGTTATGATAAATAAACAGAAATTACCTTAAAATTGTCATATAAAAATCGTAACGAATTAAATGGGAATTCAATGTGTATTACCGTGTTTACAGTCATTTAGGGTAACTTTTATCCGCAATTTCTCTATTTTCAGATACCCCACTCTTATTTCACTAATATTGTTGCAACTAGTGCCATAAAATGAAAGAAATGCTCCTAAATGATTGTATGCAGCCAGAAATTAAGGAATAACAATGTTACAAACAATAAAAAAAATGGATTTCTAACCTTGAAACGGTTATCCAGTGATGTAGTGTAACTTTGAATCATGTCATTAATACCATATAAAAAAATATATTATAGCTGAAAAAAACTTCGAACCGAAAATTTTCTTTCAGATATTTAAAGAATCGTAATTTACATTTACCTACGTCAAACAATTGTGTAATTTACGATATTAAAAGAAATATTATGATCAAGAAGAGTGGAAAAAGAAAAGCATCAGCATTTTTAACAAAAAAAAAGCACTCTTTATTGTTCATATAAAATATAAAAATGCTGTGAAAAACAATTTTCAAAGTTTTAACTCAATAATGTATCCATAGTTACAGTAATATATACTAGTACTAATATTAATCAAACAAGAATTAAAAAATGTCGAATGTATATTAGGTGTTAAATTTGAATAGTTCCGCCCTAAAGAGCGTCTTTGAATGAATTTTACGTGTTTTACACATATTTTTGAAAATATTTGCATGATATATCCACTGCACGCATTCAGCACTTAGTATAAAGTACGTGCACAGATGGGGAATTTTCGACAAGAAAATGGAAAATATTATGATTACCGTATTTACTCGTGTATAAGGCGCACGCGTGTATAAGGCGCACCCCTACTTTACAAGTAAAAATGGCGATTTCTGAAAATCTCGTGTATAACGCGCACCATATTTTTGATACGCTAATGGTTGGTTTGGTTTAGTTTATTTTTGTCGTCCGATTATCTACACTAGGGATATACGACAGGGGGGGAGTGCCCTTCGTGGGGGTCTTTCTAAGGGAACCTAACCCGTATTTACACAAGGTTCGAAGAAAACCACGAAAACTCTGAACTGTTAGGCCAACAGCCGCGATTGGGTTCGAACCCAGCACCTGCCGTCTACCAGTTGAGAGGCCCGACCCTCTCGGCCACTGGTGGGGCCTTAATATGCTAATGAAGAATGACCAAATGAATTTCAGTTAAAAAAAAAAATCGAAACAAACATTGCACCAGACCAGAAAACAAGACAAAAATGCATTTTTAGACTTCAGGTTGTAAGAGAATGACGGGAAATAGGAATGAGTGACGTTAAAGAGGATTGCTAATTAGCCTTTATATAATCTCACTAGCTCTGTTGTATAAAAAATTGCAAGAAGTGAAATAAATATGCAGTAATACTTCAATTAAGTAACATTTTCCGAGTTTTAATATCTTCTTTGAATAATTTCTTGTTTCATATGTATATAGTTCGACTGCATCCGACAGTAAAAAAAAAATATTCCTTGTATAAGGCGCATCTAGGAGTTTTGCCCTAATTTTTTGAAAAAAAAGTGCGCCTTGTAGACTAGTAAATACGGTATATGATATAAACTTTATTTTTGTAATTTTTTCCAATTAAAATTTCACACAGTTTTTATGAACAGAAAATTAAAAATTAAAAAAAAAATAATAATAAAAAATGCCAGATATGCATTTTTCGTATCTATATCACCTCAGTTAATGGCATTAAAGTAGTTTGAGAAAATCGGATTTTATAAAAATAATAAGAAAAGGTTTTATACCTCATAAAATATCAATGTTTAAATCTATATTATAAAGGCCATACGTATCTGTGCGTAATGCATACGTCATTTTGTGAATGGCAACAATTTCGCATGCAATTCCGTTTTGCAATTTTCGGTACTACAACTTTTATACTTCTAAATATCGCACATTTTCAGTTTTTACACCGTCGTATTGAGAAAAAAATGCACTTTTAAATGCAATTTGTTTGAAAGCTGTATCTCGATTTATTTATGAGTTATTAATTTTTGTATAGTTTTTAGTACGAATTTTGTAATTGTGGCAACAGAAATACGCCATTTTCTCTTAAAATTGATAAAAACTGAAATAAATATCATGTCAAAAGAAATCGTCTGATATAAAATCCGATGAATTTTGGTTTTATTGCGTTTTTATTAATTAAATGTTATTTTAGTTAATTGCAAACTTAATTTACACAGGATAAAACTCTTTCTCCTTAGAAAAATGTATTTTAAATAATATTCGAGTAACTTCAATGCATTTACTTAGTTCGTATCAAAAAGCTTAAACGGGAGCAATTTTATTTATCCGTGTGTATGTAATGATACTTTCCTAATTTTGAAAAAAAAAAAAAAATACAAAAGATTGATTTCTAATAAAACATGGAGCTATTATAAATAAAAAAGTGAAGATTTGTGAATCATCAGATATCCGATTTGTTTCGCCGAGTGTCTTGAATATTGTTTTTGCTGCGTTTGTGTAATAATCCGTCCTAATGACATCATATGCATACTTTTCTATAAATGATGTTTAAGACTCTATCCGTGAAAATGAAATGATATTAGCGGGTGCAAATAACGTTTTTTTTATATAAAAGAAAGCAAGTGATTTTAAAATGATTATATTAGAATGCTATGAAAAGTGCGTCGTATGTAAATTTTGTGATGATGAAAATTATGACGGATTTAGATTTCACAAGGGAATTTTATGATCATGTCAATTGGGAATAATCTTTTTTTTTTTTATTTATTTTTTCATTTGCTTTATACCAAACATAAGAGCTTCAATTGATAATTTCATCATAATAACTGACCTTTGTTATTCATTACTGATTACATATGCGATTAAAGTTTAATTTTAATAATTTAGACATCTAAGTTTGATAGAAATAGCTTTTTTTCTGTTTTGTTTAGCTTAAAATAATATTTGTTTGAGAGTTAGATTGATCAATCTAAGATGCATGTTATGTTGTAGTTAATTTTGTGGGATTATTATAAATCAATGAAGCAATTCTTTCCTAAATATTTTCTTTCGTCGAAATTCGACGGGTTCCACCTAGTTATGATAATAGGGGCAATATATTGTCAAATAACTTTGAGCACTATATATTATACAGAAAAAGGGGCAAATGGTAGTTTAATCTTATTTTATATTTCATTAGTTATTAGTAAACATATAATTTCAAAATATTATCTTACTTTTATCATTTAGATAAAAGTATGTATGATAAATAGGTTTTTGTTAGTTACTGTAAAAATGTAATTTGATTACAACAAATTCAAAATTAACTTGAAAACAGTATTCCACAATAATAGCCGAATGATGCATTCAATTGTGTATTGCTAATTTATTTTTTATAATACAGAGTAAAAACCCCACTTTAGAATTTTGCTAAGAGAGTGCTGCACTAGATATTATCCAGATTCTTGATGTCAAAAATGTTGAAAATTAGGACGTCAGGCAAAGTTGCTATCCATGGATCAAAGTTACGCTGAATGATGGTGTTGAAAGAAATAACATACGTTAAAAAATTATTCAATAAACTAAATAGGATATTGTTGTAAATTAGTGTACTTATTCAAACTAAATAGCCAATATTAAAATATATTCCACCCACATCACCAAAATTATACAATTATACTTTTTTGAATAAAAATATGATTTACCACTGTCCAAAGAAAGTAGATCGATAGTAGATAGTAGTAGTAGATAAGAATAGAAAGTAGATCTTTGGTGTAGACCAGGGCACGGGTGGATAAATTAGCACGCGATAGGATATTTTCGGCACGTTATTGTTTGAAATCTTAGAATAAAATATAATGAAGTTAAACAAAACACAAATTTATACCAGCTGGACTTTTACTTATTTGATTTTAATTGGAAAGTAAATAATGGAATTTCTAAACTATTTCAATACGGGCTCGAATAAGATATTAAATTTAGAGACATTTTTGTGAATATGAAAAAAAAGATTATAATCAGGTCAAACATTATAAGTAAAATTGCCAAAGATGAAACCATAGCGACTAGGTATAGTTATAACAATTTTCAGAATTGCTTTATTTATTTATTCTTCCAGGTCATTATTTTCGAAAAAGAATGATACGAAAATCTTAAATATTAGAAAACGAATTGAATTTCTTAAAAGCAACTAAGTTGAACTAACTTTTAAGCCAAGTATCTGGGTTTGATTCACGCCCCAGGAAATTTTTCGCTCAGTTGGAAATATTTAATTCGTATGATAACTTTACCAATCAGTTTGATTGTGTTAAAAATACAATTTAAAAAACCAATATTAAAATATATTCCACTCACATCACCAAAATTATACAGTTATAAATTTTTTAATAAAAGTGTGATTTTTCTTCTGTCTAGAGTTATTAACAGTTCAATTCAACCAACGAGTGAGCGCCGCGCCGGTAGTGGCAATAAGTCCTCCTCGTAAATATATTACATTCGTTCGTACTTTTCAACGAGGGTTAATGTTATTTAGGATGACCGATTATCTGCACTCGTCTCAGATCGATTTTGTAAAAAATACATGCTTGAAAACCTTTTTAAAAGCCATAAAAAGTGAGTAAACTCTGATAGCGTTTTCAATCAAATTGCATTTAAAAGTAGATTTTAATCTCTAATCGACAGCGTAAAATGCGAAAATGGGCGTTATTTAGAAGTTTAAGAAATTGCAGTAAAAATCCAACTTAATCGTTCCGTTCTTGACTAATAAAGCTCGAAAGCAACCTCAAGTGTAGTGTGAAAAAAAAAATCCATCTGGAAAATTCAGACACCATTATGAGAGAAACATCTCCAAGTTCATCCATCTGTCTTCGCGAAAAATAGTATATTAACAGAAGGTTAGTAAAAAATCTTGTTTTTAGCTACAAGTACACATTAAAGCGACGAAATTACGTCTGCATACTTTAATAAATACGTAAACAGCATTTTCGAAGTGTAAATCTGTGCGTTCTAGGCATAGTCAAGTTTTTGGCAGAAATTTGTACGTGAGGTATAAATTTAGTGTGTTTCCGCCCTTTGTTTAAAATAAAACGAAATGAAAGAATTATGACGAAAATTTTAATTATATATCATTTAACACAAAATAACACTTTTCCCTTTCCAAATCTAATCTGACTTTTATCCATTAATTATAAATCTGATTACAGCAGTAGCAACCAAACATTAGTTAACTCCACCCTCTTCCTCAGAATAATAGAAGTGGATGTTTAAATTTAATACAGAGATACTCGTTTCAAATACTAACGTAAAAAAATCTCTAGAACGTACCATTATTCTGTTATGGTTTTACATTTATACTTTTGTATGAGCGTTTCTCATTTTCAAAAGGCCATGTTCTGCACAGGATTTTAAATGCGTATAGCAGAGTTGCAAAAAAAGGTAAATAAATAATGAAAATAAATAAGTAAATAAATAAATAAAATAAAAATAAAAATAAATAAAAATAAAATAAATAAATAAATAAATAAAAATAAATAAATAATAAAATAAATAAATAAATAAATAAATAAATAAATAAATAAATAAATAAATAAATAAATAAATAAATAAATAATAAAATAAATAAATAAATAAATAAAATAAATAATAAAAAATATTACTGTAATTTTTTTATTCTGTAGATCACACACACACAAAAATACCTTAACAGTATCGCTGAAAATGAAAAAATTATCGTGTATCACTGTGTAAGAACAAAACACTTATATTGTTAAAACAAAACACTTAACTAAACAAATTCATTACACGAATGAGCTGCCATGTCTCCTTCTTTTTAAGCATCATTACTATCTTAGGCAAATCGTTGCTTTTTTAAATCGCCCAAATGTTCCAATGAACAAAAAAAATAACTTTTTCTGTATTAAAATACCAGTATCCCAAAAAGCCTGCCACTTGGCAACTGTATATAGGCTACTATTTTAGAGAAATGCATTTATTCAAAATAAAAATAAAGTGTTAAACGAAATTTTAATCACACCAGTAAAATTACATGATAGTGGGTAATTAACTTTTATACACCTTTCGCCTGGCCGAAGTCAGTTCGTTCTTAGTTTCAATAAACGAGTGAGCGCCTCAATTGGTATTAAGTCCTCCTCGTTATAAGTTAATTGCTAATTACACAATTTGCCGCAGTAGATAGTTAAGTAAGTGGAGTGGAGGGGAAACATTCTTTGGAATAGGGCCCAGTTCTCAATGTAAACTGCCGTTCAATCTCGGATCTACGTCATGATGTCGCGTTGAACAATACTGCGAAAAGAAATTTTACAGGGATGAAGCGCAGCGAGGCATGCGCGCACTTACAAGGAAGGTCTCCATACTGGGCATACTCAGAATTTTTTGAAAAAAAATACTAACTACTTATGTGTTATCACAGCCGGACTGATCTCATAGCGGCCTACCCAATTCGCAAAATCTCAATGCATTTGAAGGAAACAGTTGCGGAGGCTGTTTGCCGAGAGAGGGCGCTATGTAACCTCCTCAATTCCCGGATTCCAGCAATTTTTGTTATCAGATATACGTTTGTTTTTATTATTCCTTTTACAATTTATTTTTTTTAAAAAAACAGCACTTTTTACAGCTTTTCAGGAATACTAAAACATAGGTATTGCAGAAATTGTTTCTGCAATTCTATCTTCAGAACTTGGGTTCTAAGCAGGGGGGAGGGGATTTTAAAAATTTTTTAGGAAGTAAGGAAGGGTTGGCAAAGAATTTTGGACGGGGTAATGAACAAATATTTATTCTTATCATGTTGTGCCCCATCTAAATAATAATAATTATAATGAAATACTCATTTTATACTTTTTTTCCTTACATATATTTTTAAAATTAGTTAGTGTATTCAATCATATTAAATGTATCTAACTTTGGGAACGTTTAAGGGGAAAATAAAATTGACAATTAATATTTTCTAGGCTAAAAATGCTATTTAAATGCTAATATTTCTGCTTCATCAAATTTAACTAGTTATTTTTGCTTTTGTACATTTTAAGTAAATGTGTGTGTTTATATATATAACCATTAATTGTAAATAAAGATTCTTGAAATAATGATTTTCTTCAAGAAATAAAAGCAAATTTCCTTCATATACTTTCATGGTTTCTGTATATTAATGACTTTTTACGTGTGGATGCTATAATTATTCCATTTATGCAGAGCTGTGCGAAGGGAGCGGTATCCCCGGGCGCCGAAATTGAGGGGGCACCAAATTTATATTATCATCGTCGGTTTTTTTTTTTTTTTTTTTTTTTTTTTTTTTTTTTTTTTTTTGTAGAAAAATTATGTATACAAATATATTGGGGTATTTGTGTGAAAAAACATGCATTCTCAAAATAGCATGTTGCTTCTTTCTTGGCATCCAAAAGTAGTTATACAATACTGTTAGAAACATTTTTTCCACATATGTTTCCCGTGTCTCCTTTGCCAAAGTATAAGTGCAAGGTTCTTTTATATTATTTAGTTTTTAAATGAAACTATTTAAAGTTTCAAATAAATGACAAATATGTACTCAATGGACTTTAATTGTGTTTTTACATTTTTCAATTTTGTGATACCTGTCACAAAGAGAAATGGTGATTGGGGGAGAGGGGTGCCAATTTAAAACCTCGCCCCGGCCGCATTTTCAGAAAGAATCACGTTTTGAGCTCCTTATCGCCAGAACAACGATTGGCACGGAGATGAAGTCAGTGCTACGCACCCTTTGTTGTTAGTGACGTCAAACGCCTAGCGAATAGCAACCCTTCCTTCTGCAAAGAGATTGCGTTTACTGTTCATTTGTTTTTCCGTGAATGTTATCAAGCAAAGACTATAACAAGAGGAAATGTTATTCACCGTTGTTTACGATTAAAACATAGTTTAGAACAAAAAGCTTTTTCAGATTAAAATGCTTTAAGTTTCACAAAACATCTAAACATAGGTTTTTTTTTTTTTTTTTTTTTTTTTTTCTCAATTCCAAAATATTATTTCCTTAACTCGCTATGTTCGAAGAAATTGAGAAGTTAATTAAAAACAGTAGTAAAGATTCTCTTGTAATAAATATAATTCTATTAATGATATGTTTTATGACACATTTGAACTTAGTTTATTTTGTGTTAGGCGATGCAGCTAGCTGAACGTTCTCGCTTTCGCCAACTCGCCAAAGCTGGTGCTCAAAACGTGATTCTTTCTGAAAATGCGCCCCGGCCCCAATTTTCTTTTCGCACACCGCTGTATTTATGGAACGTTATACTGAATATTATCAATAACTTCATATATTACAACAAAAAAGAAACTTACAATTTTTTTAATTTCATTTTTTCTGCGAATTATGTTTCTATATTGCTCAAGAACATTAGAAAGCGTTTCATCTTGTATTCTATAAATTAAAAGTTTTGTTTTTGTGTCAAACAAAGCTGTTTTTCTTAATTTTGTAAAAAATATCCAACTCTTCCCTACAAATGAATATTTATTTGTTAGAAATGTCTTTCTATACACGTCTAATTAAGAATTTTGTGTATTAACGTTTGCATTAATTATTTCAAAAAAAGATTTGGGCCATTTTCGTATTCGTTTTCCTCCGAAAATAGGAAGAATAACGAATTTATATTTCGGTTTCGGTTTTATCCTTGTAGGTATGGTGTACTTGTATGATCCATACCTGCTGTTTATATTTTTTGAATTTTTCTCAATAACCATAATATATAAAGTAAATATTTAATATCTGCTGCCTATATGCATTAAAACTTTACGTATTTAGTACATAAATACAGTCGAGTCTCTCTATAACGAAACTCCATACATCGAATTTCTCTATATAACGAATTTTTAGAAGAAACATTCCCCCTTTTCCATGATTATATTAAAAATAGTCTCTATATAGCGAAATATCTATCTCCATATAACGAATTTTTCCATAAATGTTCTTTATTTATTCAGATTTAAAAAAACCTTCAAAATCACATGGAATCAATTTTCCATCACTTATGCCTGATTTATCGTTCAGTGCTGAGTTTTCTCACTTTCTTTTCTAGGAAGTGTTACTTCTCTATGTTGAATCTCCTTGTTCTTTATGTCCAATTAACTCATTGTTACATTGTTATATGTCCATCATACCTTCTAATATCCCTCGCGAAACAATGTCAATTGGATTGTTAGACATATAAGAGCGAGATTAATGGAAGTAATTGAAATCAATGTTGACTTCGGAGGGGGGCCTGGGGGGACATTCACCCCTGGAGCAATGAGATTTCCCCCCCTGAAGATTTGAGATGTTTAGTTTATAAGTTCTCTTTATCTTATTAGGAAAGAATTTCAAATGGAGGATAATGTTCACAATACATATTTTCATTCCTTGCTAAAATGCGAACATTTTTACGAAAGTGCAACAATTTTGAAATCAAAACAAAGAAAAATTACAGTTTTCTTTGTCTAAAATTAATAATATTGATCTAAAATAGTTTTCCGTGTGTGATTTTCAGTAAGCTTTCAAATAAATGTCTTTTCCCTTTCTTGTAACTGTTTAAATATTTAAGAAATAGAATATTAGGTTAATATTTATTGTTAATCATTTCAAATTCTTAATTAAACATATAAAAAATAATACTTGTTAAAAATTTACGCACCAACAAGGAAATTTAATGTCATTTTCTATACAACGAATTTCTTTATATAATGAATTTTTTATTGGAACAATGAATTTCGTTATATAGAGACTCGACTGAATATGTGTCAATTCAAGTATGTGTCTTTTATGTTTATGAGCTCTAATAACAGTGGTTGAATAGTATTTGTTCTAAATCTACATATTTATTCATATTTCTCCACCGCATTAAAATAAATAAACTTTTCGTATTCAATATTGAAATTATTTATTTAATAATAATTCCTTTTTACCGTAAACATATCGTACGGTCATTGCAAGCCTCTGCTCTGTTTATGTTGTAGAACATTATTTGTATGTAAATAAAAAATATTTTGCGTCGATGTTTTACTATGCAATGTACTGTTTTCAATTGATTTCTTATTAAGTCTGCAGTTGTATCATACTATAGGCATGTCATGTTAGAGATTCTTGTTGCTAGCACGATTGCTTATTATTATAAACACGATTAAATCTAGCAAAGCCCTAGTACTGAATTGAGTTTTCTACTCCCTTTTGAGAAGGTTACGTGGCGCCCTTTAGCTAGATCGTGAATTACGGAATGTTTCCGTAAAATCCTATGAATTGAAAAGGCCGGTAAGCGTCAGCGCATGAAGTCTGGCCGTGTGTTTAATAAAGGATTAGTCAAAATTAGCGGCGGAATTACATTAGAAAGCCTGTAAAAAAATAAAATACTTTTGAATATTTGGCGTGAAAAGACGATAGTGTCATGCGATTTGATGAGCTGCACTTTTTCCCGCCAAAAGCAAACGATTTAAATGCAACTGGAAACTTTTGGATATTTATAATGAGTTTAAATATTGTATTTAATGAATTTAAACTTAAACAATGAGAGCGTTTAATATATTATATACATATATTGTATTGCATATATATATTATTTGTAGCTGTAGTTATTTAATTTACCTCTGGAAAAAATATTTTCATGCATAAAAAATTCCTATTCAGAAAAATTATTTTCAAACATTAAAGCATATTCAAAAATAAAAGAAAGATGTTTCCATAGCAACAAAATCGAATTGACAATGCTCAACTGGACTTTGAACTTGAAACAATTTCAATTAATTTAAATCTGAATTTCATTTTAAATCTGAAATTTTGATGATTAAATTTGAATATAAATACATATAAATATCGATATAAAGAAACTATACTTAAAACAAACTAAAACTGACAAAACCAAAGACATTTAATTTATCTAAACAAGTTGAACATGAAACTTTTTTTCCTTTAAAATGTATTTGACATAAAAAAAAGTATTTTTTGAAATTGTTTTTCATCGCCAACCGATGATAAATCGCCAAATAACAAAATTTTCATTATTCTTTTACGGACAGGATAAGGATTTTCCGCCGAAATTTTTTTATAAACGTATATATGCTCATGAGAAAAACATTCTGTAATTTTTTCAGGTTTTTCGGAGTATGCCCGTATGGAGACCTTCCTTGTTAGCTGCAAAATCTGATGGGGGAAAAAAAAGAACCGCGCATTTCGATCTTATAATATTTTCACATTCCTGCTTTTGTTTTGAGACTTATAAAGAAGCGATTCAAGAACCACTTTTAATTTATTTTTTCCATTTTAGTAATAATGGTACATATAATGTATTGTTACTTTTTTTAATGAGTTTCAATTTTTTTTATGTTTTTATTAAGGAGAAATATATGTATAGACATGAAGGAGCTGATTTTGCATTATCTCCTAAAAGAAAAAAAATAAACAACAACAACAATAAATGTATATATGTATTTTCTTTTGAGACATCGTTTTAACTCATTTGTAAATGGAATTTAAAAAAACGTATCTTTTCGTTTATTCCAGTGTTATTTTATTTATTAATTTATTTATTTTTTTAATTTGTTGGTGATAGCAATGAATTTTTTGCAATTAATCGTTTTCCCCGAAAACAGAGAATGTTAATTATATAGGATTATTCATCCTCCTCCTTTTAAAATATAAGCGACAGAATTTTAAGTATTCATATGCAATTTAAATATTCGCATAATTTTCCATTTACATTAAAAGAAAACTATGATAAGAACAGTATTATATTGTGTAATAATAGTGGAATAATAAAATGCATTACTATTGCATTGTTATATTATATTACATTATTGTACATTATCAGCGATCTATTTTTCACAAGATCTTATCTCAGAAAAAATAAACTTTTCTACCAAAAATAAAACCGACTTCAAAAACTACTGCAAAGTGAAAAATATTTTTTTTTACACAATAGTGATAAGAAATTAAATTAAGAGCGTGGTATTTACCCTGCGTTATGTACATTAATTTTATTTTTTGGATTCGGTGACAGAAAAGACGAGTTACACATAATTTTTCAATAGACAAACATGCAAGTATCTACGAGTGTTTTTTACGTTTAATATTTAGTTAAAAAATTTAACTTTATTATATTTTAAACATTTCTTCTGGTGTTATAAATGTGTATTTTCAAGTAAGATTAGCAGCTACAATTATGTGTCTTAAATTAAGTATTAATGTAAAATTAATGCTTTTATACAGGATATTATGTAAAAAAAAAAAAAAAAAAATCGTAGCCAATCACAGATTTTAAAATCCAAGATGCTATCCGATTTGACTGATTAAAAGTGCTATTACACGTAAAAATTGCAAGCAACAAAAATCGCCTGCGTTTTTTCGTTTTCTTAGCATTTCATTGGCTGTTCGAGAAGAGTCTTTACCATCATTTGGATTTCCAAGCATTTGATTGGCTCTTACTGGCGACTCGCTTCGTTCCAGGCGTCAAAGACGCTCCGACAAAAGAGAATCGCGCGCTAACCAAGCGACTCGCCTGTTCCCATAGGCTAACATGGAGACGCCTGCGATTTGACGCCTGCAGCACGACATGTGTAATAACACTTTAAAAGTGCTATTACACGTGATTAGAAAACTCGATTACAAATGCTTAGAAAACAAAATAAAAAGAATATTGCCCAGTTAAACTGATAGCATTGACCTCACAGGCTACGCATACTAATTGTACATTACAGCCTTGTATTTTCGTTAATTCCGTTCGAAAAAAAATTAAGAAGGGGAAACAGCTCTGCCCTTTCTAATTTTTTATACTTAGTCATTGAACCTCCTAAACTATCAAGGACATGCTTTATCATATAAAAATATCTATATCCAAAATTCAGAGCAAATCGGATAATTCTTAATAAAAACCCATTAAGCATTTATATAATTTAAGAGGAGTTATTCCCCTCTTTTATATTTAACCATTAAACTTCTAAAACTATTCAGAGATTTCAACGAAAACTGACAATTCTGGTTGAAAAATCCATTTATATAAGTTAAGCGGAGGGCATTAGAACCCCCGTTCCCCCTGTTTATACTTATTCAATGAACACCTAATAACAGCCACGGTATCGCCTCATCAGAATGATCCTATATCTAAATTTTGAACGAAAACTGTTAATTCTGCATCAAAATCCCGTTTATATCAATTAAGGGGAGGGGCATGAGCCCCCCGTTCCCCCCGTTTATACTTATTCAATGAACACCTAATAACAGTCACGGAATCGCCTCATCAGAATGATACTATATTTAAATTTTGAACGAAAACTGTTAATTCTGCATGAAAATCCTGTTTATATCAATTTAGGGGAGGGGCATGATTCTTTCGTTTCCCCTCTTGTACATATCGAATGAACTCCAAAAACTAATCAGGGAAGCGCCTGATCAGGATATACCTATATACCAAATTTGAAGTGGATCCGATATTTTTATCATGAGTTATCGCGTTACGTACGAACGTACATACTGAACGGACGGGCACATAAGCTCTCAGGCTATGATAGCCTGTGAGCTAAAAACGCAGGCAATTTTTGTCGCTTGCAATTTTTACGTGTAATAGCACTTTAAGAATGGGATTTTTTTTTCATACTATTTTTGCTGAACCTTGTTGTGATTTATTCTTGAACTTGTGTGACTGGTACAGGATCCAAAAAAATCAATCTCTTAATTTATTTTCTTATCACTATTATATAAAAAAATTATTTTTCACTTTGCTGTAGTTTTTGAAGTCGGTTTTATTTTTGGTTGAAAAATTTATTTTTCTCTTTTTAGTTAAAGGTTCACGATTTTTACGTTACTTTTTTGATGGAAGTTGCTGACTTTCTCGCATGAAAAAATATTAGTCTTTGAAAGTTGACAATAAAAAGAGCTTCATCTTACGAAGATGGTTCTATGGTTCTGCGAAATGCAACATCCTGCGAAAGAGGGGGCGAAGTGGGAGGTCGTTCCGGGCGCGGAAATTTAGGGGAAGCGCCAAATTTATACTACCAATGTAATTTTTGGCTTGTCACAAGAAAAAGTTGGTAGAAGGGACGCCGAATTCTAACTTTGGCCGGGCGCAATTTTCTCTTAGCATGCCCTTGACGAAATAGAGAAGGGGGACTCAATAACGTATCAAAAGATGACAGGGAAAACTCTAGAGTGTAAAAGTTGCGAAAAGCGTTTCATCAAATTTATTGTTATTAATGAAATTTCTAGAGTGCAAAAGATATGCTTACGCACATTTTTATTTGAGATTCAATAATTAAAAAACAGCAATTTATTTTATGGTGTCATTAATATACTCTCATTAGGACTTGTTATGTAAATGCTAATATATAAATAATATGTATGTAATGACAAATATGCTTTAATGTTTGCTAACCATGTTACTTTTATTTTAATTTATTTGGTTAATCTTTCGCGAAATCATAAAATTCTGATGCTATCGTGAATTTACTATATGATCATGGCTACATTTTGTTTATTTTTGATTGTTATGTATTTCACCTTTCTTACAAAGAAGGTCTCCATACTGGGCATACTCAGAATTTTTCGAAAAAAAATATTGATTAAACTACTCATGTGTGTAATAAAGGAACAGTCAAATTTAGCGGTGGAATTACAGAAGAAACGCAGTAAAAAAATAAAGTACTTTCGAGTATTTGGAGCGAAAAGACGAAAGCGTCCCGAGATTTGGCGAGCAGCATTTTCCCTCGCCAAAAGCAAATGATTTTAATGCACCTGAAAATTTCCTGTCAATTAAATTTTAGAATAAGTGTAAATAGTGTTTAGTGAATTCAAATTTAAACAATGACAGAATTTGACATATTGATGTATTTTATATTACATATTTCTGTTGCTTTTGCTGCAGTTATTTAATTTTATCACTTTAAAAATAATTTCTTACATAAAAAGTACTTTCATATTGAAAAGTATTTTTTCATTTATGACAAAATAAAGGGCAGATGAAGAATGCTGCAATAATGCATTTCAATATCGGAGAAGTTTTGGTTTCCATAGCAATAAAATTGAATCGACAGAGCTCAATTAGATTGGAGTTAACTATGAGATTGAAACAATTTTAATTAATTTAAATTTTGTTTTAATTAGTAAAATTTCTCAGTTAATTTTCATTCTGAATACATTATGACAAAAATATAGCTAAAACAAACTAAAGCTGACAAAACTAATCCTATATAAATAAAATTTCTTTAAACAAGTTCAAGATGAAACATTTTACCTTAAAAAGAATTTGACATAAAAAAGGTATTCTTTGAAATTTTATTTTGTATCCAGGCGATGATAAATCGCCAAATAAAAGAAAATGTCATTATTCTTTTACGAACGTTCTATCGGGGTTCCGCCAAAAATTTTTTACAAACATATATATCCACATGAGAAGAACATTCTGTAATTTTTTCAGAATTTTCTCAGTATGCCGGTATTGAGACCTTTCTTGTTAGCACGAAAACAGCTTATCTCACTTAGTCATTTATGCTTCTTTTCACATGCTTGTTATATCATTATAATTTTTAATATGTTAGGTAATGTGGAGATTTAAAATATATTAAGAATTCTTCCATTTTTGGTTCCACTGCTAATTTACAATATGTTGTTGCTAATACCTCTTTATTTCATGCTAGACTTTTCCATGGACTCGATTACGGAAGATTAGAAAATCCATCTTCATTCACATCTAATAGTCTTGGTTAATTCATCATAATCGGTCTACATGTTACAAATTGACATATTTTAGTAAACATAATGCAGCAAAACATAGAAGTTTTGGAAGCATATTATGATATTCTAATTTCCTTTAAAACATATCGCTCACTCTTTACTTTTGTCTGGCAATCTGATTAAAATTCAAGATTTTTGTTTAAGTACTCATCTTTTTAGCACTTTCCAACAAAGTTGAAAAGTGCTTATGCATTCGGTTTGTCTGTCGGTCTGGCCGTCTATCTGTCTGTCCGCGCTCTAACTCCCGTAAATATACTCGGATTGCTATGAAGTTTTTATACATTATTGAGGTTTACCCTAGCACAAAATCTTTTGAAAATGAAGTATCTACCATGATTAGTTTATCTACAGGGCGAATCAAAAGTTTCCCATTACATTACGGTCTATGGGGGAAAATCGTTAATACACTCGAATTGCCATGAAATTTTAGGACGTTTATGAGGCTTATCTTAGCACGAACCCTACTGAAAATGAAGAATCTACCATGATTAGCTTATCTACAGAGAGAATCAAAAGTTTCCCATTACATTACAACCTATGGAGAAAAATCGTTAATATACTCGGATTGCCATGAAATTTTAGGACGTTATACGTTTACCCTAGCACGAACCCTATTGAAAATGAAGTTTCTATTATGATTGGTTTATCTACAGGGCGAATCAAAAGTTTTCCATTACATTACGGCCCATGGGGAAAAATCGTTAATATACTCGGATTGCCATGAAATTTTAGGACGTTATTGACGTTTACCCTAGCACAAGTCCTATCGAAAATGAAGTTACTACCATGATTAATTTATCTACAGGGCGAATCAAAAGTTTCACATTACATTACGGCCTATGGGGAAAAATTGTTTCAAAGGAATTTTAAAGATATTATACCCTGTCAAACATATTAAAATATGCATTCTACAAAATATAAGGTTAAAATGTAGCTATTATTCATTTACAGGGCCACACAAAAGAATTCCATTAGATAATGGTAAAAGGAGGAATTGTGTGTGACATATTTTAAATATATTAAGCTTTTTCATGTATAATAAAATTGATATATGTCACTGAAGCTTAATATAAATTATACGCTACTGTCTTGCATAATATGAAGTACATAGCATTTACAGGGCCACACAAAAGATTTCAAATAGTATATTGTTTCCGAAGTACCGTATGTGTGTCCGATGATGGCTGATGGAGGGATGAAATGCATTTTAATTATGATATTCGCGTTTATATTTCGCTAAATATATGCACATTATATGGTGTGTATAAATGTTATAGTTGATATACAGGGCTACCCAAAAGAGCTCACCAACGTTACTGAATATGAGCGTAAATTATTTAAACGTGCACTGTAAAAAAAAAAGGGTCGATCTACTAAAAAAACTTTAGTGATCCTTGTAATTACTAAAAAATTTTTAGTAATCTTAGTCGGTTACTAGAAAATCTGTAATAATTACTAGAAAAAAGTTAGCAATGGATAGAGTTAATAGTTTTACATTTTTTAATAGCTATTACTAAAACGCACTTGGTGTGGCCTTGATAGCATAGTGGTTGTAGTAACGGACTCCAGGCTAAAAGGGCAAGGGTTCGATACCGGACGCAGCCAAATACGTCCCGAATGTATGTAGTGTAAGTACTCGTTAATAAAGGGAGTATGAAAATCCTGTAAGAGCAGGTAGCAATTTTTTGGTGCTGCCATCTATTACGGTTTTGCCGAAAATCTATCGCTTCAGAAGTTTGGATGCAGCTCGAAGGAAGCTCCTGTCCTTCGGTCGCACGTAAAGGTTATTAAAAATAATTTTGGAGCTATTCTTAAAATTTTCTTGGTGGCTCATACTAAAAATTTTTAAGTTAGTTATACAAAAAATTCTTTTGTTCAGTTTACAAAAGAAATACTTGTTTCACTTGCAAAAAAAAAAGTTTGTAATGGTTACTAAAAAATTCTGTGGAATACAAATTTACTAAAGATTTTTTAGTAACCTCTTGAATTCTTTTTACAGTGTGGTTCTTAAATAAGCTATACATTTTTACGCTGAGCTGTATTCAATTTACTGAGAAATGTTTGCAGAATATAGATAAAGGGATATACAGGGCCACGCAAAGAATTCGGTACATGGACGCCTATGAATGATGATTTATGAGAATGTGATTTCAGTTGTTTTAAAAGTATTTTAGTTTACAATAAATTTTAGCCTAATGCTGACGTGTAATAAAGGAACAATGTAAACTACAGGGCTGAACAAAAGTAATCAAGTATGTTTCCATCTAATAGTATGAATTGCTGAAAAAGAAATTTCAAACTACTGGGTCTTGCTAAGCTAAATTTTCCCATTATATGAACTGGCATATGAAATGCAGGTTCTAATGTACTGGAATACATATTTGGGTATATTTGGCTATACACTATTATTTCCCTAAATAACAAAGTTTTGTTAAAGATTTCATTAAGTGTTGGAAAGTGCTTCATAATCTGTGCTTAACGCATGATTTTTCTTACTTGTTTCTCCTTGCTTCCATTCCCGGATACAATTCAGAAGGCTTCATAACTGCGAACTCACTAAGATTGGCAATTATTCTTAATGCCTACTGCCATTTAAGGTCCTACCATGCAAATATATCGCACCAACAATGTCGGTAATATTAATTGCAATAACATTTTTCTATGTTGTAAATATGAAACAGTAAATATATTGCCATAAATTATGCGTAAAAAATTCATTCTCTAACCAAGACTCCTATACTGAAAAATTACTGTTATTATTATTTCATGGAGTAATTAAAAGCAATCTCAAAGCACACACACACATATATATATATAACTGTTTAAAATAATATAAATATAGGATGCATATAATATACATTTTATATAAATAGTATGTGCCGCTAGTCTGATGTTATGTGCTCAATTAAACGGATTAATTTAGTTTTGCATCTGTATTTCTTAACATTTAAAATAAAGTTTTATATTTAACAAATGTACTTTAAATTAACATTCTAAATGCAATTGGCCTTTGACACTTGTAAATATGACTGGCAATCAACAAATCCAAAGAAACCCATTGGGAAAGATCCATTATTGAATTTGAATGGGAACGTCTCGGAAACAAGTTAGTTACTGCCAAATTGGCATTATTTATGTGACTTATTTTGGTTTAATTTGGCGATATTTTACTAAATGATGCCAAGCTTGGCGACAAATTGGCGCTGACACAGATAAATATAAAGTTTCGTGCTTATGATTGAGAAAACGGCTCCAACGATGAAAGTTAATTTGCGAGAAGTCCCTAATTTATTAGTTTTTGCCTAATTACTAAAAAAGTATTGAACCAATTTAGATGGAATGGAAGTGGTACCATTTCGAGAATGACCACTTTCATTTAACACAAAAACCAAATTAATCGGTTGGATAGGTTTGGAGTAATTGGTGAACATATAAAATATATGTTAAATAACAAAATATATACATATGCGTCGAATTGACAATCTCCTCCTCCTTTTGAGGAGTCGGCTAAAAATGGACCCGTCACAATTCTTTAAACCTGAATTTCTCTTTTCTTATTAAATTTATTATAAAAGTTTTAGAATTATGAAGCGTCCCCTTTTCCGAGACAGCAGTTTGTGAAATACATATCACTGATAATGTAATTATAACATTAAAATATAATAATGCTATCAACGTAATAATATAAAAGCACACTTTATAAAAATAAGTTATAATAATGTATTAACAATATACGGTAAATTTTACTTTTTTAAGATGTAAAAAATAGAGAAATTAATGTAAACAGACATATAGCAGATTTGCAAAAATAGCAATTTCTTTCATGCTTAAAAGCAAGATGTAATTCATGAACGAAAAATTAAAAACGGTCTTAATGCAAATTCCTTCAATAATCATGCTTACAAGTGCTATGCTGTTATATTTAAATAGGAGACAAAAACTTTCATTTTGTTGTGCGGAGAAAAATAATCTTTTGAGAACTGTCATAAAATAGCTGATTTTAGGAGAAAATGGCAGCTAAGCTTTATCTATAACTAGACAGAGAGAGACAGAGAAAAAAAGAGTTGTTTAGCGATTTATTTGTACGAGTCTAACACCGCACTCGGAGAAATGTTTCTAGGGTTGGGAAGTTCCTACGTATGAAAATTCTGATAACTTTTTACCAAAATAAAAAGAGGATTCCTAAATGATGTTGTGCTTTTCTTAACTTCGGAGATTAATATGGTTCTGCATAGAACAATGAACGACTATTTTGCTATACTTATTTTAAATGTAGCAATGGCCGCCAAGTATTCATGTTTACAACACAGTTAGATAAAGAAATTTTAAAATTTAACAATGCAAAAGAAAAAAAAATGTTATGTACATAAATAAATAACCTTTTTTCTTGAACTGTTCAGCATAGCGCCAATGACTCCCCAAAGCAAAGATTTTGTTTAAAACAAAATAATAATAATAACAATACTCAAATTCATTTCCTATACTTTTTATCCTTTTAAGACAGTTCTATAATAATAAGTAAATAAATAAGAAAACAGAAATAAAAAATGTAAAAAAAGAAAATTCCTTATTGAAGTACACAAAATTTCTGATTTAACCCTAAAGGTCATATTATATTTTTTAAGTATGAGCTTTTCGGGCATGAAAATACAAATTCTGTGGGTATGCACAAAGCCCTTCATTTTCTTATATGTGTATTTCATATTGAATTTAAATAGCTTGCTCACTTTTGCGTTGCCTGCATTTTGGCGAGACTCGGTTTTTCTCAAAAGGTTACCAAAATCCCCCACCGCTCAAAAAAAAAAAAAAAAAAAAAAGTTAAAATTCTATTTCTCCATTTTTTTTTATTTTTATTTTTATTTTATTTTTTTTACATCACAAAAAATAAAATTCTATACAGCTTTGATTTCTTTATCTTTTTTTATTATTACTTAGATATTAATATAATAATAATAATAATAATGATAGTAATTATCCCCTTGCCTCTTTGCTAAATTTTCACTTTCATCATTGTTTCTCTTAGCACACAAAGTTTAAGATATTTAATTTATTTTTTCCTTATTTCAAACAATGGTAAATAACACTAGTTTACACGGTTTTTATACTCCAGCTGAAATTTGTTAATTTATTGTTTATTTAGATGGAGTTATCCAGAAAAAATAATTAAAATATTCTGTCACGTCTGGTTTAAGAAATGTTTATTTACTTAATTGGATTACATAATTTTGGTATTAATATTTAAAAAAATTAAAAATTGGATAATCTTTGCCTTCTTTTTATAGTTATTTGGATCAGTTTCTCTTATAATGGACCAACAGTAATCCCCTAGCATGTTTTCATCCCAAAATCACTGATGTCGTTCTTCAAAAACCTTTGAATCTCGGTGAAAACGTTCCCCTTGTTCGTCACTCATACTTTCTAAATTTTCGCATACGCACTCATACTTCTAAGTAAGAAAATACTAAGATACGAATGCAGGAAATGAATCTTGCATTCGTTTCCCAAACGCAATCTTGCATTCGCTCCCATCTGTTGAAAAATTTTGAAATAAGACATAATTTTATAGGGAACATTGCGGGGTTTTTAAACTGGACGCCATAAAATTTTTAGTATAATGCGATTATAAGTGCCCGAAAACCGCACACACGTATAACTCTTATCCAAAATATTATAATTCACACAAATTTTGTATGGTACTCCTAATGGTAATTGGTAATCCTAGTTCTCAAAACAATTAGTAATTTTAATATAAAATTCAAATTAATATTTTATTAAATATATTTATTAATTAATAACGTTATTAATTTACATAATGAATTTTACTTTAAAATAAACTCAATTTATTAATCCATTTTATATTCAATACATCATTATATTTCCCAGTAGTTCTAAACTGAAATTTATCTTTTACTTGTTTATTTATTGTATATTTAAGATTGCAGAAATTTAAAACAATTAGTATAGTTAAAAATAAAACTAAAGTAAAAATTGCTATTATTTTTTTTGGGAAAATAGGAGCGGAAAGGTAATACAAATGAATAAATAAATAAATAAATAAATAAATAAATAAATAAAAACTTTTGTCAATTAAAATTTGAAAATAAATTTTTTTAATATTATTGTATTACATTTTAATATATTTTATTAGATTAGATATTACATTTTATATATAATATTTATCTATACTAATATTATAAAGAGGAAAGATTTGATTGTTTGTTTGTTTGAATTGAATAGGCTCCGAAACTACTTGACGGTTTTGAAAAATTCCTTCACCGTTGGAAAGCTACACTATTTCCGGTGAACATAGGCTAATTTTTAATTGATTTATTCAAATATTTTCCTTAATAATTCAAAATTTCATTATTTTTCATACAGAATCAATTAAAATTTTTCCGATAAAAAATAACCATTTTCTTTCCCGTTGCCAAAAAAATCAAAATATGGAAAATAATTTCTCCTCGGCAATTAATTTTTAGTTGAACAGTATCCACGTGAAAAATTAAAATAAAAAAAATTCAAAGGAAAATAAATATGACGTCATTTATTATATTATAGGAAGTTTTGTTTGCACAGATATCATATAAACACCGAGGTAACTAATGGACACTAAATTAATGTTATTTTGCCTGGCATGGCAACCCGACTATTGTTACTTAATTATTAATAAAATGTTTTTTTATTTCCTTTCTCTTTAAAATTATGTAAACTGTTTTGTTCTATACTTATTATTTAAATACTAATTGTTATTGTTTTTTAAATAATAGAAAATAATTTAAATATATATATGAAACCGGTATTCGAAAACGATTTTTCCGCCAAATTAGTCAAAAATTATCGATCATATAATTATCGATCTTTTAGATCATAAATCCGATTACAGAAAATTAGTCAGATTATTTAATTAGAAGTTATTAAATTTATGTTTTTTTATTATGAAACAGACGAAGAAAAGAAAATTTACTATTGCTGCCCGACTGGAGAATTAACCTTGATGTTATTTTAAAAAACTATCGAAATGGCGAATTTTTTTGTTTACGTTTTTTTTTTTTTTTTTTGTTTATATTATTGCAAACATTTTTCCACTTTTATACACGCATCACCTTGGCGTGATTTTTTTATGATGCCAATTTGGAGAACACTGCGTTTTCAAATACCAGTTACATTCATATTACTCTTATTTATTTTCTATTATTTTAAAAAGGAAATAATAATAATAAACTAAGTCAATAAATAATTATGGAACAAAACAATTTATATAATTTTAAAATAGAAAAGAAAAATAATGAAATAATTTACTCAAAAATAATCAACTACCGGATTACCACGTGAGGCATAAAATCGCAATTTGCTGCAATCGCGCCAACGGGATCCGTAGATGACACCTGCCCTACATATTATTGGCAATATTATTGTTATACAATTTGTTTATATAATTTAGTAATACTTGGTAATCCCATGGACCATTTGACATTAAATTTGTTAGACGTAATTGTTACTTCATCAACCAATTTTAATTCGATGTTTATTTGTATTTCTATTAACATTTTAGTAATTTATTGATTCTTTGGTTATTTAAAATAAAAATTATGTCCATTTGTATAATTTGGCGAAATTGATCGACGGAATAATCAAGTAGTCGAACAAAAAACTATCGTCAAGCTATAACATTAAATGCCAATAATGGATGATCGTAAATTTCACATTTATTTGAGGACAAACATGAAATAAGTCTGGTACATTTGTAACAATACCGTTTCTAGCACTTCTAATGTTTGACACTAAAAATCATAATGGAATCGATTACAGAAGGTAGAAAGATTTTATTAGATGCAAACTACAGACTTATTTTTCTACAAAATTTAGTCATTATTCTGATTTAACGACTACATGTTAGCAACTATTTTATAAAAGTTAGAGGCAGTGAAACTGATGTAATTTTAATGTTATTCAAATAATACAGCTTTAAAACATACTTTTTATTCTTCATTGTTCTACTAAATATATAAGTGAAACACCCTTCTTCGTCTGCCACCCCCCACGGAGGGCATCCTTTCCTTAGGGCCTATATCCCACGTGTAGATAAATGGCCGTCATAAATACAAACAAACAAAAACTTTTCTTTATCTGTCAATAATTCTTAATTTTTACTCTATGTATTCTTGCTGGAACAGATTAAGGTAGATAGGAAACTACAGTAGACCTACTAGAAGAGGACGTTTATTAAAAAAATGTATCATGAAATGACATTGTATGTAGGCTACCAGAACTACACATAGTGCAAGTTCAGATGTCGGGATTTTAAGAACTAAGAAATGATAATGTACAATCCGAAAGTTAATAAAGTTTGATAATCAATCTCACTAATCATTGCAATGCCCTCTAATGTAATAGTGCGATGACTCGAGAACATTTTGATTCCTGTTGTCATAACGGTCTCATGTTCATACGAAACTCTACTATAAATGATAAAATAAAAGAGATGGTGCTTAATTGCCCAAATTTTCGCCAAGACTTACGATAGTAAAATATTGCAATGGCGTTGGCATGATTTTCAGCAATACGGAAAAACATTCCAGGGTGGTCTATACTGCTTTAAAATAAAATTTTTAAATCACCCTTTTTTTTTTTTTTTTTTTTTTTTGAGTCAAGGTTTGTTTGGAAATATGGACCAGCGAAGCGGGCATAGCCTGCTAGTATTATTATATTTATATATAATATTTATATATAATATTTATATTATTATATTAATTTTATGTAAATAAAAATAAAAAATAATCATCTTATTAGAATGAAATAGGCCCAGGTTCAATAAAATTAACTCACAAAAATTGCCTTCATGGCATGAGAAGACTGTTAAAAATGCAATAAATAAATACTATTACTATTTAAAAAAAAAAAAAAAAAAAAAAAAAAAAAAAAATTGGCGGAGGCAAATTTTTAAAAACATTTTTTTTTCATAGCATGCCCAGTTATGAAATCACCATTGCTTTCGTACAATAATAGAAAGTAACTTATGAAAATAAATTTATAAGATGCAACTGGTACACAAGATACTTTGTATTATAAAATAATAAAAATAATAAAAAATTTGCTCTTCAATAAATATATCTCATTTCTGAATTATCAAAGAAGAGGGTGTTGATGGGTGATTTGAGGAAATATGAATATATTATAACTGTCAAATTGAATTATTAAAGACATTTATTATTAAACTAATTGGAAGAAAAAAAACAAGCACAGTTTTTTATTATTTAATTAATGCTAAATAAAAGGTTCTAAAAAATGTAAGTAAACAGCCAAAAAATATTTATGTTAGTTTATATAAAATACTTTTTAGTTTATAGTAGTTTATAGAAGTTTATATAAAATACTGATACTAATAATTAATGATAAAATTTAAAATATTTATTCTGATTAATAATAATACTACTAAAAGCGAAAGACAATATTTCCTAAACTTATACCACATTGTTTAATCAAACAAAATTTTCAGCTTGCTGTAATTTCATTATCACGAGTTATAAAAGTTTAAATTTATCGGACTCTTAAAAAAAAGCCCGAATAATGTTGAACTTATATCATTTGGCAGGCCCACAACAATTAGAATCCAACTTATAAGGCAGCGAGCAAAGGAATAACAAGGGACCGAAATGGCCACGGACCGAATTGTCTCGGGACCGAATTGTCTCGGGACCGAATTGTCTCGGGACCGAATTGTCTTGGGACCGAATTGTCTCGGGACCGAAATGTCTCGAGACCGAAATGGCCAGGGACCGAAATGTCTCGGAACCGAAATGGCGGGACCGAAATGGCGGGACCGAAGTGGCTGGACCGAAATGTCGTGTACCCCCATTCTCGAATCTACTGGAACGCACACACAAAATTTCATCAAAATCGGTCCAGTCGTTTAGGAGGAGTTCAATTACATACACACGCACAGAAGATTTTTATATATAAAGATATATTAGTTTCCTTCAATATAAAAATATCTTGTTCATTCAATTAAAAAAAAAAAAAATTTTACAGATTATTGAAATAACTTTCCAAACAGTTGAATGATTGATCATTATTAACCCTTTGAGCTCTGATGGTTGAATTTTCTACCACTTAATTTTAATCCTAAAATGTCACAATGGCACCGGAATATTCGATCAAATTTATTTAAAGAAGGTTTAATGCATTTTTTCGAGCATATGCTAAACCGAACTTTTTCTTTGCAAAATACTGGTGCCAATGTAACATTTGAAATTTTGAAGAAATTTAACTGTCAGAGCTCAAAGGGTTAAAGTTGATTTCGTCTACAGATTTGTTTCATGAGAATATATTGATTTTTGGAAAAGAGATTTCGAAAGTAAAAATGTCTCCATAAAAAATCCCTGCAATCGAAAAGTTTAAAAAAAAGAGTAAAACACGGGATTTATACAGATCATAATCAACTAAAAAAAATGGAAAAATGGAAAAACAAATAAATAAAAATAAAAAAGTGCAAAAATCAATGTCTTCATTAAACAAATTAAAAACAAAACTCTTAAATTGAGCGAATATTAGAGGGTGAATGTTTTCGCTTGAATGAAGTATACTCTTAACTCTATATTTCAGTAATAATAATAATAAACATTTTTCTTCATATACAGAAGGAGTTAATAAAATTCTGTAACGGACGCAAAAGCAGCACATATAAAATGCAACAAAATATACTTCATTATAATATGAAAAAATAAATGCATTATAAATTCAGAAAGAAGTTGTATGTTTAAAATCTTTTAACAGTTTACTAGTAACTCTTTAATCAATTTAATATAAACTGCACAGACAAAAGACTGTCCGATTATTAATACAAACAATGAATATTATTGATAGATCATACGTTATTAAACAGTAGAGATATTTATTATTATAATTTAAAATAAAATATTCACATTAAAAGTAAAATTAATAAAACAAAGGTTATTTATTAACATGTTTAATAATGTAGTAGATTATTTGAGAAAAATATTTCTATATAACAATTTTTAACTGAATTTCTAACTGAATCATTAATATTATTTACATTAAATTATTAGAATAAATCTAGGTCTAACATTAAATAGAAATTTAATTTTTTGTATTATAGGAAAAAAAATAAAATCATTAAAATAAATATAGTAAATAAGTAGTTTTAAACGCAGTTTCTTTTCATAATTAAATATATGAAAGTCGAATACTTCTAAAGCAGGCATGTCAAACACATGGCCCGCGGGCCTTAATTGGCCCGCCAGGAACTTCTCTGTGGCCCATCAAGCTTTTAGCATTTTCGTATGTTTGATTAAGTTTTTAGTTGATGCAGAAAATATACTTTACATTGAAAATATTGCAGTGTTGCAAAATTGGAGAATGATTTTATTCAAAATATCTACCATTATTTCAAAAATTAATCTTCATTACATTTAATGGCAGATATTGACATACAATAAATTTAACGATCCGCAATTAAATAAAGATAAGTCTAAATTTTTAAATTAATGGTTGTTATTTTGGACGAAATTTTTTATAGTTTGGCATAGAAGAAGCAAACAACACCGATTCAACACTACTGTGGCATAAAAGATGCAAACACACTGTCATGAATATAATCAAATCTAACTCATTTTAAAATTTCGTTTCCAGGAGATATGGTATTCAAATTTATCAATAAGAAAGCTAAAAAGAGCATATTTTAATCTGAAAATTAAAAAAAAAAATTAAATTCTTTTCCCCCTAATAGTTTATTATGTGCTTTATGTTGAAACGAATATATTATTTTATTGCTCTGTTTGATTCACTGTGACATTACAAAGTAATGCGTGGTGTTTGTTAGGTATTAAACATGTATCGAAACTCAATTAAAATACAATGCTAATTTTTAATTAAAATTAAAATTAATTATCTAAAGTATCAGAAGAAATAAATAGCTTTAAAAGAGAAAGTGACACGATTTCTTGTCTCGTAAAATCTATATTATAAAGGCCAAACGTATCTGTGCGTAACACATACGTCATTTTGCGCATGGCAACACTTTGAAATTTGAAATAAATTTCAGTATTGCAATTTTTGCAGCTAAAAGTTTTTAAACTTCTTAATGTCGCACATTTTCAATTTTTACACCATCGTGTAGGGAAAAAATTTTCTTTTAATTAAAATAATAAGTTTGAAAGCTTTATCTTAATTTGTTTTTGAAATATAAATTTTTTTGTAGCTTTTAATACCTCTTTTCGAATCGTGGCAACAGGAGTACTCCATTTCTATTTAAAGCAAAGGGGGGAAAATTGAATATTGTATCTTCATGTTGCCATTTATATTGTCTCATTAAAAGAGAAAAAACAGAAATTTAAATATCTTCTGTTATAAAACCCGGTGAATTTTGAGTTCTTTTATAAAATTTGATTTACACGTAAAAGAATATCAACAGTTTAATATCTATTTCAGCTAATAGCATTGAGACTTCAAGTTTTGAATCAAAATTAACAAATTAAAATGCCAATTTTTTTTTAAACGTGAATACAGATATGAAATATAGATTTGTAAATTTTGATATGGTAAAAATGATGCCGGGTTTAGATTTCACGGCTAAAAAAACATCTATGATTGAGTCAAAGTTAAATAAATTTTGCTTTTTATCATTTTGGAACACTAGCATAAGAACCGTAATTGATAACTTTATCATATTAACATATCTTTATTATTTTGTACTGCTTACATATACGATTAAAGTTAAATTTTAACAATTTCTACAACTGCGTTTTATAGAAATAGTATTTTGTTAATTTGAGATAAATATTGTTTGTTTAAGAGTTAGACGTACCAATATAAAATTCATTTTTTACTGTAGCTAATTTTTTTAGGTTTATTATAAGTTAATGAAACAGTTCCTTCTTAAACATTTTCTTTCGTCAAAATTGACGGGTTCTACCTTGTAATAATAATAATAGTAAAAATAATAATAGTAAAAATATGATAATAATAACAAAAAATTGTTATCCGATTTTATTATTTGGCTGCATGCATTGTCGAAAGCGAGCATTTTGGACATAAGCTCATTAATTAATTTCATTCTTAAAGGTTAGTAAACATATCATTGTAAAATATCTCTGTGTGATATTTATATTTCTTGATGATGAAGATATAACATCACAAATTCATAAAAGTCAATTTGAAATAATTTTCTACACTCAAACAAAGACTGAAAAATTATGTTTGATATGTAGAAACTTGGTTGAAGTTTGCTAAGAATTTACTCACAAATATTTCGGAAAACCCAAAGATATCCAGAAATAATTTGGAAAAATAAATAGATTTTAAACTGAAGCTTTGATGAAAAAAGTGTGTTCGTGAAATATATTAAAAGCAATCCATCTGCTTTTAAAAACAACGATTGGATTCATTTGCATACAACTCAAAATCGCTCAAGTTAGAATAAAGGATGTTCAAAATAGTTAAATCAATTTAAAAATATGCAGGGGCATTCCTATAAATATCTATGATATAACCAGAAATTTCAAGAATCGCATGAAATCTATAATTTGAATGTGTTTTGCTATAACTGAAAATTTTCTTTAAACCAACAAATTTTCATTAGTAGACTGTAGCCATCAGTAGCCACCGACAAATGTTTTTTTAATAGCCATTTTTTCTCATTTCGTAGTCGCGTGGGTGGTAGCAGTGTTAATTTTGCCCTTTAACTTTATTATTCTTGAAAATATAGATGCAAGAAATTTTACTCTGAGGGAAGTTCTTTTTCCACAGACACGATGTGTACTTAAAAATAACTGAGGAGAATCAGGAAATTATTCCGATGCTGGATCAATAACCATAGCTATTATATTTTAATCGATTATGATTTTTTTCATAATAGTATATTGTAAATATCTGTGTTCTATCAATGATTGGTTTTATAAAAAGTATCAATTACAACATAAAAGAAAATGCAGAAATTAGTATTATAAATTTAATAACACATTTTTGTATAATTTTGATTATGATTTAAAGTTTATAAAGTTCAATATGTGTTTAAGCACGCTTGTATTTTTATTTCAACTTGCTTTTCATTACATTTGACAGTGCATTCTCGTAAGATACTTTTGCTACAAATTTGTTCATAACTTAATAAATATTTTTAAACATTTTCTGGCGCGTGTTTCTAATTTTTCCAAGAAATAGTTTAAAATTTTTTGTATGTATTTTTGTTTGCTTGTTTGTTTTTTAAAACAATGCCGTATTATTAATGTACAGTGTTCATTTTGTACAATAGTTATAAAATTAATCCTCTTCTTAATTTTCGATAATGTGGCCGGCGGCTTTCTGTACAATGTTAAATCTGGCCCGAGGTGATAGACGAGTTTGACATGCCTGTTCTAAAGTAAAGCCTGTTTCCAGCCGAATACACGTACACATAATATAAGATAGTTTTAATATATAAAATATTCATAAAAAATGAGAAAATAAAATAAAAAGATCATAAGCTCATGCCCTAAATAGAAAATGAATCCAGAAATGGTAAGAAGTATGGAAGTTTTAATAACCTTAATTTAGGTTTTTTTTTTAATAACAAAAGTTGTTATTTGGCATTAGTAAATAACTGATACATTAACTAATTACCAAATCTAATTAACGTTTATGTGCAAAACTATTTAAACATCGACTGTATTAAGTACCTTTTGTGGATTTACCAGAAAACTGACATCAACATAAGTATACGCAAAAAATGCAAACTCGCAAAACACTTTTCCAAAATTATGTGTTTTCTTTAAAATTACGCGAAATAATAAAAAATGCATCAATCAAAATCTTAATTTCAATACGAACAATCAATATTTTTCTTTATTTTTTTTATTCAAAACCGCGCGATTATAATTCTTCTTTTTCATTGAAATGGGACGTTGCCACAAGTCTCCTCTTTTCATCTGTCTCCGTCCACCATATAAATGCACTAAGCCACAACTTACAAGGAAGGTCTCTATATGGGCATACTCAGAAAATTCTGAAGAAAAAAAAATACAGAATGTACTTCTCACGCAGATATATATGTTTATAAAAGAAGTTTCGGCCGAACCCCGATAAAACGTTCGTTAAAAAAAAAAAAAAAAAAAAAAAAAAAAAAAAAAAAAAAAAATGAACATTTTATTTATTTGGCAAATTAACACCAGTTAGCGACGAAATAGAATTTTAAAAAATACTTTTTTTGTCAAATACTTTTTAAGGTAAAAATGTTTCATGTTCAACTATTTTAAAAATGTTTTTTTAAATAACTTTAGTTTTTTCGGTTTTAGTTATAACTATGAAATTTTATGAATTAAAATGAAAATTAAATTAATTAAATTTGTGTCAATTAATCTCAAAATTAAGTCCAATTGAGCAGTGTTGATTCAAATTTGTTGCTGAAAACTAAAACGTCTCCGATATTGAAATATGTTACTGCAACATTGTTCATTTAGCTTTTATTTTGGAATACGCTTAAAGATATGAAAATGTATTTTTCAATATGAAAATATATTTTATATATATAATTATTTTTACACTATTAAAATTAAATAACTTCTGCGACAAGCAGTATATATATGTAATATAATATAACACATGTATTAAACTATCTCATTCTTTAAGTTTAAATTAATTACAAACCAGTTACACGCATTCTAAAAAACTACTAACAAACAATTTTTAGTTACATGAAAAGCGTTTGCTTTTTGCGAGGAAAGATGCTGCTCGCCAAATCGCGTGACGCTTTCGTCTTTTCACGCCAAATACTCGAAAGTATTTTATTTTTTTACAAACTTTCTTCTGTATTTCCCCCGCTAAATTTGACTGATCCTTTATTACATACATAAATAGTTTAATTAGTTTTTTATTTTATTTTTTTTTTTTTTCAAAATTTTCTGAATGTGCAGTATGGAGATCTTCCTTGTTAGTGAGCTACTATGTTGGACACGTATTATGTATGATTAATCACACATGAAAAAATTAATTCAGTGTGTCCCCGCCCTTTTAAAAAAAATAAGCAAATTTAGACGAAATTTTAATTATTTTTCTGAGAATAATACATTTCTTCGAAATGAAATCTGGCGTAAATCAATAAATTATAGATCGGATTGTAACAGTGTTCACCAAACGCCAATTTCTCATGTTAAAAATAACAGAAGTAGATATTTAAAACCGAACTTGTCTTCCGGATTTCAAATACTTGAAAAAAAAAAAAAAAAAAAAAAAAAACTCTAGTACGGGCCAATTTTATGCTGAAATTTTATATTTACGTAAGTGTAGTTAATGTAGGGGACATTCATTATTTATATAAGTTCGTGTATAAACTTTCTGATACAGTGAAGCATATTGTATATATAGATATATATATACATATTAGTTAAAATGTAATCAGTAACATAAAAAGAAAAGAAATCAAAATTATTATCTAAAAATGATAATGAATTAAACAGGAATTTATTGTGTATCCCTGCGTTTTATTAAAAGAAAGAACTTGTATGGAACTATTTGATGAAAGACACGATGTTGTTGTACATTAGTACGCTCCTTCAACGTAAAAAGTCAACCTCAATATATATTCTTCTCACACCACCTGAATTATAAAATAACGTTTTATTTTTAACAAATGTGTTTTGAGTGTTCTCCACTGATAACCGGAGACGGAGAAAAACATTCAACAACGAGCGAGCGCCTCTAATGGTACTAAGTCCTCCTCGTTAAATTTATAATTTATGTTAATAGTAAGTTTCCGATCCAACATAAGGTGCTTTTAAACAAACGTAGCACTTCGTTCTTAATAATGAGGCGTGCAGAAACCCGATTCTGAGTGTATACCCATAACGAAAAGTCGCAATCCTTTGGGAGAATCGTGAAGGGCGCTTTTATCCTCTGTACCTAATGAAGAACATCCTTATATTTGCCTTCACACTTGTGTTTCCTTGGGTATCACTTAACTGAAATTGTGCTTTTTGATATTTTTTTGGTAAAAAATGGCTCATTGCTGTGTTCCATACTGCACTTCCGATTACTGAAAAAAATTACAGAAATTTCTTTTCAAGACTTTCCATCAAATTTAGAGTACGTATTATTGTAGGAGAAAAAGAAAAGGAAACCTAAAAAAAGAATACATTTATTTATTTATTATTTTTTTATCCTGTACTTCATGATCATTCCATACAATATTTAAATTTTTAATAATTATTCGTAATGTACACATATATATATATATATATTTCTAAATATTTAAGAATCGTTTCACACGCTTTTTCTCTCGCTTGCGAATAGATAATGTGCATGTTTGTATACAAACGAGCATCATTTTAGACAACTCAACTTGTGGTTGGCAAAAACGAAACAGTGAAACGATTTTTTCATATGTGAAGCTGTGTTAACATGGATGAAACATATTCATTTGCGAATATTTTATTATCTGCCTATGCACAGAACTTAGATTCTGTTGCTAAACAATATTATTTAAATAAATTGAGGTTTATAAAAAACAAGATAACGGTGTTACATTATTAAATGATCCATATATTATTGATAATTGGAAGAATGTTGTAACTCTTTGGCCATCAGTTTCATCCGATGATATAGAAAATTATTTAAGAGTGTATTTTGAAAAAAATATTTTTTTACTCTCAACAGCTCGAAATTTGCTGAGGGGGTATTTGAAGAGACGTATAAGGTGGCGTGTGATTTCATTTTTTGCTCCATTTATTCGAATTCGATTGATAAACAATTATTTTCTCAATATGACCATTTTTTCGTATTTAGATTTCCCGCTTCGGAAACTTGCTTTCAAAACGCGGACTTTAACAGATTTTTTTTTTTTTTTTTTTTTTTTTTTTATATACATTCTACCTTTGTCGAAAAATCGACAAGCATGGTACATTGTGTAGTTTCTAAATAAGAGAATATGTCAGTATGATGCGTTTGAGAACAAAATTGAGTTTAAAAATAAATCGGAAAATAAGTAATTTGGATGAGAATACACTTTTAAAACGATTCCCATGAAAACTGAGCTCAAACTCAGCTGATACATTTTATTATTCTAATTGATCTTAATCTCAAATGCATGAAATTTACAAATTCTCGTACAAATATGTAATGAAACGCTTTTCCCCAATTTGTAATGAAAACAGGGGATTTTGTGGGAATCTATACATCTTAATATTATCTCCTTTCTTAAATCTATAAGTGCAACCCACTGCACAACAGCTGGCAACCATTTTGTACAATAATAGGATAAACAAAGAAATATATGCATCAATAATTAATATAAAAAAAAGGCTAAAAGTAAACACGGGATAAGCAGATTTTACATACAAAACAATGCTAAAGCAAGCAAATGTTTTGCCAACCACAAGTTGAGTTGTACTTTTTTACGCCATCGTGACGTCACCTGCACATTATCTATTGTTGATTGTTGAGATTTTAGACTGCATAAACATAGAGAATTGATTTTATTTGAATAGAATAGAAAATAAAGTACCTTTGATTATCTTCTGGTTTTGTTCGACGTTTTCAGAATAGCCTGTGAGCTAAAAACGAGTAATGGAATGTGGAATGGACGGAATGGAGCAGGAACAGGTCCAGAAACAAGCAATCCTTTTTGGAACACATTTTTTTTTTCTTTTCGCGGTTTCTTCCTTTTTTTTTTTATTTATTTCCGAAGTATTTTACTTAGGGATGCATGTGCGTGTGAGGGGAAGGGAAGACTGAAATAATTTCTTAAGAAGCTCTGATAAGAAAGGAACATTGGTGTCAGGCTGAAAATTTAAAATTCAGTTCTCAGTTTTCACTGTGACGGATTGAATTTGTCAGTCGATGATAAAGTAGACAAATAAAGAAAAGGGGGGGAGGGTCTCTAACCCTTTTTTTTTTACGAAATATACATAGTTTATAGGTCCTTTACGTTTTCATGTCTTCTTTTGGGAGCAATAAGGGATACATACTATAGGGAAAATGTGGTTTAATACTAGATTTAATGCATTACTAATATAAAAAGTAATTACCATATATGAAACATTATGGAGCTTTCTCCATACTCTTTTTTCTTTCAAGCAACATTCTCTTCGTTTTTGTGTAATCAAAATTTTGTTTCTTAAATTGTCTATTTAAACCTTAAATGGGGGGGGGGGGGAGAAATCATGTAACCAGATTTTTTTTTTTTTTTTTTTTTTTTTTTTTTTTTTTTTTGTATCGGAAACCACCATTACTTTAAAGTCCCTCACTGAGTTTTATCTACAACTTTTTCTTCAATAAAATAACAAGAAGAAAAAAGATAGCTTTCTCAAGAGCAATTATTTTGAAATTCAGACAAAAAAATTATGTCTAGAAGTTGTACTTTTAAATTACCTTGATATTTCTTTATGTTGAAGTAAATCATATTTAATGATTAATCTGCAGTTTTCAATCTCTGAAAAAATTTCCTCTTTTCTATAGAAAATGTCAAAGTTCAAGGTTGTGAGTGCCATTCTTCGTGAAAAGTGAAATGCTGGTATGTTTGGAGCACTATATCTCTTGCAAGCAACAACATCCCAAAATTCTTTTGACATAAACTGTTAGTATAACCCCACCTATTTATTAAAATTTATTTGTTTCTATGGGGCATTGTTAATTTACATTGTTATGTTGCCACGAAGTACAGTCAAAATGACATTTTTGTCCATTTTCGTCACTTAATATCTTATTTAAGCAATAGTACCTCAAACTTTTTCTTATAGAATATGAAAGTGAACCATTAGGACAAGCTAAATAACATAATACTGCACGGAGATATTGCTGCTCTTAGTAGATATAACCTGTTAAATATTGGAAATTTTCAAAATCTTCAACATTTAAAGAAAAGTTATTTTAAAAAAGCGCCACAATTGAGTGAAAAAAATATATCACGCAGTAGTTTAATATATGTACAGAAACATGGAAAAGAAAAAGAAGTGGGGCCTCGTGATATTTTTAGGAAACAGAAATGACAAATTTAGAAGAAAGCAATTTCCATTATCACATTTTTCCCCTAAGAGAAAATGAAACATCCTATTTCTCTTTCGGAAGAGGCAACAAAAAGGGATATTTGTTTTTCTCATAGGGAAAAACCATAGAAAGAGGAAAGAGAAAAGGGATTTTTCATTTTATGATAGGGAAGAAATATTATCATGACATTGTTTATTTGAAAATTTTGCCATTTTTTTAAAATAAAAATATCACGAGTCCCCACTCTTTTTTTTTTTTTTTCATTTCCATGATTTTATACATCTATTCAACTATTGCGTGATATATTTTTTTTCACTCAACTCTGACACTTTTTTGAAATAACGCTAATTTAATGTTGAAGATTTTGAATATTTAACAGGTTATATCTATTAACAGCAACAATTTCCCCGTGCAGTACTATATTATTTAGCTTGTCCTAGTAGTGCACTTTCATATTCTATTAGAAAAAAAATTGGGGTACTATTGCTTAAATAAGATATTAAATGCGGGAAATAAACAAAATTTATTTTGACTCTTTTTTGTGGCAACATAACAATGTAAACAACAATGCCCCATGGAAACAAATAAATTTTAATAAGCAGGTAGGGTTTCAATAACAGTTTAAGCCGAAAAAATTTTGGGATGTTGTTGCTTGCGAAAGATATAGTGCTCCAAATATACCAGCATTTCCCTTTTCACGAAAAGTGGCATTCACAACCTTGAACTTTGACCATTTTCTATAGAAAAGAGCAAATTTCAGGGCTTCAAAATTGCACATTATTCATCAAATATAATCTACTTCACTGTAAAAAAAATTCTGTAAAGGTACTAAACATTTTCTAGGAAACTGGGATTCCAAGAACTTTTCATGTAAAGGTAACAGGAAAAACCCATGTAACCGATTCTGAAACTTGAATTTTTGCTGTTACCGTTACAGGAAATGTTCTAGGAATCCCAGTTTCCAAGAAGAAGTTTAGTATCTTTACAGAATTTTTTTTACAGTGTTCAACATACAAAAAAAAAAAAAAAAAAAAAAAAAAAAAAAAAAAAAAAAAAAATCAAGCAAATCAAAAAATACAACCATCACACTTTGACTGATTTTCAAAATAAGGGCTCTTAATCTCCGAAACCAGGGGTGATTCTGAGTAAAAAAAAAATTTCGGAAATTGACATCGCATTTTCGGAAATTTCGCGAGTTACCCCCCTCCTTCCCCCGCGATCTACAGACGAAATCGGCGTTTTCCCGCGATCTTCAGAAGAAATGAGCGATGTATCTGCAATATTTTAGCAAAATCGGCAATTTATTGCGATCTATTGCCGAAATCGGCGATTTTTCTGCGATCTTTTGACGAAATCGGTGTTGTTCCGTGTTTTTTTTTATTATGAAATTGGCGTTTTTTGGCCGATCTTTAGACAAAATTTGCATTTTTACGCGATCTTTTCTCGGCGTTTTATCCCCGCGATCTTTTGACAAAATCGGCGTTTTTTTCGGTGATCTTTTGATGAAATCTGCCTTTTTTTCAAAGGTTCTTTTGACAAAATATTTTTAAGCGATCTTTTATCGAAAACAGCGTTTTTTTCCGCGATCTTTTATCGAAATTGGCGTTATATCCGCAATCTTTAGACGAAATCGACGTTTTCCCGCGGTCTTTAGACGAAATCAGCGTTTTATTCCGTAACTTACCCCCTCCCCACAGCGATTATCCGCGATCTTCAGACGAAATGAGCTATTTATCTGCGATATTTTAGCAAAATCGGCAATTTATTGCGATCTTTTGTCAAAATCGGCGATTTTTCCACGATTTTTTGACGAAATCGGCGTTGTTCCGTGTTTTTTTTATTATGAAATCTGCGTTTTTTTTTACAATCTTTAGACAAAATTTGCATTTTTGCAATCTTTTCTCGAAAACGCCGTTTTTCCCCCGCGAACTTTTGACGAAATCGGCGTTTTATCCCCGCGATCTTTTGACGAAATCGGCGTTTTTTTTTTTCAATATTCTTTTGATAAAATATTTTTAGGCGATCTTTTGACGAAATCCGCGTTTTTTCCGTGATCTTTTGATGAAATCGGCCTTTTTTTTTCAATATTCTTTTGACAAAATATTTTTAAGCGATCTTTTTACGAAATCGGAGTTTTTTTCCCCGTGATCTTTTGATGAAATCGGCTTTTTTTTCCAAATATTCTTTTGATAAAATATTTTTAAGCGATCTTTTATCGAAATTGGCGTTATATCCGCAATCTTTAGACGAAATCGACGTTTTCCCGCGTTCTTAGTCAAAATCAGCGTTTTATCTGCGATATTTGTTGAAATTGTCGTTTTTTCCACGATTCGCACAGGAAATTCGCGATTTTAAGAGACCCTTTGACAAAGTTCGTTGACAAAAACATTGACGAAATCGTCGTTTTTCTACGAAATATTGACAAAATGTGTGCTCTTTCCCGCGATCCTTTCACGAAATTTGCATTTCTCCGCGCGTAGAACCGTACATGTTGGCAACTATGCGGAACTGATAACCGAATTTCAAATTTTTGGAATTGGATGCTTTAAATTTTTGGAAATTTCGGAATTTTCGGACGAGAATCACCCCCGTCCGAAACCGATAATCAGTCAATGCAGCAGTCACAGGTAGACCCATAGAAACAGGTCCAGGACCTAATTACCGAATAGGCAGGAGAAGCAAGTGCTTCCCCTAGAAAAATTTTGAAGGGGCCCGAAATTGAGAAAACAGGGGACCCCAAATCTTATGTTGAATTAATTCCATATGAAAGTTTTACCTTTTTTCTTTTTAACTAATTCATGTATATGGATTTTAAAAAGTTTTTCATAAAAAGTATGTTTAGCAAATAACTTTTTTTATCATCCTTCTATATTTTGCCCGACCAATCAAAGCCCTGAATTTATCAAGTAGTATTATCATTCAACCAATCAAAATCGAAAGAATCTAGTCGGCAATCATAATGCCCACCAGATTGTGAAGTTAGTTGCTAGGGTGTGACGTCTGTTGACACTGATTCACTGTCTCATTGCGATGAATTTGCCATGCGATTTGCAAGTAGAATTTGATAAAGCAGTAATGAAATCTCTCAACTTTTAGATCTGTGAAATATTTACATTCAACACCGCTCGCGCTGTGTTTATCATTAACACGTGCGTTGTATGGATATTTTATTACTCTTTTACATTATAGTTGAATTTTTGCAGAATTTTATTTTGTTTAACTTAATTATTCAGTATGGCTAAAACTAATCCTCAAAGTCTTTCAGGATGTAGTAAACGAAAAAAAAGAGCAAAAAGACTTGCTTGTAACAAGCGATTAAGCGATCATTAAACATAGAACAGACTTTTCCTAATGTTGAAGTAGCATTGAGAATAATGCTTTCAATTCCCATTTCAAACTGTTCTAGTGAACGGTCATTTTCTGTTCTAAAAAGGATAAAAAATCGCATGAGATCATCACTTTCTCAAAATAAAGTAAGTGGCTTATCCTTACTAGCAATAGAAAGCGACATGACTACTAAATTAGATTTTAATGACATAATTGATGAATTTGCTAGGCGTAAATCAAGGAAGAAGGCAATATAATAAAATATAACAGGTAAAAGTGTTATATTAACTGTTATTTTCAATTTTGTTAAACTGTTATTGTCAACTGTTATTTTCAATTTTGCTTTTATATTTTTAACTTCTTGTATATATTATAATTTTGCACTATTTTTTACACTTAAACAAATCAGCAAGCAGAAAATATTTCTAAGTTTACAGTTTTCAGTGAAAATCTTAATGACCATGCTTAGAGTTGGCTTCATATAATAAATTTATATATTCTTTATTTTCTTGCATAATTTTAAACTTTCTTTTGGTTGCAGTAGAAAACTTTGAATTTTATGTGCTTAGTAATTTATAAAATTTCATTTATTTTTAAGTTTTTGAGGCATGTTCCTAAAACACCCGAGACACTTGATTTTGGCGATTTTTTAACACGCGCCAAGCACCCACGAACGCCAACCGAGTTTTCAGCAACCCACAGATTCTACCCAATCACAACGCGCGTTTTTCAACAGACGATTCGACAGCACAATTCTAAGGTCTATTCCGTTTCTTTGAGAATTTGTTTGTATACGAAACTATTTACTTTCTTATATCCCATTTAATTTTTTGTAACTTTATACATTTTTCGATGTCTTTTTTTGCTAATTCTAGGAATTTAACTCTCCACTATTGCATATCTAAAAATGTTTCTATCTTTCCATAAATTTCGCTATGAATTTTTGTATTTTTATGAAGTAACAATTTCGAATTTTAAATATTTTCAACTTCAGAATTTACAAATTTTACAAAAATTCCTGCCCCGATTTTTTTTTTTAATTTATCCAATTTTACTCTGAAATTATATTTTTACAAAATATATCGCTCAGAATATTTAATTAACGCAAATTTTTCACTCATTTTTTTTTTTCTTTTCGGATTTCTTTTTATTTCTACAAAGTTTATAATAATTAATTTTACAAATTTTTCGATTTTTCAAAATTGTCACTCGAAATTTTTCAAATTCTACAAAAATTCCTGTCCAGCTTTTTCGAATTTTAAATATTTTCCACTTCAGAATTTACGAATTTTACAAAAATGCCTGCCCCGATTTTTAAAGATTTATCCAATTTTACTCGGAAATTTTATATTTTTATAAAATATATAGCTCAGAATATTTAATTAACGCAAATTTTTCACTCAATTTTTTTCTTTTCGTTTTTTTTTTTTTATTATTATTATTTCTACAAAGTTTATAATAACTAATTTTACAAATTTTTCGATTTTTAAAAATTGTCACTCCAAACTTTTTCAAATTCTATGATTCTTGTCCAGATTTTTCGTATTTATCCAATTTTACTTGGAAACTTTACATTTTTATAAACTATATCGCTCCAAATATTTCAATGTACGCAAATTTTTCGATGTGAATTTAATTTAATTTTCTTTTCGGATTTTTTTACTACTACAAAGTTTACAATTTACAGTTTTACAAATTTTCTCTCCAAAAATTTTTTTAACTAATTTTTTAATTTTCACTCTATATTTTTCGAATTTTAAAAATTTTCACTCCATATTTTTCGAATTTCATAAACATTACTATCCCGATTTTTCGAATTTATACTATTTTACTCTAAAACATCACATTTTTACAAACTATATCGCTCCAAATATTTCAATTTTTTCACTCTTGATTTTTAATTTCCGATTTCTTTTATTTCTACAAAAATTTCAGCCCTTAAATTTTTAAAAATTTCTCCCGAAGGCAGTAAATGTACAAAACTAACATGCACAAATTTAAATGCAAAAATAATATGCAATGTTCTTCTAAAAACAATAAGTAGCATTCCTCTAAACTCATAAAATAGAGTATTTTATAGCCCCAAACCGAAATCAAAATACAATCACATGAAATGTATAAAAATTCACTTACCTACTTTTCATACTTTGTTTTCTTATGCGAAGGCCCGGGCTTATTAATATCATCATCGGAAGAATATAATGTGGCTTCCAGCTCCTCTTCACATTTAGTTTTTTTATGTGAAGGCCCGGGCCTATTTATATCGTCATCGGATGAAACCCCGTCGTCTTCTCCCCCCTCCTGCTGCTCCTGCTCATCCCTCATTTTAGGTGGGTAAATCCGAATTACCGCCCTCAAGAATGATTCAGTAAGTCCAAGATGATCATTCCTGTGACGCTTCCTCCACATAAATTCAGCAAGGTACGGGTCATATTCATCTTCGCCTGCATTCCCCCGTACCCGCCTAATTCCGCGGAGGCTGCGTTTAATCCAGCTCCACAAACCTTCTATCGTATTTGTGTGTGCCCCGGTAATCGGATCCTTAAAATGTAATTTATGATTGACTCGGAGCTTCCGGTAGCCTTCATGTTGAAGGCAATTGTAAGCTCTCCAGTAATCAGAAATTACCTCAGTTCCCGGTAAAATCCGCCTCTTAATAATTTCTAACAAAGTCTCTTTCGTTCTATCACCCACAACTTCAAAAAACACTCATTACTTCCACGCTCAACACCACCAAATACCCACTTACCATTCACACGCTTTCCTCTATTATACTTTCTCTTTCCAAACAAACTCTCATCTATTTCAACAATCTTTCCTTCCCCTCCCAAACTACTACTTTCATGCACACATATACACATACAAACCTCTCTACAGAAATTCATCCAATCAGTCACTGTATTCTTATTCACTCGCGCCAAATGCCTTATCTGTGCATTCGTATGTTTCTCAACCCAAGCATACGTAACAATCAAAACATCAATCATACTTAATTTAGACTCTTCAAACCAACTACCACGCCTAATACTCCTCCTCACACAATGTTTTTCCCCTTTCACTCTTCTATCACACCGCCATTCAAATCCATCAACATTCTTAGCTTCACAAAGTTTCATTCCACGTCCGCATACCGCACATTCATAACTACTGGCAATCAATCCTTTCTTCATACAAAAATCAACCACCTCCCTCTTACTTCTACCACCCATTTCAATCAAACTACGCAAATCATTCCTTTCACTCGTTGAGACAGATTTTGGAGGCATTCTCACACTTTAAAATAAAAAGTTTATGAAGGGATACTTAAAAATTCACAGAAAAGAACTTAAGAACAAAAACTGTTCAAACAAGAGGACGAAATTCGAACTTACCCACAAAACAAAATTCCTTTCAAAAATCAACTTAAACTAAAATATACAAACAAAATTAACACGAAAAAAATCTGAAGTAAAATCAAAAATACAGTATTAAAAATTAAAAAGCTCATGCAATCCGCAAAGCAAACCCTTTCTGAAGAAATCTAACCTTCAAAGTAAAAATAGACCAAAAAAAGAGAAAAGATTTTTTTCCCCCTTGCCAGATGCCGGAATATCCAGCAGACGATTTTAAAATTGCAAAATTTCACAACTTGCTAACTAATATCAATCCGTCATTTCTATCTTTTAAAGTGCCTTTCTACGCGAAAAAAAAAAAAAAAAAAAAAAAAAAAAAAAATATTTTTGTTGCTTAAAAATCGGCGCTAAACAACTATTTCGAGTTTCTTAAAATTACAAGAAATCAATTACAGAAACACATAGCATTAATTTCTGCAAATTTAATTAAGAAACTTTTTTATTCATATATTTTACGGAAATTCTTCATTTAAATTATTAATTTAAATGTAATTCATTAAATTAATGGTACAATAATTTCATAAAATATTTCTGCACCACGGCAAACAAATGCATAGAGTTTTAACGATTTTCTATTATTAAACATTCAACTCATTCAAAGTATGTATTAGCAATAACTTTGAAAATTTTCATCTAATGCTATAAAAATATTAAAATTTCAAACCTACAAAAGAAATATATTTCCTCCGAATTGACTAATAAGAGGGGGGAGAGGGCGGAGGGGCAAAACGAAAGTTTCCTCCCCTCCGTCAGATTTCAGATTCTCTGTTCGCAATGTCCAAAAAGTGAAATTTATTCCTTGAAACTGCATGCTGCCCAGAGATGTAATATAGGATATACGGGATATACTTTTTGGAACTTTTAATAAAACACCGTGTGTTTCTCAAGAAAGCTATAGTACATATACTCTAGGATATACATTCTGCCTTGAGCGCTAACCCTCTGCTTAGAGAGCGAGGCCTCTGCTTTTTTACGACTATAACACTCATGTTGCATCCCCCACAGGGGGAGACACAAAAACTCTCAATTAGAAAAAAACCTCAATTCAACACTATTTTCTTACTTAAAAATTAAACTAAAACACTAACTAACGCATTAATACAAATACGCTTCATTTCTAAAATTTATTACGAAAATTAATCAGATATTTCATTTACAACAATTAAAAATAAGAAATAATTTAGTCATAACATCGTTAAAAAGAGCTCAATAACTCGTCAACGCCGCAGTCACTAACGTGTGTATGAGCGCTTCGCGCCCATTAAAACTAAAAAAAAAACATCAGTGGATCCACGAAACTCGCTGTGCAGGAATCACTAAAATGCACGAAACTCGTCAACGCCGCAGTCACTAACGTGTGTATGAGCACTTCGCGCCCATTAAAACTAAAAAAAACATCAGTGGATCCACGAAACTCGCTGTGCAGGAATCACTAAAATGCACGAAACTCGTCAACGCCGCAGTCGCTAACGTGTGTATGAGCGCTTCGCGCCCATTAAAACTAAAAAAAACATCAGTGGATCCACGAAACTCGCTGTGCAGGAATCACTAAAATGCACGAAACTCGTCAACGCCGCAGTCACTAACGTGTGTATGAGCGCTTCGCGCCCATTGAAACTAATAAAAAACATCAGTGGATCCACGAAACTCGCTGTGCAGGAATCACTAAAATGCACGAAACTTGTCAACGCCGCAGTCACTAACGTGTGTATGCGCGCTTCGCGCCCATTAAAACTAAAAAAAACATCAGTGGATCCACGAAACTCGCTGTGCAGGAATCACTAAAATGTACGAAACTCGTCAACGCCGCAGTTACTAACGTGTGTATGCGCGCTTCGCGCACATTAAAACTAAAAAAAAACATCAGTGGATCCACGAAACTCGCTGTGTTAGAATCCCTAAAATGCACAAAACTCGTTAAACCTGCATTAACTAACGACACTAAAACCGTAAAATTCTCTGGAAGCTCAAAAGTCGCATTGAAGAAATTTCTAAAATGAGCAAAATTGCGGTTATTAATGCAGATATCCAACTATTAAAATCTTTCTAAATTTGTACGAAAATACGAGTTAAAATTTCGAAATATTTTTTATGTATTTATGGTACACTAGCAGGCTATGCCCGCTTCGCTGGTCCATATTTCCAAACGAACCTTGACTCAAAAAAAAAAAAAAAAAAAAAAAAAAAGGGTGATTTAAAAATTTTATTTTAAAGCAGTATAGACCACCCTGGAATGTTTTTCCGTATTGCTGAAAATCAAGCCAACGCCATTGCAATATTTTACTATCGTAAGTCTTGGCGAAAATTTGGGCAATTAAGCACCATCTCTTTTATTTTATCATTTATAGTAGAGTTTCGTATGAACATGAGACCGTTATGACAACAGGAATCAAAATGTTCTCGAGTCATCGCACTATTACATTAGAGGGCATTGCAATGATTAGTGAGATTGATTATCAAACTTTATTAACTTTCGGATTGTACATTATCATTTCTTAGTTCTTAAAATCCCGACATCTGAACTTGCACTATGTGTAGTTCTGGTAGCCTACATACAATGTCATTTCATGATACATTTTTTTAATAAACGTCCTCTTCTAGTAGGTCTACTGTAGTTTCCTATCTACCTTAATCTGTTCCAGCAAGAATACATAGAGTAAAAATTAAGAATTATTGACAGATAAAGAAAAGTTTTTGTTTGTTTGTATTTATGACGGCCATTTATCTACACGTGGGATATAGGCCCTAAGGAAAGGATGCCCTCCGTGGGGGGTGGCAGACGAAGAAGGGTGTTTCACTTATATATTTAGTAGAACAATGAAGAATAAAAAGTATGTTTTAAAGCTGTATTATTTGAATAACATTAAAATTACATCAGTTTCACTGCCTCTAACTTTTATAAAATAGTTGCTAACATGTAGTCGTTAAATCAGAATAATGACTAAATTTTGTAGAAAAATAAGTCTGTAGTTTGCATCTAATAAAATCTTTCTACCTTCTGTAATCGATTCCATTATGATTTTTAGTGTCAAACATTAGAAGTGCTAGAAACGGTATTGTTACAAATGTACCAGACTTATTTCATGTTTGTCCTCAAATAAATGTGAAATTTACGATCATCCATTATTGGCATTTAATGTTATAGCTTGACGATAGTTTTTTGTTCGACTACTTGATTATTCCGTCGATCAATTTCGCCAAATTATACAAATGGACATAATTTTTATTTTAAATAACCAAAGAATCAATAAATTACTAAAATGTTAATAGAAATACAAATAAACATCGAATTAAAATTGGTTGATGAAGTAACAATTACGTCTAACAAATTTAATGTCAAATGGTCCATGGGATTACCAAGTATTACTAAATTATATAAACAAATTGTATAACAATAATATTGCCAATAATATGTAGGGCAGGTGTCATCTACGGATCCCGTTGGCGCGATTGCAGCAAATTGCGATTTTATGCCTCACGTGGTAATCCGGTAGTTGATTATTTTTGAGTAAATTATTTCATTATTTTTCTTTTCTATTTTAAAATTATATAAATTGTTTTGTTCCATAATTATTTATTGACTTAGTTTATTATTATTATTTCCTTTTTAAAATAATAGAAAATAAATAAGAGTAATATGAATGTAACTGGTATTTGAAAACGCAGTGTTCTCCAAATTGGCATCATAAAAAAATCACGCCAAGGTGATGCGTGTATAAAAGTGGAAAAATGTTTGCAATAATATAAACAAAAAAAAAAAAAAAAAAAAACGTAAACAAAAAAATTCGCCATTTCGATAGTTTTTTAAAATAACATCAAGGTTAATTCTCCAGTCGGGCAGCAATAGTAAATTTTCTTTTCTTCGTCTGTTTCATAATAAAAAAACATAAATTTAATAACTTCTAATTAAATAATCTGACTAATTTTCTGTAATCGGATTTATGATCTAAAAGATCGATAATTATATGATCGATAATTTTTGACTAATTTGGCGGAAAAATCGTTTTCGAATACCGGTTTCATATATATATTTAAATTATTTTCTATTATTTAAAAAACAATAACAATTAGTATTTAAATAATAAGTATAGAACAAAACAGTTTACATAATTTTAAAGAGAAAGGAAATAAAAAAACATTTTATTAATAATTAAGTAACAATAGTCGGGTTGCCATGCCAGGCAAAATAACATTAATTTAGTGTCCATTAGTTACCTCGGTGTTTATATGATATCTGTGCAAACAAAACTTCCTATAATATAATAAATGACGTCATATTTATTTTCCTTTGAATTTTTTTTATTTTAATTTTTCACGTGGATACTGTTCAACTAAAAATTAATTGCCGAGGAGAAATTATTTTCCATATTTTGATTTTTTTGGCAACGGGAAAGAAAATGGTTATTTTTTATCGGAAAAATTTTAATTGATTCTGTATGAAAAATAATGAAATTTTGAATTATTAAGGAAAATATTTGAATAAATCAATTAAAAATTAGCCTATGTTCACCGGAAATAGTGTAGCTTTCCAACGGTGAAGGAATTTTTCAAAACCGTCAAGTAGTTTCGGAGCCTATTCAATTCAAACAAACAAACAATCAAATCTTTCCTCTTTATAATATTAGTATAGATAAATATTGCTCGAATTTTTAAGTAAAAAAGGAAGTTTTTCTGATATAAGAATTCGCTTTCAGTAACATTAACACGTCATCTCAATTTTTTAAATGAAATCGACAAATTATAACTTAAATCATATTTATTTCGAGAAAAGCGTATCCTCAATATATTCGTCCGCCGTATCGCATATTCGTTTCCAAATGTATATTATTTATTAAAATAAGCAATATCCACGGAGCTCCGTGACAAATCATAAATCATTGAATATTTATTTCGAGAAAAGCGTATCCTCAATATATTCGTCTGCCGTACCGCATATTTTTTCCAAATGTATGGTATTATTTATTAAAATAAGCAATATCTTAATAAGCAATATCTAATAAAATAACACGAAAAAAGGCCGGGAAAATATAGTCATACATATATAATGCAATCTCCTCTTTTAATTTAAACAATAACAGACTGATGTAACAATGGCATTTCATAAAAGCCAATGAAACGAAAGATAAGAAACCATGCAATCCGGTTAACCCGATCAGAATTCCTTAACTAACAACTGTGGGCGTGGAAAGAATTCAGAAAACGACATGACATCGCGGTGCTTACGGAGTGCCAACACAATGTGAGTCCATTGCGCGTAACCTCCAACTAACTATAAGGAAATGAACATAAAAAGATGAATTTCGAAGCAAAGCACGGTCAAAAAGTATAATTTAGAGTCTCTGGTGGAAATCCGAAGATTATTCCAGAGCTGGAAGCACGAGGTTAAATATAACTTCCAGAAGAAGGGGCGCATGTGGCATCCAAACGAGTTTGGTTGCCCCATACTTCGATGTCATTTCACCAACTGGCGTCGGCAAAAAACAGAGAGTGAAAAGGCAGTATGGTACCAAGAAGCACAGAAAAGGCATAGCATAAGGTATCCCAGCCCACGACTAACTCTAAGAACCAAAAAAAGGGGGCCACATAGCTCACTAATTTTGGTGACAATCACCTGAAATTCGTTCACCTTCGAAGTTTCCCATCGGCTAACATAGCGGCACAGGTCCCGCGTTTTACTGGCATATGTTATCGGCCACCTGGACCGCACTACCAAACGAAGTTCCTGTACACACTACGCTCGCGCAGGTCCACAACTCCAGTAAACAAGTTTTTCGGTTCATGCCTAGTCTAAAAGGGGGGTAAAATTTAGAAAAAAAAAAATTTAAAAACTGAAAACTGAAAAATGCTTAAACTGTGACAAGAAATTTTGCGACCATTGCCAGAGGCGAGTTCCTCACACACCAGCGGTCGAGGGTAGAATGAGCCAAAATGGGGAAGAAAAGGTCTTAAATAGCCGAGGTACAGTGAGCAAGCACCTCATTGGCCAATAGTAATATGAGGAAGGCGTGCCTATCCTCAAAGTTGGAAGTGACTTCGAAAACAACTGAAATTTTGAGAAAGATAGAGTACCCAATTACGAATAAAAGAAAGTAAAGGGCATCCGAAATAATAAAACAGGTAACAAAAAAGTTAAAATAACAATTAATTAGGAAAGCTGAAATACGCGACTGTACAATACTACAGAATGCTGCATGACGTCAGGGGTAATCCAATTCTAGTTGAAAATTTCTTTCATACTAGGGAAAATATAAATTTTTCCCGGGAATTCTGCTTTAGGTGACGGCAGAAGGATTCCTTCTGGATGTTTTTGAGCATGGGATGAAGTTATCATCCCGTGCAAGTATAGCGAGGGGCCGTTTCCGGTTTTTCCCCACTGTTCCATCATAACGCCTAATGGCATTTAAAGCAGGATTCCGCACGGCAGGGACAGACCTGTGAAACTTCATTGTAAGTTTCTTGATTTCCGCAAAAATCGGTTTAATTTTAAGGTCACGATGAATGACGTCATTGCGGACATAACGGGTTGCTTTGGTGAACTTACGAAGAAGCTTATTCTGGAAAGTTTGAACTTTATCAAGTCTAGTTTTGACTGCACTTCCATACACAACCGAACCATAAGTTATGATCGGTCTGATCATGGATTTATATAGTAACAATTTATTTTTCATAGACAGGGGGCTGTTCCAAGCCAAGAGGGGATTAAGGGAGCCCACGGCGCGGTTCGCACGATCCAGAGTTTCTGTGATGTGCGTACGCCATGTTAATTTAGAATCTAGGTGAATGCCTAGGTACTTATAATCTGACCTCCAGGGAATTGGTTCGTCATTCAGTTTGAAATTTAAATTAGCAATGGGGTTTGAACGTTGGTTGGTGAAAAGAATGGCGGCACTTTTGGCACTATTCACTTTAATTTTCCATTTTTTAAACCAAGCCGAAAGTATATTCAAATAATTTTGCAGTTTAGAGAACACTCTTTGTGCTTGTTTGTGTTTGTATAGCATGGCTGTGTCATCGGCGAAAATCGCTAAGTCGATGTCAGGCTCTTTGGGAATGTCATTAATAAAGACGTTAAATAGAGTGGGACCGCTCAGATAACCTTGTGGAACAGAGCTAGAAATTGGTTTAGGGTTAGAGTAGGAACTTCCTACTCTAACAGAGAAGGATCTGTTTTTAAAGTAGTCTGCATAGATTTTAATTAGTTGGGCAGGAACTTTTAGTTTGATAAGTTTAAAAAGAAGAGCGATATGCCAGACTTTATCAAAAGCCTTTTGGATATCGAGAAAGATTGCTCCCGTCACACCGCCGGACGTGAAACCGTCATGAATGAATTCAGAAACTCTCCAAATCTGATGGGTTGTTGAGAGACGTGCTCTAAATCCGAATTGCTCCGGAATCAGCACGTCGTTAGAGTTTAAGAACTTTTTCAGGCGGTTGACGAGAACATATTCATAAACTTTAGATAAACATGAGAGTAAAGAGATAGGTCGAAAGCTGGTTGGGGCGTGGCTGTCCTCCGCCCCACTTTTCAGTAGGGGAACGACAATAGCCTTTTTCCAGCAATCAGGAAAAACATTTAAAGACATCATGCAATTAATTAAAAGAACAATATAAAGAATAAATTTGTTAGGTAAGTTAATAAGCATATTATTAGAAATGCGGTCCTCACCTGGAGACTTATTCTTTTTTAAGCCTGAGATGTACTCCCCTACCTCGGTAGGCGTGGCCGGGGGTAGCGTGTTTGGTGTGTTTTTGTTTAAGAAATTTTGGACTGTGGTCTCCAACACAGTTGCAACCCTGGGGTTGTCCATACCAGAATTAGGTGTAAACTGACTTCTAAGACTTTCAGCAATTGCTTCGGCCTTTTCAGTGTTAGTATAAGCCATGCCATTTGGGCATCTGATGGCCGGAATGTGTGTTTGTGTCCTACGAATGCGGGAAGCAGCCTTCCAAATGGTGTTGTCTTCAGTCGAAAGAGATTCGACAAAAGTGTTCCAGCGTTCGTGTCTAAACTTGGAGATAGCAGCCTTAATTTTTCTATTAAGATGATTTAACTGGGTTCTAAAATATTGCGTGCGATAGATCTGCCATGTCCTGCGAGCACGATTTCGCTCGGTTATCAATTGCCTGACCTCCTCCGGTAGTCTGAGAAATGCAGCAGTGGTTTTTCTCGGCTGAGAACACTGCTCAAATGTATCTCTCAAGACGTCACCAAGTTGACTGATGGCAAGTTCCGCCTGCTCTTTCGTTTCCGGCAGAGTGGGCGGAGTTTCACGCTGTTCAAGTAGGAATTTGAAGTCTTCCCATCTAGTATGAATTTGCTTGCCAAGATCGAGGTTGTAAGAGTCAACTTGGTACCGGAGAAGAACCGGCAAGTGGTCCGAACTCAACTTGTTCTGCGTTTGAATGCAGTAAGAATAAGGAAAATTGCGGGTGATCGCTAAGTCCAAGTAATTATTAGAAAAAGGAAAAGTGGGTGAGGGGGGCGCTATAATTTGCGCAAAATTTTGATTCACCCATTTCCTGAGTTTGGTTCCAAACCCATTACTAGATCTACAGTGCCAAGAGGGATGAGTAGCATTAAAATCACCCGCAAGAATAAAATTTGGAAAAGTATTAGTGAGCCGGGATAAGTCTTGCTCCAGCAGATTTCTATCATTTAAAGGTGGTACATAAATGGCTGCTATAAGAAGTTTTGGAATATTGGGAAAGTCCAAGACAATAGGAGTAACTTCAATACAATTTGTAGGGGGAATATTAATAAAAGTAGCATTAAAACCTCTTTTAACATAAATTGCAGTGCCGCCAAAACTGCGGGAGTTATCGCCCCTACGAGCCCTGTCAACATTGAATAACTCGTAGTTGGCAATTCTGGAGATATTTCCCTGGGAAAAGTGAGTCTCACTGACTAAAACGATGTCTAAATTGTTACTATAAACCCAAGCACTGAATTCAGTAGCCTGTCTTTTTAGTCCATTGGCATTAAATATACCAATAGAGAAGGTGTCCAAATTACTAGTAGCTGGGAACATGACGATAGGAAAGATAAATCGAAAAAGGGGATGCAACCATCAATTGATGGCGCTACCTAAACAGTTTTAGAAACAGAGTAAATATAATTTAGAAGAATGCTGACCCGGTCAATCTGCGTGGATGCTATGCGCAGTTCCGGGAGGGCTTTATTAAAAGCAGTCAAAACAGTAACTTCACCATATCTATCAAAAAAGAGAAATAAATTTGTAATGAACTCGGCGATCTGAAATGCATCCTTAAATGGGGCCGAATTTGAATTTTGAGGAACAGAAGGGGTGGGGGGTGGAGCAACCTTTTGTCCAATAGCAGCTTCCCTGAAAGACAGGGAATTTTTAGCTTTCCTGTTGGAAAAAGAGCGATTAGAATTTACAGATACAACAGTTTTAGTGTTGGCCTTTGATTTTTTAATAACATTTGAATTAGAGTTTAAGTTTTTGCCTTTCTTAGGGGGGGTTGTTTTAGGGAACTTTGGACAGTTCCTAAAATTAGCGGGGTGATCACCGCCACAGTGACAGCATCGACAGGGAGTGTCAAAAGATTTTACACATTCTTTCGTCTTATGTGCACCGGCACATTTAAGACATTTCGATGGTAAATTGCACGAAATTGATGAATGGAAAAATCCCTGACAATTATGACACTGTGAGGGACCTTTTTGCCCGCGATATTTTTCAAAACTGACCTCAGTATCCATAATTTCGGTAATTTGGAAGATGCGGTCAGCATCGGCTTGTTTAGAGATCGAAATGTAAAAGAGGGGCATATATCTTTTGTTACTCACGGGACCTCTGTACATTTGGGTCACTGTGAAGTCCGAGAATTCTTCAAATTCTAGGGCCTGATGAATATCTTGGACTGCCGTGTTGACGGGAAGTCCCCGAAGAACCACCTTAAGTGGTTTTGCATCTTCCAAAAGATACGATTGAAAATGAATTTTCAAGTTGAGTAATAAGCTCTGAACTTGCCGATAATCATCTGAGTTATCGACCTTTATATTCAGGAATTTACCTTTTAATTTAGAAGTGGCCGTGGGTACAATTCTTTTAATCTGAAAGATAAGTTCTCTCCAGTTATCTGGAGGGATAATTTTGAAAGGGGGAACCCTAGAATTTTTCTTTTGTGAACCCTTTGGTTCATTTTCAGTCACTTCCATATAAGTAGAATCAGTAGAATTTACTAAATTATTATCATTAACTTTAGGCAATTTTTTACTTTTTTTACTTTTAACTACTGAGAAATTTTCCTGCTCGGATTGAGTAGAATTTTGAATTTCGGAATCGTCCTCAAACCTTCTCTTACTGGCCGAGAGAGTTTGGTTATCATCCGCAATAACAGATGGAGCCACCTCACTCGACTGGCTAGAGTTGGAAATCGGAACGTCCGAATTTACATTAGCCGAAACAGTATTAACATTTTTAACTTTTGGCAGAAGGTACTTGTACGTGAAGAGATCTCCAGTACGAACATTACATAAAGTGTCGTAATCTTGATTTAAGAGGGAAACCTTCCCTAAAAGCTCAGACATTTTTTTTAGCTCATCCTCAGATGGCTCAGAAATCAACTTATATTTGTCCATTTTGCATCTTGCAGCAAAAATATCAGCAAGCGTCTTATTTAAGAGCGCTTCAACATCAGACTCCGACAAATCTCTAACATCTGGAATACCAGATCTTCCCATAATACAAAAAGACATATTATTTAAAGAAATGATACCTTTCTCAATAGGAACATGGGTTTTACTTCCCACCAGTCCACCGTCTAAGATGCTGCAGACGCTCTCAGACAAGGCAGACGACGTCATCCAGCTCAGCCAATCCGAAAATAGGCACGGAAACAAGCCACACCCACACTATAAATACAATGCACAGACACGGGAAGACGGGTATAACACGTCTTACTCCATCCGAGTCTGGCGAGCGAATCCAGAGAATAATCTTCAGAAAACGATCCGGTAACAAGAAAAGCCATTTATCGCCTCGCCAAATTCAACGACGCCAAGTGTCTCGGGTGTATTAGGATTATGCCGTTTTTGAGAAGGGTGTCCATAATTGCGATTCTTGTCATTTTCCATCAATAAACACTCCATTTAAACATTGCTTAAAATGGAATTTTTGTAATGTTTATAGTACATAAAATGTTTTAATGTAATTTAAAACTTAAATAATAAAATTTAATTTTTAAATTGCACTTGCCAAAATGTAGTAACACCAAAACTTTTATAAATAGCTTCTTTCGCTCCAAGCATCATTTCTACAGTTTTATTTTGAAATTATTTTATTTAATATTTTCAATGTCTAACTCAAAGTATCACTTCTTTCACATTTGTAATATCTGTTACTTACAAGCAATCTGTAGACGTTTGTTGGAAATAATGAGACGAAATTATGCACTAATACTTTAAAACTTTTATTACTGTTGACCTCCCCTAGTGTTTCAATAAATTTGACAGTAGTAATTACCTGATACCCCCCCCCCCTCCTAGCATTTTAAACTATTCATCTAAAATAATTAAGTGTCCATTACTAGAATTTTATGTGTTTTGGAAAATTTTTGTGTACTATTAAATTTTGATTCATATTTGGTTGCTTAAATGTTGTTTACAGATTAAAAAACAAAAAATGTTTATTATTATTACTTTTAAGATTCCTTGTTTGTCCATTAAACTTGCACATCTGACCTAATATAAAAGGCAGCATATTTTTAACTTGTAATAGTTATATCATATTAAATTTTCATTAAAAGCAGTTTAGTTTAAAACAGTTGATTCAAGCTACATAGAAATAAATATTTAAAGATAACAATTTATCAAAAAAGACTATGAATAAGTGAAAACTTTGTTTATTTTATTTATGATTTGTATAATGTGTATAAACTTATTATTTATTTTTTGCTTTTTAAAAGCTTATAATAACTAAGCTCTTAACCACTTAGTTTTGGTCTAATGGCTTATTAGAACGGTTTCAAAATTATTCATTGCTGGTCATTCAAAAAGATTTTGGCACAGATGTCATATACACATTTTCACGTGCTTTTTCCCCTTGCCAATTTGGGGAAATTTTTGTTTTTCAATATAAATTACATACAATGACAGCAGGTGATTTTTTATTGCAATGTAAAAATAAAATAACGTGAAACAGAGAAAGACTCTAGTATTTAAAAAAATAAAATTAAAATAAGAAAATGGTAGTTTGAAAAATAATTTAAAGAATTAAAATAAAATATAACAGTAAAAAGGCATGAATTTAAATAAGAAACTTAATAAGTTACTAAAACAGTAAATATAATTTTCACAATAAATCTTAAATATTAACACTTGTAGCTATATTGAATGCATGCAGCTATATCATTTATTATTTCTTATAATCATATCATCAGAAGGACATTTATAACATATAAATCCATATTTAAGCAAAATTTGTTAACATATAAAGATGTAAAACAAAATATAAAATATAAAATGCTAAATGCATTAGGCGAGATATCAACTAACTAGGTTTACAATAAGAAACAAAAATACCGGGTTACAATGTTTGGCGTAAAATCGCCAATTTTAAAAATATGTGCAAATGTGGTGCGTATATGATATCTGTGCCAAGATTTTAATTAAATATACTATCAGGGAAAAAACTTTATTTTAATAATGAATGAGGGATAATTTACTTTCTCCTTTAATAATTGCTTTAATGTTCCAAATATTCTAGATTCTAGATATTCTCTCATGTTTCATGTTTTAAGTTTGAATTTTCCATTTTATTAAATTATCCATTTCATGAATTATAGCTAATATCTATAAGATTTTGAATGTTTCATTTTATGTTTTTACTGTATCAGATTGTGGATGTTGTTTCTGTTCGATGTAATAATTTTTTTTTTAGGTCCGAACCTCTCGGCCACTGGTGGGGCGTTTTACAAAAGGAGTAGGAACGCCCATCCCTAGTAATTACCTTACAGCCACAGCCTACGATCAAATGTAAAACGCAGGCGGCATCACTAGCTCTTCAATGACAAACACCTTCTCTATGAGGCAGGATCATTCCATTTTTTAGCAGGTGGGGAAAGGTAGGAGGGAGTGATCGCGGCATGCAGTTGCGGTACGAAAGGAATGAATGTAGTAGGATTTGTTTTGATCAATTGGTGTGGAAAAAAAATAGTTTGATTACATAGTTTCTGAACAATAGCATCTGCTAATTTCATACATTTCCGAACAAAAATAAATTAAAACTTATGGCATAAAGTTGCCCTTTCGGATATGAAAACAGCCTTAAAAATGAAAAAGAAACTCAAAATATGAAGTCGAATATGGGGACATTGAAAAATTGGGTGCTAGCGAAGCACCTGTTTACTTTTAACTAAAATATACAATAAGATATATTTAAACCGTCTATTGCATAATCGAATCCACTATTTAGATCTGAAAAAAAAAATGGTGGGGGGGGGGGGGGGGAATCAAGATAAATCTGGCAGTTTCAGAGTAGAAGTGTCAAATGAAAATGCACAATACTTCTTGAAACATGTAAAGACTGTACTGCTAAATTCAAATCATGCCAGGAATTCTTTGTAGAAAACTTTAAGAAAAAGATAATTGTTCGTGCAGTGTTCTAACAGAAAAATTAGATATTTCAGATTGCAAATTTTTCAAATTATTTTGAATAGCCATCTGAAAGCATATTATACTTATGAAACTAAACCATATATTTATTTATAGTACTAGTAATCAAAAAATTGCTTATTAAGATTTTCATAGTATCATTGTTTCACTAAGTGGATAATTTTATTAATGGTTCATAAAACATAGCTTTTAATAAAAATGTTTACATTTTAAATTATTTCAATTTTCTATACAACTGATTGTAATTATTTAATTTTAATTTTTTTTAAAGAAGTTATAATACTTATATATCCAACAATGCTTACTTTTTTCAATATATATGCATGTATGTACAATAGGAAAATATATCTAAAAAAAACCTGGTTAACAAACAAAACAGGTTTTAAGGGGGTTTTACCTACCCTGTTGTAAAGATAGAAAAAAGTGAAAAATCCTGAAGGGGATGGGAAGTCTAGTTTTTTTTCTTTTGAATTTTTCCTTAAATTAGTACTTCATAATTATTATTTAGGCTGTATCTGATTACAAAATAAAATCAAAACAATTCGAAAGCTCGTAAATAAAGTTGGACGATTATTAATTTATCTACTTTTTTTAGAGGTGAGGGGAGGCACAAATGACACAATTTTAAGATAGTTTAAAGTTAAAGAATTATGAAATCTAATACAAAAAATTTCAGTAATATGGCTTTAGATATGTTACTTATTTTTATTTTTCGCCAATTTTAAGATTGTTTAAAGTTAAAGAATTATGAAACCGAATACGAAAAAATTTTAGTAATTTGCGTTACGTTACTTTTACGATACGTTACTTTTATTATTATTAAAAAAAAAAATAAAAAAAAAAAAAAAAAAACTTGCTCTAATTTTATTTCTGCAAATTTGATAAGGAAATGCTATCACTGCAGTTAAGCTAAATAAAATTAGTGAGATTTAAATTTTAAAAATTCGATTTCAGTTTAACAACAACAAAATAAGACTTTATCTTCTTTTATTTAATAACCAAATAATAAATAAAACATAAAATTAATACTATATCTTTTTAGGCATTTTAATGAGACATTTTTCTATTATGTCTCAAATGAGCCTTACCTTGATTCCCCCCCCCCCTTTTTTTCAGATCTAAATAGTGGATTCGATTATGCAATAGACGATTTAAATATATCTTATTGTATATTTTAGTTAAAAGTAAACAGGTGCTTCGCTAGCACCCAATTTTTCAATGTTCCCATATTCGACTTCATATTTTGAGTTTCTTTTTCATTTTTAAGGCTGTTTTCATATCCGAAAGGGCAACTTTATGTCATAAGTTTTAATTTATTTTTGTTCGGAAATGTATGAAATTAGCAGATGCTACTTTTCAGAAGCTATGTAATAAACTGTTTTTTTTATTTTCAACACCAATATATCAAAACAAATCCTACTACATTCATTCCCTTCGTACCGCAACCGCATGCCGCGATCACTCCCTCCTACCTTTCCCCACCTGCTAAAAAATGGAATGATCCTGCCTCATAGAGAGGGTGTTTGTCATTGAAGGGCTAGTGGCGGCATCAGGTGGAAGTGGAGTGAATAGTAGAATCATTTTTATAGAAATAAATCGGCTGCCAATAATAACAACCCATTTACTTGAACTTATTTTTGAGAAATGTTTTTAACCACGATTATTTATCAATAAAATATTATTTTGTAATTTTAATGGTGTGAGTTTTTTATTTAACAAATCATTATTCTTTTTGCAGATTCTGTGCTGAGACATTGGATTTCAGCACTTAAAAGGAAAATCTTGTAGACATGTGTGTGCTGTAAATATTAACAAAAAGTTCACATGTTTATATTAAAAATAACTTTTTCATATTCATAGGTTTTTTTTATTAAAATGCGATGATGATTTGAGCAGAGATAAAACACAAGCTTTAAAAAAGAAATTTTATTTTACCCTGATACTTTCCATTTAACAAAAATATGTCCTTTAAGAAGAGATTCTCCTTCTATGTTCTGAAATTTATAAAAAAATTTTCAATATTTTTCGATTACAAAAATAAAGCAAATATCACGTTTGGACATTTTAAAGTACATTTATTGAAATTTAAAGTGTACACATTACTTGTACAAAATTTTTGGGGAAAAAATATGAATAATATGTGTTTGATTCTCAGTGAAAGTTATGCCTGTAGATGGTATGTATTTTAAAATAATCATACTGATAAAACTAGGATATTACATGTGACTATACGCAATTTAATCACGAAAATGATATCTAAACTAAATGATATAGAAACAACTTTAAATGAAAGGATTGAAACTAATATTCCTTGTTTAAAAGTGCTGTTTGAACACTTTAAAAAAAAATGAGAATTTTTGTTAAATTATGACAGCGAAATTAAAGAATCCACTAAAAACAATTCTATTAACCCATTACCCCCTAAAACTATTGAGCTGAAAGATTCAAAATTTTGGCTGAACGAACTCTGAAAGATTATTTTCCCTTTATGCAATCTTATAATTTTTTTTCTTTCAGTAAAACCAAATTTTTAATAAAAAAATAGTTGTGAGTAGCTAAGTAACTGAAATATATGCCTTTATTTTTACCATTTCGTGAACGCAACACCAGCGGGTAATGGGTTAAACAGATTCCTGCGTTACTTTCATGCATGTAAAAGATTTTTTCGTGCTGCCATTTATTGTAAATTGCACGAATATCAGAAATATTGAGTGACATTAATCAATAATCAGTCATTTAATCTTTGTAATTTTTACAATACTAATAAAAAAAAAATCTTCTTTTATTTTCATGCTTGTAAAAGACTTTTGGTGCTGCCATCTATTGAAATTTGCAAGAATATCAAAAATACATAGTAACATAAATCAGTCTTTTAATCTTTTTTTTTTCGCGTTTAACTTTTTCAAAATTAACATTTTATGAATGAAATAGAATAAAAAAAATCATTTAAATCTTTTAAAAGATAACATCGTTTAGACTTAAATAAAAAGCTGTAGGTAAAAATTAGTTTCTTCATGACCAACATTCAGAGAAAAAAGGCTATTATTTATTAAAATTAAGAACTAATTTAAAACATGACATTTTCCTAGAATATATTAAAGAATAAACAGAGGAGGTAGAAAATATCAGCATTAAAAATTATTCTGTTTCCTAATCTTCTTAGTATATTAATTTTTCATAAGATATCAACATTTATTTGGTGTTGTCATCTATTTTCAACATTCTTAATAGACTATTATTTTTATATTTTCGAAATCGTTTGGAACTAGAAATTCCGGAAGAAATTTTTAATGTTATGTAATCATAAACTTTCTACAATCAAATAAAGATATTTTTTCCACAATGACATGGTGGTAGCCTGATTGTTCGCGTTATCAGCTTGAGAAATCCCAGTCTATGGAACTTTCGATTAACAGGTGAACTGATGGTTTTCTACCGTTACACTGTTGATCAGAAAAAAAGGTAAATATTAAAGTAAATGGAAAATAAATAAATAAATAATAATAATAATAATAAAATAAATATGTATATATATATAGTCAAATAAAGAATTTTAATATTAAAAGATTGGAATGCAGGATTTTTCTTAATACTAATTTAATCAATTCGAATGGAAATCGAATAAAATATTTTAGCAATACAAAATTCGAAATGAAATCTGTCGTAGCACAAAAAATGTATTGAACATTTCCAAATAGAATTTTGTTCATTTTTTTAATTAAAAAAAAATTACATTAAAAAGAGAAACGATTTGTACTCTTCAATTCTCGGTATAAAAGAAAAAGAAAATGTTACTTTCATTATTAAATGAATGACCCTTGATTACATTCAAAGTGTTTAACAACTGAAGAACCCAAACATGTTATTTCTACCAGGGGTCTATCACCGGAATTCCAAACAATTCGCTTCTAGGATATATCTTTTCGTTGCATTTTCGCTCAAAAAATGCTACTTTTGATTAAAAAAAAAATAATAATAATAACATGATTGGAATTCTAAGGAAATTTTCAATTTTGTATTATTGAAGTTTTTTATTTTTTTATTTAGCTTCTTTTGAAATTTTTAATTGAAATTTTTAATATCAATATTTAAATTTCTTATTTTATTTCTTTTTTTTTTTTTTTTTTTTTTTTTTTTTTGTACTTGTGCTGTGTGATCTTGGTTGATTTAACGTTGAAAGCATCATTTGGTGAGTTTCACCTATGCATGATGCATTTGCAATATATATCCGAGAATATGGATGAGCAGAAACAAGAAGGGGAACAAATTTCTTACAACTTTTCTTTAAAAAAGTATTTGGAGGGAAAAAAAAAAATTATGCATCAGTAGAAAAAAATAAAGGAAATTAGAAGAGAAAAGGTTAAAGAGGGAAATTAGAATAAAAAAAGTTAAAGAAAGAAAACATAGTTATTTAAAATACGTATTCTTCCACCCCCTATCTTTTCTATTCTTCTTTTCTAAATATTGATTTTTGTATTTCACAGAACAGAAATGATCGTATTAAAGATATTTTTACTGAAGATTTATTTGTTTGCTTGGGTAAAGCAGTTTCTTTCGTTTATTTGTCATTTGCTTATACTAATAACTTTAAAAAATCTAGTATTTGCTTTAGAAATTGGTTAATGAAGGATACTGTATATCCTCCTCAGTCCTGATGTCTCCTGCAGGAGACACTAAATAACACCCTTTGAATTAATTTACCGTAATTTCCGGCGCATAATCAGCGGATCAAACAATTATTTTTAGACAAAGAAAATTTTTCTAAATAAATGTAACTTTCCAAATCGTCGAAAATGTTTGTTTTCAATCGCTAAATAATATTTCTGGTCCAAAAAGAATTGTATGTTCCGCGGAATATACGCCGGAAATAGCGGTACTTTAAATCTTAAAACAGCGGTGGAATAAAATATATCCCGCTTAATTTTAATTGCGAAATGCTACATTGACATCAGAATTTATAAATGAAAATTTTAATTTTACCAAGTACGCGGGAAAAAAGGATTATCTATCTATTATGCAATAAATTTGTTTTTAAGTTCTGGTATCGCCTAACCATTTCGGCATTTTAAGAATAGAAGTGCTTTGCCCCTCAAAGGGTTAGAAACGCCACTAGAATTGCGAAAATTATTTCTAGACTTCTTTATTAAAAACATGCATATCATAAGAAACGATATACAGATTGGCGCATCTTTGGAAAAGTTGTATAGTAATTTTAAGCCGGTTTTTGTGGATCCGTCACAATAATTGTCTCAGGATTGAGGAGTATAAATAGTAAAACTATATCTTATTCCTGCGGTGGAAGGGAGGGGGAGGGATTAAATTTCTAATTCATTATAGTCTATTGAAAATACAATTAATTCTATTAAGACTTTTATACTATAACATAATAGTTTGAGAATATTGTACTGAATGTAATCGAAAAGTGACGTAATTCATGATTCTTTGGTAAACTACACTAGGCCTTTAAATTTCGGAAAGGGGAGGGGCGTGGCTACTAATCTGTAAGAATGTCTCATCGTGACCAATTTAATCAATTGCAAACAGGGGTTTCTCTATGACTACAACAACTTAGATCTTATTTCCATTTTTTTCACTCTCCCATCTTTTTTTTTTTTTACAAAATATGCCATTTTATTTGCAAATAATGATTATAACTTAAGTAATTTTTAAAATTGATTTGCTCTATAAATGTACGTTTATTATTTAAAACAAAACCAAATAAATTCACCTTTTGTATACTACCTGTTCCAAGATAAAAAATTTTCTGCATTTGGTTTAAAAATTATTATTTTTTTTTATTAAAATTAATTGCATTAACAATCGTTAGCCAACTACAAGTGTATATTCTATATGGTTTACTGGGACACAAAATATTCTTGTTTTATTATTTTTTCTCCTTCAAATGTATATATTTACACATATTTTTATTTTCAAGTGAAACTTTAAAAAATGTATTTCTTAAAATAAATAAATAAATAAATAAAACATTAATTTCAGCCATATCTTTTTATATTTTCATAATATAAATGAAAATTTTTAGTTTCTGTTGGTGAAATCAGCTTACAACAAATGTAATTTTTCATTTTAATATCAAACTTTTAATAATATATAAAAAAATTAAGTCTTAAAATAATTTTAAAGCATTATTAAATATTGTTCTAAAAAACTATTCACAAAAATTTATTAAATAAGAAATAACACTTCTGGAGAAAAATCTTAAGTGTGACTAAAATTTTATATTAATGTTAAAAATTTTGATTTATATCTGTAATATTTTAAAAGATAAAGAAAAAAGGGGACACCCTTTTACATTTGCATCGATTCCATTATATTATCGTGACAATCTTCGGTACACATTGAAAAATATTGTTAGAAAATATTTTCACTTTCTTTTTTCAAGTTATACCTTTTGATATATTTCTATTGCAATTTTTGTAAGAATAGACAACAGAAAGTACTGTTCTGAAATCATGGTAGCCACTGTTAAAATTCATTGTTTAAGACAAGTCGTAATTTTTCCGAGTCTAATTTTCAACAAGCAGTGTCAAGACCTAAGAACCATCAATATGATCTCTTTTAGCCGTATGTGAATATATAATCTAGTACATATCAAATGAACTACTGACTTATAATGATTATAGCAAATTATAATATTTTATTTCCTATAAATAATGAAATTTAAAAAAATGATTATTAGACACTTGTTTGTATTACCTTCAATTTTTGTCTCCATGATAAAAATGGACAAAGTTTCTTTCAGCGAAATTGAAAGAAATGGTGTCTTGTCGTCGTTTGTAAGTACTGGGGACTTAACAGATTTTAATTATTGTACATATATTTTTTTTAAATTTATATTTTCCTTTATTTTATCACAAAATGTCTATTAATAAATGAAATTAAGGTTATTCGTCGGAAATTTTACCACTATTTCTACAAAACGTCCCGCTAAATAAGCAACTCTAAACTGAAGTTTCCTGTATTAATTTCATAGCTTTTCTAGATAGCAAGTTTGGTGCTGTCATCTTTTGACATATTATTAAACATGAAAATCATATGGATGCATAAATGAATTTTTATATTCATGTATCATTTGTTTAATTTCCCCCCATTATTCTGCCTTAAAATTTGAATTGGACAAATTATATTGTAAAGAAATAATAATTTTAGCCTCTTAAAAGAAGGATATCTGTAAATATCCTAAAAAAAACTGTTCACTAAAATTAGTTTAATAACGAAAACAGATCTTAAGGGGGAAAAATAATTACTCAAATCTGCAATGAGTATTGAACAATTTCACTCATGACTTAAATACTTTTGTTAATAAACAGGGGGTTAAAGGGGGAAATTCAGGTTCAGCTATCATTTTCTTCTACAATCTTGTTAAGGCCCCTGTCCTCGCTCGAGGAAACGCTCGCGAGCTAATGCTATTCCTATGGGGAAGCATTTTTCTAATAACTCTTTCGCATTTTAACATTCTTTAATATTTTTTTGCATTGGATAGCTGAGGTGCATGCCGACAGCGAACTTTTTTTACTTTTTCGATTTTGGTTGCAGATTATTTTTACAAAGTTAGTTTCACTTTCAAAACCGGTTTCGAAACTGAAAGTGCTTTTTAAAAAATATATCTGCAACCAAAATCGAAAAAGTAAAAAAGGTGCGCTGTCGGCATGCATGGCTTAAAGCCTCAGCTATTCAATGCAAAAAAAAAAAAAAAAAAAAAAAAATATTCAAAAATGTCGAAATGCGAAAGAGTTATTAGAAAAATGCCTCCCCATAGGAATAGCATTAGCTCGCGAGCGTTTCCTCGAGCGAGGACAGGGGCCTTCAGAATTTTTGAAGCTTATATACGCCACATTTTCCAAATATTGCTTTATTATTATATATTTAAATAAATTTTTAATATTTTATGGTGTAAGATATAAAAGACGTTGGCTGTGATTTGTAGTATTGTTAAAATAGTAAGTCTATAAACAAATGTATTCCCGTGTTTCTAGGACAAATATCGAGAGACAAATTACGTTATTTGTTGAAGATATTTTGTTCACTCTATTGCAGGTAGTTACTATTAGGAGATGATGGAATAAACTGATCTAATAAATCAAACAGATCAAATAATTTAGTAATTTTAGTTATAACAATTTGTTTTTCAATAAAATACTTAATTTTCAATTTAATATTTGAATTTTTTTAACGATTACCTATAAAAAGAATTTAAAAAATATTAATTAAAGTTTTAATATATCATGCATGCAAATTAACGAACAGATCCTTTCACATCAAATCAGTCACTAAAATATCAATATGTAACCCATCATCATACATTTTAATGAAATTGCGTGTGTTGTTCTTCCTATTAAGATGTGACCACCAGTAATTTTTTTTTACTCATTAGTAAAATAGTTTCTCAGAATAACATGTTATGGATGTCTTGTGTGTCACCCCCCACTCTGCCCCCCCCAGGGGAGTACATTTTTAATTTCTTTACAACACTAGTCGTGTGACACATCATTTGAAAGGTCTGCAACTGCTTATTCATATTATGGATGTCTTGTGTGTCACACCCCCACTCTGCCTCCCCAGGGGGACACATTTTTAATTTCTTTACAACACCAGTCATATGACACATCATTTGAAAGGTCTGCAACTGCTTATTCTTATTATGGATGTCTTGTGTGTCACCCCAAACTCTGCCCCCCAGGGGGGCAAATTTTTAATTTCTTTACAACACCAGTCGTGTGACACATCATTTGAAAGGTCTGCAACTGCTTATTCATATTATGGATGTCTTGTGTGTCACCCCCCCACTTTGCCGGCAATAATACGTTATTTTACTGGATAATGAAGTTCTGATAACTATTGTAAGAAGTGTTGGAAAGTGCTTCATAATCTATGCTTAACGCATGATTTTTCTTACTTGCTAATTTATTTAATTTTTTTTCAATAAACCATAATCGAAGAAAACAATCTCTTTTACGTTCGTACAATAAACCCACATAAATTGTAAAGTTCTGTTATCAGTTAGTTAAGATAAAAGTCAACAGATGGTAGCACTACTCATGAAAGAAGAATTCAATTTATTGCGTATAGAAATTATTGGTGATCTGTCTGTCTTTCTATAAAGATAAGTAAACATGCATTTATACACATACATACAGATATTCCAATATTATGATACCTATTCATGATTCATTTGAAACTTCTGAAAACACTTTTTAGATTACTGCAAGGCAAATAATTTCTGATTTACCTAAAATTGATTAAGCTGGCAAGAACTGAAACTCTACAGATATTTTTGTATTACAAAGGCAAATAAATATTCAAAGCGAGTATCCACCGAATCAATCCTACATACATTATTCAGAATGGCTTAAAAGTGTTATTACTCAAGGGCGAACCCAGCCCTCAATTTAGAGAGGGGTCATTGCACTTTTTCTTTTGGAGGGGGAGAGGGGTCAAATCACTTCGTGATTAATTATTATATAGAAGGTTATTCTTAAATTAAAAGTGACAAATTTTCTGTTGCTTTCTCTAATTTATTTTCCATCGTAAATACAATAAATAAATAAATAAATAAAATGAAATAAAATAAAATAAAATTGCATTAGTATTTCTAAAAATATATATAACTTACAGACTTCAATCAGTTATCAAGAAATTGAATCGTTCCTCATTTTCTCATAAGTGCAAAAAATGATTCAGAAATCTTAAGTTAGCATTTTGCGATAATTTTTTAGACTTGACAGCCGTAGAAATGACGTCATGAATGAGCTTTGTTTATTTGCTTCTGTTTATGACGGCGAATTATCTACACTTACGGTATAGGCCCTAAGGGGGGATGCCCTCCGTGGGGGTATTTCTAAGGGAACCTAACTCGTATTTACGCAAGGAAATCCAAGGTTCGAAGAAAACCATGGAAAATTCCGAACGGTTAGGCCGAGGGCTGTGAATGGGTTCGAACCCGGCATCTGCCGTCTACCAGTTTCAGAGGCAGAACCTCTCTGCCACTGGTGAGGCCGTCATGAGGGACCAATTAGCAGGAAATTTTGTTTAAAATACTAAATTTCATGGATTTTTTTAAAGCTTTGTTAAAAAATCTGATTTGTTTTAAAAATGGGAAATACTCTTTAATCACATCGTTTCCGAATAAGTACACTTGCAAATTTCTTGAGATTAAAAATACGTTCATATAAGTATCAGAAATTACCTGCTTTTGACTTGAGTAGAGATTTAAAGAATTAGAAAAAATCGAATTATTGAGTGAAATTGGGGGGGGGGGGGAGCTGAATAAGAGTTTAAGGCATATTAAATAAGTAATTTAAAAGATATTTTTACTGTACTTGGGGAGGTCATGACTCTCTATGACCTCCCCTTAGTTTCTGACACTGCTATTACTGTATTTCTTTATAATGTTTTTACTACTGTATTTTCATTAAAATAACAGGGCTCAAATTATTTACTTAAAAATATTTTCAATAGATGGCAGCACTAGATGTTTCAGATTCAGAACGCAAATATTCTTTCCTTAATTATTACTATTTACTAGTTTAATTTGTCTTTATTCATTTGTGAATTTACAAAAACATTTTTAAACACTCTATTGTAAATTCTTTATGAACTATCCTTTCGAAAATTCTGAATTGGATTATCTACAGAGAGAATTAATCTTTGAAAACAATATTTAACATAGCTTAAATGACTGCTGACACAGGAATGTAATCAGGGCCGTAGCTAAGAGGGCACTATGGGCGGCTCAGCCCCCCCCCCCCCCACACACACACACACACTGGGTTTTCAGATCAGATTACAGATTTTTAGTCAAGATTCCAAGGTCACTAAATGAATTTCTGTTCTGAAAATTCAAATGAAATTTTATTCAAACTAGTCGTTGGGGGGGCCACCGTTATACTTACCCATCATGGATAGGTATATGAAAATAAAACATGTGAAAACTATTTATACAGTGCATTGCAATTCCAAAACAAAATTTCAACATTGTTAATATGCATAGTAATTCTCTATTAATGAATTGCTGATGTACCAATTTCGACAAATTATATAAAACGCCAAACTACTCAAGTAATACCGAACTGCATAAAAGAAACATCCTTATAACTCCAAAAATAATAATAATATAAACTAACAGTTTACTGCGTTGGATTAAGCGTCTCATTTTCAATTAAAGTATATCTCTGAATTGAAATTTGAATGAAATACAGGGTCATGAAAAATCGAAGAATGTGGAAAACACGATTACAAATATCTCGGCAACTAATAATCCGATCGACTTCGTTCTATATGCAAAATGTGTGTAATTTTATTGCCTTTTACGTCCATTCTTTACAACAAAAACATTCGAAAAATTTTATATACCTTTCATCAGAGCGAATTTTTTGAGAGTCAGAAAAAAATAGTTCCGGATAATCGAGGTTACTGGTATTAAATAGGCTTCGTCCCATTTTTACATACTAACTACATACCAAATTTTAAGTGTCTATCTCAATTTGTTCGGGAGATAGAACGTTTACAGACAGACAGACTGACAGACAGACAGATAGACAGACAGACAGATAGACGGGCGGCAAATTTTTTTTCTAAAAACATGTTTTTCGGAATGTCATCCTATTCTTTTCTGAGCATAATATGAAATTATTACAAAAGTTTTATAAGAATCTTAGTACCTACCTACAATCTGAAAATGCACTAATTTATATTTCGGCGTCATAGAAAGAGCGAAAAAAAAATTATGAGCCTCCCCCCTCCCTAGTGTTTACTTCTAGCCACAGCCCTGGCTATAGCTAAGGGGATGCTGCGGTTCTCAGTGGGTGCTCAGTCCCCCTCCCCCTTAAAATATTTTGAGCCTCACAAGGAAAATATTCCAAAGTCAATAATGAATTTATTTGCCAAAAATCCAAATTACATTCTGTTCAAAAATCCAATTTAGTTTTGACGACTTTTCACAGTTTTATAAAAATACTAAAAAGTAGTGTTTCAACACTCGCTCATCCTATTTGTACATATGAAGCCAACATGATGTTTAATATTGCACTAGCTACGCACTCGAATTTATCATCATTCTATTCTTTTCTTAGCATAAAATGAAATTATTGCAACTGTTTAATGAGAAACATTGTACCTACAATGTGAATATGCACTAATTCATCTTTAAAGCTAGAGAATATGAGCCCTCCCCCCCCCCCCCCCTTAAATGCTCTTGAGCCCCCTATTGTTCACTTCTAGCTTCTAGCTACGACCCTGAATGTAATGTACTTTTGGTTAAACAAAGCTGATGATGACACCACGCTCTTAAGTTATGATGCTTTTTTATAATAACCAGATTTCTTCTTTCTCGATGTGTTAATGTTGTTCTGAAAAATATACATTTTATCAAATTGTCCGTTGGAATCTCCCTGTTACGTTTGCGTATCTTATTTTTTGTATCAAAAAGCATGAAACAGATAGATTTTATTATTCTAGAAATCTGCAATCGAACAGTTATGCTTTTACCAAAACTGCATTTAATCTTCTAGTGTTGGGTAACTCATACATGAGGCACCTCATTTGTCCCGTACACCATGACAATTTGTCCCAATACCTCAGTTTTCAGATTTGAGGTACATCAAAAATTTTGTCATGTTTGCGTCTTTTTTGAAGCGGCGAGGCGCGAGAGCTGTTTCGTTTCAGAGGATGACTGAAAGAATGGGTGTGTGTGTGTGTGTTTTGTTGTCATTGTCTGTCGATGAAAGAGTAGAAATCAAACAGGGTTGCGGGCGCGGGCTACGTTTGAAGTTTAAAAAAGCTTAAGCTATGGAAAAGGGTGACAGGGAAAGAAAAGAATGTAGCAAGATAAAAAGTGAGACGAATTTGGGGAGATTGGTTCTGGTGGAAAGGAAAGAAGAGAGCTATTCTTTTCATTTCTTTCTTTTAATAATATTGAATACTTCCGAACTTGTGCTTGTCATTATGTATATTTCACTTAAAATAGGAAAGGATTTACAAAAACAGAGTAGAAATAGAATCGTTCCAGCCGTCCTTTTAAAAAGTTGTCATTGTCACGTCTTTTTTTATGTGGACGGGGGAGAGGGGGGTTAATTTAGAAGTCTGCTCTGCCAGGCCTGGTGTCACTTAAATGTCTTGTCGGTACAAAAATCAGTCAAAACTGACCCCACACGGTCTGGCCCGGTTCAGTAAAAAAAAAAAAAATTACATATATTTAAGATTTTTTAAAAGAATACCGCATACATGCTTGTGGGATAATTTTACATTATATTTTAAAATTACGATTTGTACGCAAGGCTGAAAATATACAGTAGCAAAATTAATAATTATGATTTTTAGAAATCCTAATGTTCAAAAAAGGTTTCATTAGATAATTAATGTAATTAGGAAAAAAGAAAAAAGAAGAAGGTTAAATGCATCGGTAAACGGAAAAAAAGTGACCGGAAAAAAAGTTATCGGAAAAAAAGTGACCTAAACTACAAAAGCGGAAAAAAAGTGACACGGAAAAAAAGTGACAAGGAAAAAAAGTGACACGGAAAAAAAGTGACACGGAAAAAAAGTGACAAGGATTGGTTTTGGGGATTTATTATTGATTTTGGGGATTCATTGGTTAAGTATGAAAGGGGGATCGGGGGGGGGGGGGCTCATAATTTAGGTAAATGGGTTTTTCATGCTGAATTAACTATTTTGGTTCAATTTTTGGATATACGTTCATACTGAAAAGACGCTTGCCTGATTAGTTTTGGGAAGGGACGATTACCCCCCCCCATCCGTCCTCAATTAGATGAATGGGTTTTTATGCAGAATTATCCAACGTCAAATTTGCATATACGTTCTTTTCGATAAGGCTTTGTGCCTGAAGAGTTTTAGGAGTTTAATGGTTAAGTATAGAAGGGGAACGGGGGATAACCTTTCTTAAATTAATGGCTTTTTACGGATAATTATCCGATTTGCTTCAAATTTTGGACATGGGTTAGTTATGATAAGACGTATTTCTGATTATTTATGGGGTTATTTTGCTAATTAAAAAGGGGGCGGGTGATTACTTCCCCCGGCCTTAAATTAGATTTAAAAAAAATTATGCACACTTATCCGATTTATTTCAAATTTTGGATGTAGGATCTTTCTCATAAAGTAAATTCCTGAATAGTTTTAAGGGTTTAATGGCTATGTATAGAGGGAGAACGGGGGATAAACCCCCTTAAGGGTGTATTCAAAAAAATGCTTTTCCACCTTCACAGCTCGAAATTTTCCGATACAATTTCAGACACATTTTCAAAAGTAGAAACATGAAACTTGCTGAGGATATTTTTGAAGAGATGTACAAGGTGCCATGTGCTGTATTTTTACGCTCAATTCATTAGAATTTGATTTATAAACAATTATCTTCTCAGTATGACCCTTTTTTTTTCGTTCACAGATCTCCCGCCAGGGGGAAATCTGTTCAAAATGCCGTTTTTGATTGCTTTTTTCGCAATATTTTCTGCATTTATCAAAGAATTGACAATTACGGCACCTTGTGTACTTTCTAAATAAGACAATTTGCCAGTTTGATGCATATGAGAGTAAAAATGAAGTTAAAAATAAATCGGAAAATAGACAGTTTGAATCGAAATACACCCTTAAATTAAATAAATGGCTTTTTGCGCAGAATTATCCGATTTGCTTCAAATTTTCGATGTATATTCATTATAAGAAGGCGTATCTCTGATTAATTATGGGGTTCTTTTGCTAAATAAATAAGGGAAAGCGGGCGATTAATCCTCCACTCTTTAAATAAGATTTTTTTCACAATTATCCAGCGTATTTCAACTTTTGGATATAGGTTTTACCTGATAAAGTGAATCCCTGAATAGTTTTAAGGGTTTAATGGCTAAGTATAGAGGGATGAACGGGGGATAACCCACAAATAATCAGGAGTTCGCCTTATCATAATGAACGCACATTCAAAGTTTGAATCAAATAAGATAATTCTGCGTAAAAAGCCATTTATTAATTTAAGGGGGGTTATCCTCTGTTCTCCCACTGTATATGTCGGACGTTCTTCTCAGCCCGCACAACTTTGAAAAAAGTCTGTGGTAGTCATAGCTGCCACCACCAATATTACTAGGTGATATCAGTCACCCACTGTGAGGATTGTGTAAATGAACATTGACGCTGTCAATTAACTGAATTAACAGTTTATTTAGAATATATGTACACACTAAATACGCTATTTACCATTATATATAATTACAACTCGGATATAGGTGATCCGGTTCAACATTAAATTAAATACAGTAAAGGTTGGCTGTGTACTATTCGAATTACACCTTCCACCTCACACTCAATGCACGTTAGATTAACTTTATCGGAGATCACTTTCGAATCTCCCAACACATGGATACTCGGCCTGCACTTCTCGGCCCAGAGCACTAAACACCAGGACGTCTGTGTCCCTTGCTCTCCAGATACGCACTGCCTCCGCTCTACAACGCAGAGCACACCCTATCAGGACCTCTGTCCTACACTACTCTCTAGGTATGAACCCAGATACGAACTGAACTAATCTGAGATAAGACTTGCTCTTCTCAAATCACGGTGTTTTCCCAATGTCAACCCCCTTTGGGGCTTATCCATTGGACACATTACACATTCCTTTCTTGATTAGTGACATGTTACTTGTCAGCTCATCATCCACATACCTCACTGACGGATGAACACGCCTCTCCGCAATCTCCTCTTTCTCACTCACCACCTGTAGAGGATTACCTGTAAATTCTCTCTTCAACAAAGAAAGAATGTCACCTTGAAAATTCTAGTACACAGCCGGTATAATAAAAAAGAGATTAAGATAGAGAAATAACGGAAATTCCAATCTTTAGCAGAGGTGGTCTCAGAACCTGACAGTATACTTAGCCATTAAACCCTTAAAATTATTCTGGGACTAACTTTCTGAGAAAAAACATATATCCAAAATATGAAATATATTGGATAAGTGAACATAAAAAACAATTTATATAATTTAAGGGGATCGGAAAATCACCCGCCTTAATTTTTAATTAGAAAAATAACCCCATATGTAATCAGGGATACGCCTTATCATAATGAATCTATAATCCAAAATTTGTAGCAAATTCTATAATTCTGCGTAAAAAGTAATTTAAGGTAGGTTATATTCTATTCCCCTTCAATACTTAGATATCAAATCCTTAAAACTATTCAGTGATCCACCTTATCAGTAAGAACCTATATTTAAAATTTGAAATATATGGGGTAATTCTGCATAAAAACCTATTTATCTAGTTTAAGGGGGAGATAATTGCTCGCCCCCACCCTTTGTAATAAGCAGAAGAACCCCATAACTAATCAGAGATACGTCTTATCATAATGAATCTATGTCCAAAATTCTAAGCAAATCTGATAATTATGCGTAAAAAGTTATTAATTTAATTTAAGAAAGGTTATCCCCCCGTTCTCCCTCTATATATAACAATTAAAACTCTTCATGCATTATATACTATATATAAGCCTTATCGAAAAGAACCTATATTCACAGGGCCCAACTTAGACAGTGGGGGGCCCTGGGGCAAACATTATTAGAGTGGCCCCCTTCTATCTTAAAAATGTTTGTGAATTATACTCAAGTGACTAAAATTAAAATTCAAACCTATTGTATGTATGCATAAATTTTGTACCAAGTACTGATTTCAGTATTTATATTTCACATCTTTATACATAATAACAGATGATAAATAATTTTAACTATTAATTTTCTTATGATGTAACTATTACTTTAAGGGAACGTGGGGCAGGGAAGCAAAGGGAGTAGGAGAAAAAAGACCCCTTAAAATTGAAAAAAAAGAATTTTGGTAATATTTTGCTATTTTATATCATTTGGCCCTCTTTTAACAATAAACTTTTCTCTCCTTGGGGGCCCCCCTCAAACCGGGGGCCTGGGGCAATTGCCCCGCACGCCCCTGCCTTAGTCAGGCCCTGTATATTGAAATTTGACACACGTTGGATAATTCTGCATAAAAACCCATTCATCTAACTGAGGACGGATGGGGGGGGGGGGTAATCGTCCCTTCCCAAAACTAATCAGGCAAGCGTCTTTTCAGTATGAACGTATATCCAAAAATTGAACCAAAACAGTTAATTCAGCATGAAAAACCCATTTACCTAAATTATGAGCCCCCCCATCCCCCTTTCATACTTAACCAATGAATCCCCAAAATCAATAATAATTCCCCAAAATCAATCCTTGTCACTTTTTTTCCGCGTCCCTTTTTTTCCGTGTCACTTTTTTTCCTTGTCACTTTTTTTCCGTGTCACTTTTTTTCCGCTTTTGTAATTTAGGTCACTTTTTTTCCGATAACTTTTTTTCCGGTCACTTTTTTTCCTAGATTCAAATGCATCACAGCCTTTAAAGCTGCGTAATGAAATGTTGGTTATTGAAAATATTTCTCTGTATTTATTAAGGCTTTTCTCAAATCCAAAGGAGCTACTTTCTAATACATTTCTAAACTCATTTCTTTTCGAAAACGCGTTAGACTGGCAGGTGTTCTTATTCTGAAACTATGCAACCAAATGGCGTTATCCATTTTTTGGTAAAAGTGTTACATCTTTGAGAAAAATACTATCACTTTTTGGATCGAATTTCTGGTAGCGGCAGCACAGGAAATGATAAAAACTAGCAGCCCCGGAATAAAATTCTCTTGTATCTCAACAAATTATTTATCAAAAAGGGAAAACGCTATTCGATTCTAAATCCTTTCAAAAGCAAGGCTTGTCAATTTTAGGCCTTTATAGTTAAACCAGTGGCGGATCCGAGGAGGAGGTCACGGTGTCATGACCCTTCTACCTTTCCTGGACTAAGAAAAATTTCTAAAGCATATTTAAAAAACGGAATATACCATGAATTCTTTCAAATTTATCCCTTGCTCAACAATATTAGTATTTCTAACTGTTTAAAACTGTATTTAAATACAAAACAGGTACTTTCTGAAACATTGTTACTGACACATTCAGTAAGTCATTTCTAATCTCAGATGCAAAACATTTGTAAGTGCACTTATTCAGAATAAATGTGATCAATTAGTGTTTTTCATTTCTCGATACAGGCAAAAAATCTTTCGGGAAATCTCTGTAAAATGTGTTAAATTAAACTGGAATAAGTCAATTGTTCCCACGTTAACAGCAATTTTTTGTAACTGTGAAAGCCTTAATTAGCTTAAAATACTGTGCTTTTATAAAAAAAATAGAAAAATCCTCTTTTTTTTTTTTTTTTTTTTTTTTTTTTAACGAATATTAATGCAATTTTTTGTATTTACGAATGAAAACGAATCCCCAAAAATATCAGAAAATTAACTATTTTTGATATGGAAACAGCTTTCAATAAAAAAATTTCTTAAGTGATGTGACCTCCTCCCCCCTCCAAAAAAAGGAGCCATGACCCCCCCCCCTCCTCTAAATGGAGGGCTGAATCCGCCCTTGAGTTAAACATTAATATAAAAAAAATATGTTAAAGTTTCCCGTTTTTGAGCAGTGAAATTGGAAACCATCTTAAAGTATGTTTTCAAAGATTACTTTAACAGAAGCTCATTATTCAGAGTTTCAAGTGGTGCACATTTTGCGCATATCTGCTACAAAATATTATTTGTCCTTAAATTTGAGCCAAAACGTACGTTATACGAAAGTTCCATTTTTAACTTTTTATACACCGCTAATTTTGTCAAAATATAAAAAAAGCGCAGCCGAAAAATTTCGAAAAACGCGCAAATTTTGTTAAAAGATAGTATAAAACTCGCAAAAATTTGCCAAAAAATCATGAAAAAGTATGCGAATTTCCTCAAAAGATCGCAGGAATACTCGAATTTTGTCAAAATAGCGGAAAGCATACGAAATTTTATCAAAAGATCGCGAAAAACATGCCATGTTTGTCAAAAATCCGCGAAAAAAATTGAATTTTGCCGTAAAAAAATAAAAAAATAAATATTTCTTTAAATTCTTTACGTCACGGCACGCTGGGAATCTTAAAATTTCTTTTATATTTGTAAACTGTTCTTTTTATTATTTATTTAATTATTATGAATATTTTGAGGGGGGGGGGGTTAAATTGTCCTATTTATTATTTTGTCGGAATAATAAATAAACAATCAAACACAACACAACTTCGTGTTAAAGAGAACGTTATTGAAAGACATCTTGTTGATTTCAGTGGGTGGCCCGGGATTGACACCCCCCCCCTCCCCCCGGAGCCATAGAAGTTCCTCCCGGAGAAAAAAAAATTCAACACGGGAAAGTGATAAAAGTTTTCTTTTTCACTATATAATAATAATAATAAGCATTTTAAATTTTAGTAAATGTGATTTTTCGGATGAATAATATCAAGCAAAAATATACATTATAATTTGCAACAATTATACATAAATTTTCTTAAAAAAAATAAATTCTTAGCTAAGGCTTTGCATTTCCAAAGTCCTGCTACCTGCTCAGTATATGCTGTACAATTCAAGTTATGCATTTACATTTACATTCTTTTAAACCTAATTATTTTCAAAAATAATTTAAATTCTTTACAAGTACATTGATTTATTTCTACATAGTACTGTTAGGGATTGTCCATAAATGATGTCAAACTTTTATTTCAATACTTTTTACTCCCCTCCCACCTTTTGTCACAAAATGTCACAGTTCAACATAACCCCTCCCTCCCCCTTGTCAGATATCAGGCTTTGTTACATAAACATATACTTGCAATTCAGAAAAAAAGCACTACACATTCCTAGCATGACATTATTTTCGAATTTCCCCTTACCGAAAAAAACCCCTAATAATCATAAGCGCGGTACTGCATGCCGTCGAGCCACAAATTGTATTTATGTTTTCCGAAAACTATATACTTTATTTATCAACCTGACAACACAACAAGATTAAAGTACACACCCCTGATGTCTTGTCGTCAGATTTAATCTGCATACAGCCATACAGTTTACACTGAGAGAAAACCTTCGCTTCTGTCCCAACTCCCAATTGTAGTTCCTGGATTTTAACTCCTCAACACCTCACTCAATTGAAGCATGACAAAAGCGCTCTGGTTGTACCGCATACAAACGTCATGAATTTTCTGTGTCCTACCCATCACATTGGAGTTTTCCTGTCTGTCGTATCTTAAAACGTCTATATTATACGCTGACATTATGAAATTCAGCAGCAGCTGCAAGAAGCTTACTTTTGCGGCTACTGCACACGAAATATGCAACCTGTACTGATCATGAGTTAGCAAAATTAATTCTTTCTTCATATAAGAAAATCCTACTAAAATGTCTGGTGTGAGTGTTTAATTCGAAAGTTTCTTTTAATGATTAAGATTATATATAAATATTATATAACGGATTATACGCATTAACAGTAACATATACAACAATGATTGGGCAATCTACTATATATTTTAAATAATAATTTATTTAAATAACTTTAGGTATAAATTTTACAATAAAATGGACATATTTTCCACTGTCTCTTTGAAAATTAACTTTCTAATACCGTATTCCAGTACAATATAAAAGAATGAGTATGGAAACGGGATAGTAATCATAATATAATATAATAATGTAACACGATATTAGTAGTATGGGAATTATTACGATAAAATGTAAGATGCTTACCAAAAATAAGTTTTTCACGTTATTCTGAGTATGTACCGCTGGTAAATGATAAAATAAATTTATCAACTAGATAAAATCAAACAAACAGATCGAATAATTATTTTATATATTGTAACAGTTAAAAATGTGTAATTTTTAGTTTACATTTTGAAATTCATTAAAAAATGTATCTCTAACACTAAGAGATAAAGATGTGAAAGACATTAACAAGATTCATTAATAACAAATATCTAAACAAAAGTACATGTTAATGTTTATATATTTTTAATGTATTAACACTTTTACTGTACCATTTTATTAATTAATACTTTTCAATTCTGCTTCCTAAAACAATAATCCAAGAACAAAAAAAATCCTTATTAAATTGAGAAAGTTATTATAAAGGTCTCCAAATAAAATACGCGAAATTTTCACGGTTTTACCTTCAAACTCCATACATAGTACATTAGACGGAATTCTTTACGCTAGTAGAGCAAAAAGTTGCCCTATTTTGAAGTATCAAGTTGACCAGAAACATCCTCAACGCATTACTACTATACTATTACTATTATTCAGATACTAAAACGCTTGTGTATCATCAACATCAGGCAATAATTTTCAATGCTCGCTACAGACTCTTGAGAATGAAACTGCATATGACATTTATGAAAGGGTCGGAGGAAAAGATAAGCAGAGTTTTTGCGACAGGTCCGTATTTTATTTTATTGCCGAAACGTCAGTGAAGGCTTACTGTGGAGACACGAAATTTTTTGGTTTCTGTCTGTCTGTCTGTCAGTTTGTCAGTCTGTCTGTTCCGCGATAACTACCGCAAAAAACATCCGAAAGACTTGAAATTAAGTGTGTATATTGGTAAGGCACTCGGATTTAGCTGTATAGTTTTTTGTTATATTTTATTTATTCGTTCGTAAAATATAGAATATTTTATTTTGCGCAATAATGTTTTTCTATGGCAAATCCAACGATTTTCAAATTTTTATTTGTTGAGAGAAAATGACTCATTTGATTAATGGAATTCAACGATAAATGGATACTGAAATTTGCCAGTACGGGGCTTAAATTATTCATATTGTTTTGAAATTTTATCTATGCATATGTCAGATTTTTTAAATTATTGCTGTAAATCTTGGCCATTTTTTATAAATGTGTTCCAATAATATAAGCTAATTTGTTTTAGAGATTTACTTATTTCAAATGTATTTATTTCGTTTTCTTCATTTCTTTTAATAGTCGCTAAGCAACCATTTATCCTAATTCTTATTCTTATAATATTATAAATTTTAAAATGTGTACGGAAGTTTGAATAACATAACTTCAATGCTTCAATAGCATAACTTCAACTTTGTATCTTTGCATATAGATAATTATAGCCAGAAAAGAACAAAGGCTATGTATTATTTATTTTATTCGAATATTTTCGTTAATAATTCTGAATTTCATTATTTTTCATGCATAACCAATCGACATTTTTTAGATAAAATTTAATCAATTTTCTTTCCGTTGCCAAGAAAATCAAAATTTCGAATATTAATTTTTCAGCGACGATAAATTTTCAATTGAGCAATTTCCATGCGAAAACTGAAACTAAGGAAAATTTAAAAGAAAAAAATAAATATGACGTCGTATTTGCAATAAAAATAAATATACTATTTTTTGTTAAATATTAAACACTGATATTTGTTTCGTTAACATGAATTTTTTTGTCAATATGGCGACATAATTAAAAATAAAAGGAATAAAAATATTTTAAATAAAATATTTATTCGGTAAATTATGACGTCATAATTGAAATAAAAGAGGTATTTTATAGTAGTCGTTAAAAATAAACGGGACATGGATAGCAGTAATTCATGGAGTTAGAAAAATAATGACGTCATATTTAAAATGGATAAGAAATATTTTTTACGAATACTAAATTATAAGTTACATACAGATAAAAAACTTCATTAAAAACTAAAAATTAGCAGTGGAAGGCTTTTTTTGTCGGAAAAAAGGGGAAAATAAAACTAATTAATGTATTTTTGAAGCTATTTTTTTCTTTAAAGTTAAAAAGAATTAAGTTTCAATTTGTGCAGATGGTATAAAAATTAAAATAAATTTTCTAAAACTAAAAATATATTTTCAAACATTGACGTTTCATTAATGAACTTTTTCAACAGAAGCGAAAATCATCTGTCAGCAAATTAAAATTTACAACCAAGAATCTACACTATTAAAATCCGACCGTATGTATGTATGTATGTAACGCTATCTCCTCCGATCCCGGATACTTAGAAAAGTCGCTTTTGTTTTGAATTGAAGGGAAAAGAATCCCGGGTTCCCGAGTTGCGCATTCGTCTCTCTGTCCGTCCGTCCCTCTGTTCGCAAGTAGCAACTCAAAAACTACCGAACCGAATAGTTTGAAACATAAAATATATATAATTGCCGAAACGTCAGTTGAAGGCTTACTTTGGAGACACGAAATTTTTTGGATTCTGTCTGTCTGTCTGTCAGTCTGTCTGTCTGTTCCGCGATAACTGACGTAAAAAGCATTCGATTGGCTTGAAATAAAGTGGGTATGTTAGTGAGACACTGGGATTAAGCTGTATAGTTTTTTGTAAGATTTGATTCATTCGTTCGGAAGATATAGAATATTTTATTTCGCGCAATAATGCTTTTCTATGGCAAATCCAATGATTTTCAATTTTTTTTTCCCCGAGAGAAAATGACACATTTGATTAATGGAATTCAATGATAAATGGATACTAAAATTTACCAGTTAAATTATTCGTATTGTTTTGAAATTTTGTCAACACATTTGTCAGATTTTTAAAATTATTACTGTAAATTTTGGAAATTTTTTATAAATGTGTTCCAGTAATATAAACTAATTTGTTTTAGAGATTTACTTATTTCAAATGTATTTATTTTATTTTCTTTATTTTCTCTTAATGGTTGCTAAGTAACCTTTCAGCTAAATCCTTATCCTTATAATGCTATACATTTGAAAGCGTGTACAAAAATTTAAATGAATTCAACATCAAAACAAAACTGATGAATTAATTAATAACTTTGTATCTTTGCGTATAAATATAACATAGCCCAGGAAAAAAAAACATTAGCTATGTTTTATTAATTTTATTCAAATATTTTCCTTAATAATTCAAAATTTCCTTCTTTTTCATATCGAATCAATAGGGATTTTTTAAATAAAATTTATCCAATTTCTTTTATCGTTGCCAAAAAAAAAAAAAAAAAAAAAAAAAAAAAAAAAAAAAAAAAAAAAAATCTAAATTTGGAATAACAATTTTTCAACAGCAATAAGTTTCAACTGAGCAATTTCCATTCGAAAAAAAGAAAAGAAAAAAAATAAATATGACGTCAGAATTAAAATAACTATAGATATAGTACTTTTTGTTAAATATTAAACACGGATATTTCTTTCGTTAATAAGAATTTTTCTAACAAAAATGGAGGCATAATTAGAAGTAAAAGAAATAAAAAATAATTATATTTTTAATAACTATTTCACTTAGTAAACTATGACGTCATAATTGAACAAAAACAGGTATTTTATAGTAGTCGTAAAAAATTCAACAAACATGGATATCAATATCTCATTAATAATGACGTCATTGCCGAAACTTCAGCGAAGGCTAACTTTGGAGACACGAAATTTATTGTTTTTCATCTGTCAGTCTGTTCTTCTGTATGTCTGTCTGTCCCGCTATAACTGCCGCAAAATGGAATCAAAACTTTTTTTTTTTTCGGAAACAAAATTGTAAATCTCTAGATTACTGTGTTTACACTTACAAAAGTTCCTGATACATCAAGTTTAGGTGTTTGTGGTTGGCAGGCATGTTGAAGTATGAGGATAATGAAAAATATTTGTCCAAACTGTTACTTATCCTTATAAATCAAAATGTATAAAGAAATGCAAGACATACAATAACCATTAGCACAATTATTAGAAAGTGACAAATTTAAATTAAGTGAGGCTCGGGGGCTTCAGGGGGGGGCGGAGCCCCCCTGAAGAAATCTACTATGTTATAATAAAGAAAACAAAATTAATAGATCATGAAATTTTCAGAATATCCTAACACAATTAAACTTTTTATTTACCGCTTTTGATGGCTGAAAACTTCTAATTCTTATTTTATTCTTATAAATAATTACGTAATTTGAAAATTTTAAATTACAGTTTCCAGGAAATTGAATATTACTCAAAGTTTGTTTAAAAAAAATATGAACAAAGCTGACGTTGAGGCTCCTGATCTGCAGATTTACTAGTTTTATTTATTTATTTTGTTTAGCTAAATTTTCAGTTGTTGCCAGGGGTGTAATCGTAAAAATAACAGATGATGTACGCGCTAAGCAGAGGGTATACGCTCAAACCGGACAGTATACATTAGATTGCGTATATTATAGATTTCTTGTGAAACAGAGGGTGTTTCTGTAAAAATACCAGAAGGTATACGGCGTATACCCCCATGTACCCTCCACAACATCCCTGATTGTCCCGAAAGTAAACAAACTTAAATGCTGTCACTCGCGTTTGGTTATTGCCATCAAAAGATTCTTCAGACAGATTTCTTGCGACAGGTCCGTATTTTATTTTATTTTATTTATTTATTTTATTTAGCTAAATTTTCAGTTGTTCCCAGTGGTGTAATCGTAAAAATAACAGAGGATATACGCGCTAAGCAGAGGATATATGCTCAAGCCGGACAGTATACATTATATTGCGTATATTACAGATTTCTTGTGAAACAGAGGGTATACGGTGTTTCTGTAAAAATACCAGAAGGTATACGGCGTATACCCCCATGTACCCTCCACTACATCCCTGGTTGTCCCGAAAGTAAACAAACTTAAATGCTATGACGTGCGTTTGGTTATTGCCATCAAAAGGCACAACAAGTGTTGTCTTCGATCCAACTTATGATGCAAAGTTAGGGAAACAGCATAAGAACTTACTCGATACAAAACGTTTTTGTCTTAAAGAATATCAAAAGAAGCAAGATGCAATTAGAAGAATAACAAATAGGTGCAGAAAACGTCGTATCTTCAGATTATAGCTTCCTTGATAATTAAAGGCGTGCATTTCTCTTTAGTTCCGCCTTTCGTGGTTTTCTTGAGTACAGCAAGCTGTTATCAGAAAGATTGCATGTTTATAATCAAGAAATATTCCTTTTTTTATTAGACTATACAAAATTTCAAATAAACTCAAAATATTTTGAAAATCTGTATCGATAGATAAACTCTGTAAACCTATCCAGGTAACAGATTTTCAGAAAAGGCGGAGCTCCTATTACCTCGAAACTGAAATTTCATTGTAAATTCATGGTCAACATTGTATTAATTTAGTGTATTCAATCTGTTAAATGTTGTGTAATTCTGTCTGTTAAAAGTACTATCTATTCAATTCTAGTTCAATCTATTAAATGTATATCGTTAACCCGCAAGAACAGCGACACATCTTGCAAAAATTCATTCCCCATTTAATTCCATTAAAAGATTTGTGATAGATGTGTCATGCTATACAATCAGTTTCATAAGTGCGTAGCTATACGAAAAACATTTTTATTGTGTTATATGTTTATTTGTGACCACAGAAGAGAGGTGGACTGTATGGAGAGGTAAAATGACCAAACTTTCTAAACCTCACTCTGATTCTACATTATAAAGTGTTTTATGTTATTATGATAGTTTTCCTTTCTGAATTCTCCATCTAAGTGCTACAATGCCATGTTATAGTTAAATCATGCAATTTTCTTTTACCTCTCCAAAGAAATTTATTTTTCTTGAGTAAGGTCAGTTTTCTTGCGGGAGAGTGATACATTATCATCATTTTTGTATAGTGGATTCGATATAATGATATGTATATTTTTTTAATGAAGTGAATCCTTTTTTTATTTTTATGAACCATAGTGTTCTGAAATGAAGGTTTCTACTGGATTGCAGGAAAGAAATCCATTAACACCCTTCGACAAACATTAGATCAGTATCACAGGAATGGAAAACTAGTTGGCCTCTTGCTAAAATTCAACGAGGAAAACTTAATGCCATACAGGCGTTGACTCGTTGTTTAAATTTATGAATATGTTATATGCTAAAGTGTTTGTTACATATTTATTTTATTTAATAATTATCAATTAATTATACTGGTTTGAGTATAATATTTTATTCTTGTTATCTTCGTGTTAATTTTTCGAATACAAAACTAAAAGATTCAATTACGCACGGTTTCCTTTGGTTTTTTAGTTCACTGATATCTTCCAACATACGTTTCAGAAGCGCTAAAGAGACAACATCCTTTAATTTATTGCAGAAAATTTGCTACGAAATTATTTTCATCGGAAGATTTAATGAAATTTCACCTGTTAAATTCTTTGCAAAATTTTTAACGAATGTGTCGATAAGAGGTGAGATATTTCGTTAGGCGCCTGAAAATAGTCTCCCATTTAAAATTGACCGGTAACTTTAAAATAAAAATTATAAAAATGAATATAATAAACACATTCCTTCCTAAGAGAGTTCAATTTGTTTTTGTGTTTTATGTGTAATATTTTCGGCGATGATTGCTATTGGTAATAAATAATATTTATTATGTTAATTTATTCAAAAATTGTTTTGCATAGTTTGAAAATTTTTGGATACTACTTTATTTTATCCTAATAGTAAAAATCAGAAAATTATAATTTTTATCAGGCTATAAACAAATTATCGTTTCCATCAAATCTAGTTAGTAATATTAATAATAATTGAAAATGCTATATCGATAAAAAACACTATTAAAATTTTTTGAGCAATAAAAAATGAAAATTGATATTGTATAAGCATATAAACAAGAATAAGTTCAATATTGTATAAGCATATAAACAAGAATAAGTTCAATATTGTATGGAAAAATGGACGTTCGAATCAGAAGAATTATGCTATCTCGTTGGATTATTTGAGAGATCACTTGTTTTTCGGATTAACGATGAATTTTGAAATCTGGAACTCCACAAAATAAGTTTTCCTATTATAATAATCATTATAATTTGATAAAATTCTTAAATCGTTTAACTTAATTCTTCGAAATATTTTTAAATGTGAAGCACAAATTATCTTTGGGAAGGTATTAAAACTGTTTCGAATGCTCCCTAGATTTAGGGAATTCTTTTTTTATCCTCTAAGTTATGTTAATAGTGTTGAAACTTCACAAGAGGCATTTCCTTCGTCCCATCCATAAAGTTAAATTGTCAAATCATAGCTGCCAACTCCTCCGCTTTTTTGAACCAGAATAACGTAATACAATTTTCTTTATTTAATTGGTGAATTATGACGATTTAAAAAGCTAAAATTTGCTGTAAAATTTTTTTGGAGAAAACAGCATAAGATGTTTGGAGCTATTTTTCAAACATGAGTCACTTCAAAAGTTTTGTCACACCCAGTCCTGGAGAGGCGGAATAGCAGGGATGAATGGACGTGTATAGTAAGATGTCTGTATGGATATTGGTGGAACTACAATATGAAAAACCATGGTGCATTTCGATTCACTCATTCCTCATATGGCCCTTAGTTTTGGGATCTATAAATGTCTACAGTCGCCGGCAGATAGTGTGAATACAATCTGCAGGTAATGGTTAATAAATGTTATTTTTATACACAAAAATACAAAAAACGCCGCTGCATGTGCGTTATAAAAGGAATAGATAATATACGAATATTTTGTCTTAATGTTTTGTAAACTAAAAACAGAAAAACAGAAATATTTGAAGATAAAATAAATACATACAATGCTTTAAGCAAAAGCAATTAAAAATTTATCAAATAGCACGATAAGATAACACGGAAAACAGAGATTAAAAGAAAAATTCTGCATTTAATTACATTTAAATTCTTGATTGTTTTGAACATTGAGAATTGTGATTGTAAAATATACTATAGATTTAAAATATACAAGATGATTCTTTTTTTTTTTTTTTTTTTTTTTTTTTTTTTTTTTTTTTTTACAATAAAAGAGGGGTGATAGTACACATCAAGACAAACAATATTAAATAGTAGACCAAGGGTCCAAAACGTTATCCAAAGGAGATAACCGCCATTAAAGTTTAGGGACCAAAATTTCAAATAAACATCAAAAACGGAAAAATCGGTCGATTGATTTGCAATTTTCACTAAAATTATTCTTTATGTCGGCATTTTCTTGAAATAAAATTATAAAGATAAATTTCAAAAAATGCCGATAGAGGGTGCTTTAGACTTTGGAGTAACGAACAACTATCTTTTGCCGGTATTTTTTGCATTTCATTAGATGTTTTCGCAAGCATATACTCAAACTTAAATTTTGAGTTCAAAATCTGAATAGTTGTTAGTGGTTAAGTAACACAAACTGAGCTGTGTTCAATGGGTTCAAATTTCAAATGATTATAAAAAACGGAAAAATTGGTCGATTGATTTGTGGTTTTCACTAAAACTATTGTTTATTTAGGTATTTTCGTGAAAATAAATTATAAAGATAAATTTCAAAAAATACCGATAGAGGGCGCTTTAGACTTTGGAGTAACGAACAATTCTTTTTTGCATCTTATTAAATGCTTTGGTAAGCTTAGACTTGAACTTAAATTTTGAGCTCAAAATCTGAACAGCTGGGAGTGGTTAAGTAGACAAACTGAATTGTGTTCAGAGGTTTCAAATTTCAAATGATTTTGAAAAACGGAAAAATTGGTCGATTCATTTGAGGTTTTCGCTATAACTAATTTTTAAATTAGCAACTTCTTGAAAATAAATTTTAAAGATAAATTTCGCAAAATGCCGATAGAGTGAGCCTTAGACAGTGGAGTAGCTTACAACTATTTTTAACTGTTATTTTTTAAATCTCCTTAAATGCTTTCAAATGCATAGACTTAAATTTTGGGCTCAAATTCTGAATCGTTGGGAGTGTTTAAGTAACGAAAATTTGAATTGTGTTCGAAAAGGAAGGAGGGTTAAATTTCCACTCCTTAACACTCTTTAGTTTGCGCTTCTTAACGCCTCATAACGATTCAGAATTTGAGCTTATAATTTAAGTTTAAATCTAAGCTTCCGAAAACATTTTAAAAACTTTTGCAAGCATTTAATTAGAACCAAAAAATAATGGTTAAAATTAATTGTTACTCTGAAGTTTAAGGCGCCTTCAGACGGAATTTTTGAAATTTATCTTTAAAATTTATTTTCAAGAAGATACTGACTTAAAGAATAGTTTTATTTTAAACCGCAAACGAATTGACCAATTTTTGAATTATCTATAATTATTTTAAATTTGAACCTCCCCCACCCCCTTAATCACAGTTCAATTTGTGCTGCTTAACCACTTCCTACTAATCAGATTTTCAGCTCAAAATTTAAGTTTAAGTCTAAGCTTCCGAAAACATTTAATGAAATGCAAAAAATAACGGCAAAAAATAATTGTCTGTTACTCCAAAGTCTAAAGCGCCCTCTATCGACAATTTTTGAAATTTATCTTTATAATTTATTTTTAAGAAAATACCAACATAAAGGATAGTTTTAGTGAAAACCGCAAATCAATGAACCAATTTTTCCGTTTTTTTATAATAATTTAAAATTTGAACCCTCTGAACACAGTTCAATTTATGCTACTTAACCACTCCCAACATTCAGATTTTGAGCTCAAAATTTAAGTTTGAGTTTAAGCTTACGAAAACATTTAATGATATGCAAAAAATACCGGCAAAAAATAGTTGTTCATTACTCCAAAGTCTAAAGCGCTCTCTATCGGCAATTTTTGAAATTTATCTTTATAATTTAATTTCAAGAAAATGCCGGAATAAAGAACAATTTTAGTGAAAACCGCAAATCAATCGACCAATTTTTTCGTTTTTTATATTTATTTGAAATTTTGGTCCCTAAACTTTAATGGCGGCTATCTCATTTGGAAAACATTTGGGACCTTTGGTCTCCTATTTACTATTGTTTGTCTTGATGTGTACTATCACCCCTCTTTTATTGTAAAAAAAAAAATTTAGAATCACATTGTATATCTATATATATATATATATCTGATTTTTGTCATGTGATAACTATCGTATTTATGAACCGATTTGAAAGAAACTTGGTATGTTCATAGTACATACAAATGTCTCGACCGAGTTCGTTAGACAGCATCATCCGCCATCTTGTTTCAAAATGGCGGTCATTTAAGTTTTTTTAAAAAATTTAAAATTTAATATTAAATGCGAAGAAATTAAAATTGAAAAATATTTTTCTTTTATGTGTTAGAACTTAAAACAAAGATTCAAGAACCCTTTTTACTTTGTTTTTATCTTAAAAATGTTTGAGTTATAGCACTTTGAATATTTCTTATGGCTGACATTTTGGAACAATCTGTTTTTTGTCATGCTTTAACTAACGTATTTATGAACCGATTTGAATGAAACTTGGTATATATATAGTACATAGAAATGTCACGACCGAGTTCGTTAGCCAGCATCATCCGCCATCTTGTTTCAAAATGGCGGCCATTTAAAATTTAAGAAAAAATAAAATTTAAAATTAAATGCGAAGTAATTAAAAGTAGAAAAATATTTTTCTTTTATGTGTTGGAACTTAAAACAACGATTCCAGAACACTTTTTATTTTGTCTATATCTTAAAAAATGATTGAGTTATAGTACTTTGAATTTTTCTTATGGATGACATTTTGAAATGATCTAATTTTTGTCATTCTGTAACTAACGTATTTATGAACCGATTTGAATGAAACTTGGTATGTACATAGTACATACAAATGTCTCGACCGTGTTTGTTAGCCAGCATCATCCGCCATCTTGTTTCAAAATGGCGGCCATTTAATTTTTTTTAATTAAAATTGAAAATAAGGTACAAAAATGTGAGAAATTGAAAAAGATTTTTCTTTTTTGTATTTGACCTTGATACAAAGATTCCAAGGCCATTTTTTTCATCTATGTATTGAAAAATGGCTGAGTTATAGCACTTTCAATTTTCAGTGTGGCTGACATTTTGAAACGGTCTGAAATTTGTCACGCGATAATACGCATATTTATAAACTGATTTGGATATAACTCCGTTTGTACATAGTACATATCAATGTCTTGACCGAGTTCACTAGCCAACTTCATCCACCATCTTGTTTCAAAATGGCGGCTATTTAAGTTTGTCAAAAATCTTTTAAATGTATAATGATGTAAAATTATAAAAATGAATATAATAAACACATTCCTTCCTAAGAGAGTTCAATTTGTTTTTGTGTTTTATGTGTAATATTTTCGGCGATGATTGCTATTGGTAATAAATAATATTTATTATGTTAATTTATTCAAAAATTGTTTTGCATAGTTTGAAAATTTTTGGATACTACTTTATTTTATCCTAATAGTAAAAATCAGAAAATTATAATTTTTATCAGGCTATAAACAAATTATCGTTTCCATCAAATCTAGTTAGTAATATTAATAATAATTGAAAATGCTATATCGATAAAAAACACTATTAAAATTTTTTGAGCAATAAAAAATGAAAATTGATATTGTATAAGCATATAAACAAGAATAAGTTCAATATTGTATAAGCATATAAACAAGAATAAGTTCAATATTGTATGGAAAAATGGACGTTCGAATCAGAAGAATTATGCTATCTCGTTGGATTATTTGAGAGATCACTTGTTTTTCGGATTAACGATGAATTTTGAAATCTGGAACTCCACAAAATAAGTTTTCCTATTATAATAATCATTATAATTTGATAAAATTCTTAAATCGTTTAACTTAATTCTTCGAAATATTTTTAAATGTGAAGCACAAATTATCTTTGGGAAGGTATTAAAACTGTTTCGAATGCTCCCTAGATTTAGGGAATTCTTTTTTTATCCTCTAAGTTATGTTAATAGTGTTGAAACTTCACAAGAGGCATTTCCTTCGTCCCATCCATAAAGTTAAATTGTCAAATCATAGCTGCCAACTCCTCCGCTTTTTTGAACCAGAATAACGTAATACAATTTTCTTTATTTAATTGGTGAATTATGACGATTTAAAAAGCTAAAATTTGCTGTAAAATTTTTTTGGAGAAAACAGCATAAGATGTTTGGAGCTATTTTTCAAACATGAGTCACTTCAAAAGTTTTGTCACACCCAGTCCTGGAGAGGCGGAATAGCAGGGATGAATGGACGTGTATAGTAAGATGTCTGTATGGATATTGGTGGAACTACAATATGAAAAACCATGGTGCATTTCGATTCACTCATTCCTCATATGGCCCTTAGTTTTGGGATCTATAAATGTCTACAGTCGCCGGCAGATAGTGTGAATACAATCTGCAGGTAATGGTTAATAAATGTTATTTTTATACACAAAAATACAAAAAACGCCGCTGCATGTGCGTTATAAAAGGAATAGATAATATACGAATATTTTGTCTTAATGTTTTGTAAACTAAAAACAGAAAAACAGAAATATTTGAAGATAAAATAAATACATACAATGCTTTAAGCAAAAGCAATTAAAAATTTATCAAATAGCACGATAAGATAACACGGAAAACAGAGATTAAAAGAAAAATTCTGCATTTAATTACATTTAAATTCTTGATTGTTTTGAACATTGAGAATTGTGATTGTAAAATATACTATAGATTTAAAATATACAAGATGATTCTTTTTTTTTTTTTTTTTTTTTTTTTACAATAAAAGAGGGGTGATAGTACACATCAAGACAAACAATATTAAATAGTAGACCAAGGGTCCAAAACGTTATCCAAAGGAGATAACCGCCATTAAAGTTTAGGGACCAAAATTTCAAATAAACATCAAAAACGGAAAAATCGGTCGATTGATTTGCAATTTTCACTAAAATTATTCTTTATGTCGGCATTTTCTTGAAATAAAATTATAAAGATAAATTTCAAAAAATGCCGATAGAGGGTGCTTTAGACTTTGGAGTAACGAACAACTATCTTTTGCCGGTATTTTTTGCATTTCATTAGATGTTTTCGCAAGCATATACTCAAACTTAAATTTTGAGTTCAAAATCTGAATAGTTGTTAGTGGTTAAGTAACACAAACTGAGCTGTGTTCAATGGGTTCAAATTTCAAATGATTATAAAAAACGGAAAAATTGGTCGATTGATTTGTGGTTTTCACTAAAACTATTGTTTATTTAGGTATTTTCGTGAAAATAAATTATAAAGATAAATTTCAAAAAATACCGATAGAGGGCGCTTTAGACTTTGGAGTAACGAACAATTCTTTTTTGCATCTTATTAAATGCTTTGGTAAGCTTAGACTTGAACTTAAATTTTGAGCTCAAAATCTGAACAGCTGGGAGTGGTTAAGTAGACAAACTGAATTGTGTTCAGAGGTTTCAAATTTCAAATGATTTTGAAAAACGGAAAAATTGGTCGATTCATTTGAGGTTTTCGCTATAACTAATTTTTAAATTAGCAACTTCTTGAAAATAAATTTTAAAGATAAATTTCGCAAAATGCCGATAGAGTGAGCCTTAGACAGTGGAGTAGCTTACAACTATTTTTAACTGTTATTTTTTAAATCTCCTTAAATGCTTTCAAATGCATAGACTTAAATTTTGGGCTCAAATTCTGAATCGTTGGGAGTGTTTAAGTAACGAAAATTTGAATTGTGTTCGAAAAGGAAGGAGGGTTAAATTTCCACTCCTTAACACTCTTTAGTTTGCGCTTCTTAACGCCTCATAACGATTCAGAATTTGAGCTTATAATTTAAGTTTAAATCTAAGCTTCCGAAAACATTTTAAAAACTTTTGCAAGCATTTAATTAGAACCAAAAAATAATGGTTAAAATTAATTGTTACTCTGAAGTTTAAGGCGCCTTCAGACGGAATTTTTGAAATTTATCTTTAAAATTTATTTTCAAGAAGATACTGACTTAAAGAATAGTTTTATTTTAAACCGCAAACGAATTGACCAATTTTTGAATTATCTATAATTATTTTAAATTTGAACCTCCCCCACCCCCTTAATCACAGTTCAATTTGTGCTGCTTAACCACTTCCTACTAATCAGATTTTCAGCTCAAAATTTAAGTTTAAGTCTAAGCTTCCGAAAACATTTAATGAAATGCAAAAAATAACGGCAAAAAATAATTGTCTGTTACTCCAAAGTCTAAAGCGCCCTCTATCGACAATTTTTGAAATTTATCTTTATAATTTATTTTTAAGAAAATACCAACATAAAGGATAGTTTTAGTGAAAACCGCAAATCAATGAACCAATTTTTCCGTTTTTTTATAATAATTTGAAATTTGAACCCTCTGAACACAGTTCAATTTATGCTACTTAACCACTCCCAACATTCAGATTTTGAGCTCAAAATTTAAGTTTGAGTTTAAGCTTACGAAAACATTTAATGATATGCAAAAAATACCGGCAAAAAATAGTTGTTCATTACTCCAAAGTCTAAAGCGCTCTCTATCGGCAATTTTTGAAATTTATCTTTATAATTTAATTTCAAGAAAATGCCGGAATAAAGAACAATTTTAGTGAAAACCGCAAATCAATCGACCAATTTTTTCGTTTTTTATATTTATTTGAAATTTTGGTCCCTAAACTTTAATGGCGGCTATCTCATTTGGAAAACATTTGGGACCTTTGGTCTCCTATTTACTGTTGTTTGTCTTGATGTGTACTATCACCCCTCTTTTATTGTAAAAAAAAAAAAATTTAGAATCACATTGTATATCTATATATATATATATATCTGATTTTTGTCATGTGATAACTATCGTATTTATGAACCGATTTGAAAGAAACTTGGTATGTTCATAGTACATACAAATGTCTCGACCGAGTTCGTTAGACAGCATCATCCGCCATCTTGTTTCAAAATGGCGGTCATTTAAGTTTTTTTAAAAAATTTAAAATTTAATATTAAATGCGAAGAAATTAAAATTGAAAAATATTTTTCTTTTATGTGTTAGAACTTAAAACAAAGATTCAAGAACCCTTTTTACTTTGTTTTTATCTTAAAAATGTTTGAGTTATAGCACTTTGAATATTTCTTATGGCTGACATTTTGGAACAATCTGTTTTTTGTCATGCTTTAACTAACGTATTTATGAACCGATTTGAATGAAACTTGGTATATATATAGTACATAGAAATGTCACGACCGAGTTCGTTAGCCAGCATCATCCGCCATCTTGTTTCAAAATGGCGGCCATTTAAAATTTAAGAAAAAATAAAATTTAAAATTAAATGCGAAGTAATTAAAAGTAGAAAAATATTTTTCTTTTATGTGTTGGAACTTAAAACAACGATTCCAGAACACTTTTTATTTTGTCTATATCTTAAAAAATGATTGAGTTATAGTACTTTGAATTTTTCTTATGGATGACATTTTGAAATGATCTAATTTTTGTCATTCTGTAACTAACGTATTTATGAACCGATTTGAATGAAACTTGGTATGTACATAGTACATACAAATGTCTCGACCGTGTTTGTTAGCCAGCATCATCCGCCATCTTGTTTCAAAATGGCGGCCATTTAATTTTTTTTAATTAAAATTGAAAATAAGGTACAAAAATGTGAGAAATTGAAAAAGATTTTTCTTTTTTGTATTTGACCTTGATACAAAGATTCCAAGGCCATTTTTTTCATCTATGTATTGAAAAATGGCTGAGTTATAGCACTTTCAATTTTCAGTGTGGCTGACATTTTGAAACGGTCTGAAATTTGTCACGCGATAATACGCATATTTATAAACTGATTTGGATATAACTCCGTTTGTACATAGTACATATCAATGTCTTGACCGAGTTCACTAGCCAACTTCATCCACCATCTTGTTTCAAAATGGCGGCTATTTAAGTTTGTCAAAAATCTTTTAAATGTATAATGATGTACAAATAAAAAATTAGAAATTGAAAAAAGATTCTTTCGAATGTATTTATCTGAATAATGAATTGTGGAATATTTTTTGCTTTGTCTTTATCTTAAAAAACGCCTGAGATATAGCAGTTTGAATTTCTAATGTGGGTGACATTTTTTAAAAAATCAGTTTGCTCGCGACAGCACTCGTATATATTAATCGATTTCGATATGAGAGTACATGTCCACATGAATTAAGATTTCGACCAAGCTCATTGGTTTGTTTTATCCATCACGTTGCTTTAAAATGGCATACACTTCATGATATCGTGGATTTTGGCGACTCTCTAAATCATTGAAAATGAAACCAGGTTAAATAAAATATGACTAATTTCTAAAAATTCCTATTAATAATCAGTATTGACAAACATAAATATGCGTATGACAAAAATTAGCATTCAATCTTATAAAATCGGGTTTCACTAATTTGAGCTTCGTATGTTTGAATAATATAACTTAATTTAAAATAAATAATATATAAATAAGTATATGTAAGCTACCTCTTCCTCCCGGCATTGCCGGAAGGACTTTTTGTTCTTGGTTATGTAGCATAATAAGTCTAAGTACTTACAAAAATTAATTAAAAATATGCTTCGAAAATATCTAGATAAAAAAATGAGATATTATAAATGTAAAAACAAGAGATGTAAAACATGTGTTGTGAGTTGTGCCGACAATCCCAACGGTTCCGTAAACTACACTCCTTTTTGTAAATTTAATAATGTAATTTATAAGACTGAGTGTTTAACTTGTGACCAATGCTATATTGGTCAAACAGAAAGTGAATTACATGTTAGAATTAATGGGCATCGTTCTGCTATATACAAGGATAATAAGGAATGCTCAACCTTTGAAATTTCACATTTCGGAAGAGAAAATGATTTTATGTTTAAATTTAAAACAGTTTATCCATATGGTTTAAATACATTAATTAACAATATAAATTTAGCAAAAGTTGCAAATGTGTATGATTTATTTTATAATTTTAATGATAAAATCAAAATAATAAGCGGAAAAAGGGGCTCTAGGAGATTTTCTAAAAATATTAATTTAATTATTCCTACTAAGTGGCTGAAAGTTTGGAAAATAATTTTAATAATACGTATAATGTCATAAATGTAAAAAATTATTTGTTTAAATTAAAAATTAGCACTATCATTAAAATTAAAAAATGTTTTTGTGTGTATAAATTTAACAACATGCAATTTAAAAATTTAGTTTGTGATTTAATTAATTTTAAGCTAATTGGTAAAGACAATTTGCAGAAAGATATTGTTTACTTTAATAATACTTCCAACAAAAAGCATATGATTGCTTAAATATGAATAACATTTTAAAGAGTGTTAATGACCTTTTTCCTCTTAAGAATTGTAATATTTCAATAGCTTTCAATTATTCGAAACCTATCAGTAGTAAAATTTTTAATTATAGGCAAACTGCTTTTTTGGAATTTGATAGGTCTTTCGAATGCTTTGTAGTGATTCAAATTATGTAAATTTTATTGATGATCATTATGGTCATGTAATAACTGGGAATTTAGATATAATTAAAAATAAAAATGTAAGATATTTAATGAACTTCGGTACAAAATTTAGAATTAATAATAAAATTGGTTATGATAAAGCCTTAAAATTTTTTATTAATGATGTGAATAATTTCATTAAAAAACAAAGTTACAAATTTAGTATGCCCTTGGAGGCACTTTTTGAGTGGAAATTTCAATTGTTGGAGCATTTTAAAGATTTTTTAAATAACTTTTTAAATTCAAGTGCATATGAGTATCAGACTTTTAGTAAAGAAGATATAACTTTTGTAAACGATTTGCATAAAAATGTAGTAATAGTTTCTGTGGACAAAGCTGCCAATAATTTTGCTATTATTTGTAAGAAATTTTATATAGATAAAATAAATGATGAATTAAAAAATACAATATTTTATGAAAAAATTGATATTATAAAAGATCCTATTGTTAAAAAATTCTTTTCATATAAGAAAAAGTGTAAAATTCTGTTTTCATATGCTTTTGATGTTTCTAGTCATCACTGTTAGACATTTATATTTTTGACTGCAAAGTTCCACAAGTCTCCTATTAAATTCAGATATATTTGCAGTACTTCTAATAGCGTTAATAAAAATTTCAATTTAGATTTACAAAAGCTTTTAAAAAGAATATATGATTTTCTCAAAGTTAAGTTCAAAAATTCTAGTTACTTTTGGTCAATAGATAACAATTTTGAAGTATTACAAAACCTTAATTTCACCACTCACATAATGCAGGTATTCGATTTCGAAAATCTTTTTACCAATATACGTATTGATCAATTATTTAAAGTTTTAGTTAATGTATTTGATTTATTTAATTTAGACGATAAGTTGAATATAAATAGGGATTTGTTTTTAAGTTTATGTCATTTTTGTTTATACAATAATTATGTGAATTTTAATAATAACACTTATAAACAGATTTGTGGAATAGGTATGGGAACTAATTATTCAAGTACTGCAGCCAATTTGTTTTTATTTTATTTTGGATTTAATTATACTATAAATTACAATAGATCTTTAAAGATCTTTAGGTATATTGACGACATTTTGATTTTACTAATAAATATAATAAAGTTTTTCCGGATTGTTTAAAACTAAATTAGGCAAGCAGTGATGATTAGATTGTTGATATTTTAGATATTTTTTTTATATATATTTCGGATAATAAAGTAAATATAGATTTATATGATAAAAGAAACAGTTTTAATTTTTTTTACAAGAAGTATGCCACACTGGTATTCGAATTTACATAAAAAAAATTACATAAATATAATAATTAATCAATTAATTCGGTCTTATAAAATTTGTGGCAATGAAAAATATTTTTATAAGCAGGTTTTTAAGTTTATAGAAATCTTTTTTATAATAATAGTTATCCAATATATTTTTTAAATACTATTTAAAAACTGTTATAAAAATAATTGGCAACGTTGCGGATTTTTGGCGTAACTTGGAAATTGAAAGCATGCTTCCCGAACATTCTTAATGAAAGTTTTATTCTAAAGTCTATTTTTTTAGAACGAGTTTAACTGGATGATTTGAGTTTGAGGTAGGTATGCAGACCTGGATCTTGAAATTAGATGCAATTTGGACTGTGAAGGAGTATTCTAGTTAATTTGTTGTTTTTATAGGCAGGAGTTTAAAACAGGTATGGTTCATAATTTTAATGTTTTGTTTCAGGTGAGGGAGGAGGCCTAGCAAATGCTGCATTCATTTTTAAGATAGTTTTTAAGTTATTGCAGAGATTTTTTTTACATTGTAAAGTTTATTTTACTTTTTATTTTTGGTTAGGTTTAAGTAATTTGTTTTTATATATTTTTTATATTTATTAAAAGTTTTCTGCTTGCTTTGTTCATTAAAAAATTTGGCATTTTTTGTTGTTATATATTTTGTTTGAATGCAGGTTTGGTTGGCGTTCAGAAACCTGAAACAATTCTATTTTTTAAAGAGGGGGGGGGGTTAAGTCTCGTCTGTCTTCCCTCTGAAGAGAACAGACTGTTTTTTCTTGCCTGTATCTTGTTTATAGTTTTTTAATTGTTTATTGTTGATTGTTTATCGTTAATAGTTTACCTTTTTTGACATACACTCTATCTTTGAGATTTTGAACTTTCATTTCATAATATGAAATGTATAGGGGGAACTGGGGTACATTGATACTTGGGGCACATTGATACACCCCCTGTACAGCACACAGGGTCATTACTGGAAATTTCACAACGGCTTCAAAAGGTGATACTAGTAAAATTAACAACATACAGAAAGTTTTGGAATGATTCAATAGTTTGATGGAATGGGATGGGTGATTCATTGTTTTTGTAGGTCAAAAGTAAATTTCAGTTGCACAATTGAAATGGTATTATACAACTGCTCCAGCATTTTCAACCGAAAAGAATACCCTCCCTAGCAAGTAAAGCTACTCTTTATCAGTTCCTCATTCTTTATTGTTAGATAAATTATGAAGTGTTGGATTTGCGACTCATTTTATTCAAAATGGCTGTATGGGGCACATTGATACAGTCCTTGTCGGGGCACATTGATACAACCTAAATCCCTTTCTAGTTCATTTTTTAAAAACCTTTTATTATTTTTTTTACCATACACTCCTTAATTAAACCATTTTTCGTCAAAAATGTCAACTATTAGTTTTTATTGAAGTGAAATAGAATTTCTTTATATTAGAACATTTTATAGTATTTTTGCAAACAGAAGACGTACAAACTTACACAATATCTAGTGCTAGGAGAATTAACTAAAGAATTGGACGGCAGCCTGGCAAATCTCAAATTTATATTGATTCTCCAGCGAAAAAAGTATTATCGACATGACAAATGTTAAGTAAGAGAAACAAGCTGCAGAACATTACAGGATAATTAAATTATAAACATAATTTTTAATATAATTATCCTTTATTTTCTGTTTGTAAACCGATTTATAAACAGAAAACCTGGTAATTCTTTCATCTTTCCTAAGAAAGAAGATAATTCTGGGGTTAAATTGCCAGATATGACAAAGTTACCACAGCCAACAAACAGACAAGGAACAGCTAGAACATCAGGTCATTGTACATTTCATTTTGATTGCTTTAATATCGCTTACAAGTAAACTGTGTGCGATTTTAATGTCTATAAATATACAGTAAAACCTCCTTAACGGACACTCCCAAATAGCGGACACCTCTATTTAACGGACAGTTTTCCGATCCCCACTCCCAAAATCTAAATTTTTGTATGTTTAACCTCTGAATAACGGACATTCCGAATAGCGGACACTAATTTTGGCGATAAAGTATGAGAAATTATTTTTTAACGAAGAAAAAAAAAAGTAAAAAGCCTCTAAATTTGTTAGGTAATGAGTCAAAATTTTGTGATCACAGATAACTATAGAGAGTGGGCTGGGGAAAATCTTCCCTCCCACGTCCAGTATTAAATTCAGGGGATGGTCCGGAGGGATGTTACCTCCAGGAGCATCACAATGCCTCTCCACTCCTCTCCTGATGATATGAGATTTTATGTTTTTAAGAAGTAGCAAAATACAGTGAGCAGTTACAATTTTTTTGGTACTACTTGGTTATCCCGTAGACCAATTTCACCAAATTATACAAATCGCCAAACTAATAGCCAAATCATATACATTGACATAATTTTTATCTTGAATAACGAAAAAACAAATATTTAGTAGAAAATTAATAAAAATAGAAATAAAAAGTCCAAATAAAAATCACTTAATGATGTTTTAAACACGTTTATCATATTGAATGTCATTGAATGTGACATTCACGAACATCCATTATTGGCATTTAATCGCTTAGATTGGCGATAGTTTTTTGGTCAACGGGATAACCAAGAAATACCTTTTTTTTTCTTTAAGATGATTCAGAAACTTCAGAATTATTGACAGGGTTGAAACTTCACATTGAAAAAAAATTATACGTAAATTTTAAATTGCAAATGGAAACTTTTAATTTTTTTTTTTTTTTTTTTTTCGTAAGAATGTAATAAACAGCGTATAAAGGGATTATCATTTTATTTCAATTTTATTGCATTTTTTTTTTTTTTTTTTTTTTTTTTTTTTTTTACAATTCAAACTAATAATATATTAGAATTTTAACACATATTTGGCCAATTAATGAAACTTTAAGTATTTTTTAGATATTTTTGAATCTCCGAGAATTTCCCAATAGCGGACACCTCCAAAAGCGGACAATTTCCATGCTTCCAAGGTGTCCGTTATTTGGAGGTTTTACTGTATATAAAATGATTTGCTAACTATTATTCTATGAAAAATATACATTGGTGTTATTTTGTCTCTATTTTTCCCAGACGTGTCAAAGTGTATCAATCTGCCCCGGGGATTGGGCACATTGATACAAATTACTTTTTTGATTTTTTAAAAATTACATGCAAAAATAATATATAAAACAGCGATTGTATATTTTTATAACACACTACACAGGTTTTGCTGACATCACATAGAAAAATAACTTGAAATTTCTGCTTTCTAGACACCAAATTTTTTTTTTTGAAAAAAGCTGTATCAATGTCCCCCAGTTCCCCCTATATATATATATATATATATATATATATTCAGGGTTCGTACGGGTCCTGGAATTTCATGAACAAGAAATTCTTCGGTACCAGTATATTTTTGTAGAAAATATATTATTAAAAAAGATAAAATTCTGCGCTTTTGAACCATATTTATTTTTCTATAAATAAATGCTGGTAGATCACCTGGAAAATAACGGTATCCGTACGAACCATGATATATATATATATATCCAATATGTAAAAAAATCAACAATAAACAATAGAAATTCATGTAAATTGCGCCGAAACGCTGCATTAAAACAAATAAATTAAAAATATAATTTCAAATTTAACAATTTAGCAAGAACCAGCACACCCCCCTCACAAAACAAAAATCCCTTAAAATTAAAAATTCAACAATCAAAATACAAAAACAATAGGCGTCCAGCCATCGCTGACAAGGCTGGCAGCCTATTGTTTTTGTATTTTCATTGCTGAATTTTTAATTTTAAGGGATTTTTGTTTTGTGAGGGGGATGTGCTGGTTCTTGCTAAATTGTTACATTTGAAATTATATATATATATATATATATATATATATATATATATGTATATGTATATATACAATTAAACCTCTCAATAAACAATAAAATGTGGAATTTATTCGCTATTCGGTGGTGTCTGCTTTTCTGATATTCGCATGCGTTGTGAATTGATAGATGCATTTACTAAATAGAGATATCCTTTATTTGGGAATGTCCGTTATAGAGGATTTATTGTAAAATTTTCATAATGGACAACTCTATTTAGCGAATCTTTTCCAGTCTAACTCATATATAAGTATGTATTTTTACCTCAGAATAGCAAACATCTTCGAAAAGCTACTACTATTATATTAGAAGAAAAAATAAATAAAAATTTGCTTTTTTGCCTCAAGCAAAGATCCTGGACGGTATAATCCAGTTTCTTTGCCTCGAGGGTTTTCTCTGTGGTGACCCCTATTAAAAACACATGTGTTAGCTACTCGCCCCCTTACACAAACTCCGCGGAGGTAGTGATTGCTCTTATCAATCAATGTCAAATAAGCATGACCCATGAATGGCAGGTATTTTAAGAGATTTCACTTAAATTTTCATCAAAAATTCCAATCGAAATAACTGATTCTACATTCCCTAACTAGGATAAAAATATGAAACAAAATTATCTGAAAAGTTCAAAGTTTAAGCTAGTGGGCGGTGTTTTTTAATTTTCCAAATGTTTTATAGATAACATTTTATTTAGCTTTGAATGAAAAAACACCTGTATTTTTCATATTTCAAAATTGTAAATCATATTATAATCAAACAGCAACAAATATCGATGATTTAATCAACGGGTGCACTTTATTATGATCTCAAATATCATGTGCAAAAAGAAAAAATTAAAAATATGCAAATGCGAATGAGAAATCAGCGAAATGCCTCCCCATAGGAATAGCATTAGCACGCGAGCGTCTTCACGAGCAGGGACAGGGGCCTTAAGTTGTCGTAAAACTTTATGAAATCGAAATGTAGATGTTGATACTCGCTTTTCTTTAAATCTGCGGTCTTGGGTAGAATTGTAAGACTCCTGTCCTTAACCGAAGAAGCTCTCGCGAGCTAATGCTATTCCTATGGGATGAGGGGATATTTTCTAATATCTGGTTGGCATTTCGACATTTTTAAATATTTAATATTATTATTATTTGTTTGAATCGCATAGATGAGGTGCATGCCGACATCACCCCCTATTTTTACACTTTCGATTTCGGTTGCAGATATTTTTAAAAAAGGCATTATCACTTTCGAAATCGGTTTTGAAGGTAAAACTAACTTTATGTAAAAAAAAAATCGGAAAAGTAAAAGAGGAGCGATGTCGGCATGCGCCTCAGCTATCCGATTCAAAAAATTAAAAATGTCAAAATGCAAACCAGATGTTAAAAAATAGTCCCTCATCCCATAGGAATCTCGGCCTGGGTAATTTTTTTAATTCCATTCGTAGTATTATCGTGGTATCTACTTCATTTATTGAGGCAATATATAAATGGTGTTTCTTCAAAATCACGAGATGAAACAATTGTTAGGTATCATTAGATCGACAAAGAATACATAAAATGCATTTTACAAAAAAAAAATTTAAAAAATTCACAGTGTAAAGAATATACGAAATATATTTTAAGAGTAATTTAAAAATTATTATAACAGTTTAATGATGTTTTATGAAACAATTTAGTGAAAATTAAAATTAAACATGAAAATGAAAACTATAATTCATACACAATTTTTAATTAAAAATGAGCTTATTAATTTATAATTAAAAGTATTTTTATGAAATAAAAAATAAGAAAAACAAACGTCGCGCGTTACAGGATTGAACCCGAGGCCCACGGATCAATGCGCTAACTCTCTACCGAATGGGCTACGCCAACGTGAAAGATCGTTGCTTTCTTTTGTTTTTTAATTATAATTCAATCTTTTTAAAGTCGGTGTAATTAGCATGCGTTTAGAATCTGGAGTGTCTGAACGAGAATTGGTGAACATAGCTCGTAGGGGGCAGAGCCTTCTATGCATACAAAAAATTGGCTTAAAAAAACAGAAAAAAAATTGCTTTGCGATACCAAACGGAATCGCGAGGCGATTACATAGGGATTAGTGAGCGTTGTGAGCAGGGATTCACAACCACTCTGGACATTGAAATAAAACAATACTTGTCAGATTTGTAAAATGGATGTATTTTATATCAACAAATAACGAATTCTAACAACAATTGTGATTTATCTACCGAAGAATACAGTTCAAATTGAAAGTGAATTGAAAACATTATCATTTACAAAAACATAAAAACGCATGTTTGAAAGGAATACTTCTAAAATCGCAGTTATTAGTTGTTATATTTGTCAAAGTTAATATCTACATAACTTGAACTGTCATTTAAACTAAAAAGAAATAAAATCATCCTGATCGATCCTTATGTATAACAAAAATTTTTTTATTGATTGAAATTAACAACACAAATTTCCAGAATAAACTATACATTTTATGTCGCTTTATTCTGTCTATTAAAGAAACGAATATAAATATATTTATGTGAATTATAAATGTACATGAATTTTCGCAATCAAGAACTATATGATATATCGGGTAAATACTGAAATACAAAGATTGATTAGTGCTTACTTAAATCGTTTTATATTAGCTTATTTTCAAATTTTTTAACTATATTTTTAAATAAAAGAATCAAAGACGAAAGCAGACTTGTATCTCCTGACAGCGGCTAATCTGGTCTTAAAAGCCTCCAATCACAGAAACATGAATGGGAATCTATTTATAGGGAGATCGCACTTATTTTTATATTTTATTTTTATTATTATTATGATTTTGATTCTTTTTAAGCCGATAAAATTAGCTTGCTTAAGAATTTTGAGTGTCTGAACGAGGATTAATGAGCATAGCTCGTAGGGGATACAGCCCCCTAGTTTCTTATAAAATAATAAGCAAAAAAGGATGTAATGATGAAAAGTTAAGAGATAGGTAACGAAAATGCTTATAGAACTGCTAATTTTAACTTTAGTTTTTGTTATAAATGTATGTGTTAGACCAATTTTTATAAAATCTTCCTAAAATATTAGTCTCTGAAAGATATTATCCATTTTATAGTTAAACAACTGATAAATAAATATCATAAATGCACCATATGTAAAAGTTTAGAAACAAAAATTATTCCCATTCGGCGCTAATTTAATTTTTTAGTTTATTGATTATTCGTAAATTATCTTTTTCAGAATGAAATTATACCTTATTAGTTAAAAAATAATAATAAATAAGTATCACTAATGTACGGAGGTTTATTTTTGAAAAAAAAAAAAAAAAAAAAAAATAAATAAATAAATTGCTGTTATTTTTCCTGTTTTGAGAAATTTTTGTTTCTATTAAATATTATAAATATTAGTTTTTTTTTCCTTTACAGATGTGCTTTAAAAATTTCCTAGTCATAAAAAAACTATGCAATAAAAAGTTCGTTAATATATATAAGTACGCCTATTGTCTTAATTAGTGAAGAAAATCTCTTAAAAGTAAGCGAGATATCCAAAATATCGTGACTAATTATAACCTAATTTTATAACTAAAATGTGCATGAATTTTCTTGATTTTCATTGACAATACTGTTACATCTGCATTCCAGTTCCTCTTCTTAGGTTACTTTCTCTTTTTGAAATGGCACACTTAGGCCGAAATTTTCTAGCTTCTCTGTGCAATCTATTTCAATTATAAATCAAAAATCCAAAAAAAGGGTTCCACCCCTAACCAAACTACATGTTTAAACCCCGCCCATCGCGAGTTTGAATGCTTTCATTGGTAATGTAAGCATCAAGTAAAAAAATTAGAGACATTTCCCAGGTTGTGTATCTTGTTCTTTTAAGACAGCACTGTAAAAAATGTTAGGTGCAATCACTTACTATATTTAAAGTAATAAATAAATTCTATTTATAAATAAATACTTTTAGAGTATGTATATGGAGTTAAAATTATTTTGAAAGACTCTGCATAAGAATACTACCTACTGAACCTCCACATTAGATAACTCGATTTAACTCAGCAGGAAAAATGATATTAAAAAAAAAACAGTATTTTGAACAAAAAGCCTGTGTAAAGTCGGTAAAAAATGACTTAAAAATATGATACAAATGACTCAGATTGTAAATTGTAAGCAAATGAAAGTGAAAATTTAGAAAAGAGTTTCTTCTTCTTCTTCTTTTTTTTTTTTTAATCATAAGATCGCGTAAAAACGTCACGTTTCGTCAAAAGGTGCGGAAGAAACGGCAAGTTTCGTCAAAAGATCCCGGAAAAATCTACAAATTTCGTCGAAAAACCTCGAAAAAATGACGATTTTCGCCAAAAGATCTAAAAATGTGGCAGATTTCGTCAAAAGATCGCAAAAAATGGGAAATTTTTCCAAAAGATCACCAAGAACCTAATTTTCGGACGCAACGGCGCGGAAAAGGAGAAAAACTGTTTTATGATTCAATAAAAGCTTATAACTCGATATGTTATTCATTTACCAAAATAAGAACCGTTCGATAACACATTTTTCAAAAACACTATTTTGAAATGTACAGTACTCTTCTCCTTAATTCTTTTAATTTCAAGATTAAAATGAAATTTTATACTGTAATATTTTGTGTTACAGATTTAAAAAATAAATTTCAAGAATAGCATTATTCTTTATTTAATTGACTTTACAGAACAAATTTCAATAATTGTATTTATAGGCAGTTAATTTTAAAAGGCTAGAAACACTATTTATCATACATAAAATATTAATGTTGAACATTACGGTTGAAGGCAAAAAAGTTGCGAAATCATGAAAAAATTGTTTTGTGCATCCATATGCTCATTAAATAGCTAAAAGATGGCAGCACCGAGGTACATATAATGACATTATTGTATTGACTTTATGTCTATTTTTTTTTTCTAATTTATGCACAAAAATTACCGGCTATCATGGAGTATTCGCCCGAAGATGGCGGCCATTTTTTGCTAATTTAAAATTTTTGTATTTGTATTTATTCATTTATTTTTATTGATGTTTTTAAATGTATAATCTCTAAAACATTTTTTACTGTAATTTTGGAATACATATGTTTTAAAATGAATATTTGCTTTTTTAAAATTGTTTTTAAATTTATATATTTACCTTTTGTTAATTATAAATTCCACCTCTCCTTTTTTTTTTTTTTTTTTTTTTTTAACAAATAATGTTTCGATTGCTGATTTTCAGTTTAAATTTTTCTTTATTGTTTATGTTTAATATTTGAATTGTTCACAAATTAAGTATAAAGTTATGATAAGTGACCAACAAAGAAACAAGATGGCGGACTCCGGGTGAATACTAGATCTGTTCCAAATTACCAAATAATTGTCTTCAAGTTATTTAATAAAACGTTCCGTTATTAATTCAGGCTAAAATTAATGAGTGGAAATTCGATATTTATAATAAGAAAAATATAGGCGCTGATCTTAAGATTATAAGAGCCAAATAAAAAATATAAAAAGAAATCTTTTAAAATTGCAGATATTGACTTTATTTAAAGGCTAAATTGATTTAAACAGTAAAAAAAAAATAGAGAGAAAAGAAATAAAATAGCTCCAAAAAATACATATAGAAACTGACAAAAACCTGTCATACTAAATACTCATTTGTACTTTTCAGTGGATGTTAGTGTTATTTATGATGACCGATTATCTGCACTCGACTGAGATCGATTTTTAAAAAAACATAAGCTTGAGAATTATTTTAAAAACCATAAAAAATGAGTAAAGCCTGATGCAGTTTTCGAACAAATTGCATTTAAAAGTAGATTTTAATCGCTAATTGACAGCGTGAAAAGCGACATTGTGCGTTGTTTAGAAGTTTAAAGAATTGCAGTAAAAGTTAAACTTAATCGTTCCGTTCATCACTATAAAAGTTCGTAAGAAACCTCCAGTGTAGTGTGAAAAAATATCCATCTGGGAAATACAGAACCCGTTATGAGGTAAATAAGTTCCAAGTCGTCCACCTATGTTGGCAAAAAATAGGGAAGTACAGTCGTCCCCGCTTAAACGAACATTGATGGTCCCAGAAAAAATATTCGATTACGCGGGGTATTTGATTAAACGGGGAAACATAGAAATGTAATATTTAATACCTAATAAAAAGGTAAAATAACCATCTACAGCATAATTAATTAATAGCATAATAAAATAGTTAATATAATGATTAATAAATTAGTAAAATAAATGCAAATACTAATATAAAGTAAGTACGTAATAATTTAATATCAGTACATATCATTGTGCGCGCGGCAGCGCGCAACAATAATATGATTGAGCGATAATGCTTAAGCATAGGAAACCGCAAAAAAAACGGATTTTTCAATTTTTCTTTTTGCAATAACTAACTAAATACTTATCTAATTTTTATGATTTTTTTTTAAATGTTCGTCTGACCAAGAAGCACAACATAGCACAAAAATTATTTTTTTTATCGCATACTGTAGGTGTACTGTAGAGTATTCAGAAAATCGGACAAAAATTTTGTGTCACAGCACTTTTCTCGAAAACTACTAAAGATAAAAACTTAATTTTTTTTTTAAACAAAAGACAAACTTTTTATCCCGGGGTAGTCATCGAGAAAACGTTATTTCGCTGGGCGGTTTTTCTGAAATTACGTATTTTCCAAACTTGGTCATAAATGGGTATATCTAACGTTCTATTGCAGATAGAATGTTGCGGTAAAGTTTATTTTAAAGATTTTGCGATGCTAATTAATCCTGCAAAAATTCATAGCTTTACGTTAAACAGTTTTTTTACAAGATGAAATAAAAGAATAGCAGTCATCGATCTAAGGTACTTGTGATCATCGGAGAGAAAAACCAGTTAAACCATTCGATTAAGCATAAAAAAATACTGAATGCTTTTTTTTCTCTTATTTTTAACTTAATTTTTTAACGAATTATGAATTTTTTTGAAATTTTTGACATGCTGATTTTTGTCATTTTTTAATGAATCATTTACTGAATAATTATGCACGGTGTCTAGCCCTGGTGGCTGTCAAATTTGATTTTTAATTTTAAATTAGTCAATTTTTTGCACCATGCCAAATTTATATTTTATCCATTTTTTTCATTTATTTATATTTTGTTTTTAGCACAATGGCATCAATGGCAAAAATGCCTGGCATACCTGTCAAATATTGGGGCCCTGTACTTTAACAAAGTGTATTTACTATAAGTATATACCGTATTTATTCTAATAGAATGCGCCCTCTAATAGAGCGCGTCTTCTAATAAAGTGCGCACCTTGGCGCTGATTGAAAAAATAAATATACGGAAACGATATAGTAGATAAGTAGAAAACGATTACTTAAATGCATTATCGAGGATTCTCATCGATCAAAATAGAGATATTCTATCAAAGCGATGGAGTGGCGATGCAGCAAAAGTTTCAAATTTTGAACAATGTACCACTCCTGTAAACTATAGCGCCAAGGATATGCACAACTGTTAAAAATCTGCTGCATTTTGCTGCAACGCACTCCCCTGCTTGTATAGAAAACGGTTGCTTGGCCGTGAAATGGCGCTTTCTCATTGGTTGGAATCATTGTGCGCGCGGCAGCGCGCAACAATAATATGATTGAGCGATAATGCTTAAGCATAGGAAATCGCAAAAACACGGATTTTTCAATTTTTCTTTTTGCAATAACTAACTAAATATCCAATTTTGATGATTTTTTTTTAAATGTTCGTCTGACCAAGAAGCACAACATAGCACAAAAAGGATTTTTTTTTATGGCATACTGTAGGTGTACTGTAGAGTAGGGTGGGCCGAAAAAAACTTTTTTTCGATTTTCGATAATGGCGGGTGCGGAAAAGTGGCCACTAGTGGCACTCAGTTAACACAAAAAAATTGAGATTTTTTGGAGAATTCCTTACCCTGCCGCAAATGGCTTAAAGTTTTACCAAAATGCTGATTTTTGAACTTTTTTAGCAAAAAATTTTAAAATATTAAATTAAGTTTTTTTTCTTTGTTGCATTTAGTTGAAAAGATATATTTAATGTGCTAAATGTTTAAATAACCTCTAATTATGCATTATTTTAGTGTTATGTTCTTTAAAAATGTACAGATTTCAACTTGTTTTGCATTCCGTACCAACGCGAAAGAACCGAGAACTCCTCGCGTGGATGTGAGCTGCACGCCGCGTTTTACCTCGCCTATAAAAATCGACTAATTTAAAATACACAAAGCAATTAAATAATGCATTATCAGAACTTATTTAAGCATTTGGTTCGTTAAAGATGCCTTTCCATGTAAAATCATCAAAAATAAATTTAATTTAATATTTTAAAATTTTTTGCTAAAAAAGTTCAAAAATCAGCATTTTTGCAAAACTTTATGCCATTTGCGGCAGGGTAAGGAAATGTCAGAAAAATCTCAATTTTTTTGTGTGAACTGAGTGCCACCAGTGGCCACTTTTCCGTACCCGCCATTATCGAAAATCGAAAAAAAGTTTTTTTCGGCCCACCCTACTGTAGAGTATTCTGAAAATCGGACAAAAATTTTGTGTCACAGCACTTTTCTCGAAAACTACTAAAGATAAAAACTTAATTTTTTTTAAACAAAAGACAAACTTTTTATCCCGGGAACATTTTTTATTTCTATATATAAAATACAAAACAAGTTGTGCAGTATCCCTATGGAAAAATAGAAGGACTAGTGAAAAATGCTCCAAGGAGCAGTGCAAAAGCAGAATATGATTTTAATTGAGCATTAAAAAGTAATGGACAAGTTTATTTTTTGGAAAAAGTACACAAACATTTAAAAGTAATGAACAAGTTTATTTTATTGAAAAAATGCCCAAGCATTTAAAAGTGATGGACAAGACTTGAAACTGAGTCAAGAACTAGTAAATAATTTCCTCAAGACTTGAAAATGGCTGATCATGCTCTTATGTGACAAGCATATTCAACGTCCTTTTTTTATCCCTGCCTATACTAAGGCCAACATGCCTATACTAAGATAGACAGGGATAAAAAAAGGACATTGAATATGCTTGTCACATAAGAGCATGATCAGCTATTTTCAAGTCTTGAGGAAATTATTTACAAGTTCTTGACTCAGTTTCAAGTCTTGTCCATCACTTTTAAATGCTTGGGCATTTTTTCAATAAAATAAACTTGTTCATTACTTTTAAATGTTTGTGTACTTTTTCCAAAAAATAAACTTGTCCATTACTTTTTAATGCTCAATTAAAATCATATTCTGCTTTTGCACTGCTCCTTGGAGCATTTTTCATTAGTAGCTGTATGATTTGCATTATACTTCATGGAGTTCATTGGAATTTGGTTAAAACCTTGCTACTTGTAATTTACGAGACTTAAAAACATCGTTTAAAGTGGTTTGTTTACATGGAATTTACGCGTTTACTGGAATTGAATACAAAAAACGTGGAAAAGTTTTTGTGCGTTAACACACGCTTTTTGCGTAATCATAGCTCCATTCCTTAACGTAAATTTGCTCTTTTCGCTAAGCCCATTCCATTGCATATTCCATTGCATATTGACCAATGTTATCAAAATCAGGATTATGTTTCCTATTTCGATCCAAATTTCCATTTTATCTCTGTTGTTTTTAAATTTTTTTGGCATTGTGTTTCATATTGGAAACTTACGTCTGCGATATTTTAAGGATATTCTCGACTGTTTTACTCAACAAGCGCAAAACGCTTTGACGCATTTACGAATTCATTTTTCAACGGAAAAATGTCAAATTGCAAAGCCTTACCATGGAAGAGTTCTGGAGTCTAATTCAGTTTTCCACTTTTTGATCGATCTACTACCTATTGAGTTGGGTAATGGATACAACTTTTTTGATCACATGACAAAGCGATTTCCACTACAATTTGGACTGGTTTTTTTTCTCTTTCGCGAAAAGTTAGTTTAAAATGCTTACTTTTACATTATTTCTGAAAAATCTACTGTGTTCATAAAAAAGGGGAAACAGTCCGATTCGATAGTTATTGGACAACAATACTTGCCAGTTTCATACAATGCCGAGCAAAAATAAATTGAAACTCGTGTTATAAAGTTGCGTTTTTTGATTTAAGAACAGCCTCAAAACCTTTTGCTACCTGGACTTCTGTTTCCTTATTTAACGCTTCAAAAACTGTAGTTTATCAGAAAGTTTTAAAGCTTTCCATTTAAAATTCATAGCAACGCCTTTTTTCTAACAAAAATGCAACTAAACTTACAAAACTAAAAAATAATCCACATTGGCCAACTTATTTGACCCATTTGCAGAAAAAGGAGGGGCGATCATTTGACCTTTCCATTATATACCTGCTGGCAGAAACCATTGCAAAAAGAACTGAAAATTTGTCTTCAGTGTAAATAAGCCGAAAAGGACAAAAGGTGAAGAAAAATGCAAGATGAAACGTGTTTTTTGCCTCTGTTTTTAAACATAGGTCACCCAGATGGTATACGAATAAGCGGGGAGGTTCACGAAATTTATTCGGTTTAAGCGGGGGAAAATAACATAGATCAAATGGCAATAAATTCGGTTCCGGAAAGTTCTATTCGAATAAGCGGGGTATTCAATTATCCGTTACCCGATTAAGTGGGGAGGACTGTAACAGAATGTTAATAAAAAAATCTTGCTTTTAGTCAACAAGCACCTATTAAAGCGATGAAACAACTTATAAAAAAGAGAAACATGAAATTAGTTGAACACTTGCATCAGTTTTAAACAAGAGGCAGCACGTAATACTTAGTTTATTACAGCATGATAAGCACCTCCACGTCATATGTGTAAAAAAAAAAAAAAAAAAAAACCATAGCGGTTTAAGATGTATCAGAAAATCTATATCTTGAAAGTAGGCAACGAGACCCCGCTTTAGCCAGTAAAAACTGCGTCCACTTTTACATGTTTATAGGACCACATCAGACTGAAAATGAGTCTTCGTATTGAAGTGAAGATTACGGGGGCTAACAAAATAATTAAATAAAAAATATAAATCGATTAACTAATTAAAACAATGATGAAATGTCAAGTAAATAAATAGGAAAATAACAATAATAAAAGAAATTTTGTAATCGCGAAGCGAAATTTAATAACACACCCGCTGAAAGCGAGCCGTTCGTGACGTCATTGCTTGTATGAGTACCGTCCCCCGTATAAAAGTTGACACAAAAATAGCGGCTACCAAAAGCGTTTATTATTATTATTATTATTATTATTATTATTATTATTATTATTATTATTATTATTATTATTATTATTATCATTCTATGCATCTATCGTTCTCCCTAAATTAAGACTCCTTTTATTTAAAAAAAGAGAAAAAAAGATTTATATTTGTTTCTATTCTAAAGTTTTGTATAATCTCTAAAAGTTAATGTTTTTTTTTTTTTTAAATTATTGGAATCAAAATTCAGTCGACCGTACACATGTCCATCCCCCCCCCCCCAAAAAAAAAATCCACTTTTTGTAGCCGTCATTTTTCTTTCAGCGCTTAGGCCTATTATTAGGGGGGCGGGGTCAAAAGACAGCAAGAATTCAAAAATGTCCATGTAGATTTGGCTTAACCTATGCTCCTGCTCGCTCAAAGGGAAACACCCTGGTGAAAAAGCGAAGTGCGCTTCTGGATTGTAGATGATATTAAAATCCGCATCGCGCTGCCAAAATTTATGACAGAATCAAATAAATATCGATGTTAAGCCTTTAAATAAACTTCCAGCTATAAAAATAGTCGAAATGTAACATAAAAAGTGAATGAAGAATTTTTTAGTCATTTTGGATACTCTCTAAATTTTAAAAAGGGAAGCTCCTGATTTTCGTGCCTTCTGGATAATCAGGGTTTGAACATAGAAAGGCGTTTCGAAATTCAAAGTCGATTTCTAAGGTTAAAATCTATAGTACAGATGTACACTATCTACCAATAAGTATTTGGACACTTTCAATTTTTGACATTTTGTCAAATATTTAAAAGTGTTCTTGTCGGATTCTTCTGAAATTTCAGGATTATAAAGATTATGTTTGACCTCATATTTTTCAACATCCATTTGATAAGCAGGGCAATTAGGGGGCCGACAAAAAATCAAAGAGTAATAGAAATATTTGGGATCACTCTGTACATGAAAATGCATGAAACGATTTATTGCTTCAGAATACAAATATATGGATACTGTACGACATACGGATGAATACAATATCCCTGAATGTGAACAAAAGCGCTTTCTATCACAGATGTCAAGATACTTATCAGCAGCAATATAGATTAGGTATTGTATTCATTAAATAATAATGTTTTCCTAAAAATCAGTTAATAAAGAATGTCAATTTGTGGAGAATCCCTTATCATTCAACAGTGTTTAGAGAGCAAAGTAAAAACAACTAACTATAATAATGATATCTTTTTGAATTTTCACGATATCTGATTGGATTTTTTTTATGAGTTATTCTATACAATTGCCTAATAAATGATGTAAAAAAATAATTTTTATCGATCGCGCATGAGCAGATAAAAAATATTTCATACAACTACTCATATTTCATAAAATATTTAATATACCTATATTCCAATCGAGCTATATTTTTTCTATTACATTTTGCTAATTTTCCTGAAATTCGCGCTAAATTTGATCAAAAACCCTGCATGATATAAACAAAAAACATACCAGAATTTTTTGAATTTTTCAAAAAAAAAAAATCGCTCTTTTTCAATGAATATATATGCTATTCTAACAAAAAATATGTGTACATGTTGTATAGTATTCACATATTTGTATTCTGCAACGATAAACCTTTTCGTGCATTTTCATGTACAGGGTGACCCCAAATGTTTCTATTATTCTTTGATTTTTTTTGTTGGCCCCCAAAATGCCCTGCTTATCAAATGAATGTTGATAAATATCAGGTCAAACATAATCTTTATAATCCTGAAGTTTCAAAAGAATCCGACAAGTATATTTTTAATTATTTGACAAAATGTCAAAAATTGAAAGTGTCCAAATACTTATTGGTAGATAGTGTACATAAAATTTGCTATACAAGAAAAGAAAATTTATATATCCTATCCTACACTAGGTTGGACGTGCCTGCTATTCACATTAGAGGTCTGCAAGGGCCGAAATTTCCAGGCCCGGGCCCGGCCCGAAAGTTAAAATTTCGGCCCGGACCCGGCCCGAACGAAAGAAATATTGGCCCCAGGTCCGGAAAAAATTTTAAATTTCGGCCCGAACCCGGCCCGGATCGAGTGAATTTCTACAGAACATTGATCTTTAATCTTATGGAAGAGTTCTGACCAAAAAAAAATTATATTAGTCTTTTTTTTTTTCCATGTTTATAATCTCCATTTATGCAGAAGTGCGGTAGGCTGCGATATTTATGCTTTTAAATGAATCTTTGTTTGTAGTATGTAAATGTTTCAGTTATCACTAGTATTATTAATCCATATTCCCTGTAATGGAGACAAAAAATTAAAAAAGCGGTATATGGTAAAATTTCCAAAGACCAAATCGCTTTGGAACGAAAAAAAAAAAAAAAAAAAAAATACATTTCCTTCTTAACAGATGTAAATGTTTAATACATTTTTTTCTCCCGTATTGTTGTATTCATTTTGCATGGATGAACATTTTAAAAGAAACTTTCAGTTTTCAGTTTAAAAAAAAAATTCCGTCATAATCATGTTTTTTTTTTTTTGTGTGTGTGTTTAATTCTATTTTAAAACGCCTAGTAATCTACGATTCTTTAAAAGGAATAAATTCTAATGTTTAATTGTAGAATAATGACGGCTTAAAAGTATATGCTTTTTTTGCAGACATTTTTGGACAAAGCCAAATATTACTGATTTATAAAAAGTCGAGAAAAGGATTTTCATATAGGAAGATTCAATAGGAACTGATTATTTTGGTCCATGGAAACTAGGAAGAATGGAATCATTCTCGACTTCGTACGGGAAAAAAAAGTTAGGCCCGGCCCGATACTCCAGCAGAAAAATTAAGGCCCGACCCGAAAAGATTAGTGACTAGGCCCGAGTCCGGCCAACAGACCTCTAATTCACATATGACCATCGGATCCGTTAACCACAGAAACCGATTTAAAAAAATTGCCAACAGGAAATGGATGCCTAGGATGCTGCTTAATTGATATATTTAAAAATAACTTTTAATATTTTACGGTGTAAGATTTAAAATAAGTTGGCTGTGATTTGTAGTATCGTTAAAATATTAAATCTATAAACAAATGTATTTCTATAATTTTAGGAAAAATATCAAGAGGCAAATTATGTTAATTGTTGAAAATATTTTGTTCACTCTATTGCAGGTATTTACTATTAGGAGTTGATGGAATAAAAGGCTCTAATAAGTCGAAAAATCAAATAATGTAGTAATTTTAGCCATAACAATTTGTTTTTCAATAAAATACTTAGTTTTCAATTTAATCTTTGAATTTTTTTAACGATTACATATAAAAATAATTGAAAAATATTAATTGAAAATTTTTAATGTATTATGCATGCAAATTTACGAAACTATCATTTCACATCAAAACAGGCAGTAAAATATCAGTATGTAACCCATCATCACACATTTTAATGAAACTGCGCGTGTTGTTTCTTCCTATTAAGATATGACCGCCAATAATTTATTTATTTATTTATTTTATTTATTTATTTATTAATTATTCATTAGTAAAATTGTTTCTCGGAAAAAAAATTATCAAAATTTTGAAAAATTAATGTCAGTTGCCATTCTTGACTGCTCGATTTTCAAATGCAGCATGTTGTAAATATAACTGCATTTTAGTATCTATTCGATAAGTCACCTTCAAATAATTTATGCATAATAAATTGAGTAGGTATCTTATTATATACTGTTATGCTTGTATCACTTTAAGTTTGTCTAAGAATTTTTTTAAACTTTGAAATCGTGAATTTTTTAATGAAAAATAATGAATTAACATATAAACAAATAAATAAATTAAAAGCATTATCAACAAAAGGTGCTGTTTCTATTAAATTTATTTTTAATGGGAATTATACTTAAAAAAGTCCTTTACCTGATTATGAAATAAAAATAGTGGGTTTTCGGGTATTTTTAGTAGTATTTCTTATTTTAAATTATTTTGAGTGACATTAAAAATCCAATCAAGCAGAGTCATTGCATGCTATTTCCCCTAAGCTACTGTCACAAATTACAATGAAGCCGAATAGAATTTAACTTTAAATTGTACATGATACTATATTACAACTGCATTTGAAATTAAAATAGTGGAATTTTGGCTAGTTTTAGTAATGTGTAAACCATATTTAAAATTATCAATATTTTCAGATTTAAAATTTACTGAAAGCATGATCACTGATAATACTTTTCATTTATGCATTTATTTTATCCTTTCTTTTTTTCTTTTATGTTCGTTTCTAATCCAAAAAATAAATAACAAGTACTGTTTTCCGATAAAATTATGGATGCTTCCTAGAATAAAGAACAGTTATCCCTTTTCAAAGAAAGAGAAAAATCACTAGTTCCACAACGTCCAATAGAAATTTTGAAAATGGCACCTCTAATTTTTTAACTTATTTGGGCATTACTTTGAGCTGCTGGTTAAAAGACATATGAGTTTTCCTTCTTTTGAACAATGTTTTAAGATATCGTTCTTCAAAAATATGAAAAATTCGCATAATCAATTATATTTATATCTTAGAACTAGCTTATACCTAAAAAATTCTTTAAGACTAAATAAGATGTATTTTTGTCATATTATTCAGTTTTAATAATATTTAATTTGATTTATTGCGTCATAATAATGCTGATAGATGAATTTTTAAAGTATAGTTATATAATATGTAACCCGTTCCCAAACAAATTATTTAAAAACAATTTACTTACATTTAATAATTCATATATATTTTTTATCCACTACAGAGACTACATTTGGTAAACTTTATTATGTTACGTCAACAAAATCTAAAAAATCCCTTTCGGCATGGCCTATAGGCGGAGGTAGATTTCGAAAAGTTTTCATCTCAAAAAAAAAAAAAAAATAAAAATAAAATGCCTATCTCTACTTAAATGCCCATTTTGGCAATATATTTTGAATTATATTCTTACTTTATTTAAAAAATTGACCAATATGCTCATTATATAGTTCCTAAATAACAAAAAACTGTTAATTAAATTCGTTTGACAGCAAAATTGAATTTAAAAATGAGTCATAAAATAACCAATTTATTATTTTAATACATCCACAATTCTTTAATCAAGATCGCTTTGAGAAATTTTGTGCGACGTGCCCACTTTGACAGATTTTTTTAAATATATATTTAGCCTTTATCAAAAATCTGACCAATACGGCACATTACACAGTTCCTAAATAACAAATAACTGTCAATTGAATGCGTTTGAGAGCAAAATTGAATTTAAAAATGAGTCATAAAACAAACAATTTGTTATTTGAATACAACCTCAATTCTTTTATCATGATCGCTTTGGGAAATTTTTTTGCGAAGTGCTTACTTTGACAGCTTTTAAAATATATATATTCACCCTTTATCAAAAAATCGGAGAATACGCACATTATATAGTTCCTAAGTAACAAAAAACTGTCAATTGAATGCACGTCAGAGCAAAATTGGTTTTAAAAATGAGTCATAAAATAACCAATTTGTTATTTGAATACCCACAGTTCATTAATCATCTCGCTTTGGGAAATTTTTTGCGAAGTGCCCATTTTGGCAGCCTTTTTTGAAATATATTCTGCCTTTATCAAAAAACTGGCCACTCCGTCACATTATATAGTTCCTAAATAAGAGAACCTGTAAATTGGATGCGTTTGAGAACAAAAAAAGATTTAAAAATGACTCGGTAAAAACGCAATTTCTTAAATTTCCTCAAATTTTAATCACGATAACTTCGTGAAATTCTGTTCAAAATACCCTTTTTGGCAGCCTTTTAAAAAATATATTCTGCCTTTATCAAAAAACTGGCCAATACGTCAAGTTATATGGTTCCTAAATAATAGGACCTGTAAATTGGATGGGTTTGAGAACAAAAATTAATTTAAAAATGACTCATGAAAAACGCAATTTGTTATACTTAATGAATTTTTTAATGATGAAAACTTCGGGAAATCTGTTCAAAATACCTCTTTTGGCAGCCTTTTTAAAAATATATTCTGCCTTTATCAAAAAATTGGCCAATAAGTCGCATTATATAGTTGCTAAATAAGAGGATCTGTCATTTGGATGCGTTTAAAATCAAAAATGAATTTTAAAATGAGTCAGAATATAAGCAGTTTGGATTTAAGGTTTTTTCTCCAACTCCTATTTTTGTTTAATTTATTTTTGCTATAAGAATTGGTTCTATGAAAAACTTGTCAATATAAAAGTTGTAGATATTATTCTGAAGATGTAAAATAAATTTAATTAGATTTAATTGCTTAAGAATTGAGTAAGTTATCGGTTTTTTTCTTTTTCCTCCCCCCTTTTTCTTTTCGTTTTTAATTTTTTTCATCGGTAAAAATTGGTCCTATCAAAAACTTGTAAATACAAAAGTTTTAGATAATATTGAATACATTTATATAAAATTTAGTTGGATTTGATATCTTGAGAATTGACGAAGTTATGATTTTTTTTCTCCCAAAAACCATGTTTTTTTCGCCCCTTGAGCCCATTTTTAACTTTATCAAAAATCTGTCACGCATAAACTTTTTCCTCATCTTTTAGAAGTAATATAAACTTTAAACCGATTCGATATCTATTTTAATTAAAAAGTTATCGCATTTTTTCTGTTTTCACAAAAACCCTCCTAACTTTGACCCCCTTGGTCCGATTTTGCCCATTAACGAACTTAACCGAGATTTTATGCCCCTTGATTTTATGTAAAAGTTTGATGAAGATCTGAGCATAATTATGGAAGTTATCGTGTCTAGAAGAAAGTGATATACACCGATAGATAGATAGATAGATAGATAGATAGATAGATAGATAGATAGATAGATATATAAACTTTTTTACTGATGGTAGTTTTGGGGTCTAGGAGTCATGATTCGTGTAGATCCGCAAAAATTTTTCAGAAATTCCAACATGGGAGACAATGCAATAGGTAGTATTTCATACGAAATCTACCTAAAATTAAAAGTGCAACATCTGCTGTAATTGTAACATATTGTTATAACAGTTTTACTTAATTTTGAATGAAGCAAAGAAACGTATATTTTTATATTTTATTGTATTTATTATTCTTTATTTAAAAACTCACAGATAAATATTACGTAAATCTAGTGAAATTTATTAAGAGAGTCGTTCATCTTGCTTTCAAGTATTAAGAAATGATGACACTTTAATATACAGTGAAACTTCGTTAATATTAATAATTTTGTTCACTTATTAAGTCATCGAAAATGAATTTAAAAAAAGGAAAATTTGCAATGCACATTCTAACGTCTGAATTTAAAGAAATATTAAAAAATTCAGTAATATAAACTAAGATAGGCATGATTACATTTTAAAAAATAAATAAAATTTATATACAAAAAAAAAAAAAATTAAAACATTAAGAACATTTAAAAATAAAACATTTAAAATAAATATTTTTTTAAACAAGAGCTAACTGGAACTGTCTCGATTTGTTCCAATGCTTGTTATGCAATGAATATTTATTTGTACTGATGAGGCTTTGCGAATAGCTTGGCGTAACGTTTACTCTATTTTCATATGTCTTTTAATGTTCTAATTTTTTTGTATATAAATTATATTTATTTTTAAAAATGTATTCAAGTCTATCTTACTTTAAATAATTCAATCTTTTAACAAAAAAGAAAAGGTTTAATAATTCTTAGTAACGCGCCATTAGCTACAAAATGGGAGGCGTTTTGGTTATTTTAACGAATCGGGGATATACAATAGCTCACACAAAGACTGCATTATTAAAAAGTTGTACCTGTAATATGAATAAGAAAAAATCGTGATTTTTAAAGTTTGTTCATTTATTAAGTCAACGAATACTAATGAAAAGTGCAAAAGTTTAGTAACTTTTAGAAACGCCCATTAATTAAAAAATAAAAGATGCGTTTTTAAGCTATTGCATAGCTTTTATCACGGGCTTTGAGCGCGGCGACCAAATTCAAAAATTCCGTAACGCGAAAAATCCTAACACATCCGTAACGAAAAAACCTAACACTCGGCTAACGTCGTTTCAGTTCGGCAAACTTCGGCACGGTATCCTTCGGTAGACTTCGGTAGACAATGACGCGGTATTTTTCAGATATTAGGATATCAAGTCTCAAACTTATGTTTCTTATTATCTAATTTTCATAGCACGGCCAAATTTTGTTTGGTAATTTATTATGAGACAGTGTTAATTTTTGTTGACAGGAGACCACCCACCGTGAAGGTCGAAAAATTTAAAATGCTTATAACTCGCGATCTAACTTTCGTAGCGCGGCCAAATTTTGTTTGGTCTAGACAGTGTTAATTTTTGGTGACAGGAGACCCCACACGGTGAGGATCGAAAAATTTAAAATACTTATAACTCGCGATCTAATTTTGGTAGCTTGGCAAAATATTGTTTGGTAATTTATGATGAGACAGTGTTAATTTTTGGTGACAGGAGACCCCCACGGTGAGGGTCGAAAAATTTAAAATGCTTATAACTCGCGTTCTAATTTTCGTAGCGCGATGAAATGTTGTTTGGTAATTTATTATGAGCCATTGTTAATTTTTGGTGACAGGAGACCCCACGGTGAAGGTCAAAAAATTTAAAGTGCTTATAACACGCGATCTAATTTTCGTAGCGCGGCCAGATTTTGTTTGGTAAATTATTATGAGGTAGTGTTAATTTTTGGGGACAGGAGACCCCCCACGGTGAGGGTCGAAAAATTTAAAATACTTATAACTCACGATCTAATTATCGTAGCGCGGCCAAATTTTGTTTTGTAATTTATTATGAGACTGTTAATTTTTGGTGACAAGAGACCCCCCCACGGTGAGGGGCGAAAGATTTAAAATGCTTATAACTCGCGATCTAATTTTCGTAGCGCGGCGAAATTTTGTTTGGTAATTTATTATGAGACATTGTTAATTTTGGTGACAGGAGACCCCACGGTAAGGGTAAAAAAAATTAAAATGCTTATAACACGCGATCTAATTTTCGTAGCGCGGCCAGATTTTGTTTGGTAATTTATTATGAGGTAGTGTTAATTTTTGGGGATAGGAGACCCCCCACGGTGAGGGTCGAAAAATTTAAAATACTTATAACTCACGATCTAATTTTCGTAGCGCGGCCAAATTTTGTTTGGTAATTTATTATGAGACTGTTAATTTTTGGTGACAGGAGACCCCCCACGGTGAGGGTCGAAAAATTTAAAATGCTTATAACTCGCGATCTAATTTTCGTAGCGCGGCCAGATTTTGTTTGGTAATTTATTATGAGACGGTGTTAATTTTTGGTGACAGGAGACCCCCCAAGGTGAGGGTCGAAAAATTAAAAATGCTTATAACTCGCTATCTACTTTTCGTAGCGGAACCAAATTTTGTTTGGTAATTTATTAAGCTATTGCATACCTTTTATTGCGTGCTTTGAACGCGGCGACCGAATCTAGGTATTCGGTAACGAGAAAAAATCCTAACACTCCGGCTAACGACGTTTCAGTTCGGCAGACTTCGGCACGGTATTCTTCGATAGACTTCGGCAGACATTGACGCGGTATTTTTGCATAAGTCGATAAAAAATGCTATGCAATAGCTTTACCGCGGCAGTCCCCAAGTGCCACACACATTTTTTTTTTTTTTTTTTTTTTTTAGCGACACGGGAAAGTAGAATGGCACAGGAAAGAAAAACTGCATTACCTGTAATTAAATGGAGAATTTGTTAAACACTCACTTTTTTGTGTGTATGTGTGTTCGGGTTATCCACACTTTAAAAATATTATATATTTCATATTACAAGAATAAAAATACATATTGTTGTATGTTCGGAGTTCTTTTAAGATTAATGCCACAAAATTTAAAAAAATGCGTTTATTTACAATAAAAATCTCGATGGAAACAAAGGTGTCTTCAGTAAAACACACAAATTCAGAAATTCATCAAACAAAATCAGATATTCTTCCAATGAAATCAAAGCACAGCAAATTTCTTCTCAGAACTATTCAGTGAAATACCGCGTATTCAGTGTTTAATAGCAGAGACTCAAATTTCAACACACAGATTTCACAGATCTTCACTGTAGGACGGCTGAAAGAAGACTTATTGGTAATCCAAAGTCAGCTCCCTATTTATACATTTCGGGAGAAGGTTCTCGATGCTTCTTGTAGCTACGCAGGAGAGTTAACATTACAGGTGTTGGGGTGGGGGGGGTGGGGGGGATAGCTTCCAAATTCGCCAAAATGTTGCGAACTTGGCGACATACTTACCGATATATCGGCAAATTTGGCGACGAAAATAAATCACCTAAACCATTGCCAAATTGCCGATAAACACATTCCTTGGCGATGTTTCCATCAACACAATGTTAAACACGAGAACCTGTAAGGTTGCTTTCTCGCAAAGCATCCGAGATTCTGCGATGGATGTTTAAGGCATTTGGCATGAATTATACTGCAATTTTATCATAATAAAATGGAAATATTTACAAATATATAAAATTCGTAACAATATGTTATCTTCAAAATCTACTGTGTGACTCGTGTTTATTTTGTTTCCTAAGATTGATCTGTCAAGAATATAGAACTATGTACTCGTGGGATTTCTTTCACTGGATGTCTTTTCATGGAGAATTGGGTGTTATTTATGTTACATCCAAAGAAATCCAACTAATATCAGAACGGCCAGCTTATTTATTTATTTGCTTAGTCGTGGAAAATAAAAGTAAACACCCGCTACTAGCTACTGAAAAATTCAGCAGTATTTCTAGGTATGGTATTCGAATTGCAAAAATGCGAATTTTGAATACGTTTTGTGAGAAATAATGTAACACACGAAATGCAAAAATACCGCCTGTAGGCGGAATTACGCATATATATAACACGTAAATTTACGTGACCCGTCCGTTAAGTGTTAAGGATTTGGAAAAGATTCTTTACATTTATATACATTTTTTTTAAATTAAAAACCACGATTTTCTGAAAAACCTAAACTAAAGATAAACCTAGATAACTATTTTGTATATAGAAGCAAGTCAGAATCTCATCACACCAAAGAGTTCAAAAAATGCTTTGAACAGTTCCATAATTTCAATATTTATCATATGTTAGTAAGTAAACCAAGCGGTCTGTCGAGTTATTCAGACAGATTTTATCAACCTTCTGATTCGGTCTTGTATTCATGCTTACAATATTAACTCCTTGCACTCAGCAGGTGACTTCCATTCACCACTAGCATTGTCAGGTGACCGTCGTAAATCGTGACGTCAAATGCTTTATACACCCAAATATCTTGAAGTATATTTCACTATCTTTTATCATAGATCGACGAAGAAAATTAGTTTAAAATGCTGATGTGCAGAGCATTTGGAGCACCCATTTACGCAGGATACTAGAGGTCAGTGAGAATCGCCTAACGAGTGCAAAGAGTTAAACTTACACACTGATGATATGCCAGTAACAGATCACTTGTATTTTATATTGTTCAAAAATTTGTAATTCTAACTTATATCAATGTGAAAACTTAGTACATTCCCAATTATTTATATTGTTTCCAGGATTTAATGGGGATGATAATTGTGGTTTATACGTAATCCGATGAAAGATTTAATATAATAATTTTTACTTTTTGGATAAAGTAAAGTAATTTCAGTAGTACTTTAATAAGACCAAATTAACAATATTAATTTCAGTTCTGATGAATATTTTTATAAAAAGCAAATTGATGAAAAATAACCTATAAAATACAATTTTCATATAAATATTAACTTAATAGATTATATTGTTCTTAGTGATAAACAGGCCACATGGAATGGAGCTTGAAAGTTTAAGATTATGTATTAACTATTGCTAGAATTAACACACTCTTACAACAGAATAAAAATATTTTATCTAACCCGGTAAATTTAAACAATGTTTTTGTATTTAGCTAAAAGAAGTTTTTGCGCACTGTTATATTTGCAGGTTTAACCACAGCCATTGAATATATCAGCCTTTTCACTTCTATGGGAGAAATTTAGCGAGTGACCGTAGCGCCTTCCAGCGGCCGGTGTTCCAAAACTTGGCATTTGAAGTTTAGCTTTCGAAGAATAAACTTCCATTTGTTCTTCCGCTCGCGCAAAATTTGATATCACTTTTGAATTAAAAATTTTTTGTTAATATTTTAGGTATTATTAATTTAATATAATGCCTGGAACCTGGTGTAAAGTACAAAATTGTTTGAACAATCATTCTATGAAGAACAAGAAATTTTATAGATTCCCTAAAGATGAAAACAGGCACTATTCTATTTTAACCTTTGTTCCGTTTTTAACAAAACTTTTTTCTTATTTAGAATAGATCTAAAATTGTGATTCATATCTGTAGAATGAATAGAATAATAATATTTTTTTAGTGTCTGTATGAAATGAATAAATTTTCTTTTGTTTTTTTTAAACTATATTATGAATTATATTTAATGTTGGAGAACAAACAATGCGACATTTTAATGTTAATAAAAAGAAATTATTTATTCATTTACCTGTTGTTTAGTATTATATATTTTTTTCTTTTTAAGATTTTGTTCTTAATTATTATTATTTTGGTAGCTATTTAAATCTTCATTTCTTACGCCAGTCTTGTATGATTACTTTCTAGTTAGTACTATTTAGAACCATATCTAAATATTCTATTCCAATATTAATATTATTACATATTCTAATCAAAGAGAATTATTTAAAATAAATTTAGCAATTTGGATGCAATTTAAATAAAGTATATTCGGGATGGGACGAATAGTGATCTGGCCGAATACCAACTTTTTTTTCCAATAAAGAAAATAAATTTTGATTATGTATAATTTAAAAAATAGGGGCTCATTAATAGTTATTACTCTTAAATGTGCTTATAAATATATTTTTTAATTTGAAAAACTTATTTTAACACAAAAAAAACTTATGAAATTACATTGTATTCTTTTATCTTAATGTACATCAAATTGATTTTCAATTTTTTCCCTTTTTTTATGTGGAATGTAAGCATCCACCTATCTACTTTTAAAAACCAATATTCTTGTTTAATGAAATGCATTTGTTTTAATTCTTAATCCTTAACTCTTGGCATCACAGACACCCTGCTGTTTTTATTTTTCACAATTTAACTTGTAACTTTTAGTTAAACTATTGTTGTTATAGTTTAATTTTGATTCGTCTGGTGGCTTAGTAGTATCGCTAAACATTTTTGAATGATTGTTTTTATTACAATAATAGGTCTTAACATAAAGTTTAGCACAAAAATAGTAACTTATAAGTCAGTCAGCCCTTTATTCATTCTATGATCAAGTGGTCTCTGATACTGCTCACATTTATGGAACAATTTTTGTCACAGCAGTTACAAGTTTAACTGCTAGTTTCAATCTCACATTCTTTTTTTTTTCGTTTTTTCCATGGTTTAATTTATAATTTTCAGTTTAACTATAAATACTAGTGAAAGTTACTCATACTTTTTCGTAACTCATTTGTTTTAGGAGCAACAAGATAAAATTACACACTGTGTATCTCTGTATACCATCACTGCATACTTTTACCCCAACCAACGGGACAAAGATATGCTCAGGGGTAAAGAATTTTTCAAAAATCTTACCAGCCATGGATTTATTTCACCAGCCTGCAAGATACAACACGCATGCAGTTGAAAATAGTTTTGACAAAATCGCACATGAAATTACTATTACTACACAATACATTTTCGTAATTCTTTTTTCCCTATAAAATTAAGAAATATATGCAAAAGAGGTAAGCTTAATATAAGATAGAACTTTAGTATCATATTTACACTGCAATAATTTGGAAAGTTAAAATATCTAGATTGAAAAAGTGTCTCTGATAATGTTTCTATTGCCTACAGTTTTTTTCAATAATTAAAAATGCACTCGCCTTGCCAGAAAATCCACTCGCAACTGGCGAGCAAAATGATGTATTTCCCCATCCCTGGATATGCTGAACAATGCTTTTTGAAAATTACAATTTGACTGAACACTGGTTGATGGTGACACGTGCCCAATGTTCGAGTATATTTTAATCATTAATCACATAAGTTTAGACCAAATATGTTGTTAAAAATCAAAATTTATGAGAAGTGTGCATCTTTACACCCACCTTATTCTTTTATAGATAATACTTATTTTTTTGTTACATGTATGCTCTGAATATTCGTTTATTATTTTGCATGAAGATTAAAGATACTTTTTTTATGCTACACGGGGAATCTATTTTGCTAATACATTTTTCATTTGACAAATGTTTTTTATTTTTAATTAGCCACATTACTAATGTTTGTCAAATTTTAGTGAGAACACTGCTTGACACTGACCAAAAATGATCCATTAATCGAATTTTATGGAACATCAGGATTCATACTCAACAGGGAATTATGGGATTCCTGGGAAAATCAGGGGATTTCTCAAGGGATAATACAAAAAAATTCCCAAACCTGGGAAAACCTGGCTAAATGACTAGCTACTTTGGGAAATTGAGGGCAATTGCTACTGTCTATATGCTTGATGATTTGAGATCTGTCGGCATCCGTTCAGTCACTCGATACACCTTCTAACGTTGTACGTTTTGACATAAGTTCAAGAGAAATTTAAGTAAAATGAATCAAGTTTTTAAGTTGGTATGGCATTTGTAGTCTTAATATTGTTCATATAATGTTTTTGAAAGAGGTATTAAAATTATAAAGCGGAAATTAAATTCCTGCAGCAAGCTACAAAGTTTTTAAGGATAGCCCAGCAAGGCATACAGACTTCATCTATGTTTTATACAAATCAATGTTTCTCTTTTAAAGTTTTGTTGGTTTTGTTCATACAGGTAATATGTAAACTTTATTTTTGAGATTACCTTGCTTTTATTTTATTTTGAGAAGGTGGGATATCATGATACTAGTTTAAAACATGCCATTAATTGTTGACATGGAAAAATTGTATATCCTGGGGATTACACATCATAATTGTACATTAGGGGATTCTCAGGGGATTTTTTCTTCGAAAATGAGTATGAACCCTGAACATGTAACCTAGTGCAATGGTCTTCCCATGCTTGAACATGGTGCAATAAAAAATTTTAGTCAAAATCATTAGAACTTTTTTTAAGATAAAATTTACAAACACAATTTTTGCTTGTGTTATAGTATAAGATAAGAAAATTTCATATTTGTTGACAATGTTTCAACCAATGAAAGTTATTAAATTTTTAAATGCAGAAAATTAATGATTACTTAAATTTAATTTTTTTCTTTCACAGGATCAGTTTCTTCAGATTATTTGAAAATAATTATTGATGACTGGTGGCACTTCTATGCTGCATTTTTCATGAAGTATCAACATTCATAAGATAGAAGTAAGTTTTAGGATTGCCACATCTGACTAGTTTACTACAGTCCACTCCCTCTTCCACAACCCCATAATCCGTACTATATTTCAGATGTAAACAAACTGTTAAAATGTCCTTTTTTAACCAAGATAATGCACACTTTGACCATAATAAAAGTTGAACTGTACTTGTACTGATGAATTTAGAAATTTTCAATGCATTTCTGCATTCATTAGAAGGAAATGTTTTATGTATCTTATAAATAAATATTAAGATTGCTATAGTCTGTACACATTTGCTGGTTGTATAAAAGATAAAATAGCTCTTGAGGATATTTAAAGAAAAAAAAAAAAAAAAAAAACTTATGTTATTGATTAAGAAATTCTGACTCTTAAGGGCATCAAGATTAAACTGCATTGCATAAATAAAAAATGATAAAGCAAACCACTATCACTGTGATCTAGTGTTTATTCTAGACCAAACTTGAAGGGTGCCGCACCCTGCCCCTTTTCAAATTTACAAAATGCACCCTGCCTTTTTTTTGCAATAGTAAAATGCACCACTGATTTTACCCAGAGATTTTTAATATATTTTTCTTATTATTATTCCATAGTATTTTAAATTTGTGTGCTCAAAAATGATGGCATTTTTTTTCTTTCTGGGGAAAAAAAAAACATGAAATTGTTCAATCATGTTTTAATTTAATTGTATTTTTATGTCATAAAATCATTTAAAATTAATGCTACTTGACTTATCATATTTAAAATTTATGCATTTTGCCGCTTCCTTTTTTCCCCTTCTAAAAATAACACTTTTTTTCTTGCTTTTTTTTCTGCAGTAGTGCCCTTTTGAGAGAACAGAACCATGCCGTTTTTATCTCAAGAGTGAACACTACTGTGATGTTCGAAAGATTTAAAAATAAATAGAAATGTTTTCCATTAATTTTGTATTATATCATTTAAATGTGTTCCTATTGACTATAGCTTTTTATACATAAAAAAATATTTTCTTTCATTTGTGTTATTTATTGGCTGCATATTTACTACATTTGTTGATAAATTCCGAATATTAGAATGTAAACAAAGAAATGATCTATAATCTGCAAAATTCTATAATCCGCAAAACCTTTGGTCCCGATCTGTGCAGATTAGAGGGAGTGTACTGTATATGGAGATGGAATACTAAAAACCTTTCTATTATGAATGTAAAAAAAAAAAAAAAAGGTTGTGAAGCACCAAAAAAAAATAAATAAATAAATAAAAATAAAATAAAATTAAAAAAAATTAAAAAAAAATTAAAAAAAAACTAACCTCAATATTGATTTGAATTTTGTGTACTAAGGTTTTTTAATTTTTCATATGTTGGCAGGTCTGCCATTCAGTTTAGCCAACTATTTTGAAAATCAACAGTTGGTAGCACTAAGTATCAATTATAAGAAAATGTAGAATGCTGCTTTTCTTTCACTCAAAAATTAAATGGAAAAACATTCATTATAGGGATGCACCGAATAGTGATTTTGACCGAATGCCGAATATTCGGCCGACAGGTGAACCGGATAACGAATATTCGGCTTTCCAAATACTTTTTATATTTCAAAATTTAAAGGTATTAAAATGTTACTCTTTAAAACAGTTTTACATAATATTTAATAAAAGAAACTTGCTTTGATAACCAAGAGCTTTTTATAAGAGCATTTAGTATTGAAAAAAATCTGGCTTGAGTTATTTAAGAAGTGCAGTTATGAAACTTTAAATAATAAAATTTTCTACGAATCAAAACAGACATTTTAAAATCAAACAATGAAAAAATGGCCGAATAAAAATTTTAGTCTGATAATTGTCCTTTTTAAATAACTCAAGGCAGATTTTTTTCAATATGAAGTACAAATACTTTCAACTTAATTCTGAATAAAGGTATATTTGGCTCATAGTTCTTTTCTTATGAATGGTGGTATTTTCCACCCTTCTCATCATATTATATTTTAGAGAAATCGAGGCGTGTGAGTAGAATATATGTTATCTTATTTATTGTTAATGTAATAAACGAACACACAAGTTTTGACCTAGAATGAGATGAAATACAATGTACTTATGACTCAATAAGTTGATTATGATTATGGTTTCATGAACAAAAATTGTCTGCCTTGATAGCTATTATTAATCTCAGAAATTTTTTTTCTTTTAAAGGACTTTTATTTGGGGAAAAGCAAGAAACAGATTATTTACTAAACAAAATTTAGAAACTTGTATCAACACATAATTTATTCCTAAGGAGAATCCTAATAAATCACCATTTTAATCCTTCTCATGGGTAATTTTCTTAAGTTATACTTTACAAACAGCAAATAAATAATGTAAAAACATTCTATTTTATTTAAAAATGATTTTTTTTCTAATTATTTTAAATATAAATTAAAAATTTGACAGTTAAAAGTAGAAATATTGAAAAGTTTTTAAAAGGTTTTATTGAGTATTGGATTCGGCCAAATACTTTGATATTCGGCCATACCGAATAGTTTAATATTCAGCCTAGCCGAATACCGAATAGATACCGAATATTCGGTGCATCCCTAATTCATTACAAATTACACTTGCTTATAATTAAATTATTTCTGTTTCTTCATTTTTCTCTTGTCATTGTCAAATTACCGATCAAAAGAGGCTTTGCCACTAGTGCTAATTTTTTGAGTGAGATTTTTTTTCTTTCAGGATTCTTTCTGGTTTTGTATTTTAAGTGTGTTTTTTGTCACAGTTTCGGTTTTTTCTAAATTATGTGGATTTTTGCCCTTTTTATTTAAAATGATTTTTATGAGAATAAGTGTAACTGTGCTGCAAAGCCAATGCTAGTTTGACATAATGTAACATGCATCAACATAGGACATTACATCATGTCTGAACTGAGGTTGAAGTTTTTAAAAAACTTGAGTCATTCTTTTTTTTTTTTTTTTTTTTTTTTTTTTTTTTCTCTGTATAATTGATTTTGGTGGAAACTAGCCTTAATTGTTCTTAATAGTGCTGGACAAGCAATACGGTTTTAGGGTTACGTACATATAAAACAAAACTGTTATAAAATCAATCCTCTATCTGTCTGTATCTCTGTCACAACCATTTTACTCATATACTATGAAACATAAAAAAAAACTTAACGAGAATCCTCAAAAACATCATTTTTTCAATGCCCTCAAAACTTTGTATGTAACTACAGTATTTTTCGTATTCTAAACCTAAAAAAGGGGATTTTTAATTAATAATGGACTTGTAAACGGTATTCTGTATTAAATTCTACTTATTTCTAAACTGCATAATGACTTGCAGGTCTTGATTTTCAGGGTGGGACTCGCACCCAAAATTTTGAAATCCCGCCCAAAAACAGTATCGTGGGCAAGAGGCTCCCGCCAATAAAAAAAAAAAATAAATAAATAATAATAAAAAAAAAAAAATAACATGAATTTTCCAAACATTTTTGCATTTTGAAACTACAATTAACTCTCACAGTTTTTTTTTTTTTTTTTTTTTTTTTGTGCAACGAGTTTTTGTGTTGCGAAAAATCGTTAGAATTCCCGCTATTTTTCACAAACAGTCGTCAAATTTCACATTTTTTCCCCCCTGCGATCGATTGACAAGTTTTGTGCGATTTACCATCGAGAGAACAGACAATTCAGTTTCAAATTTTCCAAAAAATTAATGCTTTCGATTCCAAAAGTTATGAAACATAGTTTATCAACCCTGAAATTTGGATAGTTATGTCCAAATTTACAGGATAATTATCGATTTTTCATAGCTTTTGAACTGAGCTGAATAGCTTATTTTCATAATCAATTTCATCAATCGATCGCAGAAAATTTTGCTAGATTATCACAATAAAAACACCAATTTTTTCAAAGAATCGCTCAAAAAACTTGACTTTCCTTAAAAGATCTCAATAAAACACGAATTTCTTTTTAAAAAAAATCATGGAATAAACGCGAATTTCGTAAAATGACTGCAGAATAAATGCGAATTTCGTGAAATAATTGCGGAACAAATGTGAATTTCATGAAAGCACTGCGGAATAAATGCAAATTTTGTGAAAGGATCGCCATCTCCATATAAACAGCGTTGTGTGAAAGGAGGCAGGGGGGGGGGGGGGAGAAAGGGGCAGTCACCCCAGGAGCAGAAATTTATGGACACCATTTTCTACTACCAACATCATTTTTGGTCGCTAAGAAGGAAAAGAACACTACATTGAAACTTTGCTCCGAGCGCAGTTTTCTCTTCATACGTCCCTTCATATGAACACAAATTTATCAAAATGCCGCTTAAAAAAACACAAATTTCATGAAAGAATCTCAAAATAAATGTGAATTTCATTAAAAGATGGTATAAAAAGTGCTAATTTCGGTAAAAGATAGCGGGAAAATGCCAAATTTGTCAAAGGGTTATTCAGGGATCATAGGCGTCGGAACCAAGGGAGCTGCGGGAGCTCTAGCTCCCCCTGGAATATTTTAGATGAGCTCAGCTTCCCCGGGAGAAATTCTCGCACCACATCTATTTACTATATATTGTTGAATTAAAAAATGCATACTTTTTCTAACACTAATCCCGGAGGAAACTGACCGAAATGCATTGTGATCGGAATTAAAATTATGTCATCGGAGGAATTAATGAAGATATTATTTTCTGAAGTTTACCTTTCAGCAGAATTTATTTTGGCGATTCCAACATCAGTAGCAGCAGCTGAGAGATCTTCCAGTACTCGTCAACGGCTTCAAACATATTTCTGAACAACAATGGGTCAACAGAGATTCCATTTGATGCTACAGCATATTTATAAAGAGGAGGTTTTTAAAATTTATCTAGAAGGTAATTGAAAAAAATTGTAAGCAAAACAATCGAAAGAACTTTAACTTTTGGGAGTGGGTGAAGCTTTAAATTGGAATATTTTATTCGGGATCATCCATAAATTAAGTTTTTGTGTATCAAGTATATCTAAAAAAAAATTACCTTAATTGGATTAAAGAGTTGCTGATCTTTCGATATGCTTTTTTTGTACCGCTGTTTGTGAAAAGTCTACACTATGAAATGTACACACAGTATGAAATAATCTTCTGAAATGATTGAAATTATGAACGAAATGATACGTTTCCAAAATGGACTGTATTCCTGTGATGTCACAATAGGTAACATGGCGATTTTTATAGCCTCAAACTGAAGAGAACAGCAGGGGCTATTTGTTTATGGATTATTAACTGGAAACAAATGCTACACTATTTATGTACTTTTATGTGTAAATGAAATTTTCTGTAATGTGATAAGTGCAATAAATAGTATTCCTGTGATTTCACAATTGGTAAAATCAGTGGATTAAGGAGGTGATCTGATAGGGCTACCAGGGCCGTAGCTAGAAGTGTACGATAATAGGGGGGGGGGGGGGCTCAAGGGAATATAGGAGGGGCTCATATTTTTTTGTTCTCTCTCTAATGCAGAAAGATAAATGAGTGCATATTCACATTGTAGGTACTATGTTTTTCATTAAACTGTTGTAATAACTTCTTTTTATGCTAAGAAAAGTATATGAGGATAAAAATTTTGAATGTATAACTGGTGCAAAATTAAACATCCTTTTAGCTTCATATGTACCAATAGGATGAGGGAGTGTTGAAAGTCTAAAGTCTAAACCATTCTGTTTTAGACAGGTTTTTATTAGAAAGTATTATTTTGCAGATATCAGGAAATAACAATTTCAACCAAATATCCATTATACATAGGCTCGATTTACACGCCTTATACTGTTTAAAACATAATATATGCTGATTAAAAGGGCATTATTAATTTTTATTAGTTTTAAAAGATTAAAATGCTTACACTTGCTATTTATCAGTAGAAAATCTGTAATTTTAGGGTAGTATCCTTCGAGCCTTGGATTCTGATTTCCTTGTATTGATACGGATTAGAATCCCTTAAAAATACAACCATGGAGGGCATCTCTTTCTAGCCATTATCCTTACTATAGATAATCGGCTGTAATAAACAACACCAACACTGTGACTTTAGGTAATACATAGAGATATCTTCTCTGTATAAAATAGGCAGCCTTGAACCTTTATTTTTATTTTATTTTTTAATTTATTTAAATCGTAGTATAAACTTGTTATTTAGCTTGTTGTAGAACCGTGATGGTTATATTATTTCTATCGTATTACAAAATATTGAAAAAAAAGGCGGCTCTATGACTGTATAACGTTTAGATTAGAAATAAACTTCATTTACATTAAAACTGAATCATAAATTGAGTGATTCTGAATCTCGAATATATAAACAGGGTTCAGTCTGTCACAATTTATTATAAAAAAAGAATTCAGGAAATAGTATTATATTTGTCAGTTAATTGATTGGTATATCTCGGAAAAGTCATCATAGGGGATTCCAAGTGTATCTCTTTTATGAGAAAATAAAAAACATTTTTCAATACTTAAGTTTTACAAAATGTCGTGCATGTATTCTCCAAAATGAGTTCTGAAATGTGTTGAAGGAGGTGTGTGTGTGTGTATATGGATGGGGGGGGGGGGGAGGGCAGAATGAGAACGTTCTTAAATAATTTTAAATTTGCTGTTTACTTCAGTTTTATTTACTATTTATTGAGATACCTTTTAGTAATTTTCAGTAACCCACTTCAAAAAATGTGGTAGAACCATGGAATTATACTTGTTAAGACGGAAATCTGCTTAAACGGAAAATTTTCCCAATTGCATTCTGTTCTATCTTAGCAGATTTGATTGTATAATGCAGCGGTTCCCAATCTATGGGTCGCGACCCACTGGTGGGCCACGGCAGTTATTTTGGTGGGTCTCGGAAAAATCAAGGTTTGTTATCAAAATATATCTTTTATTTCATCTGTTTGAAAAAATATGATATGACAATTTCAACAGGAAGTATCTAATTGACCAAAAAGTTATGTTTTCATTATAATTAAATGTATTTTTAGCTATATTTGTAGTTTGTGCATTTTTTTAATTACTATTCACTGACACACATTGAGGTTACCGATTCTTGTTTTTGTTGATAATATATCTTCCGTACAAAAATTTGCGTTTTTCGTTGGACAAAATAGCTGAGCGTATAGGGATCGTACATAAATTGCTATACTGGTATACAACTTTTTCTTTAGTGGGTCGCAAATTTTTTTTTTTAGTGAAGGTGGGTCACGAAATTTTTTTTCACTGAAAGGTGGGTCGCGTACCAAGAAAGTTTGGGAACCGTTGGTATAATGCGTTTCCTGTTATGATGCGTGTTACCTGATTTAATAAAAACTCCTTTAAAGCGGAATTTTTAATGTTTCTTGCGATTACCTCGTAGAAACTTTTACTAAATCTGTCCCCTCCGAAATGATAAGTCTAGATATGCCACAGGGTAAAATGGAAGTTTTTAATGCCTCGAATCAAAAGGGAGAATAGCGTCCATGTACCTCTCTCTATATAGCGAAATATCTATCTCCAAATAACGAATTTTTTCATAGATTGGTCTTAATTTATTCAGTTTTAAAAAGTTTCGAAATCATATGGAATCATACGTATTGACACATACGACTAACGAGTCATATTTCTAAGTAACAATTTGGTATTTCATATCTTTAAGAATACCAGTTACCTAATAACGAATAGGTGTGGTTTGCAACAGCTGTACTTGTTAAAAGTACAGTTCTTTTCTATGTTTGAAGCACAAACAAATACGTTTGGTAAAGTTTTTTTTTTCTATTTTATTCTTATTTCTCTTTTTTTATAAATTTTATTTGAAAAATGCGTTAAATATTAGAATATAAAAATATTTATCATTAAAATTTCCTAAAGTTTATTTTTAATCTGTCTTTAATTATTTTCAGGTTAAAATTGCAGGACAAATTTTCAGTAAAGTGCCTCTGCGGGAATGAGTGCACTAATTTCAGGCAATTTTCTGCCAGCTGAATCTGCTGCAACTGCTGACTTTGTGGGAATGATAAATGACCTATTTGACTCTTGTAATGGCAACAGTAAACATCCTCCAGATGGTACAAAGTATCATTGTGTGGCTTCTGAGGGTTCTCATTTGCAGTTCTGGACTGGTACATATGAAGAATTAAAGAAATATTATTTTGTCTGTTCCAGCAGCAGAGATCAGCCACCAAAGAAAAAAAGAAAAATTACATCTGAAGAAATTTAAAAAAAAGTCATTTTGTCAATTCAAGCAACACAGATGAGCTTCCAAAAGAAGGAAGAATTGCATCGAAAGGACTAAAGGGTTGGGTCTTAACAATAAATTCTATGAGAGGCTTATATGATGAATTAAAGCTAATTAATTTTTTGCTATTTTTATGCAAATTATACTGTGTGAATTCTCCACTTGGAGTTGGCATTTAAATACACATTGCAGTTTATAAAATGTCTAATAATTTTAAAATGTTTTGTAGAATTATGTAGAACAGCTTATGTTGAATATTAATCATCTTAAAGTATGTGGTTTGTTTGTGAAGAATATTTTTGAAATATGTACTTTGATTTGTGAACTTGAGCATTATCATTAAATTACTTAGTGCATCTTTTTGTTTGCGTTTTTTTACTTTCACCATGCTACTTTATTCTTTTTTTTTTTGTTGTTGTTGTTTAAATAAAATTAGTAAATGAATTTTCAAACTGCTATCATTATTTTACTTTGCTAAAACACTACCCATACAAGAACACCTCAGAGGATTTCTGTCTACGTCAAATTCTCTTTACATGTTAGAATGTATCCTGAACATCCTTATGTACCCTCTCCTATAAATTTATATTAGTAGCACTTTCTGACCCATTGCAGCTTTGATTATATATATATAACAATGAATCTGCCAGATGTACATACTAAATCTGCCTGGTTGCAATTTTATTTTGGGAGAAAAATTCCATAACGATTCAATATTTTTTGTGACATTCGACATCAAGCTCTGCATTACATATTGTGTAAAAATCATAAAAATCCTAAACCCTAAAAATCAATTTGAAGGTTCTTATATTTTTATTTTTTAAGTTTAATGATTAACATAAAACTTTGCATCAGTAAAATTAATCAATGTACTGTCAACAGTGCTAAAAATTGATATTGACAGAATGAATGGTGAAATGGCCAACTAGGCTAATGCATATTTGTTGACATGAGTGAATGTTAAACACATAACTGAATATGTTTTCAGCTTAAAATATATATGAGGAATTTTTTTTAAATAATTATTTTTCAAAATTTTATGCTTGGTATGAGAATTCCTTACTTCAATTGCTGCTTTCTAGCATTACATTGTAGAAAGATCATGATTCTATATTATGCGATGTTGTTAGTGAGCTTAGATCAATAATGAATATGAATCTTTATTGGAATTTCATATTTTTTATTATGCCTGGTGTTAAGTATTGAATTCAGGTATGCTCCTCTGAATGCGGTGACATGAATTTCATTCTTATAACTGGAAAAATTAAAATTAAATTGATAACATATAATTAAAAATTCTTAGTTAGTGTTATTGCATAAGTATCATAGGAATAAAATTGTCAATTCTCCAGTGTGTGTTGTGAAAAACTTTTATTTGTTACTGAAATACTGTGTAATAAAGAAATGACTTGACAAATTTCAATATTTGCTACAGATAATTTTCTTTACAAAATTTTTGCGAGTGTATTAAAACATGATATTAGTTTTTGAATTGTATCTTTTCAATATTGCATTTTAGCGAAACCTTCAAAAATGCATTAAACATTTAGTAGTGGATATTTCAACAACAAAGTACTGGATAAATTATTACAAAAGTTTATCATGTCCTGTATTAATACATGTATATATTGCTACATTTAATGAATATGTGCAGTTTTTTTTTCTTTTTTTTTTTTTAAGGAAGAAGAGGAGGGATTAAGATATAAATTTAAGTAAATAAGGAAAAATTATTAAAAGGTTGCTAAATTACTGATACACCAAAACTAGATCTTTTACAAAAATAAAATAATTGGAAATAAAAAAGAATTTTTTACGATTGATTTATACTATATGTTTTCGCACTTTCTTTAAAAGGTTGCTAAATTATTGGTAAGTCAAAGCTAAAACTTTTACGAAAATAAAATAATTGGAATTAAAAAAGAATTTCGCACATATTTTAACAAAAATCAGATAATTCAACAAAAATATTTTATTACTGTATTTCATGATATACTTTTTTTTTTATTATTATTTTTTTTTTTTTAGTTATTTTTAATTGGAATAATGGTTAATCTTATGAAAATGTTCAATTTAAGACATTCATCTGCAGAATTTCAAAATAAATTTTAAGTTGCTTTTTTAATAGTGATTTAGTATTTTAAAATATAGTGATATAAATATTTGCTTAGTATCAAATAAGTTCATTTGAAGATTTTATGTACATATAGGATAAGAAAAGGGAAAAACTGTACATAGACGCATATATATATATATCTATATTATTTTTTTGGGAGGGGGGATGGAGTAAGGGATTAAAAACTAAGAAATTAAAAATTTTTCAGTATTTTTTAATCTAAATCAGCCATGTATAAAATTTTTAACTAAGCATACTTTTAGTACCATGATGAAATTGCAAAAAGTTATACTTAGAAAAATGTTGAATAAATTAAGCTTTCAGTTTTTCAACTTAACAAGTTTAATTTAACAATTTCAATACGTATAACTTTTTGCAATTTCATCATGGTACTAAAAGTATGCTAAATTAAAAATTTTATACATGGCTGATTTAGATAAAAAAAATACTGAAAATTTTTTATTTCTTAGTTTTTAATCCCTAACTCCATCCCCCCCCCAGCCCCAAAATAATATAGATATATATATGCGTCTTCAAATGAATTTATTTGATACTAAGCAAATATTTATATCACTATATTTTAAAATACTAAATCGCTATTAAAAAAGCAACTTAAAATTTATTTTGAAATTCTGCAGATGAATGCCTTAAATTGAACATTTTCATAAGATTAACCATTATTCAGACTAAAAATAATAATAATAAAAAAAAAGTATATCATGAAATACAGCAACAAAATATTTTTGTTGAATTATCTGATTTTTGTTAAAATATGTGCGAAATTCTTTTTTAGTTCCAATTATTTTATTTTCGTAAAAGTTTTAGCTTTGATGTATCAATAATTTAGCAACCTTTTAAAGAGAGTGCGAAAACAAAACACCGATACAAACGGTAAAAGTCGTAAAAGGAACTGGTGGCTGGTTTCCTTGCAGTGCACTCTGTTTTGCCCACCAGCCGCTGTGGCGCTTGATGAGCTAAGAAATTTCACACATAATGATTGGTATCACGTTTTCAATGGCTCTGGTTTATAGAAATAAATCGGCTCCGGCTGCTTACAAATGCGACCGAGTAGCGAGAATTTCGATTATTACTTTTATTCTCTAGCGCGGTAAAGCACTGTTTATTAATAATAAAATATTCCATTATAAATGTTACGGTGTGAGTTTAAAATTTAAACTATCATTATTTTATTTTCTGATTGTGTACTATTCATAAACTAGATTTCTGCAAGAAAAAGATGTAGACTTTTCTATGTTATAAATATTAACACAACATTTGCATGTATATTTAAAACACAACTTTTTCATATTCACAGGTCTTTTTATAAAAATGCGAGGATCAGGGTTGTAGTCCTAAAAATAACAGAGGATTTACGCTATAAACAGAGGGTATACGCTAAGGCAGAGGTGTATACTGTAGCATTCTTGAGAAACAGAGGGTATGCGGTGTTCCTTTAAAAAATCCAGAAGATATACAACGTATATCCCCGTATACTCCCCACTACATCCCTGGCGATGATGATTTAAGCAGAGAAATAACACATGATTTAAAAAGAAACTCCATTTTACACCCATGCTTTCCATTTAACAGAAATATGTTATTTAAGAAAAGATTTATTTCTGTGGGCTGAAATTTACACCTATTTTTAAGATATTTTTTGTTTATATAAATGAAATAAATATCACCTTTGGACATTTTAAATTGTAGTTATTGAAATTTTAACTGTATGCATTAATAGCACAATATTATTGGGTAAAAAAGTGAAGATTTTGTGTTTGATTCTCTACGAAAGTTATGCCTGTAGATGAAGAAACTTGTTGCACTATCTCCTTTCCCTCTGGATATATAATGTGGTACTAATTTGTTTTCCTTACTTAAAGTTGAAATGTGGAAGCTAGTTGTACATGTGGTATTTGCCGCGACATGTTTTAAAGTAAAATGCTGCATGTAATTGGGAATTAAAACGGCGTATAGAGACACTTGTTGCAACCTTCGGTACAGGAAAATTGTGTCTTTAATTTTACTTTAACTAATGATAAAGTGCTACTGAATTAGTTCTTTACTGTAAATACATTTGCAAGTATTAGATATTCAAGTTACGATAAATATTGATTTGTCATGCAACTGTGAACATAAATATCACAAGAAATCAGAAACTGTGTAAAAGAATAATCATTCTGAACAAATTTAAGATACGTGTAACGCAACGCATTTGCACGGCACTATCCTGAAGCTAGAAGTTAAATCATTTCTCCACGAGATGGCGTATTCGAACGCTTGAATCGCCGATTAATTGTATTGTATATGTTTAGTATTCGAAGTTGCAGTTATTATTCAAACAATTACATGAAATAAAAAAAACCTCAAGTTTAAATGGAAAGAGTTGCATTTAAGGAGAGATTTAAACTCTCGATATAGTGAGGTTAAAGAGAACGAAGGAAAGGTAGCTTATAAATTGCTGTGAATTTATATAAAGATTGATGAAGTCATCTGGTGATTCTGGACCAGATGAATATACTGCTTTTTTAATGGAAATTCTGAAAATATGGAACAAAAGTACGTTTACCTAAATATGAATGCAATTAAAGTAAATAGAGCGTTAAATTAATTAAAATATTTAAAAATAAAGGGGGAAATATATTATTTTAGCTAACTATTTTAGTTATTTTTCAGCTGTTTTGACAAAATTTATACTGTTAAAGCCAGGAGCGTGCGAAGAAAAATATGTGCCAGGGGTAAAGTTTCAATTTGGGTCCCCTTACCCTTACTTTTTCTTGTGACATGTCGAAAAATGATGTTGTACTAGTATAAATTTGGCGCAACCTAAATTTCTGTTCCCGGGGCGACCGCACTCTACGCCCTCCATTTCGCACGGCACTGGTTAAAAAAAAGGTAGCATCGGAGGAATTGCATGCATTGAACCAGTTTTAGAAGTTTTTGGTTTAAATATAATAGATATTTTTAATTAAAGGTACATAATTAATAGCAATGAATCATATTAAATCAAATTGGAAATTACATGCGACTGCACACAATTTAATCACGAAAATGAAATTTAAAATTTAAACGAAAGAATTGGAACTAATATTCCTCGAACAGTTAAACAAAAAATATGAACTTTTGCTAAAATATGACAGTAAAGTTAAAAAATCCACTGAAAACAATACTAATCAAAAGGTTCCTCTGTTACTTTCATGCTTGTAAAAGATATTTGGTGCTGCCATCTAGCGCAAATTGCATGAATATCAGAAATAAATACTTACATAAAATAAGTCATTTAATCTTTGTATTGTTTGTTATTTTTTTTCCTTTAACCTTTTTGAGAATTAAAATTTTATCAATAAAATTGTATTAAAAAAACCTTTTAAAAATTAATATTGTTTATGTTTATGAAAATCAGTTTAAAAAAATCTATTTATTAATGACAACCATTCAGAAAAAAAGACTATTAAGTACTAAAATTGAGAACTAAATTTAGAAGACGACATATTCCTAGAATCTTTTAATGTAATAAAAAGAGAGGGTAGAAATAATCAGCCTTAAAAATTAATAATAATTAAAACTTTTATTCTGTTTCGCAATCATCTCAGTGTCTTACATTTCTATAAAGCAGAGGTTCCCAAAGTGTGCTCTGCGGAGCCCTTGGGGCTCCGCGGCGTTCAAGAAAAATAAAACATGAAAGAAATTAGCATATTGCAAGTGAAAGATTTTCAAAAGTATGTCGGAATTTCTTTGTGTGTGTCAAAAATAATATATCTATAAGTTGGCTGAAAAAATACAATACACTTCAAATCTGTTCAAGCATTTGCATTATACATGTATCTATTTTCAGTATAATATTTGTGGTTTGAATTGTTTTATTTTATGCTTCTGCATTTAATCCCTTCGCGACGGGAGCATTTTACGAAATTTTTAATGTTTTGGCACCGTTTTTAATAAACAGAAATTTATGGCTTATTAAATAGAGAAAATGTTCCGATTAAATAAGGAAAATTTTGCTGGAAAATTTTACTGGGATAAACAATGATTCTTAAGCCTTTTTGTGACACGTATATGTGTCACTCGATTTCAAGAAGTCAGTTAATGTGTTTTAAAAATTCGATTTAAAATAAGCTACAAGAAATAGTATTCTGAATAGAATGCACAACGTAAAACGAAAAATAAAAGGCCAGCCAGAGATGTTAACTCTACTTGCCGAACAAACAGGAGAACATTTTTTTCTTTGGAGCTTCGCCTATTCATATGTTTATACTTAATTCTATTTTGCTTAGTAACAAAGTTTCTGAAAAAAAAATTCAGAAAAGTATTCAAGCTTTTTTCGAAACTCTGATAGATTTATTTGAGTATTACTTTCCAGCTGCTCAAAATAAGATGCTAGACGATTTTAAATGGGTACTAAATGCATTCAGTTAATTCAGCCAGGGGACTTACTAAGGGGGGGGAGCCTCCCCCCCCAAACATTCACAAATGTTGTTACACTTGGTAAATTTAAATAAAATTTTAATAAAAATTGTAGTACATTTTCTGTTTTTGATAGAATTTGCAAAAGTTACAACTCTAATTGGAAATATTATTAAACTTTTTACAAATAAGAACTGTATTACATTTTCTAAGTGTGGTAACTTGGCAAAATTATAAAACGAGTTGGCAAATATGAAAATTTGACTTGGCAACTCCCCCACCAACAAAAAGTCTTGGCGATGGCCCTGAACACAGCTTAAGTTCTGAGGAATACGAAGCTCTCATTGATTTAACATCTCAAAGCGATCTAGTAATCTTTTTTCAAACCAAGCGTATCACTGAATTTTGGTGTCATTTGACAGATGAATACAAAATCTTGTCAGACGATGCAATATTAATTTTACTCCCATTTTCAACGACTTATTTGTGTGAAGCTATATTCTCCATTTACTCAAATATCAAAACAAAATACAGTAACCGATTAAATGCATAACCAGACATTCGCATACAAATGTCGAAAATACACCATATATATAAAAAAAACTGTGCAAAACAATTCAAGCACATTTTTCATACTAAACTTTTATATATTATTGCTCGTCAAACTTTATGCAGAATAAAAAAAACTATCGGAATTTAATATTTGTATATATTCCATACTGTATTATTTTTATTTTTGGAGTTTTAATTTCCTTAAACTTTTTATTTCATTTTTATTAAATTTTACTTATTTAAATCTTCTTTCCTAGTTTTCAAAATTTGTTTAATTTTTAAAACTATCTCTGTCGCTTAAAACGTCTTTTTTAAAAGATGTTGTAGCATTTAAGATCCCTCACTAGATTCATTTGTGTGTAATGTGTGCATATATTTCTTTTTTTATATATATACTAGCAGGCTATGCCCGCTGCGCTGGTCCATTTTTCCAAACGAATCTTGACTCAAACAAAATGGTGATTTGAAATTTCTTTTTTAAAGCAGTGTATACCATCACCTGGAATGTCCTTCCGCAATGCTTAAAACGATGCCAGTGCCAATGACATTGCGATATTGCACTATTGTATGCCTTGGACAAAATTTGGGTAATTAAGTACTATCTCTCTTGTTTTATCATTTATAGTAGAGTTTGATAAGAAAATGAGACCGTTATGACAGCAGGAATCAAAATGTTCTCTACTCATCACATTATTTTGTTAGAAAGAATTGCAATGATTATCAAACTCTATTAATTTTCGTATCTCACATTATCATATGTTAGTTATTAAACTCCCGAATCTGAACTTGCACTATGTGTAGATCTGGTAGCCTAAATACAATCTCCATTACATGTTGCGTTACATTTTTTAATAACCATCCTCTCCTGGCAGGTCTACTACAGTTTTCTATCTACCTTGGTCTGTTCCAGCAAAGTACATAGCAAAATATGTAAAAAAGAGGGTTTAACTTATATATTTATTAGAACAATGAAGTATAAAAGGTGTGTTTTAAAGCTGAATTATTTGAGTAAAATTAAAATTACATCAGTTTCACTGCCTCTTCATTTTTTTAAACCAGTTGCAAACATGTAGCTTTTAAATAGGGGATAATCTTTATGCTAAATTTTGTAGAAAAATAAAACTTCAGCTTGTAATCAATTCCATTATGATTTTTGACGTCAAACATTAGTATTGCTTATAACGATAGACTTATTTCGTGTCTATTGTCAAATGAAAGTGAAGTTTACAATCATCTATTATTGGCATTTAATCTTATACCTTGGCGATAGTTTTTTTTGGGGGGGGCGGGGGTTCGATAGGGTAATGAAGTAGTATTTAATAGTTAATTTTTGATAAAATTCTGTTGATAGGGCTTAAATGTTAATTAAAACTGCAACATAAACATTAAAAACAAAATTTTCTGCTGTCGGTATTTCATGTATATTTTTTTTCTTAGCCAATTTTAAAGTATTTTTTTTACCTGAATGATTGATAAATTAATTGCAAATATATTTTTTTTAATTCTATATCATTGTTATTCCGAAGATTTTTCCTGCACATTGCAAATATTGCTTTTTTAGTGATAGTAAAATAACTGCAGATGAAAAATACATAATAAGGCTAAAACCCAGAATTAGCGACAGCTTGGCGAATGCCTCTACGGAGACTTGAAAAGTACGCGAGTTCTGTCAACTTAAATATCCAGATAGAATTTTAACAAATAATAGGTACTACTTTATTATTCCATAGATCAATTTCGCCAAATTATACATATTGCAAAACGATTCACCATATTATACAAACGGATGTAACTTTTATTTTAAATAACAAAAGAATCAATAATTTACTAAAATATTTATAGAAATACAAATAAAACGTCGAATCAAAAAATAGTTGATAACATAACAAACGCATGTAACATTTTTAATGTCAAATGAATGTGACATTTACGATAATCCATTATTGACATTTAATCTTATATTTTGGCGGCAGTTTTTTTGGTCAATGGGATAATTAAGTAGTACCAGATAATATAAAAATATATAAATAATAATATAGCCAATAATATTTTAGTCAGGTGTCATGTATGTATCACGTTGGCGCGATTGCAACAAAATTGTGATTTTATGGATTGCGTGGTAATCTGGTTATTGTTGTTTATTTTCTAATAAACTGTTTCTTTACTTTTCTTTATTGTTTTGTTCTATAGTTATTAATTAAACTTCACTTATTTATTATTGTTTCCTTTTTAAAATAATAGAAAATAATTGAAAATAATATAATATGTAACTGGTATTTGAAAACTTAGTGTTTGCCAAACTGATGTCAGATTAAAAAAAAAAAAAAAAAAAAAAAAAAAACGCGCCAAGGTGATGCGTATATAAAAATGGAAAAAATGATTATAATAATGTAAACAAAAAAAAGTAAACAAATAATTAAAAAATTGCCTTTTCGATTTAAAAAAAAAGAAAAAAAAAACCACCAAGCAGTCATTAATTCTGTAGTTGCATCAATAGTAAAATTTCTTTCCTTCGTTTGTTTCATAATGAAAAACCACAAATTTAATAATCTCCAATAAAATAATCTGACAAATTTTCTGTAACCTTGTTGATGATCTAGAAGTATCCTTAATACATAAACAAAACGGCAAAGATGCCATATGCGCCGAGTTTGGCGCGATAATTTTTTATGCTAATTTGGCGGAAACATTGTTTTCGAATACCAGTTACATGTGTATATTTAAATTATTTTATATTATTTAAATAGTAATAAAAATTAATGAAAAAAGTTTAATTAATAAGTATATAACAAAACAATTTATACAATTTATAAAGTAAATAAACATTTTATTTATAAATAAATATTAATAGTCAGGTTAATATGTCAGACAAAATAATGCCAATTTAAAGCCTATTACTTACCTCGGTGATATACAATATCTGTGCCAGTAAAACTTTCAATAATATAGTAAATATGCAACTTGGCGGTGTTCAATTATCGAAGATTTGTCCAATATCATTTTAAATATTATCTAACGCAGGAAAAATATGAAGAAAATTGAAGAAGAAATGGCTAATTAAAACAGACTTTTTTCTTTTTTTACACAAATTTGGCGAAAACTTCGTTTTTAAATATCAATTACATTTATATTTTTTAATTGTTTTTTATTATTTTAAAAAGGAAATAAAAATAAATAAATAATGTTTTGTTAAAAATTATAAAATAAAACAATTTACATCATTTAAAAAAAAATAAATAAGAGTAAATAGTTTATTAATAGATATACAATAGCCGAGCTACCATATGAACATAAAATCGACGTTTTGTTGCAATCGCGCCAATGTGGTGCATATATGACATCTGTGTCATTTTTTTCAGCAGGCAATTTTTATTTCAAAATGTTGAATTTATCGATAGTAATAACGCGAAATTGCATAGATTTCCTTGTTCAGTTTGTAAATTTTAAAACTAATTTTCCCTGGAAGAGAATTTGACAAAATGGCGCAAAAAAAGTATGTTTGTTGATTACAATTTTCAAAATTACGGTGAAAAACTTTTGAAAAAGAATGACAGTATTTTACAATATATATGTGTGTGGCAGAATTTCACACTGAAGCTAAAATTTAAATATTTGATTACAATTTTTAAAATATTAAATTATGTTTATTGAAATTACAATTGAATACTAAAATACACTCCAAAAATTATCTCCTTTTGGAAAAAACAACTTTGCGACCTAATGTTAGGCGACCTAATGTTAGACATATGCATTTTTGGCTTAATTCTTTGCCGACAAAAGTAAAAAAAAAAATCTCAAAGAAACAAATATATAACTCACAATTATTTTTATAATTAGATCTGCCTTTCTCTGGAGTAAGTTATATACTATCGAAATTTGATAAAAAAGAGAAAGGAAATAATAGAAAGGAAAATAAATATCGTTCAAAATTCATTTAATAAAATTTTCAAGTTATTTTTTCTTATTCTAACGCAAGGATAAGTCGCCAAATGTTGCATCATATGTAATAGTTCATGTTATTTTTTAAATGTTGCAAATATTTCTTTTATTTTTAAGATAAATATTTTTTTTATAATATCATGACTCATTAAATGGTTTTTATTTATTATTATTATTATTATTATTATTATTATTATTATTATTATTATTATTATTATTATTATTATTATTATTATTATTATTATTATTATTATTATCAATAGTTATTTTATTATCAGTAATTTTTTTCTGCCTTTATTTGCAAGATGTTTGTAATATTTCTAACAGATATATCCTTTTTAATTTCTTTAGTAATGATAATTTTCGCCAAAAAATAAGTACTGGCAACCCTTTCTTCAAAAATAACCGAAAAATGCTAAATTTAGTACGAAAAATCAGAGTTATCCCTGTATATTTGTATCATAAACCTCCTCAAAAATATTTCCTATCGAATGATATAATCTGCAAAAAGATCCATCGGGTAGTTTTTGAAAACACTCGTTTGGAAGTTTCAGAACTTCTGCTTTATAATATATATGATAAACAACAGCCAGGTTACCAAGTGAGGCATAAAATCGCCATTTTATTGCAGTCGCGCAAATGTGGCGCATATATGACAAATGTGCCTAGATTAAAATAGTTTATATAATTGGAAAAAAAAGAAAAAAATTGTAAATAGACAATTTATTAATAAATAGACAATAACATCCGGGTTGCCATATCAAGCAAAATAATGACACTTTGGCGTCAGTTAATTACCCAGATGTATATATGGTATTGGCGTAAGAGACAAATCGCACTAATGTAGTGCGTATGAGATATCTGTGCCAAAAAATTTTTTAAAAGTTGCAATTAAATTATTTTACGATATCTATGTATGTGGAAATACATTTACTCTAAAATTTAAATATTATTCATTTTTGTGGTATTAACTGCTATATATGTATTTAAGTTAAATGTAAAAATTTTTCCTAAAAATGCTCTCACTCATTAAAAGAGAGAGAAAAAAAATAGTTCTTGAGAATCGCTCCGTCTTATGCTTTTTTTTGGTTTAGAATAGCATTGATTGGCGACAAAAGTAGATTGAAACACCCAATTGAAGAAACAACATACAAATAACAATTAGAGCCTTTAAAAAAATATTAATTCTGCGAGTTTCTTCTGTAAAACACATAACGAGAAAATTAGATTTAAATATATTTTTAGAAAAAGAAAGAAAAAAAAAATACTTATGTTTTACCTAATGAAATTTTTGAGATGTTGTTTTCTTTTAATCTGGCTCGAAAGAAATAAATAGCCAAATATTGTGTCACTTCAAAACTTTCTTTCATATTGAGTTACTTTTTAAATATTATAAATATTCTTTTTTTTTTTCCGTTAAAGGTAAATTTTTTTCCTTTCATAATATTATTTTGCATTAAACGGATTTTTTTCTTTTTATCATTATTCATTTTAAATCAATGAATTAACAGGTTTTTTTTCGAAATGTTTATGTTATTTTCCATTAGAGAAAGCATTTCATTTCTTTTTTGAAATATAATTATCGCCAAAAAATTAGTTGTTGCAACCCTTCCGTCAAAAATAACCGAAAAATACGAAATTTAGTACGAAAAATCAGAGTTATCCTTGTATATTTGTATCATAAACCTCCGCAAAAATATTTTCTATCGAATGATATAATCTGCAAAAAGATCCATCGGGTAGTTTTTGAAAACACTCGTTTGGAAGTTTCAGAACTTCTGCTTTATAATATATATGATATCTTTGATATTTTTTAAATCTGTTTTTGTTATTTTTAATAATTTTTAATAATTTAATTTTTTATACTTTAGTAAAATAGTAAAATAGTTTGTCGCTAAAAACATATTTTTTATTGCATCTTATATCATTTAAACTTAAAGTCCCTCTTTAAATTCATAAGACATTTGTGTAAATTGTGTATATATATTTCTTTTTATATATGGGTGATTCTCAAAATAGGGGACAATTTCAAAAGTGAAATCTTAAAAAAATTACTGTTAGCAAAATTTCTGAAAAAAAAAAATGTGTTGTTAATATAGTATTAGGTATTCTTTACATGTAGTCAGCAGAGCTAAATATTTAAAAATTAACTTAAAAAAATAATTAGTATTTTTTGAGCCATGCTAATGACAAAACAAATTGCAGGGAATAAATATATTAAGAAATTTTTTATTTTCTTCCTGTTTAAATATTTTTTTCTATATTTATTAGCCTTCCTTTTCAGCAAATGGTTTCCATTTTTATATATATACATATAAGGAGAATAAAAACATTACCAAAGAGCAAACTTTGTTTACATGAACAACATTCTGACACTAATTATGTAAGAAATTGTCTTAGTGATTTTCTGACAGATTTAATGCATATTTTAGGGATAATAAATGTAATACCTAAATTTATATGTAAAATTAAACTTTATAAAAGATGCAATATAAGCAATGGTTACATTTATGCACATAAGAGTCTTTAGCATGGACAGAAAAACCATGCTAATGACACTGATATTTGTCCATGCTAATGACAAATTTTAATTTAAATAAGATTATGAGCCATAATATAATCACAATGCAATAGTCCTTTCTGGGGCTTTTTAAAACACATATGCAAATAAGTAAAATAAAAATTTTAACTATAAAATAAACATGAAAATTCTTATCCATTCTAATGACATACAATTGATGTACTCGCCTAATATTCAACTTCTATTCTTAAAATACAATACATGCTTCTATTTTCAGGCTGGAATAAAATGGCTACTTGTTGCCATGGAGAAACTTTATATTTTCAAAGTATTCTCATATGTGAAAATGAAATTTTGATAAATAAACAGCTGTTATAGTATGACCTTGTTTTGAAAACAGAATATGGAGGACAAACTTTAATTCTCTTTTTATATACTATAATTTTATTTTTAAAAAGAAATTTATTGGAAAATCCTCTCCTTGATTAATTTAAAGAAAGAATAATATTTGTTTTATTTTATAAACATGATATTAACTCTTGAAAAAGCTAGTATATACAAGGCACAGCTGCTGTGGACATCCATGCTAATGACATTTTGAACATTTATTCTGTTATTTTAATGTGTTTTCAACTAAAAAGTGAGTAATTCTTGAGTGCAAATAATGAATGATATTAAGACAAACATATCTAAATATAAAAACATGACAGAAAACATCTCAATTTTTTTTGTATGCCGAAAGACATAAATTGTCCTCTATTTTGAGAATCACCCATATATATATAAATTTAAATACTTTAATCTGTTTGTGTTATTTGTATATTTATATTTTCTATACTTTTTTCATTGTACAACATTGTTTGTCGATTAAAACGCCCATTTTTTTGAAATATCTTGTATCTTTTAATAAACTCCTTATTAGATTCATCTAATAGTTATATACGTTGTGTATATAGTTTTCTTTTCTTTTCGTAACTTTAACTACTTTAATCTGTTTATTTTATTTTATTTTTATAATTTCTGAGTTTATTTAAATTTTCTATGTGTTTTTTTACATAATTGTGCTTAATTTTATAAGTAATTTATATTGTTGAAAACGCATTTTTTAGCATTTTGTATCACTTTACAGCCCTTCTTTATAATTTTCTTTTAATTGGTCTTTGCCAGATTTTCCAATCAGAAATAAGTCTGTGGCAATTTAACCCTTCGGACTCCAGTGCCTCTTACACAGATTTTATTTGATTAGCACCACTTTTTAAAAAGAACTTTCCTTGAAGTAGACAATTTCAAAAATTCTCTGATTAAATAAGGAAATTTTTATTTTCCTTTATTACTGGTGCCAAAAATAAATTTTGGAAGGAAAGATGATGTCTCCGCAGCGAAGAGAACGGAGTGCCAACGGTTAAAAATATTTACTTTGCATTTGTCATCACAGTAAGAATTAAAAATTTTGCTCAGCTCCACCCCTTATTTAGACTTTTTGTCAATGAGTATTCGCCGTGATGTAAATTTAATCCCACACATATATCCCATTGGATTAGTAAAGCTATTCTACTAGTTAAAGTTCGTTTCACATGTGCAATTTTTAATTGCATATCTGTTTTGAGGTAAAAACAGTGACGAAATAAATTTTTTTTTCAAAACTATAATTAATATCCAAATATTTTAAATAAAATATCCAAAAAAAAATTGACAATTCTGCATTTAACAATACAGCTTATAGATTTTGCTAATTTTTTTTCTTTTTTTTTTTAAAGGCTCAAAAAAGTGGCTGAGAGGCGATTCATTTTCGTTGCATGTTTAGAAGTACTAGAAATTTAAAGAAGAACGAAAAAATATTCCATAATCGCATGAATCTATTACGAGTAGGCGGGACTAGCGAAAACGTGTTACAAAATCACCCATGAGTTACTGGAACTACGCATTTTCTCCTTTTTTTACGAGTAGCCAATTGGAATTATACAGAAGTATCTCTGAGCAAACGAAAACTGTACAACTTACCTTTTTTCTGTGTGTGTGTGGTTTTACCGATAAATAATAATATTTTTACGGAAGACCAAATGCAATGCATAATCCAAACATGGTTACCATTTCGATCTTTAATTCCGAGTTTTTACTGGAAATCCGGAAAGAATATTTCTTATTTTAAAACTGGATATCATTAATCCCTTTACAGTATTACTTGAACATCGCTCGGGTAAAAAAGTTTGTTTTCCTGGTTACTGAAAGCTTTCAGAAATCAAACATTTTTTTAACAATAATTTTTGTTGTATTTGAAGGAAATTTCCCGATTATACAAGTTAGATATTTGAATACAAAAAAGAGTGCGCTTTAATCGTTGTTTTTATTTTATTGCATCCAATAATAATAATATTAAATAAAAGTGTTAAAGCGTTATATAATAGTAAATCTGATTTTTAAAATTTCTATTAGGAATTCAGAATTTCTGTACCAGGAAAGAGCCAAATTCATAAGTTTGGTCCAATGTTGGATATTGCTGGCTCGGATTTTTATCCAGCAGGTTTTTCTCTGTTCCATAGGCATAAAAAAAGCATTAATTTGAAAACCACAGAATATCGCGAATAAGTAATACGAATAAGTTCAGGGGCTCCGCGGTAGAAATTCTTCCCAAAAAGGGCTCCGCGAGTTCAAAAGTTTGGGAACCGCTGCTATAAAGTATTAACTTTAATTTGGTGGTGCCATCTATTATCAACATTCTTAAATGATTATTATTTCTATGTTAGAGGTTTTCAACCTTCTAGACTGTAATCATTTGGAAGTAGAAATTCCGAAAGATAGTTTTCATCTTATGCATTCATAATTTTTCCGTAATTAAATTTAGCTATTTTTTTTTCTACACGAACATGGTGGTAGCTTGGTGATCCGTGGCATCAGCTTGAGAAATTCCAGTCTAAGGAGTTTTTCATTTAACAGGTGAATTGATATTTTTCTACCGTTACACTGTGCATAAGAAAAACAAAATAATTACTATAGAAAAGGGCCAAAAACATTATATATTCAAATACAGAAATTTATATTAAAAAAATTGGTGCAGATTTTTTTTTTGTAATACTGATCATTCCAAGTGAAAATCGAATAAAATATTTTAACAATACGAAATTAGAAATAAAATCTATTGCAGTACAAAAGATGTATTGTGGGTTAGAGGTTCTGCTGTCGAAACTGGTAGGCGGCGGGTGCTGGGTTCAAACCCAATTGCGGTGGTCGACCTAATAGTTCAGAGTTTTCCTCGGTTTTCTTCGAACCTTGGATTTCCTTGTCAAAATACGGGTTAGGTTCCCCTAGAAAGATCCCCACACTAGGTAATTCTACCTCCCCACTCCTTAGGGCCTCTATCCCTCGTGCTGATAATTGCCCGTCACAAATCCAACAATTACAACAAAAGATGAACTAAACAATTTCTCAAATAGAATTCTATTTATTCTTTTTTTATTATAGAAAATATATATAGAATAGATAGTAAAACAACAGTGAGTATTCTCCAATTCTCGGTATAGAGGAAGAATCAAATGTTACTTTTATTATTATATGAATGACCCTTCATTAGATTCAAATACCTTTATGAGTGTTAAAAAACTGTGGAGTCCAAATGTACTATCTCTACAAGGGTTCTGTTCTGCAGAATTCCAAACTATTCCCTTCATGGGATACATCTTTTAGTAGCATTTTCGCTAAGAAAAAGCAACTTTTGATAACAAATATTTAGCATGATTATAATTCTAAGGCAATTTTAAATTTTGTGTTGTTAAAGTTTTTTATTTGGTTTCTTTTGAAAATTTTATTATTCAGATTCAATATTCATATATCTTATAATATTTCATTCTTTTAGAACGTGTGCTGCTTTATCTTGATTCATTTAACGGTGTGCAAGCATCTTTTTTCAAATAATAATAATAATAATAATAAAACTTTTACAACAGAAAAAATTAGTGATTCCTATTGATACATATTGATAATAGATAGCAGCACCAAACTAAACTTTTTACTTTAATGCCATATGAAACAAAATTATCGAAGAAAATTATTTCTGACGGTGAATATTCCCACCATTCCTCTTTAATAATTAAAATAGAGAAGTCATGGGCCAATTTGTACAAAATTTCCTTTAAATTGCCGTTATTATTAACTTTTATTTTTTGAAACGCTGTACTTCGTTGTTTAACTGATTTTACAGAACAACTTTGAATTACTGTCAATTCTATTCTGTCTATGACATCATGACATCGCGTTGCTTACGGAGTGCCAACACAATGTGGGTCCATTGCGCGTAACCTCCAACTAAAAATGGAAAGTAGAACAAAAAAAAAAAAATTTCGAAACAAAGCACGGTCAAAAAGTATAATTTAGAGTCTCTGGTGGAAATCCTAAGATTATTCCAGAGCTGGAAGCACGAGGTTAAATATAACCTCCGAAAAAAGGGCGCATACAGCAGCCAAACGACTGTGGTTGCTCCATACTTCGATGTCATTTCACCGACTGGCGTCGGCAAAGATCGGAGAATGTAAAGGCAGTATGGTACCAAGAAGCACAGAAAAGACATAGCATAAGGTATCCCAGCCCACGACTAACTCTAAGAACCAAAAAAGGGGACCACATAGCTCACTAATTTTGAGTGACAATCACCTGAAACCCGTTCACCTTCGAAGTTTCCCATCGGCTAACATAGCGGCACAGGTCCCCCGCTATACTGGCATATGTTACCGGCCGCCTGGACCGCACTACCAAACGAAGTTCCTGTACACACTACGCTCGCGCAGGTCCACAACTCCAGTAAACAAGTTTTTCGGTTCATGCTTGGTCTAAAAGAGGGTCAAGTTAAATTTAGAAAATTAAAAAAAAAAAAAAAAAAAACTAATTGTTGAATTAAGCTGAAAACTGTGAAGTGAAATTTTGCGACCATTGCCGGCGGCGAGTTCCTCATACACCAGCGGTCGAGGGTAGAATGAGCCAAAAGGGGAAGAAAAGGTCTTAAATAGCCGAGGTACAGTGAGCGAGCACCTCTTGGCCAATAGGAGAATGAGGAAGGCGTGGCCTATCCTCAAAGATGGAAATGACTTCTACAAAAACTAAGAAATCTAAAATTTAGAAAAAGATAGAGTACCCAATTACAATTTACAAATAAAATTTATAGGAAAGTAAAGGGAAGTCGAAACAATAAAACAAGTAATAAAATTAAAAATACAATTAATTAGAAAAGCTGAAAAACGCGACTGTATAAAACTACAGAATGCTGCATGACGTCAGGGGTGAATCCAATTCTAAATGAAAATTTCTTTCTATCTAGGGGAAATAGAAATTTTCCCCGGGAATTCTGCTTTAAGTGACTCTGCTTTAAGTAAGGATTCCTTCTGGGTGTTTTAGAACATGCGATGAAGTTATCATCCCGTGAAAGAATAGCTAGGGGCCGTTTCTGGTTTTTCCCATCTGTTCCGTCATAACGCCTAATGGCATTTAAAGCAGGATTCCGCACGGCAGGGACTGACCTATGAAACTTCATTGTAAGTTTCTTGATTTCAGCAAAAATCGGTTTAATTTTAAGGTCACGATGAATGACAACATTGCGGACATAACGGGTTGCTTTGGTAAACCTACGAAGAAGTTTATTTTGAAAGGTTTGAATTTTTTCAAGTGTGGTTTTGACCGTACTTCCATAAACAACGGAACCATAAGTTATGATCGGTCTGACCATGGATTTATATAGTAACAATTTATTTTTCATTGACAGAAGGCTGTTCCAAGCCAAGAGGGGATTAAAGGACCCCACGGCGCGGTTTGCTTGATCCAGAGTTTCTGAGATGTGCTTGCACCATGGTAATTTAGAATCCAGGTGAATACCCAGGTACTTATAATCTGACTTCCAGGGAATTGGTTCGTCATTCAGTTTAAAATTTAAATTAGCGATAGGGTTTGAACGTTGGTTGGTGAAAAGAATGGCGGCACTTTTGGCACTATTTACTTTAATTTTCTATTTTTAAACCAAGCCGAAAGGATATTAAGATAATTTAGAAGTTTAGAGAACACTTTTTGTGCTTGTTTGTGTTTGAAAAGCATGGCTCTGTCATCGGCGAAAATCGCTAAGTCGATGTCAGATTCTTTAGAAATGTCGTTATAAAGACATTAAAAAGAGTGGGACAGCTTAGAGAACCTCGAGGGACAGAGCTAGCAATTTGTTTAGGGTTAGAGTCAGGGCTCGAAAAATCTACATGACCGACATCAGTGTTGTTAGACGGCGACTTTTTAAAAATTCAGATTGGCACCACTTCTTTGGATTGGTAAAATTACTTGTCGTTTAATGACATATTAATCAAAAGGAATTTTATCCTTTAATAAAAGTGGTGCCAATCAAATTTTTAAAAAGTCGCCGTCTAACAACACTGATGTCGGGCATGTAGATTTTTCGAGCCCTGGTTAGAGTAAGAACTTCCTACTCTAACAGAGAAGGATCTATTTTAAAAGTAGTCTGCATAGATTTTAATTAGTTGAGCCGGAACTCTTAGTTTGATTAGTTTAAAAAGAAGAGCGATATGCCAGACTTTATCAAAAGCCTTTTGAATATCCAGAAATATTGCTCCCGTCACCCCGTCGGACGTGAAACCGTCATGAATGAGTTCAGAAACTCTCCATATCTGATGGGTTGTTGAGTGACGCACTCGAAAACCGAATTGCTCCGGAATCAGCACATCATGAGAGTTCAAGAACTCCTTCAGGCGGTTGACGAGAACATATTCATAAACTTTAGATAGACAAGAGCGCAAAGAGATATGTCGAAAGCTGGTTGGGGCGTGGTTGTCCTCCGCTCCCCTTTTCAGTAGGGGAACGACAATAGCCTTTTTCCAGCAATCAGGAAAAATATTTAAAGTCATCATGCAATTAATTAATAGAACAATATAAAGAATAAATTTGTTAGGTATGTTAATAAGCATATTGTTAGAGATACGGTTCTCACCCGGAAACTTATTCTTTTTTAAGCCTGAAATGTACTCCCGGACTTAGCTAAATGTATAGAGTATATTAGCTAAATGTATAGAGCAACTTTTGTGAAAGTCTCAAAATCATAGCTTGAAAATTCTGAAAGTAATTGTCTATACCAGCGGTTCCCAATCTATGGGTCGCGGTACAATCAAGGTTTGTCATCAAAAAATATTTTTCATTTCATCTTTTGGGTAAACTGAGCTTTAACCCACTTCTTGGTTACTTTTTTTTGACGCGCGATGACTGCGCAGTGCCTTGTTTTCTTTTCCATTTATGTGCCGCTCTTCTTGGCAACCCTCGGAGATTCGGAGGGTTTTCGCTCCTCGGCTTGCTCCGGTCGTTCTTTCTTTTCTAGTTTTCTTATTGGACGAGAGAGGAGAAACATTTAAAAGTTTGAATTCCGCGCCTTGAAATTAATTAAATTTCTTGTGTCTCATTAGAGGCCGTTGGATTTCGTAGAGTGCAACATCGAGAGAATAAATTTTTTGGGGGAATATACGAGTGATTTTTTTTAATTAGAAACCTTTGTTTTGTATTTAAAATGAAGTATTTTCTACACTTCTATTGTTTTTTGAATGTAGAGACCGTGCTTTGTATTTAAAAGTAAGTGTTTTAGGCCTTTCTTTAGTACTTTAGATGTTTTGAATCTTTATGTTATTTAGTTTCATATTAAATATAAAAGAAAGACATTATTTGACTTCAAAGCTTAGTATATTTCTTTAGAAAATCTATTATTGATTTCTTTTTTTATTTAAAAAAACGCAGGTTTTGTTTTTAAAAGAAGGTATGTGTACAATTTCTTTGTTTCTTGAACGGAATTGTTTTGATTGTTTTGATGTTATACATGTTTTAAGAAAATTTATAACCGGGGGTAAAAAAAATCTTTCAGGTGGGGCTCCGCCCCCCCTGAGAAAGATTTTTTTCCTAAAAGATTTGTAAACTAAATTTTTGGTTATGATCATCCGAATTTGGAATCTTTAATTTTAAGAAATAATTTCATAGGTAAATGAGGTATATTTTTTAATTTTTTGTGTTATGCATGCTCTTTACATCATAATTTTTGCAATATTTTAAGATTCAGTAGTTTCAAAATGTTTTTTTCCTTTATTTTTACTGTAGCAATCTTCCAAAATCCGTTAAAAACCTAGTTTGTTTGTAAGTGGTTTGTTTGCTTTTTATTTATGTTGATTTCACAATTTTTGAATTTTCTATGTTTTAAAATATGTATTTTCGGTTTGTTTTTGTCGCCACTTTGAATTGCTGCCTTTTGCGTAGTGTCTCCTGGTTTTAAATCCCGCTCCCGGAGACAAAACGCAAAAGCGCGCCAATGTGGCGATATTTTGGAAACGCGCCAAGAAGGAGGTTAAAACTCAGTCGCGCCCATCTTTTTAAAAAGGTATGACAGTTTCAACAGAAAATAACATTTCAAGGAGAAATCCTTAACTTCCTTCTAGATTAATATACAAACAGAATATCCAAAAATATTTAAATCAGCTTTAAGATCCTTGATGAAATTCAATATTTCGTGCTTATGAGAACATGCTTTTTCTATTTTGCTGTTTTTGAAAGACAAATACTGAGATAAACTACCGTGTAATGCATGTTCCCATATTTGTAAACACCATTATCAGAAATCTCATTGATTATAAAATTAAGTTTTCATAATAATTAAGCATATTTTTAATTATTTTTATAGTCCATACATTGATCATTCTTTTAAACAAATTGAGATTACTAATTCGTGTTTTTGTTGACCACGTATCTTCCGTTCAAAAATTTGCGTTTTTCGTAGGATAGGATAGCTGAGGGTATAGAGAGCGTACAAAAGTTGCTATACTGATATGCAATTTTTATCTTGGGTGGAACGCGAAATTTTTTTTTACCGAAAGGTGGGTCACGGAAATTTTTTTCACTAAAAGATGGGTCGCATACCAAGAAAGTTTGGGAACCGCTGGTCTATACAATAAGCCCCAAAATAATTTACCCAAATGTAGTAATACGTCCTATATTGTGTATTCTATATTGACACTAATCAATGAATATATGGATACAACACTTCTTGTTTTTGCTTTATTTTGGGAATAACGGATTTTTAACTTATTCTATTGACGATTATTTTCAGAATTTTCAGGCTATGATTTTGCGACTTTCTCAAAAGTTACTCTATACATTTAGCTAACAGAATATGCTAATGAAATTTTGATATCGTTGACGCATGCGCAGTGAAACATTATTTAATAAATCTACTCACTTTTCATATAATTTTTATTATTTTTTAATTCTGATTCTCATTACAGGATATTATGTGCAATGTTGTTTGTCATATTTTCTGAAAAGAATATTATTTTACATTGAGAACTCTGCAAATTATAAGTAAAAATCTTGGAAAAATTTGCGACTGTTTTTATAAAAACCTTCATTTTTGTACGTCTATACACGCTATAGACATAAAAATGAACACAGTTTATTACAATAAGTTACTTAATGATAATCTATAGTTTGAGCGCTTTTGCTACATTAGTTTTGACAGGGTTGTCCAAAAGATATTTATTCTTTTTTAATTTGTTGACGGTCTCCTATAAAGTTTCGGGGAAAAAAAATCTTCACGGAAACGTGTGACCTGTACTATTATATTTATGCATTAAGAGTTTCGGGATATTCCTCATTATTTTTCTAGATATTTAACAAAATGTCTAAAATCGTAAGTGGACGGTCATCAAAGGCCATGTAGTGCATTTCGCGGCAAATGGAAGGTAATGTTTCGTGGCAAATGCAAGGCCTATTGATTAAGAAAACACGTTTGATTTAAATAACTCCCACCAGTAAATTTAAGTAGAACAAGTTTTATGATAAAAACTGGCAAACAATCGAGTACAAATTTACGATTCCTACATCACTCACGAGAGCCATCCTTCGTGGATGGCTGTAAACAAAGAAAGTAGAGTGGTACAAGAACCTCAGTTTCGAAAACACGTAACTATGCCATTTGGTGGCACCTTTGTAATCCTGTGCTACCATGCATAGTAGGAAAGCAAACATTACAGGATGAAGCATGAAGCAGTGCGCGCGCCAAGGACGAAAGATATGTTTCCGTTGATATGCGCGCGCAGACGCCGTGTTCTTCCTCCGATCAAGAACTTCATTCAACACTTGCTTGTTTTGGTGGCATGGGTCAGCCATCCTGCTGGCTCGTAAAAGAAATGGATATTTTTAAACATTTTCAGCTTTTTAAAACAGGGTAGGTGATAGATGCTTATGTATATGTTATTTATTTAAATGTTCCCATAAATTTCCATTTTAATTTAAAGAATATTATCGCACTATTGTGTAGTTAAAATGTAAATTATGGTCTATATTATTAATACATTATCATTACGTATTTTTATATTAGTATGCATTGTGAAGAGTCAATTTTTCTGAGATTAGATCTGATCTTGTGAAAGATAGATCGCTGATAATGTACAATAATGTAATAATATAACAATGCAATAGTATTATTATTCTTTAATTATTATAGTAGTAATATATAGAATAGCATTATATAATACAGTATTATTTAGTATAGTTGTATTGTATAAAATAGCATTATTATTATTATTATTATTATTATTATTATTATTATTATTATTATTATTCTGATTTTTCTGATCTTGTGAAAGACAGATCGCTGATAATGTGCAATAATTTAATATAATGTAACAACGCAATAATATTATTCTTTAATTATTATAATAGTATTATATAGTATAATAATATTGTATAGAATATTATTAATATTCTTTTTTATTACAAATAAAAATAATGATTTTATCACAGTTTTTTAAAATACAAATGGAAACTTGTGTTAATATTTAAATTACATATAAATGCATAAAAATCTGTCGCTTACATTTTAAAATGAGGAGGATGAAAAATCATATATTGTTAACGTCCTCACAATTTGAGTGAAAATGATTAATTGCAAAGAATTCATTGCTATCCCAAATGGAAAAAAAAACTTGAACGAAACAAAAACATTTTTTTATTCCATTTACAAATGAATTAAAACGATGTCTCAAAAGAAAACAATAGTTTTCAATTGTTAAATATTTTTCTTTCCTTTAAGAGAATAACATCAGTCCTTTCATATCTATACATACATTTCTCCTTAATGAAACAAAAAATAATAAACACTCATTAAATAATAATAATAATACAATATATATATACTTTTATTACTAAGATAAAAAAAAATAATATTGTTCTTGAATCACTAACTTATAAGTCTGAAAACAAGCAGGAATGTGAAAATACTATAAGATCGAAATGCGCGGGTCTCCCCCCCTTCCCCCATCACGTGCTCGTCGCTGTGCTTTATCCCTGTAAAGTTTCTTTTCTAGCACTGCTCAAAGTAGCGTAGGTTACGTAGCGGTGAGATAAGTCTGCGTTTACATTGGGCCAATGAGAGCTTTCTATCTTTTTCCCTCTCTAAGATCTTTGCTGTAAATAAGAAAATAATGTAGTTCATTTCTACGGCAGCATGATTGGTGTTTCACCAGTGGTCGGGAGGTTCTGAACTCTCAAATGCTATTCGGTAGGTGCTGGGTTCGAACTCAGTCGCGGCCGTCGGCCTAACTGTTCTGTGTTTTCGTGGTTTTCTTCGAACTTTGCGTAAATACGGGTAAGGTTCTCTTAGAAAGACCCCCATGAAGGGCATTCCCCCCCTGGGCCCATCTGTCTCGAATAGATAGTCGGCCAATGCAAAATAAATCATATCTACCACAGCAATCGCGCATTTTCATGATTGTAGAATTTAGAGTACTAGTACTAGGAGAACAGGGAAGACAGGTTTTTCCAAACAGAAATAAATCGGCGCTAAATCGTACAATGCTTAGGGATAAACAAACTGAAGCTCCTCCCATATGAATAAGTGAGCGTCATGGATTGGCGAATACTTTAAAAATACACATGAATACGTAAAGTAAGGCTTTTTTAATTAATTTGAAATTTCTTTTTGCTTCAGTCTTACACATTAATTATTAAATATGTGTTTTCTATTAATGCATGACATCATAAATTAGTAAATCTCAAATAATTTTTTTAAAGGAAAAAGGAAAGAAAAGAAAGCAATAACAAAAAACTAAATCATGCTAATACTAACAGATGGTTAGTCTTAAGTCAAGGTAAAATGTAAAGTTTTTTTTTTCTTTCAAGTGTTTAGCGGGCAACTTTTTATGCATACATATTGCAGTAGATGTATACAAATATACTTAAATATAACTTCAAAATAAAACATATAAATGAAATAGTTGATATTAAAGTATATTTCCTCTCTCTCTCTCTCTCTTTTTTAACTTTATACAATTTTCATACAAATACTAACTTATGATTTCCTATCATAAAATGAAAATTTCACGGGTACTAACAGAAATCATATTATTAACATTATTAATGTTTCAAGAATATCATGAAAAATGTTTTCAATGGAATACTAAAAAGAACTAGTTGGATGTGTCAATCCCAAACTTTCTTCTATCTGATAAGTACATTTTAATAATAATAAAAAAAAAAAAAAAAAAAAAAACGTGGTGACCCCAAACTTACCCATTATCGAATTTCCCCGAACATTTGACCTAGCCTAATGAGATTCTGGTATCCGAAAAGCCTAAAACGCAAAATTTAATTAATATTCTGAGAAAATGAGTTAGTAGTGCCTCATGTTGGGTAATTTATACTAAAACCTAATAAGCATCTACTTATGTCAAGACCTAAATGAATCTGAAATTTGATGGAATTTCGTCCATTAGTTCTTGAGATATAGTTATAACCAAAAATTTGCAAAACGTAGCACAGCAACACCATATCTTGACAATTTATGCCAAAATGTAAGAAAGCGTCTAATTATGTTATGGTGTAAAAGAATATGAAGTTTGATGAAATTCTATGCATTAGTTCTTGAGATATAGCTAGTTTAAAAAAACCGAGTAAAATATAGCACAGCAGCACCATCAGTTGAAAAGATTTATAACAAAACGTAATCATCGTGTAATTATGTTATATGTCATTTTATAAAAAAAATCTGAAGTTTGATGAAATTCTGTGCGTTGGTTGTTGAGATATAGCTATCGGAAAAATCGTGCAAAATGCAGCATAGCTGCACCACCTGTTGCAAGGTTAATACCAAAATGTAATCAGCGTGTAATTATGTTATATATTCTAGTGTGACAGAATCTAAAATTTGATGAAGTTCTCTGCATTAGTTCTTGAGATATAGCTGTCGCAAAAATCGTGCAAAATGTAGCATAGCAGCGCCACCTATTTGGTAGTTCACACCAAAACCTTATCAGCGGCTATGTATCTCAAGGTATCGCGGAATCTGAAGTTTGGTGAAATTCTGTGCATTAGTTCTTGAGATATAGCTATCATGAAAATCATGAAAAACGTAGCATAGCAGCGCCACCTGCTGGCCAATTTACACCAAAACCTAATTAGCGTCTATGTATATCAAGGGGTCACAGAATCTGAAGTTTGGTGAAATTCTGTGCATTAGTTCTTGAGATATAGCAATCTTGAAAATCATGAAAAACGTAGTATAGCAGCGCCACCTGCAGGCCAATTTTCACCAAAAACCAATAGGCACTAATTCATATCAAGGTCTAACTGAATATAAAATTTTTTTAAATTTTGAGCATTAGTTCTTGAGATAGAGCGGCCACAAATTTTTTGTCACATACAGACATATAGACATACATGCAGACAGACAGACAGACAGACTCACAGACAGACATTTTCTAAAAATAGTCAAAACGTGTTCAGGACCTTCTAAAACGTATAAATCCGTCGAAAACCGGAAGTCGAAAATTTTCATGAATCCAATACTTTCTTCTTGTAAAGATAGAAGAAAGTAAAAAAGAAATGTTGAATTAATTTGAATTTAACTAAATTTAACGAAAACCTTTCTACTACTTTGTTAAGTCCAAATGTAAGAACATGTGTATATTTTTTATGTAACACGTTCTTAAATAGTTATTTATATATATAAAAAAAATAAGTTAAATTAATTGTGCATCTTTGTTGTTTTTTTACATTAAAAAAATCATCTACATAATTAATTAAGATTTGGATAAAAGCATTTGAAAGTAACTGATAACTAAAATTATTAGAAATTATTTGCTATAATTAATTTTTTTTCTCCATTTCTTTTTCATTAAATTCAAATATAAATTCAAAATATAATAAAATTCTAGGGGTTTCTTTTAAAATAAATTTTTCTTGAAAAAGTAAAAAGTAAAATAAAGCTCTTCTTTGAATTCTTAAATAATAACAATAATTAAATATGGATTTATCTGTGACGAACGAAACATTTTTCAATTTACTGCATGACATCATAAACTAGTACAGTCGAACCCCGTTATAACGAGCTTTAAGAGACCGAAGTTTTTGTTCGCTATATCTGGTGGTTCGCTATATCCGAACCGTTAAAAGATATTAGCGTTAACAAAATATGTATATAATTACTTGATACCTATATGTTCAATAACGATGTATTAAAAAGAATACATAAAATCTGTTAGATATGATCATTAATGAATTAAATTGACTAAAATTGATTTCATTAAACTGACACATTACTAAATAAATTAACAAAAAATTAAGACAAATAGAAATGCAGTACAGGGCCGATTATTCAAGCAAGTTGAGACCGACTCTAGTTCGGAAAAATGTTAGGATAAGTGAGCAGAAGGAATGATCCAGACTATACATCTTCACATTTTATCCAGGCTTAGGATGACTAACACTAATTATTGGCGTGTTAAAAATTCTTTCATTTTCATTTTTGTTTATCTATATATCTATCTATTTATTATTATTATTATTATTATTTACTTTTTTATCATTTTTTTTTACCATCTTCTGAATTCCAGAGATTATGATATAAGGAAAAAAAGCTCATGATTATTGTTTGCTTTAAAGAAGACGTTCTTTTTAATGCTGCTATACATTGAATTATCTTTAAATACATTAACTAAACAAGTTAATCTTAAATGCGTTACTAAACAGCTATGATAGGAGAAATTAAAAATAATTGACGAGTGAGCGTAATCACACCTGCGGAATCGCTACCATAAAAGAGAAAGAATGCAGTTCTTACTACTGTTTAATAAAAAGATTTACCGTTAATTTGCACTATGTTTCACTAGCTGGCATGCATTTTCTTATAAAATTAGAGTCGAAATTCAGTTTTCACAACAGCGGAAAAGTAAAAAGAGAAGAATAAATGATGGTCGTCTAGTAAAAATGTTCGTTATAATCGATTCTTAAGATTTCGGAGGTTCGCTATAAATGGATAAAATTGCATTAAATACAAGAAAACGGCGGGACCAACATTTTCGTTCCTTACAGGGTGGCGAGTGATCTAGGGAAACCGGGAAAAACTAAGTCAAGAAAAGAGAAAGCTATCAGCATTTTCTTACAGAAAATATTTCAAATAATATAAAGAGATTATATAAACTGAATTTATATTTAACAAATACTGGTATTTATCATCTATATTGACTGTGTTTTATCTAGCCACTCGCCACCTTGGTTATACAGGAAGTTCGTTATAAACCAGGTTCGCTATAACGAGGTTCGACTGTAAATCTGAAATAAATTTCTTTTAAGTAAAAAAATAAACAAATCGTAAATGAATAGAACATTCTAATATTAGTAGAAGCTAATCCTGAGTCAAGATGCAAAATGTAATTTCAATGTTAAAAAACATATGTTAAATATTTGGTATTAAATTATATCCCCCCCTCCCTATTTTTTTTATTTTTATTAATTTTAGTTTAAAGAAATTTCTTATAAAATTAGAGAATAATTACTTGTTTTAATATTTAATGTAATTTTAAATTTACTAGTTTATGATGTCATTTCGTAAAATGAAAGTGTTATGGATAGCCACCGAAAGAACATATTAAAATTTTTATTATTTTAGGAATACAATGAAAAATGTTTTCAATTCATTGAAGGAAAAGCAAAATTAATTTAAAAAGCACTGCACGACGTATTTTTAAACAATTAACCAGTAGATGCACTCGTTTCTATTGTGGCCGGAGTCTACAGTTTGCTTACACTTTAAGGACTCTGTGATTTAGTGCAGACCGTTACCGTTTCGCCCACTTTTATTTTCATTTTAAGTACAACTATCGGTTCCATAATTTATGACTGAAACCGATTATATGAAACATCTCTTCTAATTATTAATTGAACCAATGAACCAATGCAGATGATTAGAAGTGCCTACTGGAGCCGTCATGCTTTAGTTTACCTTCCATCGAAGTCGATGAGTCGAATGTCTGAAGGCACAGATGGTATGCAAGAAAAGATGGAATTTCAAGAAATTCCGGAGCATTGGGATGGTCGATCAGAGGTCTGCACGGGCCAGGCCTCGGTCCGAAGCCGGATTCGGGCCGATTTTCGTTAACGGCATTCGGGCCGGGCCGGCCTCGGGCCTTAATTTTTCTCCTGGAGTATCGGGCCGGGCCGAGTCTAACTTATTTTTTGCGTACGAAGCCGAGACTAATTTTGTTCTTCCTAGTCTTCAAGGAACTAAATAATCAGGTCCTGTTGAATCATCCCGTATGAAAATCCTTTTCTCGACGTGGAAAAGTCTGTTCATAAATCAGTAAAGTTTGGCTTGGTCCAAAATTTTTTGCAAAATAGACATATACTTTTAAGTCGTCATTATTCTACAACTAAACATTAGAATTTATTCCTTTTAAAGAATCGTAGATCACTAGGCGTCTTAAAATAAAATTTAACACATAAAAAAAAAAAACAAAAAAAAAACAAAAAAAAAAAAAAACATGATTTTGACGGAATTTTTGTTTAAACTGAAAACTGCAATTTTCTTTTAAACTGTTCATTCATGCAAAATGAATACAACAATAGGCGAAAATATATATATATTAAACATTTACATCTGCTAAGAAGGAAACGTATTTTTTTTTTTTTCAGTGTCTTAGAAGATTTTTTTTTTACCATGTACCATTTTTTAGATTTTTTTTATGTATTAATAATACTAATGATAACTGAAACATTTACATACAACAAAGGTTCATTAAAAGCGTAAATATCGCAGCCTATGGCATTTCTGCATAAATAGAGATTATAAACATGGAAGAAAAAAAAAAGATAAGTTTTTTTGGTCTGAACTCTTCCGTTAGAGTAGAGATCAATGTACTGTAGAAATTCACCCGAGCCGGGCCGAAGCCAGGTCAATATTTTTTCGTTCGGGCCGGGCCAAAATTTTAACTTTCGGCCCGTGCAGACCTCTATGATCGATTGAGTCTTACAAGGGCACCACCAAACATGGTGCTCACAGATTTTGATGATTTCAAAGTATGTTGTAGGGGTCACACCACTAATTATTCAGCTGAAAGGGTTTTTTCAAATGGGCCTTAGTTTTTGAGAAATTGGGGATCAAAGTTTAGCGCTAATTTCAAATAGCCGTTTGTATTGCAAACAGATTGTGGCTGGGTGGCGGTTTTACCACTTTCTTGGTTTTACTACTGGAATTTTTACCATAGATCACAGGAATTGTTAAAAAAAAAGGAAGAAAGTATATTTCGGACTAAACATTCTCCATTGTTGATAAGGATTTCTATCTGCCTCCAAGGAAGCACCTTTCCCGAACGGAAGAAGGGTGCAACAGAGTTTTTTTTAATCGTTGAATGCATTATGTAACATAAAGCTATTGTAAAATACTTTTTAATAATGACTACTTCTTTTAAGTGTTATTTGGTATAATTTTTTTTCACATGCAAAGTGGTATTTTATTGTCTTTTCTTAATTTGAATCATAAATGTATGCAAAATAAAATTTTAGCCAGTTTTGTATATCACTTCGAACTAAAAAATCAAATTTTAAAGGTGAAAAAATACTTTGATAACGATATTATTACTGGGGGGAGAGGAGGATGTCCAAAATTACCAAAAAGTTGATAACGTTATTTTTACACATCCCCATATCTTGCATATACATGGTGTGCGTATCTCTCGCATGTATATATGACTAGATAATGAAGTTGCTTTTAGTGCAATATCAGTGAGCATTTCGCCATCAGAAGAATATTTGCAGTTGTAGTCCGATTCAATAGTCCGATTGAAAGTATAGGGTTAGCCAGAAATAAGCTGCCTACTTCTGAGGGTTCTAGAACGCATTTTATTGGTGCAAATGAGAGGAAATTTAAATTACACATAACTCAAACGATGCTCTTGACATTTATTGTTTTTGAAAAATTACAAAACTTAAAAATACAAAAATTCGCCGATAGGACGCGCTGTAATACATACAAATCACTTAATCCACTTTATAAATAATCAATAGCATTAAAAAGATGAAACTGGTGATTAAAAATACAAAATCTGGCATAAGATTGTTTGTACAGTGGAATACGGTTCATCCGATATTCGGGAGATAGTTTGCATACTCACACTACCATGCGGAGACTACTAGAAATAAGTTTCCCACTTCAGTGGGCTTGAGGAATTTGGTCAGTGAGTCTCCGCATGGCAGTGTGAGCCCCTATCGTCGTATTTTATTATTTTAAATTTTTGTAATATTTTTTAGCGCACCATTTGAATTATCTGTAGTTCAAATTTAATCTCATTTAAACCAATAGAACACATTCTAATGGCGTTTGAAGTGGGCAATTTGTTTCTTGCCAACCCTGTATATCTGAAAGAAATTTCCAAACTTTTAGTTGTAGAAAACTAAAAACAGTTCATAAAAACGTTAAAAGATATTTTTAGATTTTTTTTAAAGTTTATATATTTTTCTATTTTGTTTTATAAAAATACAATTTTTTAAAAATAAAAATAACATGTTATTTGCTTTATTATTCATGTGTACCGTACATAAATCATGCAATATCGTCCTTTATATTGTATCAAAATCTACCAGTCTGGTACACACGCATCCCGAGTAAATATATACGTTATTACAGACCATATGTATTCAGACGATAAAAATCTTAGTAAAAATTTTTTTCAACGTATTCCCTACGGTAATCAAAACTATCGCTTCGAAAATCTCTTCATAAAATAATCAAACTGAAAATTATTTTCTTTTCTTTATTTCTTTATTAATTTTTAGCATAATATATTGTCATGTGACCTATTTAAAGCAAGAAAAGTTATGACAGTCTTATCTTTAAAATATAAGACGTTTTCAAGCAAAAGCTGTGAATAGAATGTCAGCCAAGTAGAACGAAGCATATGGCATTCATACGCACGAAGACAATTTCGTGACCGACTTTAAGCTTAAAGTCACAGCTTTTCTTCGTGTGCATTACAAAAGAAAAATGTACGAAAAAACATGCGTTAAGCATAGATTATGAAGCACTTTCCAACGTTTCATAAAATCTTTAACAAAACTTCGTTATTTAGGCAAATAAGGATATAAAGTCAAATATAGTCAAAAATATATTCCAGTAATACTGAAACAGCCCTGTTTTTGATCTGTCAGCTAATATACATACTATATAATGGGAAAATTTAGTTTAGCAAAAAAAGGGCTATTAGCTTAAAATTTCTCTTTCAGCAATTTATACTAATCATTGTGCGCGCGGCAGCGCGCTACAATAATATGATTGAGCGATGGTGCACACGGATTTTTCAATTTTTCTTTTTGCAATAACTAACTAAATACTTATCCAATTTTGATGATTTTTTTTTTTTAATGTTCGTCTGACCAAGAAGCACAACATAGCACAAAAATTATTTTTTTTATGGCATACTGTAGGTGTACTGTAGAGTATTCTGAAAATCGGACAAAAATTTTGTGTCACAGCACTTTTCTCGAAAACTACTAAAGATAAAAACTTAATTTTTTTTTTTAAAACAAAAGACAAACTTTTTATCCCGGGGTAGTCATCGAGAAAACGTTATTTCGCTGGGCGGTTTTTCTGAAATTGCGTATTTTCCAAACTTGGTCATAAATGGGTATATCTAACGTTCTATTGCAGATAGAATGTTGCGGTAAAGTTTATTTTAAAGATTTTGCGATGCTAATTAATCCTGCAAAAATTCATAGCTTTACGTTAAATAGTTTTTTTACAAGATGAAATAAAAGAATGGCAGTCATCAATCTAAGGTACTTGTGATCATCGGAGAGAAAAACCAGTTACACCATTCGATTAAGCATAAAAAAATACAGAATACTTTTTTTTCTTTTATTTTTAACTTAATTTTTTAACGAATTATGAATTTTTTTGAAATTTTCGACATGCTGATTTTTGTCATTTTTTAACACTAGAACGCCTGGATGGAGTCGATTCGACTCCAATCATGTAACTAAATTTCAATTCGAACCAGAAAAATTTTCTTGAAATAATTTAAATCTAATCCACGCAAATTTACGTAAATAATTTTGTATAAAAATTCTGGTGAGAAATATTATTTTCAAACTTGAGTAGAATTTCCGGGCGTTCTAGTGTTAATGAATCATTTACTGAATAATTAGGCACGGTGTCTAGCCCTGGTGGCTGTTAAATTTGATTTTTAATTTTAAATTAGGCAATTTTTTGCACCATACCAAATTTATATTTTATCCATTTTTTTCATTTATTTATATTTTGTTTTTAGCACAATGGCATCAATGGCAAAAATGCCTGGCATACCTGTCAAATATTGGGGCCCTGTACTTTAACAAAGTGTATTTACTATAAGTATATACCGTATTTATTTTAATAGAATGCGCCCTCTAATAGAGCGCGTCTTCTAATAAAGTGCGCACCTTGGTGCTGATTGAAAAAATAAATATACGGAAACGATATAGTAGATAAGTAGAAAACGATTACTTAAATGCATTATCGAGGATTCTCATCGATCAAAATAGAGATATTCTATCAAAGCGATGGAGTGGCGATGCAGCAAAAGTTTCAAATTTTGAACAATGTACCACTCCTGTAAACTATAGCGCCAAGGATATGCACACTGTTAAAAATCTGCTGCATTTTGCTGCAACGCACTCCCCTGCTTGTATAGAAAACGGTTACTTGGCCGTGAAATGGCGCTTTCTCATTGGTTGGAATAGAGATATTATATACAAGTGGTGGAGGGCGTTGCAGCAAAATGCAGCAGATTTTTAACAGTGCACTGTTAAAAATTTGACCCATTTGTTGCAGAGTCACTCCACAGCTTTTATAGAATGTCTCTTTATGGCCAATGAGAATGCTCCATAACACAGTAAAGCAATCGTTTCCTATAAAAGCGGTGGAGTACGTTTTTAATAAGTCCGTAATAAATACGGATTAAGAAAACAAAGAAGCATGGTTTTTGTATCAAACTTTACTCTTGCATAAAAAAAGTTCCTGTTTTTGGCAAAAATAATGGATATTTGAATGAAAAATCTATTCTTTGAAAGGATTTATTATTTTATTCACTTTAGTAAAAAACTAATTTTTTTTTTTTTTTTTTTTTTTTTGAAAACCACCGTACAATTTTGGTATAGAAAAACCTGTTTAAAATTTTTTTTTTTTTAATTTGTAACACCAGAGTATTAGAGTATGTAGCATTTTTTAATTTCAATACAAATAAGATTTTGTTTTCTATATATAAAATACAAAACAAGTTGTGCAGTATCCCTATGGAATATGGAAAAATAGAAGGACTAGTGAAAAATGCTCCAAGGAGCAGTGCAAAAGCAGAATATGATTTTAATTGAGCATTAAAAAGTAATGGACAAGTGCTTCTGTTAATTACTGAGCATGAGGAAGGATAAGGGATACCTTCTTGGCTACAACTCACTTCAATGCCAACTTTGAAAAAATCATATTTGCGCTTTTTTCGTGAAAACAAATCAGTCGCAGTTACTATAAAAATGTATAGTGTAAAGACGTAACCATTAAAGATGCAGCTTAATTAGACATAAATGTAAAGGAAGGCGACACAATGCCAGATACCTAGTTCCTGCAGGTATCACATTCATGCACTGCCACCAAGCATACCCTATGTGTATAATTGCACAAAAAATTGATTTGTAGTATAGTGCAGAGTGAACAGTGCAGTTAACATCAGAGATGTAGTACAGGCTATTCGCCGCACACCTTCTGGACTTTTTAATAGAACACCATATACCCTCTGTTTTTCAAGAAAGCTTATAGTATACACATTCTAGAATATCCCTCTGCTTAGAGCATATATCTTATGTTATTTTTATGACTACACCCCTGGTTAACATCAAAAGCACGGTGGAAAATTCTACTAAAGAACCGCAAATTTCTTTTATATGGAAAAAGCGCAAATATGATTTTTTCAAAGTTGGCATTGAAGTGAGTTGTAGCCAAGAAGGCATCCCTTATCCTTCCTCATGCTCAGTAATTAACAGAAGCACTTGTCCATTACTTTTTAATGCTCAATTAAAATCATATTCTGCTTTTGCACTGCTCCTTGGAGCATTTTTCACTAGTAGATGGAAAATACTTGAATACTTTGTTCAGCCTTGTAGTTTGCCAGGTACCTTTATTACAAATCAGTGTTAAGATACAATTTATTTTAAACTAAAACACTCTTAAAACAACTGAAATCACTTTCTCATAAATTATCTTTCATAGGCTCCATGTACCAAATTCTTTGCGTGGCCCTCTATATCATTTTATCTATATTCTACAAATATTTCTTAGTAAATTTATTACAGTTCAGCGTAAAAATGCATAATTTATTTAAGAATCATCTTTTAGTAATTTATGCTCTTATTCAGTAACGCTGGCGAGCTCTTTTGGCGTTCCTTGTATATTAATTATAGCATTTATACACACCATATAATATGCATATATTTAGGGAAACTTATACACGCATATCATATTTAAAATGCATTTCATCAATCTATCAGCTATCACCGGATATATATATATACAGTACTTCGGAAAGAATGTACTGTTTGAAATCTATTTTGTGTCCCTGTAAATACTATATACTTTATATTAGGGAAAGCAGTATCATATAAGTTATACTAAGCCTCATTGACATACATTAATTTTATTATACATGAAACAATTTAATATATTTAAAATATGTCACACACAATTTCCCCTTTTAACCATTATCTAATGGAATTCTTTTTTAGCCCTGTAAATGAATAATAGCTACATTTTCACCTTATATTTTATAGAATGCATATTTTAATACACATTATAAAAGCATATAAATTTTAGTATGTTTAACAGGATATAACATCTTTAAAATTCCTTTGAAACGATTTTTCCCCATAGGCCATAATGTAATGGGAAACTTTTGATTCTCCCTGTAGATAAACTAATCATGGTAGAAACTTCATTTTCAATAAGATTTGTGCTAGGGTAAATGTCGATAACGTCTAAAATTTTATGACAATCCGAGTACATTTACGTGAGTTAGAGCGTGGACAGGCGGCCAGACGGCCAGACACACCGAATGCATAAGCACTTTTCAATTTTTATTGGAAAGTGCTAAAAAAATAATCTAAAATTCTGGTGTTACTGTAGCATTTTGGGAATAAAATTTAGTTTTTTAGTTTTTAACTTTCTTTCAAGTGGTTAAATATTGAAATTGTCAAAATAAAAAAGGCTGCTGCAAGAATTTTTTTTTTTTTTTAAATTTGTTTTGACTATTACCGCCTAGTATGAAGTTTATACAGGGTGTCCGAAAAGTCTGGAAACGGTCGAATAACTCGAGAAATACATATGAGATTGAAAAACGTAAATATACGTGTTAAATATTTTTAAATAAGCTACTCTGTGATACCAAATTTGACCTTCGAACCCGACCCCCTGGGGGTCAGAGGGAGGTCCAACTTTGAAATCTTAAATTATAACCCCCATTTTTTATTGCAGATTCGGATTCTACGGACAAAAATACGTAACTTTTGTGTTTGATGTTTATTTCAAATCTTCGTTTATCACGGTGTGATCGAGCATATTAAATCGATACATATTCCCGCTTTTCCAACGGGATTTTCCCTAATCGAAACTGATTGGGCAGAATTTTTGACGTCAGATTCCTCGTCTTTTGTAGGAATAGCGTTTCCTGAAAATCACCCGTGGCGATTATTTCAATAGTGCTACACTGTTAAAAATTTGACCCATTTACTGCAGCGTCACTCCACAGCTATTACAGAATATCTCTTTTGTGACCAATGAGAATGCTCCATAACACAGTAAAGAAATCGTTTTCTATAAAAGCGGTGGAGTGACGATGCAGCAAAAGGGTCAATTTTTTTACAGTGTACTTTACTGCGTTATGGAACATTCTCATTGATCATGAAAGAGATATTCTATAAAAGCTGTGGAGTGACGCTACAGCAAATGGATCAAATTTTTAACTGTGTAGCACTACCGAAATAATCGGCACGGGTGATTTTCAGGAAACGCTATTATTGCAGAAGACGAGGAATTTATGTCATAAATTCTCCCCAATTAGTTTCGATTAGGGAAAATCCCGTTCGAAAAGCCGAAATATGTATCAATTTAATATGCTTAGTTATACCGTGATAAACGAGGATTCGAAATAAACATCAAATACAAAAGTTACGTATTTTTGTCCGAATCTGCAATAAAAAATGGGGGTTATAATTTAAGATTTCAAAGTTGGACCCCCTCTGACCCCCAGGGGGTCGGTTACGAAGGTCAAATTTGGTATCACTGAGTAGCTTATTTAAAAATATTTAACACGTATATTTACGTTTTTCAATCTCATATGTATTTTTCGAGTTATTCGACCGTTTCCAGACTTTTCGGACACCCTGTATAAAAGTATATATTTTAATAAATATCAAAGCTGTTTGTGAATGGTTGGTATTTTTCATATATGAAAGATTCTGTGTGTTATTAGGGGGTAAGTTATATATATACATAAATAAATACATAAATAACTAATATATATAAATATATATATGTATATAAACATAAATAAATAAATATAATAATAATAATAAATATTAAATATATAATAATAAATGTAAATAAATGTATATATATATACATACAGGGTGTCCCTAAACAAATGGTATATACGCTAGGGGGTGATAGAACACATCAAGACGTGTAATAGTAAATAGGAAACCAATGGTCCCAAACGTTTTCCAAAGGAGATAGCCGCCATTAAAGTTTGGGGTCCAAGATTTCAAATACACATAAAAAACGGAAAAATTGGTCGATTGATTTGCTGTTTTCACTAAAATTATTCTTTATTTTGATATTTTCTTGAAAATGAATTATAAAGATAAATTTCAAAAAATGCCGATAGAGGGCGCTTTAAACTTTGGAGTTACGAACAACTACTTTTTACATTATTTTTTGCATCTGATTAAATGTTTTCATAAATTTAGACTTAAACTTAAGTTTTGAGCTCAAAATCTGAACAGTTGGAAGTGGTTAAGTAGCACAAACTGAACTGTGTTCAGAGGGTTCAAATTTCAAATGATAATAAAAAACGGAAAAAATGGTCGATTCGTTTGCGGTTTAAAAAAAAATATATTCTTTAAGTCAGTATCTTCTTGAAAATGAATTTTAAAGATAAATTTCAAAAAATTCCGTTAGAGGGCGCCTTAAACTTCGGAGTAACCAGCAACAAATTTTAACCGTTATTTTTTGAATCTAATTAAATGCTTTCCAAAACTTATTAAATTTTTTCGAAATCTTAGATTTAAATTTAAATTTTGAACTCAAATTCTGAACCGTTGGGAGGGGTTAATAAGCGCAAACTGAAGTGTGTTCAGGAGTTGAAATTTAACACCCCCCCCCCCTCGAACACAGTTTACTTTTGCGCTACTTAGACACTCGCAACGACTCAGAATTTGATCTCAAAATTTAAGTCTAAGCATTTGAAAGCATTTAATGAGATTAACAAAAATAACGGTTAAAAATAGTTGTACGCTACTATAATGTCTAAGGCGCCCTCTATCGGCATTTTGTGAAATTTATCTTTAAAATTTATTTTCAAGAAAACACTGATTTAAAGAGTAGTTTTAGCAAAAACCGCAAACGAATCGACTAATTTTTCCGTTTTTTAATAGTTTTCCGTTTCGTTTGAAATTTAAACCCTCTGTACACAGTTCAGTTTGTGCTACTTAACCACTCCCAACTATTCAGATTTTGAGCTCAAAATTTAAGTTTAAATCTAAGCCTACGAAACCATTTAATGAGATGCAAAAAATAACGGCAAAAAATAGTATTAGGATGGATTATTTCGTTAATCCAAAGTCTAAAGCGCCCTCTATCGGCATCTTTTGAAATTTATTTTTATAATTCATTTTCAATAAAATACCGGCATAAAGAATAGTTTTAGTGAAAACTGCAAATCAATCGACCAATTTTTCCGTTTTTTATAATCATTTGAAATTTAAATCCTCTGAACACAGTTAAGTTTGTGCTACTTAACCGCTTCCAACTATTCAGATTTTGAGCTCAAAATTTAAATTTAAGTCTAAGCTTACGAAACCATTTAATGAAAGGCAAAAAATCACGGCAAAAAGTAATTTTTCATTACTTCAAAGTCTAAAGCGCCCTCTATCGGCCTTTTTCGAAATTTATCTTTATGATTTATTTTCAAGAAAATACCAACATCAAGAATAATTTTAGTGAAAACCGCAAATCAATCGACCAATTTTTCCGTTTTTATGTGTATTTGAAATTTTGGACCCCAAACTTTAATGGCGGCTATCTCCTTTGGAAAACGTTTGGGACTCTTGGTTTCCTATTTACTATTACTCGTCTTGATGTGTTTTATCACCCCCTAGCGTATATACCATTTGTTTAGGGACACTCTGTGTGTATATATGTAGTATTATTGTGTAACTTGCTATTTCAATGCGTTGACCCTGAAAATAAGTCGAATTCACTCTGAATAGAATTATCATTTCCTTTTCTGTTATTTATGATTTGAAATACTCTACATCTGTTTTAAATAAACTTTTTTTTCTTGTATACATCTTCATAAATTAACTACATGATAATAAATGCATAATAATAATAATAATAATAATAATAATAATGATATTATTATTATTATTATTATTACTAGCATACCCAGCCCGCTTCGCCGGGCTTAATTTGAAGGTTTATTTAATAATTTATGTGTATGGTACGCTTCCCGGACCATCGGCACTCCACGTGCGTCGGGTGAGCGTCAGAACAAACTTTCAGCATATACATATGGGTGGTTGTACTTGAATGCACAGACCTGCGCGTTTTTTTCTATCTTGCTTTTATACCTCTGGACCGAGTTGGCGCATTGCCAAGATTTGCTTCCTCTGGACCGAGTTGGCGCATTGCCAAGATTTGCTTTCCCCTGTGCCTCAATTAATTAATTAATTAATTATCCTCGGAATTCCTTTTATTTATAGAGATTATCGTCATTATAAATCAGAGCTTACGCTAATCAGCACGCAATCAAAATGTCATCTGTGGTCTAAATTGAGACGTTTTATCTCGTTTCATGGATTTCTAAACCAAATACAGAACAAAGATTAACAACAAAACATGATAACACAAGAGTCTTTAGTTTATTACTATTGTTTATTTATTTTCTATTTTGTTGGATGTAGCTATCACTATTGTAAAACAAAACATTGAAGTGCGAAAAATTAGATTATTTTTGCTGTTGAATAAGGTGAGGTGGAAGTTGGAAAATGTGACTGTATTTCTCAGTAATTCAATCTACGGTGGCGGTTTGACACAGCAGAACATCCTGGCCATAAACTCTCTAAGCCTTTGCATTCTTTTCTTTTTCGGCTTCTGTAAGAAAATAAAAGTATCAGAAAATATTTATTAAAAGACCATATTCCAAACTATACGAAGGAAATGCATAATATCTATAGACAGAAAAATAATAATAATTTACATAACATTTTATACATTTTTGTTCTCAAACAAAAGTAATTTGCAGGTAAATTTAGTAAAAGATTGTGTAACGGAATTGTTTTACCATTTTTTTGCTGAATGGGGAAAATATTCCAGAAAACGCTTCAAAGTGGGCGTTTCGAAACGATTTAAAGAGAGCAACTGAGCAGGAAAAGAAACAGATTGCTGTCATAAGAGAAAAATTTCTTTTAATTCAAGATGTAATTAATTTATATGAAAAAAATCTAGATGAACTTGTTAAATGTAGTTTAATATCAAATTTGAAATTAAACTGTGAAAAATGAAAAAAATAAACAGCGGTAATAAAACCGCAAATATTAAATTACGTCTGAAATCTACAATAATAATCACAATTGTTGACATTTTCTAACATCGGAATTGTAAATTTTTGTTAGGTTTGATCAAATTTTTTTATTGTTTCACACATATTTGCCGCAATTCTAACTACTGCTACAGAAATTGGTGCATAGCTACTGTGAACAATCGCTTAAACAAATGGGAAATGTAGAGGATTTTCATAATCAAAAGTCATCTATTAAGAAATATTTATCGATAACGGACCTTTAAGGAAACAAAATTTCACAAGTAACTAGTTGAACTGAAATTGAGGAATTAAATTATGAAAAATTAAAATGAAGCAGTGATCTGTGAGACTACAATTACAGATTAAATTAATGATTAGAATATGCCTGAAATCTACAATAAAATGATAATTAAAAGACTGTATTTGATTTATTGTTTTATAAACGTGATTTTTTTTAATAATTTGAGGGACAAGCAATAATGTTAATGTTACATTAAATTCTCACCGGAGAAATTGAAAAAGAAATTAAAATAAATAAAAGCAATTTTTTTAACATTTTACCGCCAAGGTTAAAAATATAAAATTTCGTTGAAAGTTTCTGATGCTAATCTTGTTTAAATTATGTGGAATTAAATATAGTCCATCCTTGAGGAACCCCTCAATTGGTTAAGTCGATTGATCGATTAATTGGTCTAAAATACTGACTGTTTTTTACGTACTATGTCGTTGGTCGCGATACACTGACAAATCACTGCACTGTGAAATCGAACATCTCTAGTATTATCTACATAAATTTGTGAAAATGTACAAAAATGTATTTACCTGCTGTGATTCATGAGAAGTATGTTCATTTTGATCTTCACTTTCATTTTCGTCTGATGGTTCAAATAAGTTACAAAGTGAACTACTGTTCAGAAGCTCCCCTTGTTCTTCGCTGACGCACCATATCTGCGAATCCCCTTTTCCCTCATCGGTTTCGCCAAATGGTTCATTTTCGTCATATATGGTGGGAAGCACATCAACTCCAGGAATATGTGTTTTTTGGCACAGTTTGCTGAAAATGCAGGATATGGACGTTAAATGATTTTCTTTTAAATCTTTTTTCAAAAGAAAAAAAAATTACAACAATTATTTGGAAAATATTTTCAAAGACGCAGATTTTAAAGACTTATAAATAAACTTTCTAATTTAAATAATAAGAAGTTGGAAATTGCACGTGAACGTAGCAAATGAGGTGCGTTCGTACGATAACGAAGTTTTAAAAATATTCAGATCTTGCTGATATAGTAGAACGTACTCCGGATACAGTATAGTAGTCGAAATCTTTACGTTTCTGTAAATATGTAGGAAGTAATTTTTATTACACCTCAGCAACGTATATCTTATTCATAAAATGTGAAATAGTTGAATATAATTAAAACACGTACTAAACCATGTTTCCCCGTATAGCATTATATAGTGGAATACTTTTGTGTGGCCCTGTAATTTAATAATAAAAATTCTTTGCATCACAGATTGTACAGAATGCATATTTTAGTATATATTTCATAGATTCATGCCAATTCTATTATATTCGAATGAGTGTAACATCATTAAAATGCATTTGAAACTTTTTCTCCATTGACCGTAATGTAACGGAATCTTTTTGATTGTCCCTGTAGTTGATCTATGCATCCGATTTTCATAACGTTTGAAATGACTCGACAAAATTACGCAATAATTATATGTTTTAAATTTCAAACGATTAAAATGCATTTAAAACTTTTTTCCCTATTGACCGTAATGTAACGGAATCCTTTTGAATGTCCCTGTAATTGATCTATCCATCCGATTTTCATAAAATTTGAAATGTCTCGAGAAAATTACGCAATAATTATATGTTTTAAATTTCAAACGATTAAAATGCATTTAAAAAATTTTCCCTATTGACCGTAATGTAACGGAATCCTTTTGAATGTCCCTGTAATTGATCTATCCATACGATTTTCATAAAATTTGAAATGACTCGACAAAATTATGTTATAATTATGTATTTTAAATTTCAAACGATTCGGTTAGGTAGTTTTTGCGTTGTTATATGCGGACAGACGGACAGACGGACAGACAGACAGACGGACAGACAGACCGACAGACGGACAGACAGATGGACAGACGGACGGACTGTGCTACGTATTTACATAATTACGAACGCACCTAATAATAATAATAAACAGCATTTTTATGATGATCATAACGAGTCATATATTACTTACGCCATGCATTAATTTTTAATATTCCTAGAATAATGATTAAAAAAAACAGTAGTTTATAGATATACAACCTGTTTAATAAGTTCATTTTAAGTTTGATGGAGTTAATCAGACTGACTTCTAAACGCCTCATATTACGTACGGCATGTATTAAACATTAATATTCCTGGACACATAATAAACAAATTTTAAATGAAATTTCAGTTTTACAATTAGACTTATAAACATCGCACATCTTAAATTTTTACATCGTTGGGTAGAGAAAAAAAAAAAAAAATGCGCTTTTAAATGAAATTTGCTTAAAATCTTTACTACAATTTGTTTTCAAATTATTATTATTTTTCTTTTAATTTTTATTACTTTTTTTGTCATTGTGGCAACAGAAGTATTTCATTTTTGGACATTAAACATGGACCAATCAGAAAAAAAGGTTCAGATATACTTCAGATTTTTCTTTTCTCTACCGAGCATAACAACTATTTTCCAAATAGTTAAAAGAAAAAAAAAAAAAAAAAAAAAAAGAGTTACGAATTACAATCTATTTATGTTGAAAATATGGACTATTTATTCATATTCGAATTATGAAGCTTTATGACGCAAGGGAAATTCAAATGAATATTTTATTTCATTTAAAGTCATTTTTTACTGAAAAAAAAAACACTATATTTGAACATGAATGAGTATATATTGAAGATAAGACAGTCTCGGCTCAAGCCTGTTACCTCGATATGGGCTCAGGTTTTATACTTATGCCAGTTTTTGGCAATCCGAACTCATCTACAGCATATATATATATACATTAAATTTTCAATCTAAAAATTAAATTGAGTTTTTAGCTATAATTGCAGGATAATTTTCCGTAATTGCATTTTGTTCTTGTACTCAGGTTTGATTAGTTCGAGTTTAAAATTTTTATTTCGGATTCAAGTTGAACGTTTGCTTGTATGTTAAATACGGTTCAAATTTCGAGTTACATAAATTTTCTTCAATAAATTTCAGGTTCTGTTTCTAACTGTCGGAAATTCACAGAATTCTACTAACTACCCCTTGTTTTGTCATATTTAACCTAGCAAAACTCTCTGATGCGGAAAATGCGTAGTTCACCTTCAAGATAATATATATTTTTCGAGATGAGCAATGTTCTTAATATTTTACTCATACTTTGGTAGCTGATTCTTCTATTATGTAAGCTTATTTTTAATAGAATTTATTTTTAAAAATTTCAATGTTCTAGGGAAAAATAACTGAATTTAAAACGTTCACTCAAAAACTAAATTGAAAAAAGTTGTTTAAATATAAACATGGAAATAACTTAGTTTAATTGGAATTAATTACAAAACAGGTTACAATTTACATTTCAGACGTTAATGACAAATAATAATGCAAAGATTTAGGTACTCTAATTGAAGAAAAACAGAAATACAACAACATTTTTCCTACCCACTGTCAGTTTTGCCAGAAATCTCGTCTTTCATATGCTTAACCTCCTTTTCAGAGAACTCAAAATCTTCATCATCGAATGATAAGCACTGGAAAAAATGAATTTAAATTATTTCAGAAAATAAAGTAAACATAAGAAAAAAAATGTACGTATAATCCACTTAATTAAAGAAAATTTTATGTATTTAAGTTCTAGTCGACGTCTATTGTATATGGAATCGATCAGCGTGTTATTTTACACTTAATAATTTGCATAAAAATAAATTGATGTCTTCAAGTTAGTAATTTTTTTACAAAGTGTTTGATCACTGTTTTCATGTATGTAAAAAAACATGCTAATTTATAGATTTTTCAGATATTGTTCGGTTCCTACATAAATTCGTGTAAGTTTCCTTAGAAAGATCCGTAGATTGTATAACAGTCGCCATGGCACCAAAATAGAACATATTCTGTGCCATGCTACAGAGATATCTTTCACATCAAAGCATATTATTTAGGACTCTGTAACTCAAAGAGGTGTCTATTGTAAGTTTATTTTTTAATTATTCTCTACTTCGACCTAAGCTCCTGTTGGCTTAATTTGTCTTTTATTTTTATCTCAGTCTACTTATTCACATATTAATCAATATCAAACAAATAAATTGAGTGACCAAAAATTTTATGCATCTTTAAATAATGAGTTGGTTCACCTTCAGCTCTGACCACAGCCAACATTCTGCTAGATACAGACTATTTTTTTTAACGTTGCTAAGGGATGTTGTGCCATGCTGACATAGTGGCAGCGTTTGACTTCGTGCCAGAAACTCTCAATAGGGTTGAGTCACGGGACAGAGTTGGCTATGGAATCAGGTAAAACTCATATTGATGTTCCTCAAACCAATTTAAGACCGATCGGACACAGTGGTAATGTGCATTATCTTCCTGAAAAGTATAATTTCCATAAGCTAATGTTATAGCTATAAATGAGTGTACGTAATCAGCAACGATGTTAAAGTAAGCAGTGCTGTTCTGATATTTGCCAATGATGTTAAATTAAGTTGTACTCTTCATATTTTTGCCCTCAGGTATGAATTGATCTAGTTTACCACAAGAAAACTTTCCCCACTCCATTGCCAATAGCCCAAAGAGTCAACATTTGGCAGAAGGGATCCATGAATTCGTTCCGTTTGCGCCATATTCAGATTCTGCCATCTACATGATTAATCAGGAAACGCGGCTCATCGGACTAGGCTACTTTTTCAGTCTTCAAGTGATCAATTTCATCATTCTTTCGCCCACAACTTTTCTTATTTTTCTGTGATATCAAAGTAACTCTTGATAGCCTCCGGATTTTAAAGCCCATCTTTTACTAAGTCCGACTTGCGTTCAATTAGAACATGCTTTCTGATGAACTTGGATTGATTTCAGCTGGAATTTGTCGTGTTGTTGCCTTCCTGTTGCTGCGAATCGTACGCGCTACTCGCTTATTACCTCTCTCATGAACGAGCCTTTTTTGATCAGCCTAGGATTTTTCGCTTGATGTTTTTCCGTCAAGTGCCACTATCGAAATACCCTAGATTTTGTGAAGCAAGGAAATATTAAAAAGAGTTGTCATGTCAGAAATGCTGGACTTCTTGAACTAGGACTTCTTGAACCGACCATCATACCTCAGTCGCTCAAATATAACGTCTTACCCATTTTTAGGGTAACTTCCATGCTAACCATGTTGTAAAAAGCTGAGCGTTTTTTATAAGCAACTCCAAGTTATTACATTATTCTATGTCACTGGCAGATTAGTTACTTTCAAATAAAGGGTTTTTAATTTTTTGGTCACTCAGTACTAATGGTTCACCTACCCTCAACCATGTGACCTCAAATTTGCCTGTTTCTCGTGTCATGAAAGTTGTACAAAAATATATTTCTACACATCAACAACATCTAGTAGGAGGAGACCGAAGGAGAGGCGAGGCGATGGCACACATAGGGAATTCTACGAGTTTTCTTTCGTATTTTAATTCACAAATTTATTTCTTTATTAAAGTTCCTTAGTTTTACTAATTCATCATTTTATAATTTTAATATTTTTTAACATTTTACAATATTTAAGTAGTATTTCGTTTACAATGCCGTTCTAAAGTTTCCTTTCTGATTGCGAAGGTATTTTTATTAATCGATTTGTTTTTACTGTATGCTGTTACTTTTTCTCCTGACCAATTCAATTAATAATGTGTTTAAATTTTGTGTTAATACTCAGAAGTTGTTATGACCTCTTTGTTGCGTTTATTGTGATACCATTTTTTTAATGCATTTTATTTTATTTTACATCACTATTTTTTCTGCCCTGTCAACACATGTCGTACTTTTTCGACACTAGTCTGTCTACATGAGTATAATGTACCTTTGAATTTTTCTTCAAAGATCCGTAGTGAACATGTTTGATTAGGGATGGGAAGGATGGTAGGGCGCATTATCTTAAGGCTGGGTTGTAGTCACCCTAAATGAGGCTCTTGCATCAGAGAAAATTGGTGACGAGATGTTAATACTCCACAGACACAGTTTCATTGCTAAGCAATCTCCTTTAAGAATTCAATTTTTGAAAAATTAAAAAAAAAAAAGGATATTAACAAAAAAATAGTTTAACTAATATAAAATTAGATTTCAAACTTATATTCCACAGTTCAAAATTGAAAACGGCGTTGTATATATTTCTTGCGCAGTAGAGTTAATATTGTAATTTATAAAAATTTTGTTAGAAAAGATTTTATATAAATTTTTTGGAAATTTATCTATGTCAATGTTTACTTTTTGTTCCTTTTTACAATTATTCTAATAAAATTTAATTTCCTAACATTTTTTAAAAGATTTCCTTTTTTTTTTCTTTGAAGTAATTCGTTTTATAACAAATCATCTAAGGGTACATTTTTTTAAAAATTATGCTTTAAATCTTACCTTTCGGCTTTGTTCATGGCTATCTATCCTAATTCCTGTGCTGTTATTTTGAAAATCCCTTTCATGTATTTCATTATTCTCAAGTGTTGACAAATTCTGAAGACTATGTTGCGTTTTTAATGGTTGTCTATGTATTTTTCCGGACAAATCATCAAACGACGCCCATTTCTTTAAGCCTTGATTTTTACAATCCTTGTATTTTACACTCTCAAATCCAAATGCATTAAATGGCGATTTCTCAGACGAATAATTTCTTTCGTTACTGCCTCCAAAGTAAACTGGATGAAGCGTTTCGATCTTGGAAGTTTTAACATTATCAGCAGGAATATTTTTAATCTCATTTAGCAATTCGACGTAATCAGAATCTTTTTCGTCTTTACCGTTTGAACTTTCAGACGCAACATGCTCATTGCTTTTACTTAAATCAAAATCATCATGTGGAAAAAACATAAAACTGGTTGTTTCTTCGTCACTATCGTTGAAATAGCCGAAATCTTCAGCTTCACAATCATATTCGTCATCATCAGAAGCATATTCAATCTCATTCTGCAATTCATCATTATCACATTCTTCTTCTGCAGTACCTTTTGACCTTTCAGCTGAAGCATACTCATTGCAAGAACTTAAATCGAAATCATTATGTGGAAAAAATATAAAACTGGTTGTTTCTACATCAGTCTCGTTCAAATAGTCGAAGTCCTCAGCTCCGTAATCATATTCGTCATCATCAGAAGCGTATTCAATTTCATTCTGCAATTCATCATTATCACATTCTTCTGCATTATCCTTTGATCTTTCAGATGGAGCATACTCATTGCAAGAACTTGAATCGAAATCATCATGTGGGAAAAATACAAAACTGGTCGTTTCTACATCATTCTCGTTGAAATATCCGAAATCTTTAGCTCCGTCATGACATTCGTCATCAGCAGAATGTTCTTTAATCTCATTCTGTAATTCGCCGTTTTCACAGTCTTCTTCTTTAATGCATTTTGACCTTTCAGATGCAACATTCTCACTGCAAGAACTAAAATCGAAATCATCCTTTGGAAAAAATTCAAAACTTGTCGTTTTCACAACAGTCTCATTGATATTGACTAAATCTTCAGATGCAGTGTAATACTCGTATTCCTCAAAACAGGATTGAGTCTCCTCAGCAGTATAATATGAATCGGATGTCAAACAGGAAATATCTGTGTCACTGTAAAACAAACATTAAAGAAAATTAAAATATTTTATTCGTTCATATGAACTGATTGTGCTGTAAGAGCCTTAATCTAAATTTATTTGATTCTAAAAAATATTTTTAATGTTTAAAAGTAATCTAACACATGAAAAGATTTTTTTTAATGTATTTGGTAACACTTGTAATTCTTTAAATAACAAAATTCATTTGTTTTAATTTTGTTTCACAAACACATTCAACATTCCTATTTTCTCTTGTAATTACATTGGAATAATTATGTTTAGCATTTTAAATTTCACTTTCGCGCTGCAACTGAAACATCATCGTTCTTTCATTGAAAGATATGGAATTGATTCAGTATTTAGAAATTCTTTTAATTTGAAATTTGGTGATTGATATAAAGAAATTATTTGTACTTAATATTGACATACATTGAAATCGGACGATATAGTCACCTCGGCTGCAGAACCATGATCATTTTTTCAGTATATCCCGAGTTTAGGTTTTTAATTTAGCGAGCTTGTGTTGTAGAAACCTCAGTTTATTAAAGCAGGGCTTCTACAGGCGACTATTTTATAATTCTAACTGGCACCATTTTCTCATAACAGAAAAACTTAACACTCTCTTGGACAATATTTGCGAGAAATAGATGCTTCAAACTTTATATTAGAAAATACCGGTGAGAACAACAGGAATATAAAAAAAAGTATTCTGTTGAAGTCCTGTTAGAGTTTTTATTTCTTCTTTGGTTGTGATATAAGTTATTCATAAAAAGAAAAGCAGATTGCACTTTGTGATAATATATGAAGAAGGAAAATAACCATTAAAAACACACAAATAAAAGTACATAAAAACCGCATACAGCTGTTTCACAACCTCTAAGTTTTGATTACGACTGCTTAACATTTTAAGTAATGGTGATGAAGCTTCAGAGGATTCTGTTTGTGTGTTTTTAACGTTGTTTTTTGTTAAGATCAATTATTATGAAATATTTTTTTACGATAATTGGGACAATCGATAAATATAGGAAATATAAAAAAAATATTCGGTTTCTTCGATTTGGTAGGAAATGGCACTCCATGTGCACAAACAGATTAAATGGAACTAGAAAATGACAAAATTATTGTACGACTTGAAACCTTTCTGCGGTAAATATGAACACGATTCGCAGCCGATTTCAGCCATTTTACGCATGGAAAGCAAAATTTTGTTTTGTTTGTCATAGCCCTTTCTGGCACATATAGATTCTGGTAAAATAAGAATTTATTGATTGACACCGGAATTTACAAAGGACTTTTTTAGAAATTAAGAACTTCTTAACTAGTTTTTATTATAAAAGCAAAATTTTATATAAATATTGTTGGCGCAACAGCAAGTTTGGAATTAAAATTAAGTGTGACCGGAGTGGCACCACTGTGCCGGAAAGAATTAATCATGTTGTTTTATGTGATCATGTTGTGTTGATCATGTTGTTTAATCGTGTTGTTTGTTGTGTTCACATACATTTCTTCTGACACTTCTTTTCTTCATAACCAAATTAACACTGCGATATCGACGGGAATCAAGGAAATTTGAACTTTTTACTTTCGATTTAGCTTTTCAAATACAGTCGGGGGAAAAAAAAAAGTAAACAACTCACACTAACTCCTTAACAAATTAATGTAGAAGAATGTTACTGGTATCTACCGATTAGAAATAAAGTCTACTTTTAAATGATGTATATAAAATTTGCTTAGGGGGCCATCTACATATTAAAACGAATCCAAACTTTATTTTTTTCAACAGCAATACTTGATTTTAATAAGATATTTTAAATTTTCGGTTAAAACTGCCTAGAGACCAAATTTCAAGCCATTTGAATGACAAATTTTTAATTATAAACATTAAAAATTTAGTGCTTCTAATGATAAAGTACAATGTAATATTTTTATTAATATTTCTTGAAATTATCATCCTAATGTAAAAAAATTTTATGTGATTATAGTACTAAAAAATCTAAGCAAAAATGCATTCAATTTTTAAATTAAAAAAATTATGAAATAAATTATGAAATCAATAATTGAAAAAAATATATGAATTGCAAGCTACATTTTTATGAATTTAGATTTATTGGCTTGCTTTATGGAAATCGAAAATTTCAAAATTTCCTTCCAAGTACGTATAAAACTATGCTTAAAAAACTGCAAAATGATGGTTTAAGGGGACGTCTACGATACAAGTGACTTCATATTTTGTAACTTATGCTATCCTATAATCTAGCAGTCTTCAATAACTACTAGGGTGAGGCCTAAGATGCCTTGTTTAGGATAGAGCTCCCTGGATCAATAATCGAGTACACAACTTCAACTTGGATATAGCCCCTAAAGTATGCTTTGTTTAAAATATTTAATTTCTTGGAAATTTATTGTACAAATTGCATAAAAACTTGTTTTTAGGCTAATTGAAATGTGTAGAGTTTATTCATGTTGTCAGAATTGTACATTGCTGTATAAAAACAAAAACAAAGTTAGTGTTCGTTTTAATATGTAGATGGTTCTCTAAGCAAATTTTATATACATCATTTAAAACTGTGCACTATTTACAATCATTTGTTACGAATAATTTTCTTTGATAATTTTTTAGAAGTATTAGTAGGAGGTGTTTAGTTTTCTTTTTCCACGATTGAGTATTCATGTCATTTTTTAAATATAGACAATAATGAGTAATTTCCTAATACATTTTTCTCTCATATTTACAACAGTTATAGAGATATGGTCGCTAAGTTCTGCACATAGTCATTAATGGGCTGCGAATGTGCTGCATGATGCAGTAAAACCACCTGTTCCATGTGGAGACGCCACATTTATGATTGAACTTATATCCATTTTCAAATCAAATGACTGGCCAACATACACTATCCACTCCATGTATGCCTATTCGTATACAGGGCCGTAGCTAGAAGTGAACAATAGGGGGGGGAGCTCGTAATTGTTTTCTCTTATTTTGACACAGAAAGATAAATTAGTGCATATTGACATTGTAGATACTATGTTTCTTATTAAACTATTGTAATAACTTAATTTTATACCAAGAAAAGTAAGGATGATGAAAATCTTGAGTATGTAACTGATGCAAAATTAAACATCATGTTAGCTTCTTGTGTACGAATACGACGAGGAAGTGTTGAAACACTTATTTTAGATACAATTTAGTAATTTTGCAAAACTATGAAAGGGTCTCAAAACTAAATTAGATTTTTGAACAGAATTTCATTTGGATTTCCAGAACAAAAATTCATCGAGTGACCTTGGAATCTTTTCCAGGGAGGCTCAAAATATTTTAGGGGTGGGGCTGAGCCGCCCATAGCGCCCCTTAGCTACGGCCCTGTTTGTATACCTGTTATTTGTAAAATTTATAAAGGTATATTATGAAATGAAATATATAGATAAAAAAAAATAAATGCAGACGATCCTATTCAAAATAAATTACTTTCATTTATTAAAGCCACAACTATATTTTAATTTCAACACTTATCCAACAAACGCAAATATTTACTAACGTTATCCACAAAAGTTATGCTTAGGATTAATCCTATGATTAATCATATGATGAATAACTTGACAAAAATCCCTTTCTTGAAAACTTAAATCATATTAAAATCATCTACACTTTATCATTTTCAAATAATATAGTTAAATTAAATATTTTTTATTCATGGCAAAGTATCTGGAAATATCGTAATACATAATATTTAACTTCATGCTAGACATAAATAGAAACTTTATAATCATTGATACAATAGTAATATATTTTTCAACAGGTCATGAAAACTGCGAGAGATTCTTATTTCAAATAAACAAACTTGATACTGAAAATCGTGAAAATAGTGATATAGATAACCTTTATAATAGCTTTATTAAAATTGTCAATTTTTTAGTTAGAATTTAAGCTATAATGAATCCTCATCGTTATATGAAAATTTCTATTACTAATAAAAATATAAATTTTAGTTGAATGTTGTTCTTCAGACTGACAATAAAACACTAAGTAGCTACTCTTCTTTTATCTATTAAAAAAAATCATTCATCTGTATTTACATATTCTTTGTGACAAATTAACAAAACCCACACACAAGTACTGGAAATTACTTAAAATTCCAATAATTTTAGGTCTGTTTGTGAAGATTTCAAACCCAAATATAGCAATCAATTTCTTTTCACCAATTCTAGATTTTACTCGTCTACTATATATTTCAAAATACATTCATGGAACTATTAAAATATTTTTTCTATCATGAACATAATATCGCGCACCCGAAATAAAAGTAACATATCTGGAAGAAAATAAATATCACTAGAAGACAAAGGAAAATGTGCATGATTTTACTGTAACATGAAATTACAGCACTTAACTCTGCGTGAAGGAGTAAAAAAGTTGGATAAAAGCATAAAACCCTTAAATAAAGCTGCAAAATCTTCGGCATTTCCGATGATAGTATTTTAATACAGAAAATTTAATTTTATTTAATTGGAACACTTGTACGGTTTAATAAAACATCATTTCCTCTAAAATAATAGAGGTGTAAAGAAGCTGGAGACTTGGCAACTCTGCCTTAAGAATAAAAATGCGCGATGAGGTTTCGAGAGTTAGGCAATTTTACCTCCCCACTTAATCCACCCGGCCTCTGTCATCACAAATGGGCATGTAGCGTAATAAAGTAATTTTCTGCACAACTACACTTATGAAACTGTTTGTGCAGCAAGATGCACTTATGATGAAGGGCTACTGCACGTGTGGAAAACGAGGAACCTCATTTCAATACGTAACGGAATACACATTAACATCCATATACCACCTCAGAATCTCCAGAACCATAAGGCTCTCTTCATGGTTTAAATTAATAAGAAAACAACCATCACTATTACAAAAAATCATAAAATGTGTAACATTGATTAAAAAAAATCAACGACTGTTCCAAATGCCTCCGCGGAACCTATTATATGATAATGATGATGAACTATAGAACTAATCAAACAAACTTTTACTTTAAAACAGTTATAGAATTAGTGTTAAAGAAAAATTATATGTTATACGTCTGTAAAGAATTCAACTCATCTATTTTACTATTGTTACCTATACTTATTTCATTATCTATATTACTTTTTATTACCTACCTTTATTTTATTACTGTATAATTGTTCAGTATTTTTTTTAATAAACATTGCTGGGTGGGGCTAGTTGAGCTCAAACCAATTAGTAGGCCCACCCACCTGGCTGAATCTGAATCTTTAATAAAATGCAAAATGAACTTTTGCGAGATGTGTCACTTTTCGGAACAGATGTCATAAACGCACCGCATTGGCGCAATTTTTTTTCTGACATCAATTAGGCGAAAACGTCGTTTTCAAATATCAGTTACAGATATATCTTTTAATATATTATGTTCAATGGAAAAAATGGTTTCAAGTAGATTTTAATGATGTTACACAATTTCATACATAATAAAATTGCTAGGCATCTATGAAATACATACTAAAATATACATTATTTACAATCTGTGATGCAAAGAATGTCTGTCATTAATTTGCAGGTCCAAACAAAAAAATCCCATTACGTAACAGTACAGAGGGAAATTTTGTTTAGGGAGCGTTTCAATAATATTAAACCTTTCCCTCTTTATGAAAATGATATACGCTGCTGAGTTTTACTACAATTTACTTCCTGCATAATAGGAAGCAGATAGTATTTACAGGGACACACAAAACATTTCGGTTACTATACTGTATCTAAAGTACTGTATACTGTTACACCAAGATCTGAATATTCTTAAAAGTTCGTTATAGTACGAACGCACCTCATGTGTTACGTTTGACGTGCAATTTCCCATTTGTCTGTGTATCAGTTATACTTCTTTTGTATTCTATATACTGATAAGAAACATATAAGGTAATATTGTTATAAGAAATATCTTTCGATGTCCCCACTTACCTATCGGTATAGCAATATTCCGTACTGTCAGTTTCATAGTCATCTTGTCCATGATCAGGAGCATAAGGGTAAGACACGATGCTGTAAAAAAGTAAATAAATAAATAAAATAAAAACCTAAATAAACAAAAACGAACTTACATTAACTATTATGAGTACATAAAATTATATCGGAATTTTTTAAGTCATAAAATTTTATTGAATAACAAACAAATTTCATTTAATGCGCTATTTTAAAATGCGTTGTGGTTTTAAATTCCTTTTTTACAGGCAATTATTGTCGTATTTTATAATACTAAATAATGGGTTTGAATTAAAATACAAATGTCTTTTCTTTTAGGTTTCCGTACTTAAAAAGTAGAAACGGAACCATTATAAGATCACTCCTGTGTCTGTCTGTCACAACTATTTTACTCTCAAACTATGGTACGTGGAAAATTCTCATTGGGCAAAATAAAAAACGCTATTGACCCACATAATTTATTAATAAACATTCACAAATATATAAATATAATGTACCCACATAATTTATTATTAAACATTCACAAATATATAAATATAATGTAGACGGGATGGATAAATATGACACTTAAAAATATATATTTCTTTGTATATTGTGGGAGTATCGTGTGAAAATTTTCGTAAAGCTGAACTCTTTTTTTTTTTTTTTTTTTTTTTTTTTAATTTTTTTTTTAATTTTATGTATATTTTTAGAGATATCATCGAAAATGTAGGGCAAAAATGTGTTCTCTCTCATATATTTCCGAATATACAGAAATTAAAATTATGAAAAAAATTAGAGCTAGTAGATGCTAATTTAAATCTTGCAGGAATTCTGTAGCAATTACCCGACGTCACATAGTTTTTGGGAAAAGCGCATTTTTCTATTACGTACAATGTTTTGTTTTGTGGGCATTGAAGATAAGGGTTGAGATTTGCTGGAATTATGTATCGTAGCAGATGTATAAAAGAATTGGTTTTAATGATTTTGGAAAACAACCGTCAGTAATTAGCCAATGTATTAACCCTTAAATTATACGGATAGTTTTGACATACAATATGACAAAAGCGACGTACCATATGGATCATTGGCTTTCATAGTCTAGATATCGACTTTTAATGATATATTTGTGTAATGCAATACGCAATTGCAATAAACGTCAAACAGTTAAAAACACACTAATTTAATTAGAATTCATTACAGAAATACAATGGGATTTGGGAATAGTTTGCATTGATTGGATCTCCCAATACACCTTCCGTGTGGTCAAAAGTTAATTAAAAACTTTTCTGGATAAACGCAACATGGAAGAAGGTGCCATTGCAATTTTGCGACCTTTTTCCGAAGCGCGCTTAGCTCAGTGCCAAGTTTAAAGTTTGAGCAACTGTTTTGTTTTTGCTACACAGCAAAGGGAAGTGATTATTATTACTTCGAATTTGATTTTTGAAAAGCCAAACGAATTTCTAATGTACACTACTTTTATTGACAGTACCAAATTAAGTTCATCAAAAAAAAAAAAAAAAAAAAAAAAGGATAAGATTAAAAAAGGAATCATACAGAATAACATTTTTAAAAATATTATTTAACATTTCAGATCTTTAAACTTTTATGGTAAAAGCATGAATGAATCCACCCTACATTGTATAGTTGTTTAGAAAGTTCGGTTATTCTTTCAGCACCGAATTTTTTTTAACAATATAATCAATAATTCATACATTTTTTGTATGGAACCCTCTAAGCGCGAATAATATTTCTACTTGGCAGTTTACTTATTAATATTAGCTATCCAATAAATACTTCTAATAGACATATTTTGAAGAAAATGTTATATAACAAGGTTTCCAAAGGATTTAACTGGCCAACACAGCTTGAAAACGTTTATTCAGATGTGTTTATTGCATATTTGGAAAGTCCCATGAAATTTGGATTATTTCAGTTTGGAATTTTGAAAATAAGAGATTTGTGACAAATTTAATCATTTGGATTGGCAATAATAATAATAGGATTTTATTAATAAAAGGAATTAAAATGGTTTGCTTTCGAATTCGAAATACAGTTTTAGAAAACACTAAATTTATTTAAATAGCAACTGAGCTTAAAAGAGCTTTTTGCTATTTATGCAAGTGTTAAAGATGTTTTTGAGGAAATATTAATATCAAAATTGAATGTTTTATGATAAAAGTCTTCTATTGCAGGAAAATTATAGATACTGAAACTGACATTATTTCTCCTGAAGTTAACTGAAAGTAATAGAATCACAAAATGATTATTGCGGCACTTATAAACTGTTCATATATTCCCCCAATTAATCTGTTCACAAGTGCCCCACATGGCCATTAGAGTTAAATCCTCAGTGTTTAATTTGGTACTCATTTTATTCAACCCGGAAGGATTAAAGATTGAGTTTATCTTTTCAGTCAGAGGTCAAGCTCTCGACCTGTAGTGCGGCAGGCAGGAATGCTGATTACTACCCTACTAAACTTCAATGAAAGTACACTTTATTTCACAAACCCTTTGGTTTTTCTCATGTTTGTAGTGTATATTATGATTTTGTTCATATTTTATTGAAGATTTATTAAAGGTAACTTTATGTTCAAAGCTGTTGCAAAATTTTGCTAAAAATAGTTTTGTTTTTATAGTATTATTTTTTTTATATCATGTTTTTTTTTCTTTTTTTTTTAAAAAGTTTTTATTTTTGCATGCGCTTCATATACTAAAAAATAAATATGTTACTTTAAATTTAGAAAAAACTGCTTCGTTTTTCACTGAAAAAAAATCTTTTAGAAATTGGTTACATTTTATTTATTTCAAATGTTACTTTAGATTATTCTTTTAAAAGATAATTTCAGAAGCACATTGTATTCTGATTCTAAAAATGTAATTTTTTCGTTTATCTAAAATTATTTCTTAAATCCTTTAGGCAAAACGTATACATCTCGTATAGGATATTTTACTTATTTATTTATTATTGCAAAAATATTTTAGTCGTAATCTTTGCTTTCTGACGCTGTAGAATTCTTGAATCAAATAAAGCGAAAAATACGTAACGGAATTACTGACACACAAAAAGATAAAATGCTGTTAAATCTTACACGTTCTAAAGTGTTAATGGAAATATAGCCATTTAGTATAAAGCAGGGTTGCTATTAGATCCATTGTTTAATTTACAAAAATCGGAATAATAACTTCCGCTGTATTTAATAAATGACATTATGTGATTAACTGAAATAAAAAAAAATGAATTTTTTTCTCTTAATTTAAAATTTTTCAAAAAAAAAAAATGAAAAATGGAATGTTATACTCACTTTTGTACAGGAATATAATAGAACAGAGGTTGATAGAAGGTGGTACCTCTCACTTCCACTGGAAAAATTCCGAGTACTTCAATGTAATTAGCAAGTGCAGCATAAATTGCTGGATTGACTTGTCCAAAGGTTGGGTCGTATATCCTAAAAAAATTATTATAATAAAACTTTATCACACTTTTTTTTTACTTTAGTTCATTTGATAAATTTCTGCAATTTTAGTTTATAATAGTCCGTCCACAATAAGTTGCTAAGGAGAAAAGCAAAAATATATTAATTTAATCTGTAATTGACACCTTCGTGGCACCCTTGACCATCGTGTATATGATGTGCATAGCACTTAAAAATCTCTCTTTTTGTCACAGTAATTTTGAATACAGTAGAACCTCGATCCATCGTTTTTCAAGGAGTGCGGGGAAAAAACAGTGAATGCGAGAAAACGATGAAAGCGGATTAACTTCAAAATACGAAAAAACGCAATTTTAATCCATTACTAATGCATGCAATTTATACAATGTACTAATAAATACTGATTTGTTACTTACTAAATTGTAAAATTTATAAATCAAAGTTATGGAAAATTTTTATTTATTTTTAAAAACCAATAATTTTGTTTAACATTATGTTCATATTTTTTTAAAATCAAAAAATAAATTTTCAAGATATACAACATTTTACTGGTCACTTTCTGTAATTTCATATGTATATATAAAAATCCATACAGTTTCAAGTGCCGTAATTGCATGAGACAGAATTGGCACTGGCGCTTTAGCTTCATTGGCCCTGAAATTATCCCCTGCTTCTTCGCCATTATTCGAATTCTTTGCATTATCACACATTTCTCCTATGTTTAGGATATCACACGTTGCAACATCTTGATCAATGGAAACATAATTGCATCCTTTGCTATATGCAACCACTGTTCATCTTTATTATTGTCGCCGACATCAACACAAACGAGTTATTTTAGGATAAAAGAAGTAATTCCAATATGTATGTCATATGAATTCGAATGAGTTACAATTTAATTTCGATAGAGAGAAAAGTTTTACAACGATGAATGCGGGAAATGCCTTTTTGAAGAACGATGCTTGCGGTTTTGTTAACATTATTTAAGTATAATTTGCGCAGGGACCTAAAAATAAAACGATTAATGCGGGAAAACGATGGATGCGGGAACGATGGATCGGGGTTTTACTGTAATAAATTTTACCTTATTTAATCTAACATCTACTTTTAATTTGTAAAAAAAAAAATTATTTGAAATAGTTTAATAAAGTACTAAATGATGAAAAATTGTATTCTCCTTGGAAAATGTTAACCCATAAAAGAAGAAGTTATTTTTCTGTTTAAAATAGAAATTATTTAATTTCACACCACTTCCCCATAACAAACATATTTGCATCATTTCATCGTGGCATTTCAATGATCAAAGAAACCAAATATCTCTTTTCACAATTAATTGTATTACAAGTACGTTTAGTACTTGTTGTTAGTAGTTCTTGGAACAACAAATGTATTTACAATAAAAAAAAAAGACGGATGTTTCTAAAACTACAATAATTTACTATTATGTCAAACAAAAATATTCAATAAAAGCTTCCAAATTGCCAATATTCCGAAAAGCATTCCTTTATTTTTTAAAATCTCAGAATACAATTTATTTACAAAATTTAAAGAAGAATTTATAATGATAAAATTTTATTAAGTGCCCGTAATTTTCGGAAACGTTTCCGAATAGCTTTAAAAGGGCATTAATGAAATCTTTCTACCCGATTTCTTGGATGCTATCACATCTCAACAAAGCATTTGCAGCCCATAACTGAAATTGTGCATGCAATTGTAACAGAAAAATGTTAATGTTGATGTTAATGCTGTTAATTGTACATGTTTTTCGGTAAACGTGTTTGCTAAACATGAAAATATTTAGTTGAGACTTCATAGCATCTAAAAAACCAGTTTCTTTGGTAGGGAGATCATATGGATTAGCACATTGTAAAAACTACTCAGAAATGTTTTGAAAAACTACGGTCAGCTAAATATATACATGTAACCATTAATTATATTACAATATATGAACTATTCAGTTTAATAACTTATACCATATTGAACACGGAGAGAAAAAAATAAATAATTAAAATGAATACAAATGGAATTTGTGGAACCAAAGCAGAATCTTCGGTCCCAAATATTTTGGAACTAGAAAAGAAGTGTGTGGTTTCATCATCGTATTTGCTATGAAAAAGCAAAACAATACGAATTTGGGGGCTACCAATAATTTAAAACTGGTCTTATTTTATATTCGGAGTCAGTTTAATTTAAAATGCATGCATTAATTCTTGTATTAATAACAAAGCAATTTATGTTCATTTATTTGTTTAAATATGTTACGATTCTAGACAATAGCTTCAATAATTTTTCTAAAATCGCCAGATTATATTATATTATTATTATTATTATCATTATTTTAAATGAAGCTATTTAGAGAATGCCAATTCAAAATTCAGTCATGAATTTCGATACGTTAATTACTCACGGAAGTTGAATGAGAGTTATTTATCTGATTTATTGCAAAATATTTTTGTTACAGTTTGTTTTTATAACAAGTAAGAAAAATCATACGTTAAGCATAGATTATAAAACACTTTCCAACGCTTCAAGAAATATTTAACAAAACTTTGTTATTTAGGGAAATAAGATGCTGCTGTCCATAGCCAAATATGTATTGAAAAACTTTTGAACAGCCCTGTATTTGATCCGTCGGTTGATATATATATATACAATATAATGGGAAAATTTAGTTAAGCAAGAAAATGCCTAACTGGCTGAAATTTCTTTTGCAGCACTTTATTCAAATGGATGGAAAATACTTCAATACTTTAGTTCAGCCCCGTAATTTATCCAGTATCTTTACTACACGCCAGTATTTTGTTAAAATTTAGTTCAAATAAACACATTCTTAAAGCTACTCAAATCACAGTTCTAGAAATTATCAGATATGGGTGATCATGTAGCTAAAATTTTGCGTGACCGTGTATATCATTTCATCTATATTCTACATACATTTCTTAGTAAACTGAAAGCAGTTCAACGTAAAAATGCATTACTACTACACTTAAATTAATTACTCTCATATTCAGTAACCTTTATGAGCTCGTTTGTATAACCCTGTATATCAACTATAACATTTATTACACCATATAATTTGGAAACATTTTGTAAAACTTAAAAGCGCATATCATAATTGAAAATGCATTTCAACCATCCATCAGCTATCATCGATAATACACAGTATTTCGGATAAAAATATAAGGGTTTTGAAATATTTTGTGTGTCCCTGTAAAAGCTATCCACTTCATATTATGTGTTAAATATTAAGTCTCAGCGGCATATATCAATTTTATGATACTTGAAATCGTTTAACATCATTAAAATGTGTCGCAAACAATTTCCTCCTTTATTATTGTGTAATGGAATTCTTTTGAGTGACCCTGTAAATGAATAATAACTATTATTTACATATATTTTACAGAATGCGTAGTTTAGTGCACTTTGTGAATCCATGTAAAATTTGAATAAGTTTAACAGGGAGTAACACCTTTAAAATTCATTTGAAACTATTTTTTTTCCCATTGGCCGTAATGTATCGAAAACTTTTGACTATCCCTGTTAATAAACTAATCATAGTAGAAACTTCATTTTCAATAGGGTTCGTGCTAGGGTAAACATCAATAACATAAAATTTCAGAGCAATCCGAGTATATTTACGGGAGTTAGAGCGCGGACAGACAGCCATTCGGCCATACGGACAGACGGGCAGACGACCAGACAAACCAAATGCATAAACACTTTTCGACTTTGTTGGAAAGTGTTAAAAATGTGTGAATTTAAAAAAAAAACAATATCGCAATGAGTGGTATAACCAGAGGGAAGAGATTCAAATGCAATTCATACCACTAAAATTGCATCCCCTCCCCCACTGAATAACACATGAAAATTCTCTGATTAGAGAGGCGAATAAAACTTTATGAAATTAGTGGTGACAAGTGCATCTGGTCTTCCCCGTTTGGCTACGCCGCTTATCGCAATGTCATTTTAGTTTCGGAACAAAAGACAGAATTTTTTTCGTAGCATTAATTTCTTTTCTCCCGAAACTGAAATGAAATTGCGACTATTTTTAATGCATAATTTTATCAAACTATAAAATAATTATTTTGCAATAAATCTGATAAACTGCGCAGATAGTAGATGTTTCATCATATATGGCATAACACTAAAAGCCTGAGTGTTTGTTTTATCACATCTTCCTCAAGATGGCGCAATTTTGTCAACTTACGCCCGATTCCAATATTAAATATGATATTTTGATATTTCATTAAATAATTTTTCCTGGTTCAAAATTTGTTTTTTTTTTCCCCGCAAAAAAAAAAAAAAAAAAAAAAAAAAAAAAAAAAAAAAAAAAAACGGAGATTGATAAGTATAATAACATGAACTCTGTATTCGTAAAAGCCAGTAAATGTTTTATTAATAAAAAAGTAAAATTATCAACGATAAAAGCACCAATAATTTTTAATTTTTAGCATACCTGTTTCGGTAGTATATATCTTATCGCCTTCAAGACGATAAGCTATATTGACAGTCTGCCTTATTTAAAGCGTCATAAAGGAGATTAATCGAAAATAACTATAAATAATAATAAAAAAAATCCGTTAGTTTTGAAACACTGCAGCTATTAGATAACGAAAAATAATACTATACATAAATAAATGATATAAATTATAGAATAGCATTGTTTTTAAATCTTCCCATAATTTTCCTTTAAAACTCCATATGGCAAGATTATTGAATCGGTAATTAAAATGTACTCACTCTGAATAAACAGAATCGTCACTCTCAGATACATAAGAATAATTATCGAACTCCTCATAAAGTGTTAAAATGGGGGAGTCGCTTACACTGTTGTACAATGACTCATCAGATGAGCTGAAAAAAAAATAATAATTAAGTAAATGTTGAATTTTAAAAAGTTTAATGTATACTTTAAAATGTTAATTTAAGATTGCATGTACTATTCTGTTGTAGGCAATTTGAAATAAGATATATTCTCAATAATTTAAACATAACATTCTAAAAACAGTTGTTTTCGGTTTTTTCGGATTGAGTGGTAATTATTTGACATCAACGCGATTGCTAGAAAAAAATCAAGCGTGATATTTACGATTATGGTTTCCGGTCTCTCTGTCTTTCTCCCTTTTTTTATTATTATTATTATTTTCACTTGAAAAACTCGGAAACTTACTCCCAACAATCGACAAATAAACATAAATAAACTATTAATACTACAACTTTTACTTTAGGTGAGGGTATTTCTAGTGAAACAATTGCAGGGGCTCCCAAATGGCCCGCCAACTGAACATCAGAATTTTCTTAGAAAAATTTTCTTTTTAGATTTTTCTTGTAAATTGCCGAAAAACCGCCTTTAAAGGTTAAATTTTGCGCAAATTTTGTAAATCATGAAATTGTCTGTTAAAAAATATTGCTGTTCAGTTCGCGGACCATTTGGGGCCCTGCAATTGCAGAGAATGGTTTCCAATGAGCTTCTTTCATAAAATCTGAAAAATACTACCCCACTATACTGTTCGGGTGGGAATCGGTGGTGAGCAACATTATATGCTATTATCCCGAAACCTATTGCTTTCGACACCTACCTCTCTTAATTCTATAATTTTACTCTATATAGTAACAATAGTCTCTATAGGTACTAAACAATTCACATCGCAAAAAATTTTTAAATAACATTTTTTTGTTAGTATTTCTGAAAATAATATATATATATATATATATTTTTTCACAAAAAATGCAAATTTTTATTGGTTTAAACGAAAATAAACACACTCACGCAGGTATATATAGCTTAACAAGGGTGTTGTATTAAATGAGATAAACAGTTTACCCTAAAATATTGATTTGTTTATAAAATAGGTTTCTGCTAACATGTTATAAAATAATCTAAGCAAAACAAAAACATTCGACATAATTTTTAATTGATTTTAACCATAGCATAACGTTATTTTCAATTGAAATAAATATTATGTCAAACGCATAAGATTTTAATTATTGCTATATGGAAAAGTGCTCATATTTCATCACGCTTACAAATTAAACTAATAGAATGAAAAACTGCATGCAATGTTAATGTTAAATTAAATTTATCTAAGACCAAAAAAAAAAAGAAAAAAAAACTTTAGAATTAAATTTTGATGGAAATCTAGCATAATTTTCAATTCTAATTAAAAGTCGGGATTATATTAAACCTTAAAATTTAATTATTAAAATAAAGAAAACATCTTTATTTTATGAGTTAAACCAGTAAAGATGTTAGCAATTTGCAATTCTATTATAAGATATGATGATATATCTTACAATATCAAACAAACAGATATAGTTTTTTTGTTTGTGTGCTTTTGGTTTGCAAAAACAATTTTAACGATGTTTGTAAAATTGCCGGACTAATTTTTTTCTTTTACTTTTCCTTTTTTTTTGGGGGGGGGGGGGGATGTGAGAACGTCATCATAATCGCAGCGCTGTCCTTTTTAAAGGTGAAAATTATTGCAAAAACTGTGAAAAAAATGTTACAAATACATAGCTGCCAAATTTTACGCATTTTTCCTACCACAAAAATTTTATAATAAATATTGTCAAATTTTATCGTCGAAATCTTGTGAATAAACAAATGGAAAATCTCAGTACAATTTTAGTGGCAGCAAAAATGCGTAAAAGTTGGTAGATATGTAAATATTGCATAATATGCGGAATGAAATAATCGGATCTACAAGCAAAGTTAGCATTTAAAAAAGATCCATAGTTTACGAGAAAATTAGATAGTTCTTTAGGCATTTTTTATGTACTTCCAAAGAGGAATCTGTTTCTGCAGAGTTTGGACGCTATTTATGAGGCACCCTGTATATCCGAAAATTGGTTTAGCTATTTGCACAATTCTATGCACTTTTGGAAGTTAAATGGCGGCACATGGACAAAGATACTTTGTATAAGCTTGTTTTTCGAGGTCTCTGATTCCTAATATGTGTAAAACCGTCGGAAACCGGAAGTCAAAAAAATTTCGAATTGATTATTGATGGAAGAAAGTAAAAAGGGACAAAAGTTACTTTTTGGTTAGCTGGGCGCCAGTACTATATGTGCAAATATATGCCTGTATACAAACGTATATATATAGGTATGTATACATACACATATATGTGGATATATATGTATAAATGTGTATATATAATGAAAGTATACATGCATATTTATGTATATATAACATTGGCATCCGGCTAATCGATAAGTACGGAACAAAATTTTATCTTAATAATTATATTATAAATCCAAAACGGAATTCCCACATGTTTTTGTGACATAAATGCATTTTTTCATTCAGAAAGAATGTTTAAATGATTTAAAATAAACTTTCAAAAATCATCAAATTATACATATAAATTCATGCTATCAATATTTTAAAATGAAATTCTTAACTCGACGAAACCCATCAAAATAATAATAATTATTATTATTATTATTATTATAATAATAATAATAATAATTATTATTATTATTATTATTATTATTATTATAAAAGGCATTAAAATCACAATTTCTCCAAGATTGCAGTCAATTGGAATCGGTTTTGTGCATAAAATAAAGTTTATATCATACAATATTTAATATCAAAAGAATTTTTATTGTAAGGAATACTAAGCTCTGTGTTTGATTACAGCGTGATTAATCGGTATTACTTGGTTATCCGGTCGACCCAAAAAATATCGCCAAACTGTAAGATTAAATGCCAATAATGGATGATCGTGAAAGTAATATTAAATGACATTAAATGCGATACACGTTTTTAAAATGCCATTAAGTGATTTTTATTTCAACTTTTTATTTGTATTTTTATTAATATTCTACTAATTACTTGTTTTTTCATTATTTAAAATAAAAATTATGTCAGTATATATAATTTGGCTATTAGTTTTGCGATTTGTATAATTTGATCGACGAGATAACCAAGTAGTACCGATTAATCATGTTCATATGAATAATTTATTTCTCATTTCAAAGACACATCTCAATGATTATGCATAAATGAATCAGAATTTAGTTTCTAAACTTTAGAAATTAAAGAAAAGAATTGAAATGGCAAATATAATGGAGTTAGAACTAATTTAATTTCTAATTTTTAATATGAAATCTTAAAATAATTTAAATTTTTTGGAGTTGAAAAGTTATCGTGAGGCATGAGAAGGTGTTAAGGTCTATATTTCTAAAATTTGCAGTTTTCAACACAAGGATTTAATAAGTTAGGTTAAGGTAATGAATGGCACAAAGTGTAGTAACATACTAATATGAGTCTAATTATGGTACTTACTCTTGAGATGTTATATCTTCGTAATTGTTAATATTACCAATATTCTCCATTTTTAATGAGAAATACCAATCAGAAATTAAAGTTTTTGATCGAAATCAGACAATCAGTTACTTTAATAAGAAATTAAAAAGATTTTAAGCGCCCAAAACACAACTACAAATATAGTAGCAAAGTTTTGAAAGATTTTTTCAATAGAGAAATATGCGAGTATCGTGAAATTCAACAATGTGTAAGAGCAAAAATACCATATAATTGTTAAACAATCAATTTTAGTTTAAAATCGGAGTTATTTACTGTATAAATTCATTGTTAACTTACGAACTATTTACAACAATAAAACTAACTATCGCCATTGTTAAACAATACAATCAAACATTTAACCTTCCTACCCTGTTGAAATTTTACTCAAACTTGATTGAAATATTTCACACCAAAATTTTTATTTAAATCCATTTAACATACTTATTTAACTTAAATCTTTGTATTACTTATTTAATTTACTTTAAGAAATATTTTCTGGTTTAAATCGAATGAAACGCATTATAGGACTGGGTCGATTAGACCCATTCAGGGTAGGAAGGTTAAAATGAATTGAATGAGAATAATATTGCCCAGTTAAACTGAAAGCATTGAGCTCATAGGCTGTTAACAGTAATTGTATAATACAATTGTATAATACAATAATTATTTTTTTCAAGGAATAATAGTCCTCGAAAAACATATTAATGGGGGAATAGCTCCCCCATTTCACTCCTACAACTTAATGATTGAACTTTCAAAGCTAATGAGAGATACACCTTATCATAATGAAAACTGTATCCAAAATTCAAAGCAATTGTATAATTCCCCATAAAACCTCATTTATTTAATTTAAGAGGGCTATCCTCCATTCTTTCCTTTGTACTTAACAATTACATCCCAAAAAACTATTTAGGGATTCGCTTACCAGAAAAAAAACTATAACCAAAATTTAAAACAAATCGAATAATTCTACATAAAAACCCATTTATCAAACTTAAGGGGGGCGAAGTTACTCACCCGTTCTTTGCATTATACATAACAAAAGTACCCCCTAACTAAATCAGAGAAGCATCTTATCAGTATGAACTGATATCCAAAAACTGAAACAAAACGGTTAATTCTGCATGAAAAATCCATTTACCTTAATTAAGAAAGGTTATTCCAAAGAATCCTTCTTTATACTTAATCAATAAATTCGGAAAATGGCTCTGGGAGACGCCTTATCAGAATGAGTCTATATATCCAAAATTTGAAGCTTATCCGGAAATTCTGCGTAAAAAAAACATTTACCTACATTAGGGTTGAGAGTTACACCCTATTTCTCTCCCCTATTATACTTAATCAATGAACACTCAAAACTAATCACGAAGGAGCCTCATCAGAATAATCCGACATCTAAAATTTGAATATAATCTGATCACTCAGTATGAAAAACCCATTTATTTAAATTAAGAGAGGGTGATTAGATTACCCCCCCCCCCCTCCGTTCCCTTCCTCCGTATACTTACCCAATGAACTCCCAAAATAATCATAAAGGCACCTCACCATAATAATTCTGTATCGAAAATTTTAAGCTAATCGGTAAATTCTACACTGTTAAAAATCTGCTGCATTTTGTTGCAACGTACTCCACCGCTTGTATATAAAATCTCTATTCCAACCAATGAGAAAGCTCCATTTCACGGCCAAGTAACCGTTTTCTATACAATCAGGGGAGTGCGTTGCAACAAAATGCAGCAGATTTTTAACAGTGTATATAAAAACTCATTTACCTAAATTAAAGGGAGGTTACCCCCGATTTTTTCTTTTTCCTTTGTATTTAACCAATGACTTCTCAAAACTAATCATGAAGGCGCCTCTTCAGAATGATTCTATAGCTAAAATTTAAATGAAATCTGCTAATTCAACATGAAAAACCCATTTATCTAACTTAATAGGAAGGGTGGGGGGGGGGAATTAGAACCCGTTCATTTCCTTATACCCAATGAACTCCCAAAACTAATCATGGAGGCGCCTTATCAGAATTATCCTATACCTAATATTTGAAGGTAATTGTTAAATCCTGCAAAAAAACAAACTTATCTACATTAAGGATATAGAGGGATTAATCCTTGTTCTCCTCCCTCTTTTATACGTAACGAATGAACAACCAAAACTAATCAAGGAGGGGCCTAATCAGATAGTCCTAAAGGTAAAATTTGTATAAAATCTGATAATTCAGCATGAAACACCGATTTATATAAATTTAGAAGAGGGGATTTAGCCCCTGTTCCTCCCCTTATACTTACCCAATGAACTCCCAAAACTAATCATGGAAGCGCCTTATCAGAATTATCCTATACCTAATATTTGAAGGTAATTGTTAAATCCTGCAAAAAAACCAACTTATCTACATTAAGGATATAGAAAGATTAATCCTTGTTCTCCTCCCTTTTTTATACGTAACAAATGAACAACAAAAACTAATCAAGGAGGGGCCTAATCAGATAGTCCCAAAGATAAAATTTGTTTAAAATCTGATAATTCAGCATGAAACACCGATTTATATAAATTTAGAGGAGGGGAATTAGCCCCTGTTCCTCCCCTTATATGAACTCTTGAAACTTATTAGAAAAGCGCCTTATCACAATAAACCTATCCAAAATTTCATGCATACCAGATATTTTCATCATGAGTTAGCCTGTTACATGAAACATACCAAACGGGCGAGCACTTAAACTCTCAGGCTTTGATAGCCTATGAGCAGAGACATATAAATAGGACCAACAAAGTAAATACACAAATACCTATTTCACGAATTTTCGAAATGTAACTCATTAGATATTTTACATAATTCCTTTGGACTAAAGTGGTTTTCTTTTATCCAAATTTCAATATTTTGAAAAATCTATTCATCAAAAATGATTAAGTTTGTACATTACGACGTAAAATTTTCTTTGCTTGCAATTTTTTTTTTTTTTTTTTTTTTTTTTTTTTTTAATATTGCTCTATTTGATTTCATTTTTTCTTTCCGAACTTAATTTTTTTTCTCTTTAGTTTCTGTTTTATAAGTAACTAACTGGTTCTGACAATCCCGAAATTTCCTTTTATCTTATACATCTTAACCACTTAACCGGTGATGGGTATGAGGGAACAATGCTTTAACTCCCGACTTATTTCGGGGCAAACGGTGAAGTGGAATGTTTTAAAAAATAGTTACAAATGCTAATGCTTCAATATCATTAGTTCAATGCTATATCAACTTTGATTTTATCTCAAATTTCTTCTTCAGGCAACTAATCGGAGTAAAAACGAGTTAATTTCCATCATAATATTTAATAAAATCAATATTTTTCTTTATTCTCTTGTATATCAGGCATTTGCGCATAGCCGATTTAGCAAGCGAAGCTCCCGTCATTGCACCAATTGCCAATGTATAACAGAATTACTAAAAATCCAGAAAATTACACAAAAATCTTTATTATAGGATATTTTTTCTGACAACCCCGAAATTTACTTTTATCTTATACATCTTAACCACTTACCCGGCGATGGGTATGGGGAAATAGTGCTTTAACTCCCGACTTATTTCGGGGCAAACTGTGAAGGGGAATGTTTTAAAAAGTAGTTACAAATGCTAATGCATCAATATCATTAGTTCAATGCTATATCAACTTTGATTTTATCTCAAATTTCTTCTTCAGGCAACTAATCGGAGTAAAAACGAGTTAATTTCCATCATAATATTTAATAAAATCAATATTTTTCTTTATTCTCTTGTATGTCACGCATTTGCGCATAGCCGATTTAGCAAGCGAAGCTCCCGTCATTGCGCCAATTGCCAATGTACAACAGAATTACTAAAAATCCAGAAAATTACACAAAAATCTTTATTATAGGATATTTTTTCTGAAAACCCCGAAATTTACTTTTATCTTATACATCTTAACTACTTAACCGGCGATGGGTATGAGGAAATAGTGCTTTAACTCCCGACTTATTTCGGGGCAAACTGTGAAGGGGAATGTTTTAAAAAGTAGTTACAAATGCTAATGCTTCAATATCATTAGTTCAATGCTATATCAACTTTGATTTTATCTCAAATTTCTTCTTCAGGCAACTAATCGGAGTAAAAACGAGTTAATTTCTATCATAATATTTAATAAAATCAATATTTTTCTTTATTCTCTTGTATATCAGGCATTTGCGCATAGCCGATTTATGAAGCGAAGCTCCCGTCATTGCGCCAATTGCCAATGTACAACAGAATTACTAAAAATCCAGAAATTTACACAAAAATCTTTATTATAGGATATTTTTCAAGGGATAAATTTCCAAATTATTGCAAACCTGCCTGCTATAGTCAAAATCATGTAAATGATTCTATCTATAACTTCTTGCGTTTTTTGATGGTATAATAGTGAAAATAGCACAAAAATTGGTTTTACAGAGCCCTCTTACGGTAGAATATTTTCAGATTCAAGGAAACCATATCTATCATAACGAAAATTATATATCTAAAATTTGGTTTAATTCTATGCATAACTTTATGCGGTTCTCGATTTCTGAATTAAACAGCCATAAAGTCAGACGGATATAGGACAGGAAAACATTTTGTATAAACCTATATTTCGGAGTCTCTGATCTCTGAAACATGTAAATGTGTCAAAAACAGGAAATCGAAAAATTTTTGATTAAAATACTGTCTTCTATTGGAGATTGAAGAAAATGAAAAGAAACATTTTGTTTCACTTAGTTCCATCAGCATTTATTAACGTTTTACTAGTATATAGTACAAAAAATTAGTGTTGCATTACAAAAAAAAAAAAAATCAAAAAGATTTTTTTTGTTGTTGTTATTTTACTTAATGAATTTTTTCGTCAAGAAAAAAATGCTTAAATGAATTAAAATAAGTTTTTTAAAATCATGAAATTACATGTACGCAAACATCTATTACTCTGGAGTCTCATCCAAGAAGAATATATTTGCAACTGGAAATTTTATTTATACAAAAATTTCCAATTTGAATCGAAAACATACCTTACAGGGAAAAACACACATTTCCTAATACATTTTTTTTCGGTTTAAAAATATGCTTGCCTTGGATCAGACTCTGGAATAATTAAGAGATATTGGCATCTATATGTAAAAATTCATGCTATCAGTAAATCAGAATAAAGTTCTCTACGACATAAAAACACTAAAGTCATTATTTCTCCCAAACTGCAATCAACTGGAATAAATTTTATAAAGCTTTCATGCATAAATTACTGTTTATGCATATGATTTTTACTTTCTTCTATCTTTACAAGAAGAAAGTATTGGATTCATGAAAATTTTCTACTTCCGGTTTTCGACGGATTTATACGTTTTAGAAGGTCCTGAACACGTTTTGACTATTTTTAGAAAATGTCTGTCTGTGAGTCTGTCCACCTGTCTGTCTGTCTGTATGTGACAAAAAAAACTGTGGACGCTCTATCTCAAGAACTAATGCTCGAAATTTAATAAAATTTTATATTCAGTTAGACCTTGATACGAATTAGTGCCTATTGGTTTTTGGTGAAAATTGGCCTGCAGGTGGCGCTGCTATACTACGTTTTTCATGATTTTCAAGATTGCTATATTTCAAGAACTAATACACAGAGTTTTACCAAACTTCAGATTCTGTGACCCCTTGATATACATAGACGCTGATTAAGTTTTGGTGTAAATTGGCCAGCAGGTGGCGCTGCTATGCCACTTTTTCATGATTTTCATGATAGCTATATCTCAAGAACTAATGCACAGAATTTCACCAAACTTCAGATTCCGCGATACCTTGAGATACATAGCCGCTGATAAGGTTTTGGTGTGAACTGCTCAATAGGTGGCGCTGCTATGCCACATTTTGCACGATTTTTGCGATAGCTATATCTCAAAAACTAATGCTGAGAACTTCATCAAATTTTAGATTCTGTTACACTAGAATATATAACATAATTAGACGCTGATTACATTTTGGTATTAACCTTGCAACAGGTAGTACAACTATGCTGCATTTTGCACGATTTTTCCGATACCTATATTTCAACAACCAACGCACAGAATTTCATCAAACTTCAGATTTTGTTACAAAATGGCATATAACATAATTACACGATGATTACGTTTTGTTATAAATCCTTCAACTGATGGTGCTGCTGTGCTAAATTTTACATGTTTTTTTTTTTTTTTTTTTTTTTTTTTTTTTTTTTTTTTAACTAGCTATATCTTAAGAACTAATGCACAGAATTTAATCAAACTTCAGATTCTTTTACACCATAACATAATTAGACGCCTTTTTTACGTTTTGGCATAAATTGTCCAAGGTATGGTGTTTTTGTGCTACGTTTTGCAAACTTTTTGTTATAACTATATCTCAAGAACTAATGAACGAAATTCCATCAAATTTCAGATTCTGTTAGGTCTTGACATAAATAGATGCTTATTAGGTTTTAGTATAAATTACCCAACATGAGGCACTACTAAGCTCGTTTTCACAGAATATTAATTAAATTTTGCATTTTAGACTTTTCGGATACCAGAATCTCATTAGGCTAGGTCAAATGTTCGAGGAAATTCGATAGTGGGTAACTTTGGGGTCACCACGATTTTTTTTAAATATTAAAATGTACTTATGAGATAGAAGAAAGTTTTGGGTTTGACACATCCAACTAGTTAATATTAAAAGAATATTTGAAGTATGGATTATCAAGTTCAGTATTTGGTTAAAGTGCGCATTTATAATGTACGGTTTTCAAGTATTTTATTCCGCATTTCAATGATACATCATTATAATTATGTACGAATAATTCATAATTCAATTTCTAAACTTGAGAAATGGAGGTAAAGAACTGAAATGATAAGATATAAAACTGCAAGAATTAATTTAATTTTTATATGAAAACTTTAATTTTTTTTAATCCTATAGAGTCGAAAAGTTATCATGAGAAGTCAAAAGGAATTAAGATTTAAATTTCTAAAAATTAAAATCTTGAATTCAAAGAATTAATAATTCAACTTAAGATAATGAATGACAAGAATATAGTAATATGCTATTATGAGTGGAGTTAAAGTACTTACTCTTGAGATGTTATATCATCGTAATTGTTAACATTACCAATATTCTCCATTTTGAATGAGGAATATCAATCAGAAATTAAAGTTTTTGATCGAAATCAGACAATCAGTTACTTTAATTAAAAATTAAAAAGTTTTTTTATAAGCGCCCAAAACACAACCACAAATATAGTAGCAGAGTTTTGAAATAATTTTTCAACATAGAAATAATTTTAGTATTGTTAAATGCAACAATGAGTGACAGGAAATATATCTTTATATTGTTCAATAATCAGTTTTAGTTTAAAGTCGGACTTAAATGCTGTACTGAGTTTCATTGTTACATAACAAACTAGTTACAACAATAAAACAAACGATCGACATAGTTAAATGATTCGCTCAAATGTTCCCAATAAATAAAAAAAATATAAAATATATAAATAAGAGCAATACCTTGAAACCAACAAATACTTATAGACTAATTTGCAAAATATAATTCATTGGATATTTTTTACAGACTTCTTTCGAACTAAAACATTTTTAAGTGTAAATTTCAATATTTTGAAAGTTTACTCGTCAAATAAAATTAAACTAAAAATAAATAAATAAAAAATAAATTCCAAGGGAGTTCGCTTGAATATTCGTAATTCAGCAAAAATAATTAAAATTTTATTTGACCGTGTATATTTCTAAATTTGATTATCTTACAAAGCATATATATACAGGGTGGTCATAAAAAAACTTTGCCGATATACGGAGTTCTAGCGGCCAGTCCGCTCAACCGATCGAAATGAAATTTCAGATATAGCTATTCAAAGGTATGAGCTCGAGATTCTGTGAACGACAACAAAATGGCGCTCACGATTACGGTTATAGTTACAGAAACTCGAAAATTTCCAAAGACAACACCCATTTTTTTTCATCGCAAAATGCTCAGCGCATGCGAAAACCATAAAGAGCGTTGGAACCCTACGTGTATCGCAAGAAACGGACATGTTATGCACGCACAAAAAACCGTTCTGCGAATCCTCCCCCCCCCCATAAAAAAAACTCGATTGGGGTGCAAGGAGGAAATTTGCATATGATACAGAGTCAGTACACTAATCTCTGATTACAATACAGATCGGAGAAACAAAACTTTTATTTTGATTACACATTTTCCACATGGGTGTCATCACAGGCAATTAATGGTGATAATCAATAAATTTCACTGTTGCTTATTTTGTAGTTAATATGGAAAAAGAAACATGACTGTTTTCTCCGTTCCTTAGGACGAAATTAAAAACAGCAGCTGATAGCTTACATAATTAGTACACAGTATATTAACTTGATGTCACTATGTTTTAAATTTCACACCAGAATTTAATCTCAAGAAAATATTTCTTATTTTTAACTGCCAGTGTACACAGCTTCCATTTTTACCCGACTACGGCAAAGCCAAAGGAGGGTTATGATTTTGACAGGCTATGTATGTATGTATGTATGTATGTATGTATGTATGTATGTTCATCTGTTCCCTCGTAACTTCTAAACCACTAATCAGAATTCGACAAATGACATATCATTAGAAGCGTCTTAATTGTCCGCTGGTTATAGGCTATATAGATTTTCACCAAATTCAATGTGGCGCCCTCTAGCGGACAAAATATACAGAGTAAAAAAATAAAGTTAAGCTAGATATGCCGTGTTTGGTATCATTTTAAAGCGCTTCACTTGTACATTTCGAATATATATATATTACTAGCATTTGCTTGTGACTTTACTTGCATTTATGGGCTAATTGCATATAATTCACATCTTTTCGTTCTTAATTTCTTTGGTACTTAGTAATCAGAATAAGACCACTGCAGTGCCATTAGAAGGGTCTTGATCTTGATATTCTGTTGGTTGTGAGCTATAAAGTTTGTCACCAAATTTACTATTATGCCCTCTAGCGGACAAAAAGTATAAAATAAAAATATATGTAATGTGTTTGGTATTACTTGAAAGAGCTTCACCAGTATTTATATGCTTATACATAATTACATATAAGCTATAGCAACTGCTGCATTTGCAGTGCATTGTTTCCCCCTACTGTCGGAAGAAAACATGTCACTTCCTTGATTAAAAGAACCTCTAAGAATTTTTCGGTCTGAATTAAAAATATGCCGTGTTTGGTATCATTCAAAAGCGCTTTACTTGTACATTTTGAATATATCTATATATTACTAGCATTTGCTTGTGACTTTACCTGTATTCATGGGGTACTTTTATACTTTTTCAGCGTAGTTTTTTGTCGTAGTTGGGTTTTAGTTTTTTTACTTTATCTTGTGATAATCCAAAAGTTCATGCAAAGCTGTTCAAGAAATTGTAATAGCTTGAAAGTGAAGTCCTTCTCTGGACACACGGAATTTCTTGGTTTTTGTCTGTCTGTCTGTTCCGCGATAACTGACGCAATTAGCATCCGATTGGTTTGAAATTAAGTGGGTATGTTAGTGAGGCACTGGGATTAAGCTGTATAGTTTTTTGTTAGATTTGATTCATTCGTTCGGAAAATATAGAATATTTTATTTTGCGCAAAAATGCATCTCTATAAAAAATCCAATGATTTTCATTTTTTTTTTTTTTTTTTTTTTTTTTTTGAGAGAGAAAATGACACATTTCATTAATGGAATTCAATGATAAATGGATACTAAAATTTACCAGTTAAATTATTCGTATTGTGTTAAAATTATGTCTACGCTTTTGTCAGATTTTTAAAATTATTACTGTAAATTTTGGAGATTTTTTATAAATGTGTTCCAATAATATAAACTAATTTGTTTTAGAGATTTACTTATTTCAAATGTATTTATTTCATTTTCTTTAATTTCTCTTAATGGTTGCTAAGCAACCATTCATCCATTCAATTTTATAATGTTTCAAAACCATTCATTTTTATAATGTTATAAATTTGAATGCGTGTACTAAATTTTAAATGAAGTCGACGTCAAAACTGGCGAATTAATTAATGTCTTTGTATCTTTGCGTATAAATATAACCATAGTCGACTATATCTATAAAGCCCGTTTATTTGAGATTAATGTATGAAGTCTCCCGCCAGAGGACGCTGATACTTTGCCCAAGTTATTCACCCCAATCATGTAAACCCTGAACCAAAACAATGATACGTGTGCAAACATGTGCACAGAACAGAAAGCAGCTTATTCAATGCTAACTTGGGCAGGGTTTGCGTCACGTGGACTCACACGTGGTCCAGTGAAATGGTTCAGGGTTTGAAGCTGAATCCAGCTTCACTCTTTCGGCGGTTTTTCGCAAAATGGCTCGGCTGGTAGTATTGTAGTAGGCTATGATATAACATAGCCTAGAACAGAACATAGGATATGTTTTATTAATTTTATTCAAATATTTTCCTTAATAATTCAAAATTTCCTTCTTTTTCATACAGAATCAATAGCGATTTTTTTAGATAAAATTTAACCAATTTCCTTTATCGTTGCCAAAAAAATCAAATCTGGAATATTAATTTTTCAACAGCAATAAATTTCAATTGAGCAATTTCCTTGCGAAAAATTAAACTAAGAAAAAATAAATAAATATGACGTCAGAATAAAAATAAAAATAGATATAGTACATTTTGTTAAATATTAAACACGGATATTTGTTTCGTTAATAAGAATTTTTCTAAGAAAAATGGGGACATAATTAGATGTAAAAGAAATAAAAAAGAATTATATTTTTAACAAGTATTTCACTTGGTAAAATATGACGTCATAATCGAAATAAAACAGGTATTTTATAGTAGTCGTTAAAAATACAAGAAACATAGATAGCAATAACTCATGAATAATGACGTCATTGCCGAAACTTCAGTGAAGGCTTATTTTGGCGACACAAAATTTATTGTTTTCCGTCTGTCAGTCTGTTCTTCTGTCTGTCTGTCTGTCAGTCCCCGATAACTGCTACAAAAAGCAAACAAAACTTTTTTTTCGGAAACAAAATTGTAAAACCCTAGATTACTGAGTTTACACTTTCAAAAGTTCCTGATTCATCAGATTTATTTGTTTGTGGTGGGCAGGTATGTAGAAGTATGAGGATAATGAAAAATGCTTATTAAAATTGTTACTTATCCTTATAAATCAAAATGTATAAAGAAATACAAGATATACGATAGCCATTAGCAAATTGATAGAAAGATACAAATTTAAATTTAATGAGACTACGGGTGGTTCAGGAGGACTCCGCCCCCCCTGAAGAAATCTATTATGTTATAATAATAAAAAACAATAATAATAATAGATCATGAAAATTTCAGATTACCCTAGCATAACTAAATCTGTAACTTAACGCTTTTGATGGATGAAAACTTCTTATTCTTATTTTATTCTTATAAATAATTGCGTAATTTGAAAATTTTAAATTACAGTTTCCAGGAAGTTGAATATTACCCAAAGTGTGTTTTTAAAAAAATGATGTGCAAAGCTGACGTTGAGGCTCCTGATCTGCAGATTTACTAGTATCTATTAAATGATACATCCACTCCACCGGGTTGCCTCCTGCGTTTTACATTTGATCGTGGGCTATAAGGTGATTTCCTCAGATTACATATACAGTAAAACCCCGCTAATTCGTGCCCCATTAATCCGGATCTCCGGATAATTCGGATCGATTTGGTAAATATTTTTTTCAAGTTTGAGAAGCGATTGGTTATTTTCCACAACATTAACTTGTTTCATCGTCATATTCTGAATAAAAAAAAATTTCTGAAATTTTTTCGGAAGAATTAAGCAAAGAAAACATTTTTACATTTTTATTGTCTGTAAATATTCAATGAGTTTAACATAAAAGTGATTTTCTGTTAGTATGTTTTGTTTTATTTCATTTTTTTCTAATTCTCAGGATTTTCGATAATCCGGATTGGGTCCGGTCCAATTAATCCGAATTATCGAGGTTTTACTGTATAAGCAATCTGTTCCTCAATGGTGATTACAATGCAATGTTGAATATTTCGACTCTCAGTTGATTGATTTAATTTTCATATTAAGTCAAATTTTGATTCACTTCCAGTTGGATGTTAAGATGACGCAATTTTAAATTTCGTATATAGAAGATAATTTTGCATGGATGCTCGACTTTTTCTTACATAAATGATACTTTGCATTTGTGTGTTGGATTAGAACTGAGAACAGTCAAGCTGCATGGGCCGAAATTTTCATTCCTTGACCGGCTCGACACATAAAAAACAGTTCCGCCCGAAACTGTACAAAAAATATTGGCCCAGCCATGTCAGAAACTTAGAAGTTCGGCCAGCTTGCTCCGCTCAAAATGGTTACCGGCTCGCAACCCCCCCCCCCAAAAAAAAAAAAAAAAAGTTAAAATTTCTGCTTTACTGCATCACTGAATTTCTACAAATCATGGACTTTTAGGTCAGTATTAATAAAAATTGTTCCGTTCGAGGAGTTCCGACGAAAAATAATTATTTTTGCTTTTTTTATATTATTTTATTTTAACTTTTATAATTTACATTGTTAAAGAAGCGTCCGAGGCTATGTTATTTATTTTTCTTTAAATGGGATGGCATAGTCCTGTCTCAAACAGCAATAATATTCAAAACAACCTTGCTACTTCAAAAGTTTTGTTATTTATTTTTATTTTTTTATGCTTCAAGTTGCACAAACTGATGGGTAACAGTTGAGTGAAATTTTATCCATATTTATGGATTATTTTAGAAAATTCTGATAGTTTTAGAGTGTGGCACCTCCTGTCGGATACATAATATACCCAAACTAAGAAGAGTAATAAAGAAATTTCTGATCTAACACATACATCTCCTGTCAGAATAACTTTAAAAGTCATCATTATTTTTTTTATATTCCAAATCTCTTATTTAAAATTTATTAGCGTTTCATTTTAGGCACCCCGTATTTTAGTGTGTTCTGCATTGCCAATAAAACTATGTCTATGCTAGGTAACACTGAATATGCATCTGCTGAATATAGCCTACTTCAGTAATATTCTCATATTATAATTCTAAAATTTCTTAGATTTCAAAAACTAAATAAATTCACAGTCAGAATTATTTATAATTTTTCTAAATGAAAGATGATAAATATCTATTCATTTACTTCATTAAAGGGCATGCTTTATTTTTATCTTTATCGCATGATTTTATTGCTGGAAACCCAGTAAATATGAAGAAAAATATACACTTTGTTTCACAAGACAAACTCCTTGGTAAAATAAGATTTAAAAAATTACTCATATTTTAAAAGTGGTGGATAATCCAAAATTTAAATTTTAACAAAGAAAAAATAATTCGGGCCTTAATAGGTTAAAATGAGTGCTAGATCGAGGATGTATCTTCAAATTGCCAATTTAGTTAATGCACAACTTGTGATAATTACAGAGTCTTCTTTTAGAACACAACTTTTAAGAAACATCTTGGAAATTACAATTTCCTAATGTGTTTCAAAGAAAAAAGTGGAGTGAGAATGTCTATAAATATGTAAAAACTTATGAATAATGGCACATACAAGTTATTCATGTTGCATTTTAAGATATTTGCTCTTATAGTTTTTTCTTTCAATTTTGATTCTTTTTTTTTCTTCACATTCAAATTTTTTTCTGAATTATCGTAATTTAGGTCGATATTTGGATTTGAAAAGTCGCCAGGTTTTATCTTTGCTAGTTATTTTTGTCTTTCTTGAAACTAGACAAAATAAGCTTTAAAAAATGTTTCTTATATAAAAAGTTCTACTTAAAAGATCAGAATATCTACACAAATGCTTTGTAAGTCATAAGATTTTCTAAATATCGTATATTAAGAATTTTCAGTAGGCCACATGTTTAACATGTGGGAGTTTTTTGATAGCAAATCCGTGAAGTTTTTAAGAATGTTTCGTGAATTTTTAACACAGATATACATACACTTATTTTTTTCAGAAATTTTAAACATCTTGCATGCCTATGTATTTTTTATCATTCTGATCATCTCTACATTTGCCATTTGATTTTTTTATAGAAAAGGAAGTAAATGTACCTAAACTTATTTTTATTTTTAATTTCTACTATTTTTTATTACAGCAGGAAATGACACTGAATATGCTTATGTGGGAGCATCTACTCAAAACGTAGCTATTCAAAATATGGAAGCATCTATTCAAACTGTCGAAGTATCTACTCAGACTCTGGCAGTAAAATGTAAGTTGGTTTATTTTAATAGCTACAGCACAATTAATCACAAGTTCTTTTACACGCATAGTTAAAACAAAATCCATGTTATGTAAAACAAGTACGAAAAATCAAGCGTTAATCATAGATTATGAAGCACTTTCCAACGTTTCATAAAATCTTTAACAAAACTTCGTTATTTAGGTAAATAAGGATATAAAGCCAAATATAGCCAAAAGTGTATTCTAGTAATACTGGAACAGCCCTGTATTTGATCTGTCAGATAATATACATATTATGTATTGGGAAAATTTAGTTTAGAAAAAAATGCCTAGTAGCTTGAAATTTCTCTTTCAGCAATTTATACTAATAGATGGAAACATACTTGAATACTTTGTTCAGCTTTGTAGTTTGCCTGGTACCTTTATTACACATCAGTGTTAAGATAAAATTTATTTTAAACTAAAACACTCTTAAAACAACTGAAATCACTTTCTCATAAATTATCATTCATAGGCTTCATGTACCCAATTCTTTGCGTGGCCCTGTATATCATTTTATCTATATTCTGCAAACATTTCTTAGTAAATTTAATGCAATTCAGCGTAAAAATGCATAATTTATTTAAGAATCACCTTTTAGTAATTTATGCTCATATTCAGTAACGTTGGCGAGCTCTTTTGGCGTTCTCTGTATATTAACTATAACATTTATACACACCCATATAATATGCATAAATTTTGTGAAACTTATACACTATATCATATTTAAAATGCATTTCATCCATCCATCAGCTATCATCGGATACATATACAGTACTTCGGAAAGAATGTACTATTTGAAATCTTTTGTGTGTCTCTGTAAATACTATATACTTTATATTAGGGAAGGCAGTATCGTATAATTTATACTAAGCCTCATTGACATACATCCATTTTATTATACATGAAACAGTTTAATATATTTAAAGTATGTCACACACAATTCCCCCTTTTACCATTATCTAATGGAATTCTTTTGTGTGGCCCTGTAAATGAATGATAGCTACATTTTCACCTTATATTTTATAGAATGCATATTTTAATGTACCTTATAAAAGCATATAAATTTTAATATGTTTAACAGGGTATAACATCTTTAAAATTCTTTTGAAATGATTTTTCCCCATAGGCCGTAATGTAATGGGAAACTTTTGATTCTCCCTGTAGATAAACTAATCATGTTAGAAACTCGTGCTAGGGTAAATGTCAATAACGTCCTAAAATTTCGTGGCAATCCGAGCATATTTACGTGAGTTAGAGCGCGGACAGACGGACAGACGAACAGAGAAACCGAATGCATAAGCACTTTTCAACTTTTGTTGGAAAGTGCTAAAAAGTAAACAAATGATACAATTTTTTTTTTTTTTTTTTTTTTTTTTTTTTTTTTTTTAAATTAGGTGAAGTTTCCTCCTCAGGATCCTTCACAAATCTTCATGAGAATAAGCTACATCATGACTTCAAGGAATTATTTCTCCAGAAAGAGGACTGTGATGTCACATTCAAAGTCGAAGGCTAGGAATTCCCGGCACACAGATTAATCTTGAAAGCCCGGTCTCCGGTGTTCGCTTGCACCTTTCGACAAGGGAATCGAACCGGCATCATTGAAATAGATGATTGTGACTCATCCTCTTTTTCAGACTTCCTATGTTTCCTCTACTGTGGAGATCTCGGCATAATTTCCCTGGAAAACGCATTCAGCCTTTACACGGAGGCCAACAAATATCAGGTTTCCGATCTCAGAACGAAGAGCTTGGATTTCATGAAATCGAACCTGACTGTCGACACCTATTGTGAAACCCTCACTTTGGCTCTACGGCATTCTGAGGCTGAATTGATCAAGTTATGTACCGATTACTTTCAAAAGAATAATACCTCGAAAATTATTGTGACTGAAGTGGCAAATATTTTTAGCCGAAAATCCGACAAAGAGTAATGAGTTATTGGTCAAGTCTTCCGTGCCCAACAGCAGCTGAAACAATTGGTTTTCTGCTTCCAGCCAAATAGTATCTTTGTTGTGTTCTATACTCACTGATTATTCAAAAAAAAAAAAAAAAAAAAAAAAAAATCCAGAAATTTCTTTTTGTGAATATCTTTCAGATTTGGAGTAGAAACTGTTCAAAGGTAGAAAAAAAAAACTGGATTTTTTAATGTAATGAAACTTGAAAAAAAAAATACTATGATTTATCTATTATTATTATTAGTTTTTTATTTGCACATATTTCATGATCAACACCTTCAATATTTATAGTCATTGGAAATATAATTAAAAATCGCGTAAATTTTTTATCGATATGATTTGATTGTCGGACAGACTAATTTATTTTTTTTATATTATGAATCATGCAAACATATTCTTATTTTTATCGTATGCTTTTATACCATGAATGTCCTGAATTAAAATATTTAATTTTATATTTAATTTTGTAAGTTTTCTATCTGTATGTATAATAAAAATTAACACATATAAAGTTTTAATTTATTGAAAATCGTTCACTGTGTATATATTAATTATTACATATTTTAAATAATTAAAAATCATGTAGATATTCATCTTGTGAGAAAAAAAAAAAAAAAAATAAATAAATAAATAAAATCCATATCAAATGACTTCAGGACATTGGCGAATAAATTTGCTTATTTTTTTTTTTTTTTTTATTTCATTATTTTCATTTTATATTTTGAAACATGTGACTATATTTTTATTTTAATTTAACACTTTTTTAACATGATTGTCTAGAATTGAAAATGCAATTTGGTAATTTTTCTATATGCTTGAATATTTCAGATCAACACATATAACGGCCAAATCTATTAAAAACGTTTGATTTTAAAGGCATATATATATTTTTAAATAATCAAGAATTTTATAAATATTCATGGTTTGAAGGAAGGGGGTGAAATTGATATAAATTGATTGCCAGTTATTGGCTAAAAAACTTGCTTATTTCGTTGATATTTTGCAACATGTAAATATCATTTTAATATTATCATACAGTTTTACACTATGAATCTCAAGAGTTAGAATGTTTGATTTTATATGTAAATTTGTTAATTTTTCTATATCTTGAATATTTCAGGTTAACACAAATAATATCCGTATTAATGAAAAATGTTTGCAATGTAAATATATATTATACGGAAATTATATATTTATTAATTGCTAAAAAATCGTGCAAAAATAATCAACATGATTGAAAAAAAAAATATTTCGTTATGAGTTAATTGCTTACCTGTATTTTCCATCCGAAGTCTCGTGCAAAAAGAATTCAATTGTTTAAAAAGTTGTCCTGATTAAGAAAAAATTTAGTTTTTAGAAAAAGTTTTTTTAATTTCCTAAATATTTTGATAATTAATAAATAAACATACAGGGTGTATCTAAACTACTGGGCAAAACTTTAAGGGGTGATAGTACACATCAAGACAAATAATATTAAATGGGAAACTGAGGGTCCCAAACGTCTTCCGAAGGAGATAGGCGCCATCAAAGTTTAGGGTCCAAAATTTGAAATGACTATAAAAAACGAAAAAATTGGTCGATTCGTTTGCGGTTTTCACGAAAACTATTCTTTATGTCAGTATTGTCTTGAAAATAAATTATAAAGATAAATTTCAAAAATGCCGATAGAGGGCGCTTTAGACCTTGGAGTAACGTACAACTATTTTTTACCGCTACTTTTGGCATCTCATTAACTTTTTTTGAAGCTTAGCCATAAATTTAAATTTTGTGCTGAAAATCAGAATCGTTGAGAGTGATTAAGTTGCGCTAACTGTACTGTGTTCAATGAGGGTGGGAAGGTTCAAATTTCAAATGATTATACAAAACGGAAAGATTGGTCAATTTTTTTGCGGTGTTCTCGAAAACTATTCTTTACGTCAGTATTTCCTTGAAAAGAAATTTTAAAGGTTAATTTAAAAAAATTCCGTTAGAGGGCGCCTTAAAATATAGAGTAACCAACAAAAATATTTAACTATTATTTTTTGTATCTAATTAAATGCTTTCAAAAGCTTAGTTTTTAATTTTGAGCTCAAATTCTGAATCGTTGGGAGGGGTTAAGAAGCGCAAACTGAATTGTGTCCAAAAATTGAAGTGTTATCCTGCTCACCCTACGAACACAGTTCAATTTTTCGCTACTTAATTACTCACAACGTTTCAGATTTTGAGCTCAAAATTTAAGTCTAAGTTTTTAAAACATTTATTTAGATTTAAAAGAAAATAACGGTTAAAAATAGTTGTTGGTTACTCTAAAGTTTAAGGCGCCCTCTAACGGAATTTTTTGAAATTTATCTTTAAAATTTATTTTCAAGGAAATACTGATATATAAAGAATGATCTTAGAGAAAACCGCAAACGAATCGACGAATTTTCCGTTTTTTATAATCATTTGAAATTTGAACCTCCCTACCCTCAGTGAACACAGTTGAGTTTGCGTTACTTAACCACTCTCGACGATTCAGATATTCAGCTAAAAATTTAAGTTTATGCCTAAGCTTCTAAAAAAATTTAATGAGATGCAAAAAATAACGGTAAAAAATAGTTATACGTTACTCCAAAGTCTAAAGTGCCCTCTATCGATATTTTTTCAAATTTATCTGTATAATTCATTTTTTAGACAATACTGACATAAAGAATAATTTTAGTGAAAACCGCAAATCAATTGACCAATTTTTCTGTTTTTTATAATCATTTGAAATTTGAACATGCTCACTCCCATTGAACACAGTACAGTTTGCGCTACTTAACCACAGATTTTGAGCTCAAAATTTAAGTTTATGTCTAAACTTCTAAAAAAATTTAATGAGATGCAAAAAATAAAGGAAAAAAATAGTTGTACGTTACTCCAAAGTCTAAAGCGCCCTCTATCGATATTTTTTCAAATTTATCTGTATAATTCATTTTTTAGACAATACTGACATAAAGAAAAATTTTAGTGAAAACCGCAAATCAATTGACCAATTTTTCTGTTTTTTATAATCATTTGAAATTTGAACATGCTCACTCCCATTGAACACAGTACAGTTTGCGCTACTTAACCACAGATTTTGAGCTCAAAATTTAAGTTTATGTCTAAACTTCTAAAAAAATTTAATGAGATACAAAAAATAACGGTAAAAAATAGTTGTTCGTTACTCCAAGGTCGAAAGCGCCCTCTACCGGCATTTTTTGAAATTTATCTTTATAATTTATTTTCAAGACAATACTGACATAAAGAATAGTTTTCGTGAAAACCGCAAACGAATCGACCAATATTTCCGTTTTTTATAGTCATTTCAAAGTTTGGAACCTAAACTTTGATGGCGCCTATCTCCTTCGGAAGACGTTTGGGACCCCCCCAGTTTCCCATTTAATATTATTTGTCTTGATGTGTACTATCACCCCTTAAAGTTTTGCCCAGCAGTTTAAATACACCCTGTATATTAAATTAATTGTATATTTTACAATCAGAATTCTCAACTTTTCCAGCAATCAAGAATTTAAATATAATTAAATGCAGAAATTTACTTATAAACTTTGTTTTCCGTGTTATATAAGCGTTCACTTTAATATATTTTTAACAGCCCATACTTAAAGCATTGTAAGTATTTATTTTACCTTCAAATATTTCAGTTTTCCTGTTTTTAGTATACAAATACCGAGACAAAATATACGTACTTTACCTATATCTTTTATAATGCATATGCAGCGATGTTTTATGTATTTTTGTGTATAATAGTAACATTTAATAACCATTATTTAGTGTTTTAGAGTTTGTATTCACGCAGTCTACCGGTGACTGTAGACACTTTAAGAATCCGAAATTAAGGGCCTAATAGGGAATAAGGAGAATCGAGTTTCGAAGTAGTTATACATATTGTAGCTCCACCCATATCCAAGCAGATACCGTACGGCACACGCCCATTTATTTAGGCTATCCCGCCCTCATCGTCACCAAGGTGGAGTGTGACAAAATTATTGAAGTGACTCATGTTTGAAACATTGCTGCCAACATTTTACGCTTCTTTATGTACAAAAATTTCACAGTAAATTTTAGCTTTTTAAATCGTCTTAATTGACCGATTAAATGAGCAGAAATTGTATTAAATTATACTGGTCCAAAAAAAGCGGAAGAGTTGGCAGCTATGATTTGACAGTTTCATTGCCTGGATGTATGGGGCGAACAAAATGCTTCTTGTGAGAGTTACTAAATACTGTTAACATAACTTAGGAAATTAAAGAAGATTTCCTTAAATCAAGGGAATATTCGGAAATATTTCAATAACTTCCCAAAGATAATCTGCACTTGACATCTAAAAATTTTATACAGAATAAAGTTAAACGGTTTAAAAATTTTATCAAATAATAATAACAATAATAATAAATATTCTGTTTCGAACTTGCATTTTTCCATACAATATTAAACTTATCCTTGTTTATATGGTTATACAATATCAATTTTTATTTTTTATCGTTCAAAAATTTGTAATAATTATTTTTATCGATAATTATTGTGAAAAATTTCATTTTCAATTATTATTAGTATTATTTATTAGACTTAATAGAAACGATAATTTGGTTCATAGCCTGATAAAAATTATAACGTTCTCACTTTAACTATTATGATAAAATGAAATAGTATCAAGTGACAATTAATTCAAAAACAATTATTGAATAAATTAGGATAATAAATATATTTATTACCGATAGTAATCATCGCCGAAAATACTACAAATAAAACACAAAAACAACATAAACTCTTTTAGGGAGAAATGTATTTATTATATTCATTTTTATAATTTTTGTTTTAAGGCAACTGATCGATTTGGAAATGAGAGACTATTTTCAGGTGTGCAACGAAATATCTCGCCACTTATCAACACAGTCGTTAAAAATTTGAAAAAGAATTTAACAGTGGAAATTTCACTAGATCTTACGATGAAAATAATTTCGTAACAAATTTTCTGCATTAAGTTAAAGGATACAGTCTGTTTAGCGCTTCTGTAAATCATGTTGGAAGATATCAGTAATGTGATAAAGAAAATAAACTTGCGGAGTTGAAATTCTGCTATCGATAAATTAATATGATAATAAAAGTAATAAAATATTATACTCACACCAGTAAAATTAATAAATAAGTATTTAATACAAATAAATACGTTTTTAGGTTTACGTCAGTGGTTCTGCAATCGTTAAATAGACGAGTGAGTGCCTGTATGGCACTCCTCGTTGAAATTAAAAAAATTGAGCTAATTTATCGTTCATGTACTATGATATAAAAAAATATGCATATATGTCGTCTTTGTGTGAGAGAATTCCAAAAAATTTATCAATTGTCATTCTTACGCTTTCACTAACAAGGAAGGTCTCCATACGGGCACATTCAGAAAATTCTGAAAAAATTACAGAATGTTCTTCTCATGTTGATATATGTTTGTAAAAAATTTTTTGGCGGAACCCCGATAGGAGATTCGTAAAAAATAATGAACATTTCTTTCATTTGGAGATTTATCATCGGTTGGCGACAAAATAAAATTTAAAAAAAACTTTTTTTATGTCAAATTTTTTTTAAGGTAAAAATATTTCATCTTGAACTTGTTTCAAGAAATTTTATTTATATAACGTTAGTTTTGTCAGCTTTAGTTTGTTTTAACTATATTTTTGTCATAATGTATTTAGAATGAAAATCAACTGTGAAATTTTATGAATTAAAATAAAATTAAAATTAGTTCAATCTCAAAATTAACTCCAATCAATTCGAGCTCTGTCGATTCAATTTTGTTGCTATGGAAACAAAAACGTCTCCGATCTTAAAATGAATTACTGCAGCATTCTTCATCTCGCCTTTATTTTGTCATGCGCTTAAATATATATAAAAAAAAATACTTTTCAATATGAAAGTATTTTTTATATAAGAAATTATTTTTAAAGTGATGGAATTAAATAACTGCAGCAAAAACAACAGAAATATATAATATAAAATACATCTGTGAGTCAAACTCTCTCATTGTTTCAAATTTAAATTCATTAAATACTATTTATACTTATTCTAAAATTTAACTGACAAGAAATTTTCAGGTGATTTAAAATGGTTTCCTTTTGGCGAGGAAAAATGCTGCTCGCCAAATCGCGTGACACTTTTGTCTTTTTACACCAAATACTCGAAGGTATTTTATTTTTTTGCTGAGTTTCTTCTGTAATTCCGCCGCTAAATTTGGCTGATCCTTTATTACATACATGAGTAGTTTAATAAGTATTTTTTTTTTTTCAAAAAATTCTGAGTATGCCCAGTATGGAGACCTTCCTTGTAAGGTGAAATGAAATAATCGTTTACACACAGTAACTACATTTTAATGAAAAATGAAGTAGCACCTCCGTCGCAACTCGCTGCGTGTTCCTTAAATATGATTTAAGAAGAACGGTTAGAAAAATCATATATATTAAAACGGTAGGCTAATTCTTTAAGATCACAAAAATTCAGGCATTTGCGCTTGCGTGAAGAGGAATTTATTAGCCCTTCCAGTTAGAGATAAATCGTAGCAAGTCTGGTTAGCTCAGTGGTTTAAGTCACCAATTTAGAGCTCTGAGCTTCTGTATGGACTAGGGTTCGATCTCAACGCTCGGCAAAATGTTTTATTTGAATAATGATACTTTTTACTACGAGGGAAATATTATATGATTTTTATTCTTTTGTTATCAATATTTTGATGCTTTATAATTAAATAAAATTTAACACTCAACAATGTATTTTTTAGTAACAATTTTATTTTTAAAATATTTTAAGTAATTAAAACATAGTAATTATTAGATAAAAACAGCCAATTTCCAGTTCATGGCTTTTGAGACATATTTGTAAGAATAAAATTATTGAAAATCCTTACAAATCGCATTCTTAAAAATAAATAAATAAATAAATAAATACAACACACGCAAAAAAAAAAAAAAAAAAAAAAAAAAAAAAAAAAAAAAAAATTAAAAATGTTGTACAATTCATTTAACATCTAGCAATGTTTTAAAAAAATTGTATTCTGATTTTCTAAAGAAAGTAACAGCAACTTTCCACTTTCCAGTCATGTGCGTGGAAGCTTAGAAAGAGTAATCCATTTGTAAACTATAATATACATCAATTATATAAATAAATAAATGTTATACATCATTTAGACCATATATTAAATGATTTTTAACTAAATCCCCGAGTGCCGTTTTGAAGTAACGTCTGGATCTTTAAAATTGTGAAGTCTGCTAAAATATTTTAGAAATAGTTTAACAATTTTGACTTAAAATATTTAAGCTAAAGCATTTTTCATTTAGTCTAAACTAATATACAATTTTTGCTACATTTTGTTTGAGCATTACAAGGAAGATTTATATTTGTGTGCATATAAGGAAAAGTATTAATTTTTTTTCTGGGAAAAAAAATTAATAAAGAAGAGAAAACAGGGGGGAGGGGAAAGAAAAATAGTCATGTAAGAATTATAATTGAACTACTATGTGATACTCATAGTTTAATAATTAAATAATGTATAAAAACGTTATGAAAAATTCAAATAATCCAAATATATTATAAATAGTTACTTGGTAGCATGAAATTTTAAGTTTAGGGAAATAAAATGAGACTGATAAAAATAAAATTAATAAAAAATTTTCAATGTAATTTAAAAAATTAGAAAACACTAAACATTATTTTTTCAAAACACTGAGAAAATATGTCAAAATAAATACGAAAATTTAAATGAAGTACGAAAATTTAAATGAAGGAAAGTCAAAACTGGTGAATTAATTAATGTCTTTGTATCTTTGCATATAAATATAACATAGTCTAGAAAAGAACATAGGCTATGTTTTATTAATTTTATTCAAATATTTTCCTTAATAATTGAAAATTTCCTTCTTTTTCATACAGAATCAATAGCGATTTTTCAGATAAAATTCAACCAATATCCTTTATCGTTGCCAAAAAAATCAAATTCTGGAACATTAATTTTTCAACGGCAATAAGCTTCAATTGAGCAATTTCCTTGCGAAAAATTAAACTAAGAATAAATAAATAAATATGACGTCAGAATTAAAATAACAATAGATATAGTAGACTTATAAGCAGGCTTTCATGTCGAGCACACAAGTCAGATGTATGTTGTTCAAATAAATTAATAAATAGATATAGTACTTTTTGTTCAATATTAAACACGGATATTTGTTTCGTTAATAAGAATTTTTCTGACAAAAATGGGAACATAATTAGATGTAAAGAAATAAAAAACAATTATATTTTTAACAAGCATTTCACTTGGTAAAATATGACGTGATTGAAATAAAACAGGTATTTTATAGTAGTCGTTAAAAATACAAGAAACATGGATAGCAGTTACTCATGAATAATGACGTCATTGCCCAAACTTCAGTGAAGGCTTATTTCGGCGACACAAAATGTATTGTTTTCCGTCTGTCAGTCTGTTTTTCTGTCTGTCTGTGATAACTGCCACAAAATGCAATCAAAACTTCTTTTTTTCCGGAAACAAAATTGTAAAACCCTAGATTACTGAGTTTACACTTTCAAAAGTTCCTGATACATCAGATTTAGGTGTTTGTGGTGGACAGGTGTGTAGAAGTGTAAGGATAATGTAAAATGCTTATTAAAACTGTTACTTATCCTTATAAATGAAAATGTATAAAGAAATAGAAGATATACGATAACCATTAGCAAATTGATAGAAAGTTACAAATTTAAATTTAATGAGACTACGGGAAGTTCAGGGGGGGGGGGGGCTGAGCCCCCCTTAAGAAATCTTCTATCTTATAATAAAAACAAAACAAAAATAATAGATCATGAAAATTTCAGAATATCCTAACATAACTAAATCTTTAATTTAACGCTTTTGATGGCTTAAAACTTCTTATTCTAATTTTATTCTTATAAATAATTACGTAATTTGAAAATTTTAAATTGCAGTTTCTAGGAAGTTGAATATTACACAAAGTGGGTTTAAAAATAATGATGTGCAAAGCTGACGTTGAGGCTCCTGATCTGCAGATTTACTAGTTATAAAAAGTTTGTAATTAAATAAGTGGAAAATTACTTCTCGAATGTTGTAGTGAAACCGATTTCTAATTAAAAAAAAGATTAGAGAGTTATATTGAAGAGATATAAACAGTTTAAAAACAGTTTCTGTGTTTTAGACAAAAAAAAAAAAAAAAATCACTTGAATCGTTAAAGTTAATGCCCACGAACCACCAAGTTATAACCATTTTTGTTTAGAAAAATTAGGCTTAATTATAAAAACTTTGTGATTAAGTAAGTAGAAAATTATTTTTCTGAAGTTGTAGTGAAATCAATTTCAAATAAAAAGATGGAAGAGTAATATTGATGACGGTAAAAGGTTTGAAAAAGTTTCTTTACTTTAAACAAAATAATCAGTTCTATTTAAGTATATTTACAATAGATGGCAGCACAACCTTAATTTTAATACATTGCAGAAAATAATATGTCTTCCAGATTTTAAAATAGAGTAATTTTTAACGCTAATTTTTCTCTGTTTATTACTAAAAATATTTCTAAAATAAGTCATGCTCTAAATTAATTCTTAAATTTTGTCATTAGAAACTTTTTTTTTCCTCCTCTCTTACTCTTTGAAGGCAAATTTCGTTAATAAAATAACTTTTTCAGAACTTCATTTTAAAAGTGTAGAATCGATAGAATTTTGATTGCCGCCATCTTGGTAGGGGCGTTTTTGCGTAGTGTCTCTTGGAGCAAGTTGCTCCGGGAGACAGGACGCAAAATCGCGCCAAGAAGGAGAGTAAACTGCATTCGCACCGAAAATAATTGGTTTATGAATTAACAATAATTTAATATTCGTTTAAATTTCAGTAGATAGCAGCAACAAACATCATTTAGCAGAATTAATGTAATACGGGGATTTTTTCGTCTTTCGTCGATATGTCGAATTCATTTATTCAAAATAAACAAAATTTCCCAAAAGTAATCTTCCGCTTTTCTAATAATAGACATTTTGTGATTAAAAACCAAAAATGACTATTTGCAAAGGGGGGGGGGGGGGGATATATAGATTTTTTAAAATGTATCTATGTAATTTACTAAACCAAATTAAATAGCTAAAGAGTTCTCTAAATAAATGAATAATATAAATGTAATTTTTTCGAATAACACATAAGTAATATCCCAGGGCAACGTGGACTCAAAATAAGAGATAGAGTAGAACCCCACTAATTCGGACCCCGATAATCCGGATCGATTTGGTCATTATTTTTTTCAAGTTTGAGAAGTGATTGGCTAATTTTCATAACATTAACTTGTTTCATTGTCGTATTCTGAATGAAAAAAAAAAAAAAAATCTGAAATATTTTTGACGAATTAAGCAAAGTGAACATTTTTACTGTCTGTAAATATTCAATAAGTTTAACATGAAGGTGATTTTCTGTAAATATGTTCTGTTTTATTTCATTTTTTTCTAATTCTCGGGATAATCCGAATTTTCGATAATCCGGATTGGGTCCGGTCCCAATTAATCCGAACTATCGGAGTTTTACTGTATAGAAAACTTCACGGGTCTGGTCAATAATGCTTTTTTTACTGCCTAAGCCGAATACGGATCGAGCTTTTGCCCCGGGCCGTGTCCCGATCTGGAAAATTCGTCCCTTGCAGATCTCGAGGAGGAATGAGATCTAGGCTTGACCTGTAAGTAAAAGAAGTATAGCAAAACCCAAATCTATAGGGAAAAAAAAGTGTAGACATGGCCCAGCTCTAAAGGAGGGAAGACATGACTCATACCGGATAGACCTGATCAGTGTAACGTCACAGACAACTCAACACCGCATTTCCATGGGTAAAAACAAACCGAGCGAATTTAGAGTGTGTTAGAGATGCACTATATACAATCAAAAAGGCTTTCAATATGAAATCAGACATCGTTCAAAGGCTGAATTCATTGAACTGGAGGAAGTTTTAAAAGCTATCCGCAATTGTTTGGGCCGAATTGTAACTTGTTTAAATCAGTTTCAGGGTTGAATTTTTAGCTTCATGATAGAACAACATATTTCATCTCTATCTTTTCTGAACTCTGTGGTTTGTTTTGACCCAATTTCTGGATTTGTGACGTCACCATTGATGAACTCTATTAAGGCTGCGTGCACATTGAAATACTCGCCGACGAGTAAAAGGAAAAGAGAGAGTAAGGAAAAAATTATAATGATATTCGTTATTTTAGTAAACGATTATGTAAAAAAATAATTTAATAAAGGAACCTCAAAACGTATCGATTTTTGCACACGCATTGTCTTTTCCGGTGTTTTTCCATGTTTACTAGCAATCCTGTGCTTTTCGAGCAAAGCCTGGTTTCTACGGCAACGACTGTAATTCGGCTCTTGTAGAAAGGTCAAACGAACTTACAAGGAAGGTCTCGATACTAGGCATACTCAGAATTTTATGAAAAAAAAATACTAATTAAAGTACTTATGTATGTAATATAGGATCAGTCAAAATTAGCGGCGGAATCACAGAAGAAAGTATGTAGAACAATAAAATATTTTCGAGTATTTGGCGTGAAAAGACGAAAGAGTCACTCGATTTGGTGAGCAGCCCTTTTCCTCGCCAAAAGCAAACGATTTTAATGCAACTCAGAACTGTTGGATATTTGGAATATGTGTAAATGGTATTTAATGAATTTAAACAACAAGAAACTCAATATATTATATACATGTATATACATATTGTATTACTTATATATATTAGTTGTTGAAATGGTTATTTAATTAATCACTGGAAAAAATGTTTTCATAGAATATAAAAAATCATATTGAGAAAAAATCTTCATACATTTAACCGTATTCAAAAATAACAAGTAAGAAAAATCATGCGTTTAGCATACATTATTAAACATTTTCCAACGCTTTCTGAAATCTTTAACAAAACTTTGTTATTTAGGGAAATAAGATGCTACTGTCCATAGCCAAATATGTATTGAAATACTTTTCAACAGCCCTGTATTAGATCCGTCGGTTGATATATATATATACTTGATATATATATATACAATATAATGGAAAAATTTAGTTTAGCAAGAAAATGCCTAACTGGTTGAAGTTTCTCTTGCAGCACTTTATTCTTATAGATTGAAAATACTTGAATACTTTTGTTGAGCCCTGTAATTTACCTAGTATCTTTATTACACGCCAGTATTTTGTTAAAAATTAGTTCAAACAAAAACACTCTTAAAACTACTTAAATCACATTTCCAGAAATTATCACATATGGGTGACCATGTAGCTAATTCTTTGCGTGACCCTGTATATCATTTTATCTATATGCTACAAACATTTCTTAGTAAACTGAAAGCAGTTCAACGTAAAAATGCATAACTCTTACCTTTAAGTTAATTACTTTCATATTCAGTAACCTTTATGAGCTCTTTTGTGTAACCATGTATATCAACTATAACTTTTATATACACCATATAATTCGCAGACATTTTGTAAAATTTAAAAGCGCATATCATAACTGAAAATACATTTCAACTATCCATCAGCTATCATCGATAATACACAGTATTTCGGATAAAAATATAAGGTTATATATATTCTGTGTGTCCCTGTAAAAGCTATGCACTCTGCGGCGTATATCAATTTTATGATACTTGAAGCCGTTTAACATTATTAAAATATCTCGCAAACAATACCCTCCTTTATTATTGTATAATGGAATTTTTTTGAGTAGCCCTGTAAATGAGTAATAACTATTTTTTTGACAGCATACTTTACAGAATGTGTATTTTAGTGCATTTTGTGAATCCATGTAAATTTGAATAAGTTTAACCGGATGTAACACCTTTAAAATTCATTTGAAACGATTTTTTCCCATTGGCGGTAATGTATTGGAAAATTTTGACTATCCCTGTAAATAAACTAAACATGGTAGAAACTTCATTTTCAATAGGGTTCGTGCTAAGGTAGACATCAATAACATAAACATTTCAGAGCAATCCGAGTATATTTACGGGAGTTAAAGCGCGGCCAGACGGCCATATGGATAGACGGCCAGACAAACCGAAAGCATAGACACTTTTCAACTTTGTTGGAAAGTGTTAAAAACCAGATGTTTCCATAGCAACAAAATCTAATCGACAATTCTAAATTGGACTTTGAGCTTGAAACAAATTTAATTAACTTAAATTATGAATTTCGTTTTAAATATCAAATTTCGATGATAAAATTTTAATATAAATACTTATAGATATCGATATAACAAAATTATACTTTAAACAAACTAAAACTTATAAAACTAAAGTTATTTAAATTTAATTTATCAAAACAAGTTCAACATGAAACTTTTTTTTTTTTCTTGAAAGTACATTCCATCGGCAACCGGCGATAAATCGCCAAATAACGAAATTTTCATTATTTTTTTGCGTATGCTGAATGGATGTTCCGCCGAAATGTTATTTATAAACGTATATAACCACACTTGAAGAACATTCTGTAATTTTTTAAGATTTTTCAGGGTATGTCCGTATGGAGACCTTCCAGGGCTGGATTTTTGCCGGCAAAAACAAAAGGCAGAAAGTGGTTTTAACCGGCAGCAACTGGCATAAATTCATTTCAAGACATAATCTGTGACCTTTTTTAGTAGTATTCAACTGCTTATACATTTTATTCATGATAAATAACAAATAATAATTTGGATAAAACATAAAGTAAGAAATATGATTGTTCTATTGCAGCTGCTCACAAAATTTACTTAGTTTTATTTAATGATGGAAATATCATTTAAACTCACAAATGCATGATTCAAATCTCATTTAATGCAGTATTAGCTTTTATGCAAGCTTTTTTTTTTTAACTAAATTTTTGTATATTAAATACACGAGGTGGAACCCGTCGAAATTCGACGAAAGAAAATGTTTAATAAGGAACTGCTTCATTGGTTTATAATAAATCTACAAAATTGCTTACAGTAAAAAATGCATCTTATATCGATCAGTCTACCCCTCAAACAATTATTATTTTAAGCTAAGATTAACAAAATACTATAAAACTCAGTTGTCCAAATTTTTAAAATTAAACTTTAATTGCATATAAAATCAGTATAATATAATAAAGATCAGCTATTATGATGAATTTATCAATTGAGACTCGTATGTTTGGTATAAATGCGAATGAAAAAAAAAATATATTCCAAATTGATACGATCATAAAATTTCACGCGAAATTAAAATCCGCCATAATTTTCATCTTCTCAAAATTTAAACACGTATTTCTCATATACGTATTCACCATGTTTAAAAAATGGTATTTTAATTTGATCATTTTAAAATCACTTTAACTCAAAACTTGAAGTTATTTAACTGATGAATAAAAACGAAATAAAACCGAAATCACGGGATTTTATAACAGACGATATTTTTTGCAAAATATACGCATTTTAATCTCTATTTTTGTTTCTTTCAATTTTAAGAGAAAATGGAGTGATTCTATTGCCACAATTACAAAATTCGTACTATAAACTATAAAAGAATTAATATCTCAAAAACAAATTGAGATACAACTTTAAACAAATTGCATTTAAAAGTACATTTTTTTTTCTCTATACGACGGTGTAAAAATTGGAAATATGTGATGTTTAGAAGTATAAAATTTACAGTAGCGAAAAATGTAAAACTGAAATTGCAGGGGGGAAGTGTTGTCATTTGCAAAATGACGTATGCGTTACGCACAGATACGTTTGGCCTTTATAATATAGATGTGTGAATTATGAATCATTGTAGGTTAAAATTCTTACTAGTATTGCTTCTTAGTTTCTACCACTTTCTGACAGTAACTTGCCAGCCCTGACAAGGAAGGTCTCCATACGGGCATACTCCGAAAAATCTGAAAAAAAATACAGAACGTTCTTCTCATGAGGCTATATATGTTTATAAAAAAAATTTCGGCGGAACCTCATAGCAGTGTCCGTAAAAAAGTAATGAAAATTTCGTTATTTGGCGATTTATCCTCGGTTGGCGAGAGAATGCAATTTCAAAAAATACTTTTTCACATCAAATACATTTAAAGGGAAAAAAGTGTCATGCTGAACTTGTTTAGATAAATTTAATTTAAATAATTTTAGTTTTGAAAGTTTTAGTTTCATTTAAGTATAATTTTGTTATATCGATATTTATATGTATTTATATTCAAATTTAATCATCAAAATTTGCGAATTAAAACGAAATTCATAGTTTAAATTAACTAAAATTGTTTCAAGCTCTAAGTCCAATTGAACATTGTCGACTCGATTTTGTTGCCATGGAAACAGCTGACTTTTACTTTTGAATATGCTTGAATCTATCAAATTATTGTTTCTCAATATGAATTTTTCATTTATGAAAATAATTTTTTCCAGAGGTAAATTAAATAATTACAGCAATAAACAATATACATATGGAATACAATATATATATATATATATATAGAATATATTAAATTCTCTCATTGTTTATGGTTAAATTCATTAAATAGAATTTAAATGCATTAAAAAATCTATTAAGAAACAATTTTCAGTTACATTAAAATCGTTTGCTTCTGGTGGGGAAAAGTGCTGTTCGCCAAATAGCGCGCCACTTGGTCTTTTCACGCCAAATATTCGAAAGTATTTTATTTTTTTACATATTTCCTAATATAATTCCGCCGCTAAATTTGATTGATCCTTTATTACCTACATGAGTAGTTTAATTAGTATTTTTTTCAAAAAATTCTGAGTATGCCAAGTATGGAGACCTTCATTGTGAGACCTTCCTTGTTAGTTACAATTGCCTGAAAGCTTTGCTATCTGTTCCTCTACTCTACATTAATTATTATTAAATCGGATATCAGAGTATCCGATGTGTTAAAGAAAGACAATGAAGCTGATCTTGTGGCTTTATCAATTTCGTTTTAAACAATTAATAAAAAATCTTCTTAATATTTTTCGGTGCAAAATTTAAAATAAGTTGCTTATGTTTTGTAGCCTTCATTTAAAAGTTGAATTGTCTATAACAGGTTAACAAAGAAGCGGGGAAAATAATATTAAAATTTTGTCATGTAGTTTTTATCCCGATAGTTGGCAACACCGTTGATGATAGGTTGTTGATCAATGCTTTTTAATGGGAAAAGCATTCATGAAAGATCTAAATTTTTAGAAATTTGTACAATTAGAAATCTGACTAATTGCAGTTTTCTTCACAAGATGCATACCTTTTTAACCTTCCTACCCTGTTTAAATTTTACTCAATCTTGATAAAATCATTTCACACCAGAATTGTTATTTAAAACATTTTAATATATTTAATTGATTTATTTATCTAGATCTCTTATTTAATCATCTTTATGAAAAAAGTTATGGTTCGAATCGTATAAAACAAATTATAGTTATGGGTCGATTAGACCCCTTAAGACTTTTAAAATACGAGATCATTCTGGCAAAAACCAGAAGGCAGGCCAAGAAAATATTTAAGAAGGAACTGTTTCATTCATGCATAATTAATCTACATAACTAATAACATAATAAAAAATACGCCTTTTACTGGTAAATCTAAAACAAATGGTATTTAATATAAAGTAAACAAAATACTAATTCTATAAAATTCAGTTATAGAAATTATTAAGATTAAACTTCAATCGCATATGTAAGCAGAAAAATATGATAAAAATCTGTTATTATGATAAAGTTGCCAATTAAGGCTCTTATGCTTGGTATTTCAAAATGAAAAAAGCGAAATTTATTACACTTTGACTCAAACATAGAATTTTTCCCCCATGAAATTTAAACCCGACTACATTTTCATTATCTCAAAATTTATACAGGGTGTTTCGCTACCAGACCGACAAACTGTGAGGGATGATAGTAGACATGAAAACAAACATTATTAAATAGGGAACCATGGGGCGCAAACGTCTTCTGTAGGAGCTAGCGGCCATTAAAGTTTGGGGTCCAAAATTTCAAACGATGATAAAAAACGGAAAAAAGGGTCGATTCGTTTGCGGTTTTCACTAAAACATTCTTTATATCACATTTTTCTTAGAAAAAAATTTCAAAGGTTATGTTCAAAAATTGTCGATAGGGGGCGCTTTAGACTTTAGAGTAACGAACAGTTACTTTTTACCGCTATTTTGTGCATGGGGTTGAAATTATTCTAAAGTTTAGACTTTAACTTAAATTTTAAGTCCAAAATCAGAAACATTGGGATTAGGTAACTAGCGAAAATTAAACTGTGAACATAAGGGAAAATTTTAAACACTCATAAATATTGGACAAACAAATCGATTTTGTTGCAGTTTGCGTGTAAGTCATTCCCTTGGTAATTATTTTATTCAAAATGATATACAGCTTTGGTGCCCTCATATTTTGATAGAGGGCGCTTCCGACACATCTTTGACATTTCAGTGGCATTACTCCTGCGTGTTTTACTACCAGACCATCATACTTCCAAGAAGTGTTAGGGATACAAAGACGACTTGGAATCACATAGGAATGTAACGTTGGAAATGCATTTTTTGCAAGTTACGGTTAAAGGAAGCAGAGAAAAAAGTAATAGAAACAGCAGAGAAAGAACGACACGTTAATGTGACAGAAAACAGTTTATGTAAAGGTTTTACGAGAAAAGGTGTTCAAAATTACAACCAGAAGTAGTCCGGTATGCTTGACAGCGGCGTCACGTGGAATTCCTAACGCTTTGAAAGTTTCCTGGCATCTCTGATAGTTTTCTGGCAGCTACAGAAATACCAGCTGCGAGGTCTTCAACTGATGGTACGGGAGTCTCATACACCCAATTTTCTATTTGACCCCAGCAAAAGAAGTCCATACATGATAGATCCGGCGATCTGGCAGGCCAATGAACCGGGCTACCACGACCTATCCACCACTGTCCATATGTTACTTTGAACTGTCGGTAAACGTCATTGGTAAAATGTTAAGGAGCCCTATCGTGCTGTTCATCGTTCAAATACTTCATTCTGCTACCTTTGGAACCGGTTCGCGAATGATCACTTCAAAGTGATCTTTGCGCAGGCGCATTACCGTTTAGCGTCATCTACCGTCGCTGTCAAACTTGCCGGATTACTTCTGGTCGTAATTTCAAACACCTTTTCTAGTAAAACCTTTAAATAAACTGGTTTCTGTGACATTAACGTGTCGCTCTTTTCGCACTAACGTGTCTCTCTGTTTCTGTTACTTTTTTCTTTGCTTCCTTTAACCGTAACTTGCAAAAAATGCATTTCCAACGTTACATTTCTATGCGATTCCAAGTCATCTTTGTATCCCTAACACTTCCTGGAAGTATGATGGTCTGGTAGTAAAACTCCCAGGAGTATTGCCTTTGAAATGTCAGAGATGTGTCGGAAGCGCCCTCTATCAAAAAATGAGGGCAACAAAGCTGTACATCATTTTGAATAAAATAATTACCAAGTTAATGACTTACACGCAAACTGCAACAAAATCGATTCGTTTGTCCAATATTTATGAGCGTTTAAAATTTCCCCCTCTGTTCACAGTTTAATATTTGCTAGTTAACCGATCCCAATGTTTCCGATTTTGGGCTTAAAATTTAAGTTAAAGTCTAAACTTTAGAATAATTTCAACCCCATACACAAAATAGCGGTAAAAAGTAACTGTTCGTTACTCTAAAGTCTAAAGCGCTCTCTATCGACAATTTTTGAATATAACCTTTGAAATTTTTTTCTAAGAAAAACGTGATATAAAGAATGTTTTAGTGAAAACCGCAAACGAATCGACCCTTTTTTCCGTTTTTTATCATCGTTTGAAATTTTGGACCTCAAACTTTAATGGCCGTTAGCTTCTACAGAAGACGTTTGCGCCCCATGGTTCCCTATTTAATAATGTTTGTTTTCATGTCTACTATCATCCCTCAAAGTTTGTCGGTCTGGTAACGAAACACCCTGTATATCCACCTTTCATTTTCGTATTCATCTTTTTTTATGTAATTTAACGTGATAATTTAAAAATAATTTTAGTTCAAAACTTGAAGTCTCGATTGCTTTTAGCTGTAAATAAGTATTAAATAATTTAAATTATTTTAAGTGTAAATGAAATTTTCTTAAGTGATCTGCTTGCAATAAATACGATAGACAACATTGCTGTGGCATCACATGAGGTAAAATAGCATTTTTTTACAGTTTCGGACTCGAATTTATCGGAAATCATTCATTTATATATCTTAAAAATTCGAAACATGTTTTTACATACGGATTAATAAGACTGCATTCGATTAGCTATTGATACGAATTAAGTAAAAGTGAAGAAAATAAGCCCCACAACTATTCTTTAAATTAAATTTTTGTAGCGAGAATATGTTATATCGAGTGTAAAGTAAGTTTCTATAATTTTAACTAAAAATCCATTTAATTCATAAATAAAAACTAAATAAAACCAAAAATCACCGACTTTATTCTTCACTTAGCACGCGTTTTAGTTTAATTTTTATTTACTTTTCATGAGAAAATGGTAACAAAAAGGTACAGTAATCTTTACTCTATTTATTTTATTTTATATTTTATATTTTATATTTTATTATTATTATTATTTTATTTATTTATTTATTTATTTTTGCTTTTTTCTCTGCTATTTTTAATGGAAACGGAATACCTCTGTTGCAACGATTTCAAAAATAGCATTAAAAACTTAAAAACTAAAATATATATCAAAACAAATTTGCACGCAGTTTTCAACAAATCGCGATTGAAAGTATTTATTTTTCCCTATACGAAGGTGTAAAAATCGAAAATGTGTGATGCATACTAATTTAAAAATTTGTAACAGCAAAAATTTGAAAATCAAAATTTCATTTCAAACTTCAAAGTGTTGCCCTTCGCAAAATGACGCATGTGTTACGCACAGATATGTTTGGCCTTTATAATATAAATAATCAAATATTCTGGAGTAAATTTTTATCTGCCATATAGTTTTTATAACTGATCTATCTCTGATCCATGAAAATGGCGCAGCCCGCACATGTTGACAGTGAATTGAAATAATAACCTTGAAAGAATGGAACGATGAAAAACAAATATGAAAACATGTTGCATGTTTTTAAAAAATATGTATTTTGCAATTGAATTTAATAAATATCAGTATTTAAAAACTAACATAGTAAGAAAATTGAAGACATGAAATACATTTGGCATAAAATGACAAGCACTGTTAACATTTTATTATAATTTAAAAATATTAAACTATGATTTTTACGAAATTGGTTCAAAGCATCTGACGTATGCGTATCCTGTGAATATCGCCGCACATTTTAAAATGTCTTTAGATTAAGACAATTCTCTGTATTGAAAGAAAGAGAAATAAAATGTTCCAACTTATGTAAAAAAACATTGTTACGTATATGAGTTTAATCCTTCAAAATATTAAACATTACTCATTGTTTTAAAATTGCTCATTTCTGTTGAATTATATTGATTTAAATAATGCTACTGTTGCAGTAAAAAGCACAGCTTAGAGAACGGACATATCTGTTCACGGGCGCTGAGAAGGTAAATAATCATAGTATTGCTACTTGTCAGAGAACTTTTCAAGTAAATTACTAGTAAATTTTTTTTTATAAAAAAAATTCATTTGTTTTATTCGCGAGAATATATAATACTCACCTTTGTGTAAAAATATTCTGGTTTTAATCCCTGAAAAACTCCCTGGTCTATTCCTACCCTGAATTATTGTCCAACTAAGGAAAATTTAAAAAAAAAAGCCATTTTTCTTATGCTAACTTATAGTTCATAATAATTTTAGCTTATGTGGTTTTTAATAATGCAAAGAGATAAAAAATTTCGCATCATCCTTGTCTATAAAAATTGCGAATCGTCGCATGTAATTCCTCCCTAACACTCTGTTTATGGTTAACACTTAGGAATCTAAAATATTTTTTTAGTTTTGGGAAAAACAGTTTCACAGATAATTCTACATGTGATAAATGATTGACACGTGTATTACTATACAGCAGTATGCATTAGTTTTGATAACTATTTTAATTCCAATTTCATTTGAACCGAATATAATTTTTTTTTTACTACGAAAATATCTGCGTTAAATTTTGTGTTGATTAAAATTCTGTATTTGAACTTATATTATTCGATACCGTTGTTTTTTGATGAAGAGGTAGCTGTAGGAGATACGAGTTAAAATACTCATACCGAGTTTCGTGCAGCTTCGACCGAAGTCATTTCTTGCAAAAATCTCTAGTATTGTTTTATAGCCTGTTTAATTGTCCAAGAGTGTCGGTGCAATCGTCCCTTCGCATCTCCTTAGGTCCGCCATTGCTTTCCCACCTCTACGATATATTTTTGTGGCTAAAATGTGGCCTAGAATATGCGCCGTACGTTAAATACACCACGCGATGAGTATTCTACGGCAGATTTTATATCCGATTGCTACAATCTTTTTGTTCGAATTGGAAAACCTTATTAACTGAACCTCTGCATTCGAATTTTGTATTACTAAAATTTTATATTCTATTTTCCTACTTGTGATATCTGATAAATCGTTCAACGGTGTAATAAAGTCATTCCACATGCTAATAAAACATAAAAATATTTTGTAGGTCACCAAGCTAACACTTGTTTAATGGAGAAGAGTTTACTTTATTTAATGTCAGAAAGTTAATAAATAACCGGGGTGATCAGTTCCTTTCGAACATAACGATACTAGCTGGCAGCAACACATTAAAATTACAAATTTGTGGAAAATACTGCATCAACAAGACTTCTGAAAAGTATAATTTTTGATGCTGATTTTTTTTCTCACTTTCCTTTATTTATTATGTCACGAGCATTGAAAACATAAATCACACTCCTGAAAACTAATTCTAAATTTGAGTCAGTATTATTTTTGCATTGCGAAAATCTATTCTTCATTATTAAGGTGACTTTTCTAAATAGCCTTTTTCAAATGCATTTATAATCATGCATTTTAAAAAGGCTATTATTGTTATATTTCATACATTATTGTTTATGCAACATTAAGTTTTGGGAAGTTGAATCCAATAAAAAAACCAACGACACATGAAGACTTAATTGATCGAAATAATTTTGATGCTCTTTTAATTGTCCAAAGATAGCAGCACCAAGTTTTGTCAGCAACTAATGCAGCAAATTTCAGACTGGTGTACATATTTAAAGGAATTTTTCATGAGAATATCTAATGAAACTCCCATATAGAAACTTTAGCTAACAGCAATGTGATCTTATTGATGAGTTTCTAGTTGCTTGGCAACTTAACATCCAGGGTAGAGTTTTTTCGTGTTGCTAGGGCATTAGCACAGCAGCCAACTCTTCCTGTTTTTTGGACCAGAAAAATTTCGTAGAAATTTTTGCCCTTTTTAATCGGCAGATTAACGGGATATAAGAGAGTAAAAGTTTATATATACCTTTTGTGATACAAACAAGTTGGAAATTGCACGTGAAGCGTAGCAAATGAGGTGCGTTCGTACGATAACGACGTTTTAAAAATATTACTCTCATATATCAATCTCATAAAATTGTAAATAGTGAATTACAATTAAAACGCTCATCAAACAATGTTCTCCCTGTACCATTATGTAATGGAATACTTTTGTGTGGCCTTGTAAAATAAAAAAAAATGTTCTTTGCACCACAAATTATGTAAAATGAATATTATAATATGTACTTTATAGTTGCATATAAATTTTATTAAGTTCGAATGAGTGTAACACCATTAAAATGCATTTGAAACATTTTCCCCCAATGACCGTAATGTAACGGAATACTTTTGATTGTCCCTGTAATTGATCTATCCATCCGATTTTCATAAAATTTGAAATAACTCGGCAAAATTATGTAATAATTGTGTATTTTAAATTTAAAACGTATAAAATACATTTGAATTTTTCCCCCATTGACTATAATTTAATTGAATATTTTGATAGCTCCTGTAATTGATCTATGCACCCGATTATCAAAAAATTTGAAATAACTCGACAAAATTATGTAATAATTATGTATTTAAAATTTTAAACGATTAAAATGCATTTGAAACTTTTTTCCCCAGTGACCGTAATGTAATGGAATACTTTTGATTGCCCCTGTAATTGATCTATGCATCCAATTTTCATAAAATTTGAAATGACTCGACAAAATTATGTAATAATTATGCATTTAAAATTTCAAACGATTCGGATGGGTAGTTTTTGCGTTGTTACATGCGGACAGACGGACGGACTGAACGACCACTATAAGTGCTACGTATTTACATAATTACGAACGCGCCTAAAAAGCGTAACATGTTGGGAGCTATGCGTAAGGGAACGTTAAAAAAATATGTTTAAACGCGGCTGGTAGCCACATTAAAAAAAAAAAGCTATAAAAAAGTTTGAAATAAAGCGAAAATTACTGTGTAAGAGATCTGGTAGATATCTGTAATAAAACTATCCCGTTAATTTGTTACTATTTCTTCCTATAACCAAAACAATTCTTCTTTCATCGGAGAGGATAGACATTTTTGCCCATTGTTGTCATGAGGATAAAAATTGAAGATGATACAGAAATTGATATAATAATAAGATCTTTTATTTATTTGTTTGTTTTTTAGGTGCGTTCGTAATTATGTAAGTACGTAGCACCTATTGTTGTCGTTCAGTCCGTCCGTCTGTCCGTCTGTCTGTCCGTCTGTCCGCATATAACAACGCAAAAACTACCCAACTGAATCGTTTGAAATTTAAAATACATAATTATTACATAATTTTGTCGAAGCATTTCAAATTTTATGAAAATCGGGTGGATAGATCAGTTACAGAGACAATCAAAAGGATTCCGTTACATTACGATCAAGGGGGGAAAAAGTTTCAAATGCATTTTAATCGCTTGGAATTTAAAACATATAATTATTGCGTAATTTTGTCGAGTCATTTCAAATGTTATGAAAGTCGGATGCATAGATCATTTACAGGGACAATCAAAAATATTCCATTACATTACGGTCAATAGGAAAAAAGTTTCGAATGCATTTTAATGATGTTACACTCATTCGAACATTATAGAATTGGCATGAATCTATCAACAAATATAATAAAATATGCATTCCGTACAATCTGTGATGCAAATAATTTTTATTATTAAATTACAGGGCCACCCAAAAGTATTCCGCTACATAATGCTATACGGGGAAACATTGTTTGTGGCGTGTTTTAATTATATTCAACTATTTCACATTTTATGAATAAGATATACGTTTCTGAGGTGTAATAAAAATTACTTCCTGCATATTTACAGAAACACAAAGATTTCGACTACTATACTGTATCCGAAGTACGCTCTACTATATCAGCAAGATCTGAATATTTTTAAAACTTCGTTATCGTACGAACGCACCTCATTTGCTACGCTTCACGTGCAATTTCCAGCTTGTTTATTTATATATTCATATAGATTATGATGCATTTTTTTAAATGCTCATTATCAGGGCCTGATTAATGCACGGGTCTTCGGGGCCTCGGCCCTGGGCCCACAAATTATGTGGCTAATTTTTTTTGCTTAATCAAATACTTTTCAAAAATATTAGGTAGATTTCGTATGAAATACTACCTATTGCATTCTCTCCCATGTTGGAATTTCTGAAAAATTTTTGCGGATCTACACGAATCATGACTCCTAGACCCCAAAACTACCATCAGTAAAAAAGTTTATATATCTATCTATCTATCTATCTATCTATCTATCTATCTATCTATCGGTGTATATCACTTTCTTCTAGACACGATAACTTCCATAATTATGCTCAGATCTTCTTCAAACTTTTACATAATATCAAGGAGCTTAAAATCTCGGTCGAGTTCATTAATGGGCAAAATCAGACCAAGGGGGTGGAAATAGGAAGGGTTTTTGTGAAAGCCGAAAAAACGCGAAAATTCTTAATTAAAATAGATATCGAATCAGTTTAAAGTTTATATTACTTCTAAGAAATGGGCAAAAAGTTTATGCATGACAGATTTTTGATAAAGTTAAAAATGGGCTCAAGGGACGAAAAAAACATGGTTTTTGGGAGAAAAAAATTCATAACTTTGCCAATTCTCAAGATATCAAATCCAACTAAATTTTATATAAATGTACTCAATATTATCTAAAACTTTTGTATTTACAAGTTTTTGATAGGACCAACTTTTACTGATGAAAGAAATTAAAAACGAAAAGAAAAAGGGGGGATTAAAAAGAAAAAAATCCATAACTTACTCAATTCTTAAGTAATCAAATCTAATTAAATTTATTTTACATCTTCACAATAATACCTACAACTTTTATATTAACAAGTTTTTCATAGAACCAATTTTTAAAGCAAAAATAAATTAAACAAAAATAGGAGTTGGAGAAAAAAACCTCAAATCCAAACTGCTTATATTCTGACTCATTTTTAAATTCACTTTTGATTTTAAATGCATCCAAATGACAGATCCTCTTATTTAGGAACTATATAACTTGACGTATTGGCCAATTTTTTGATAAAGGCAGAATATATTTTTAAAAAGGCTGCCAAAAAGGGCATTTTAAACAGATTTCCCGAAGTTATCGTCATTAGAAAATTGATTAAGTATAACAAATTGCGTTTTGTCTGAGTCATTTTTAAATCCATTTTTGTTCTCAAATCCATCGAATTTACAGGTCCTCTTATTTAGGAACTATATAACTTGACGTATTGGCCAGTTTTTTAATAAAGGCAGAATATATTTTTAAAAAGTCTACCAAAAAGGGTATTTTGAACAGAATTTCCCGAAGTTATCGTCTTTGAAAAATCGAGGAAGTATAAGAAATTGCGTTTTTTCTGAGTCATTTTTAAATTCATTTTTGTTCTCAAACCCTTCCAATTTACAGGTCCTCTTATTTAGGAACTATGTAATGTGACGGATTGACCAGTTTTTTGATAAAGGCAGAATATATTTCAAAAAAGGCTGCCAAAATGGGCACTTTGCACAAAATTTCCCAAAGCGATCTTGATTAATGAAGTGTGGGTTTTCAAATAACAAATTGGTTATTTTATGACTCATTTTAAAATCCAGTTTTGCTCTGAAACACATTCAATTGACAGTTTTTTGTTACTTAGGAACTATATAATGTGCGTCTTCGTCGATTTTTTGATAAAGGTTGAATATATATTTTTTAAAAGCTGTCAAAGCAAGCACTTCGCAAAAAAATTTCCCAAAGCGATCATGATAAAAGATTTGAGGTTGTATTCAAATAACAAATTGTTTATTTTATGTCTCATTTTTAAATTCAATTTTGCTCTCAAACGCATTCAATTGACAGTTATTTGTTATTTAGGAACTGTGTAACGTGCCATATTGGTCAGATTTTTGATAAAGGCTAAATATATATTTAAAAAAAGCTCTCAAAGTGGGCACTTCGCACAAAATTTCCCAAATCGATTTTGATGAAAGAATTGTGGATGTATTAAAATAATAAATTGTTTATTTTATGACTCATTTTTAAATTCAATTTTGCTGTCAAACGAATTTAATTAACAGTTTTTTGTTGTTTAAGAACTATATAATGAGCATATTGGTCAATTTTTTTAAAGTAAGAATATAATTCAAAATATGTTGCCAAAATGGGCATTTGAGTAGAATTTTGTTTAAGATGATTTTGATAAAACCAGTTCTTACAGAAAAATGAAATTAAAAAATTTTTAAAAGCGGCTGAATAACGTAGTTGAACTGCGTTTATCGCTAATCCTTTTTTTTTTCTCGAGATGAAAATTTTTCGAAATCTACCTCCGCCTATAGGCCATGCCGACAGGGATTTTAATTTTATAAAATATGAAATGTAAATTTTAAATATTCTGAATGACTCAATAAAATTTTCAGAAGCTAGGCACTTTTAGACACTTTTCACCCAAACAACTTTGTTAACTCATGAAATAAACCTTTTTTTTCTGAAAGTGTCACCGAAAATGGGTAGGTAGGGGGGGGGGCAACTTTTTAACAGGCCCTCCGCCCAAATTCTGCTTGATCGGGCTTAGCTCATTATAAATTGGTAGTTCATTTGTATTTTTGTTATTAAGCATATTTTCACATGTTTAGAATGGGCTCAAAGAATATTTTTTGTACAGTTCTTTTCCCCCAGTAATGTGAGAGTTAATTCTTTCCGTTCTTTTGGAAAGTGTGTTCGACAAAGCTATGATCCTTATCAGACAATTTCAACACTGGCTACCATTATTTCTAAACAGTACTCACTATAAAATAGCGGTAACCAAAAAGTGCCACTATTTCCAAAAACCATGCTTTAAAGAATATAAAAGTTTAAGGAGATAATTGAAATTTAAAATACATAATTATTACATAATCTTTTCGAGTTATTTCAAATTTGATCAAAATCGGATAGATAGATCAATTACAGGGACAATCAAAAGTATTCGTTACATTACGGTCAATGGGGAAAAATGTTTCAAATGCATTTTAATGGTGTTTCACTCATTCGAACTTAATAAAATTTACATGCAACTATAAAGTACATATTATAATATACATTTTACATAATTTGTGGAGCAAAGAACATTTTTTATTGATTTACAAGGCCACACAAAAGTCTTCCCTCCTCTGTTTCTCATTTTAAAATTAAAAACATAACTAAAGTTTTCAAATTTAATTAAAAAATTTTAACAGTCCCAACTTTTTCCTAAGGAACTTTATTTATTATTAAATAGATTCTTTAGAACAGTTTTTAAAACAATACTTAGATATATTCTTTATTCAAATAAATGAAATTTTTAAATAAAAACATTTTTTATACACTTTCAATAAACAAAAGGATCTGAAAACTTTCGTTATGATACTAAAAATATTAAAATGAATTTGTATATGGCATCTTAAAAAGGAAAAGAAGAATATCATACCTATTTTATTTCAAAATCAGTATTAAAACATTTTAAAAAAAGTTGGTATGAAAAGTTGCTTTCTATTTAATCTTTCATTTTCTTTACTTCTATTTTTCTGGTGGGTCTTAAAATAAAAATTATGGTCCTTCTTACATAAGAATTGATCTCAGAATTTTTTTAACCCTTTATCTTCAGGTAAATACTTATAAGTACCATTAAAATAACTTATTACAGAATTGTTTTAATACGTCAGTTAATTGTAATACTGTTTAGAATGAGTTACAGATGCATTACTTTATCTTGTTCCAAAAGCATTATTGGTTACACAAAGCAAAAATACTTTTAAAAGGATGATATATTTTGCCTTTGCATCTTTTCAACTTTCTAGGAGCTGAGGGTGGGGATGGGGGATTTTTCAATGCAGAAATATTTCTATATCTATACTGTAAGCACATCACATTTGTACATTTTATAATTCTACAAAATACTAAGAAAATAAAAAAATAAAAAAATTGAGTGGGATTAAAAAAATTGCACAAAATCTCTGTAAATTCAAATTTAATTAATCCTTCAATCCTTCGAAAATTCTTTAAATATCCATTAAATGATTATAAATTTAATTTGGTTTAAACAATTTGCGTAAAATGCATTAGAATGTAAAATTTTCATAAATTCATAATGCGGTAAATAAAGGGTTAAATAAGGAAATTAAAAAGTTTTCAAAATTAGTGGCGAAACTATTCTTGATAGTCACCATAAATTAGGCGTCCGAGTTCGAATTCTTACAATTTCCAGGCATTCTAAAGAAACTGCAACTTGATGGCAGTCAGGGTCAAAACTAGCTTTTCTTGCACAAGGGGCATACATGGATTTTGGCGCCCTCCCTTCCTGCGCAAGGTATATTTACAAAGAGAATTTTACTACTCTTTAGCTCACAGGCTATCAAAGACTGAGAGCTCTCTGTATGTATGTACGTACGTAACGCGATAACTCTTGATAAAAATATCCGATTTACATGAAATTATGGATATAGGCTTATTATGATAAGACACTTCCCTGATTAGTTTTGAGAGTTCATTCGATAAGTATAAGAAAGGAACGGGGGCTATTGTCCCTCCCCTTTATTTATATAAATGGGTTTTTCATGCAGAATTAGTAGATTTCGTTGAAATCTTAGATTTAGGATCATTCTAATGAGGTGCCTCCGTGATTATTATTGGGTGTTCATTGGATAAGTTTAAAAAAAGGGAATGAGGGAGTAACCCCCCCCCCCCCCGTCTTAATGTAGGTTTTTCACGCAAAATTTACCGATTTGCTTCAAATTTTGTATTTAGATTTATTTTCAAAAGGCGCTTCCCTGATTTGTTTTTGGAATTCGCTGACAAGTGTAAAGGGAGAATAGGGAAAACTACCCCTCATAATTAATGCAAATGGTTTTTCATGCAGAATTAACCGATTTGTTTCAATTTTTGGATACAGTTCATAGTAGTAAGAAGCTTCGCTCATTTGTTGTAGTGTTTCTTTTGTTAATTATAAAGTAGGGGTATGGGCGATTACCTCGTCCTTAAGTTAGCGAAGTAGAGTTTTACGCAGAGTTATCCGATTTGCTTTAAATTTTGGATGTAGGTTCTTTCTGATAAGTTGAATTTCTGAACAGTTTTGGAGGTTTAATGCTTAATTATGAAGGAGGGAACGGGGGACAACGTTTCTTAAATTACATAAATGAGTTTTTATGCAGAATTATTCGACTTCCTTCGAATTTTGGATACAGGTTTATTATATGATAAGGCGTATCCCTGATTAGATTTGGAGCTTCAATGATTAAGTATAAAGAAAGAAAATGGGGGGAGAGGGTACTTCCTTCCTTATTTTTTTCGAAAGGCATTATTATATAAGACTGTAATATACAATTAGTTTGCATAGACTATGAGCTCTATGCCATCAGTTTAACTGGGCATCATTCTTTTTATTTAATAACCAACGTATTTTAAAATTTGAAATATGTAATAATAATATCAGGGTTCGCATTGTGTTACCACTAAATTTTAAGAATATTGTCGAAGTGTTTCACTGCAGAAAAATATCGTAGAATCTGTGAATGAAGGTGAGGATCACGAATGTTGTGGTTTAAAAATTAAATGCAAATTATCTTATTATTAATAGTGGTGCCAGAGTCGTTGGAAATTCCAAGGAGTGTGCGAACCTTGTATTATATGCAATACTGAACTACGTAATTTACTTTGGCAAATATTGATTAATTAAAATTTTGAAAAGAAAATCTAAAAAAAAAAAAAAAATCTGCTTTATACTGGACTTGAATGCCTTAACTTTAGCATGTCCCAAGCAGAATGATTTTAACAATTACTATGCTAAATACAGATTCGAAAAAAAATAAATAAATAAAAAAATAAAATAATAATAATAATAATAAATCTTCATTTGGCACCCCTTTGTTCTAGTGCCCGAGGCACATGTCGCCTCTGTCCCTACTATTTTCGACCTTTTGGCAACTAAACACTATTTTCACAAAGTCATTAGAAAGACTCTTTTAACGTTTAAGACAATGTCGACGATAGTTGCAGAGACGGTACAAGTTGAAGTTGTAGTCATTGTTAAATTCGCATTCATTTCTACTTAATACAGGAGATATCCTGTTCTCATTATCTGTTAAAACGATTCCTGCAAATTATGAAAGTTTCTGTTTACCTGTGGGAATGAAATAACCTTACATTTTTTACAGTAAAGAAAAAAAATTGAAAGCAGTCATGCCTAATAACCAAAATGGTGGAATTTATCTGACAGTGGGGGAGTACAAAACCTCAGGGTCTTGATGTCTTTGTCTTATACTGGAGCTACATCTAGGAGGGGAAAAAAATCTGTGTTGTGACAACCAGGACGAAGATTTACATATTTAACATACATATAACTAAATATTTAGCACGTTGTTTACTTCAGGACTAATGTCCTGATAGGAATTCTTCAGCAAAAAAAGTGTATTAATATATCTTGTATTTACTACAACTTTCACTTTTACAACAGTAAATCAGGTGAACTAATGAGTTCAAGATGATCATGATTTAATTACCACAAATTTATTAAAAATAAAAATGCCTCTATTATTTAATGAGATTTAAAATGAACGGCGTTCAATGCAATGATTGTGTAAACAGTTGATGTAACGTTTGTTTATTATACGTAAAAAGTGTCATTATATTAAAAAGGTTCAAGAAAAATTACATATACATTTTTTAAATATGTATTTCATTCAGAGGAAATTAATAAAGTTATATATATATATATATACAGGGTGATTATAAAAAAATTATCCCGACATTTGGACCCCTAACTATTATACCATTCACAGAAACTGACTGAAATTTTGGCTAATGGTATTTTTAGGTATGTGCTCAAGAATGATATGGAAAACATCAGTGTCACTTAAACAGTTACGGTTACAGTGAGAAAATTTCGAAAATATCAAATGGTAACACCCAGTTTTTTGTATTGGAATGTGATCTCCATTGTGAAAAACCCTAAATAGCGTTAGAGTGGCAACTGTAGCATGAAAATCACTGGAACTAGGCAAGGGAAAACTAAAAAGGACTTTGCCGTGCACCAGGACATTAATGTCCGTTTCATTTACGTCATACCAGTGGCGTAGCTAAGGGGGGGGCAAGGGGACGTCCGCCCCGGGCGCCGAGGCCTAGGGGCGCCAAATTGAGAGAAATTGTTATATATCTATATTGGGGTGGGGGCGCAAAATTTCTTGCTGGCCCCGGGCGCCAAAAAACATAGCTACGCTACTGCGTCATACGTCACACCGTTTCTTCGGCTGATATCCCAGCCTGATTCGATTTCCACAAAACGAGACGACGAAACCAAGAAACGCAAATTTCGAGTTTTAGTAAGACATAGTCATGACTGACGTCGTTACGCTAGGTGAAAGAAGAGGCTCTGCGAAATGCGAGCCGTGTATGTTGCCTTCTGCCATTCCAAACAAGATGCTGCTTTCAAGGAGAGAACGTGGGAAAATCATAAAGATTTATTACCTGAATGGACAAAATGCTGGAGAGACATTGCGTATTTACCACCGCAACCATGGATTACGGCGAGGCCCATGCACTGTCAAAGCTGTACGGGACTTGATTCGTAAATTTGAAGAAACTGGTTGCACATGCGATCGACCTCGGTCTGGACGACCTTCCGTTCCTGTGGAAGCTGTTGCAGAAGTTCATCAAACCATAAGCACAGTTCGTCCCGCAACTGCACGTGGTATTTCGCGTGTTCTGAATATGCCGAATTAAACTGTACGCAAGATTCTGCGCTCTGTTCTAAACATGTTTCCGTATCGATTCCAGCGTGTCTAGATGTTGGAAGCAGGAGACTATCAATTACGACTGGATTTTGCTAATCAATTCCTTATCCGGTACAATGAAGATAGCAGCTGGCCTTTACGCATTCTGTGGACAGATGAAGCGCATTTTTCGTTAACTGGTAACGTGAATTCAAAAAATTGTGTGCATCGGGCAGAAAATAATCCACATGTTGTGCTTGCACGTCCATTACACGAGGAAAAAGTCCCCGTGTGGTGTGATATAACGAATATGTTCATTCTCGGCCCTTACTTTTTTGAAGAGATTATTGCCGGTAATCTGCAAACGTGTACAGTAACGAGTGATCACTATCTGGACACCTTAACTCGTTACGCGATTCCCGCATTGCAAAGGCAAAATGCTATATCTGAAGTTGTGTGGATGCAAGACGGTGCTCCTCCACATCGAGTCTTCTGTCAAACGTGTGTCTTAAGTCAACAGTTTGGGACAGAGTTATCTCCCGTCGTTTCCCGTTTCCGTGGCCACCAAGGTCTCCTGATTTGGCACCAATGGATTTCTGGCTGTGGGGATATCTGAAATCCAAAGTATATCCGTTTCGTCCTCCAACTGCATCTGATTTCAAAGATGTAATCAGAACTGCGATTCAAGAGATTCATATTGCCGTGGTACGTACTGTAGTGCTATCCACCATCTGCCACATGCAAAGTCTCATCGTATATGAAGGAGGCCATGTGGAAAATTTGTGAAACACAATAAAATGCTTTATTCTATGCTGCATCTGTCCTTATCGATTGTCCTCACTTTTAGCCTATCTACCGCCGCTGATTTTCATGCTGCAGTTGCCGTTCTAATGCTATATGGGGGTTTTCACAATGGAGATCACATTCCAATACAAAAAAATGGGTGTTGCCATTTGATTTTTTCGAAATTTTCTCACTGTAACCGTAACTGTTTGAGTGACACTGTTGTTTTCCATATCATTCTTGAGCGCATACCTCAAAATATCTTTTCCCAAAATTTCATTCACTTTCTGTGAATGGTATGATAGTTAGGAGCCCAAATGTCGGAATAGTTTTTTTATAACCACCCTGTATATATATATATATATATATATATATATATATATATATTGCTATTATGCTGCTATATTGCTATACTCCTATATTGCTTAATATATTGGCATACTTAACTAATGAAAAGTTTTAATATCTTTTTTAAGTTAAGTTGTGTAATGATATTACTAGAAACTTTCAAAATAAAAATAGCAACGGTTATATATTTTGATATGTATTGTTATAGCATACTTTGCATTGTGTTCCTTACACTTCTGTCCCACCAGTCGCCGAGAAGTTCTGCTCTCGAAACTGGTAAATGGCACGTGCTGTGTTCGAATCCATTCGCGGTCGTCGGCCTAATCATCCGGAGTTTTTGTCATTTTCTTCGAACGTTGGATTTCTTTGCTTAAATAGAGATTAAGTTCCCTTAAAAAGAACCCTTATGGAGGGCACTTCCCCTCCCCCTTTTCGGGCTTATATCCCACATGTTGATATAAGCACCTCATAATCGGCCGTGATAAAATAAACCAAACCTTGCACTTACATTTATTGGATATTCGAAACCCAATAATTTTTGGTGTAATTTTGTAGAAACTCTATTATCAAGTTAAATAAATAAATAAATATTTCAACAAATAAATATTTTCTGTTTTGTTTTGCTGCAATATAGTGAAAGAAGCTTGATCATATAATTGAGCTTATTTAAGCATCTTCCCTATGTATTAATAAAAAAAAAAAATACATGATCGCCTATTTCAGATTGTCAGTTTATAAGTTTAATACAGACAAATATTACTTGTATAATGTGCGCATTTGGATATATGACTGTAAAGATTTAATTTTATAGAGTACTCCCCTCACTAAATCTACAAAAAAAAAAAAAAAAAAAAAAAAAAAAAAAAAAAAAAAAAACATTCACACCACAAAGCATTTTAAGAAACAACTTTCAGATTAATACAGACGTTCTTTAGTGGATAATCTATTGTGAATTCCGTCTGTAATCATGGAAATCGTCCAACGCAACTAGCCGATTTTAAATTCAAGATTTTCTGTATAATATGTAATGGCTTAGTCCATTAATAATGCAGGTGGGGAAAGAGAAGTAGAATAGACTGGGAGAATTCAAGTCCTGCCCCTCATTTCGACTCTGGGCTGTGGTCTGATATCTCATTATAGTCAAAGGGGCTTTCTTCCATAAATGGTGTCACGTTTTAAGGGGGGTGGGTCATGACATTGAGGCAGTTTGTCACAAGAGGGTGGAAGGGTTAAGAAGAAATGTGACATTTTGGTTAAAATAAAATCATTAAAATTCAGCAGATTAAATTATAAATTTATTTTTAAATCAAAATATTTTGTGTTCAGAAAGATAAGATTTAAAGCCAAATATGTTAAATTTTATTTAAAATTCCAAAATACTACTGTTTTCAATTGCTGATTCATATTAATATATATATTACAAATTTAAAACTTTTTCGCCAAAACTAATCTTTATACTATCTTAATTTTCTTATAATAATGTCCCGTACTTACTTCAAATTATTAAATTAAAATCTTGTTTCTAAATCTAATCAGTTAATCTTTATGCAGATGATATAAATTCGTAATTTGCCTTAAAAAACATTATTCCAGTATGCGTAAACTTAAAAAGATGGCTCTAAATTAAAAATATTCTTAATTAAACTTTATTTCTTAATATTCCAAATAAAACTAATTTCTTCTATGTTTTATCAACCCTTTTTAAGACAGTCTTATTAAATTTATTCCAAACCCATACCTTTAAAAAAATATCATTATTTTATTTTATCTATTTATTTATTTTTACTCAGTCAACCTTTGATAGTGTGCATATTAATAAATTCATTTCTTTTCTTTTTCTCTTAAAATTAATCATTTATAAAAGTCGTCTGCCTAAAAAATCCCGATTCAATTATAAATTGGTTAAATAATATATTTTTTAAATAAATTTATCGTCTGTGGAAAATAATCTCGTAGCTGGACAAGAATTCTGTTTACATAAAAGAATGATGGTTTGAGGTTACAGAATGTTCCAGAACTTTCTTTTTAGTTTGAAAGGGAAAGTCTCGAGATGAGAAAGAAGTTTCTTGGGTTGCTTCTTCGATGAGGACGGCTCGCTGAAATAATGATGGAATTTTTGCAAAAGGAGCTTTTCCCGTTCTCATTATTACGAATTAAATTAATGAACTTACAGCAGCCAATGACTAATTATTGGATCTTCTACATTTATTTATTTATTTTGTTTTTTCCCTCGCTTGCCATGACTGTGTTTTTTTTTTTTTTTTTTTTTTTTTTTTTTTTTTAACCAGTGGAAATAATTCGAGTTTCTCCTTAAATCGTCACATATATATATATATCATAAATTTTATTTTATGCAAAATACGAATAATTTTTATTGTTCAACCCACATATGTCAGTAAAACACATAGTTAAAGTTAAAAAATAAAATTGGAAATATGATCTAAAACGTAGTGCTGTGTTTATGAACCGCAAGTATATCTTTACGTAATATAGCGTGACATATGACAGGAGGAGGGGAGGTGAAGTGTGATACTTTGTGACAAAGGGTGGGAAAAGAGTGAAAAGAGTGGGAAAAAACGCGATACATCATTTATGGATGGTCCCTTAGGAGCTTTAATTACGCAACGTTGATATTTAAAATAAAGAAAAACATTGCCCTTTTTTCTATTGAAAATAAGAATTTGTTTGATACGTTTTTCACCGTTTCACATTTTTAATATGCAATACAGAAAATTAGTTTTTGCTAAATTTTATTTTTTGAATATTCTTATGTTAGTGTCACTATACTCGTAAATTTGCACAGGACACATTATACAGACTATTTTCCAATAATTTTACGCAAAAACCTTTGCAAATTTATGTTTTTCATATAAAAATTAAGGTAATAAATTTTATAACAATTTTTATTTTATTGTAATTCTTTTGTTATATTATAACATACATTATTATTTATATTAAGTATCTTTCCCCCGCGTTGGTGGGATTTCTTATATTTATAAATATTATTAAGTTTTCTTAAATTTCATTCTAAAGAAAAATTGACTTTAAAAATTTTAATTTTTCTACCATTACACAAATTTTTTTAACAATTTAATCGGAAATTTATTTTAAAATTATTATAGACAAAAATTTCTTCTGATCACATCACTTATAATTATTTTAAAAATCTTCTTTCATTATCCGAATTTAAATATGTTTAATGAGGCAGAAATATTTAATCTTTCTAATTACTTTTGTATAAATATATTGCATCTTAAAAAAAAAAAAAAAAAAAAAAAAAAAAATCATTATTTGTTTATTATTATAAACATTAGAAATGGATTAACGATTTTTTTTATTAGATGTGCTAAGAAATGTTTTTGATTTGCCCAATTTTTTCTTTAGGTTCATCAAAATAAATATATAATAATAATAATAACCATTACCTTTATAAAATTTATTATTATTTTTCAATATTATCACGTTTTGAATATTTTTATTTGTAATAACAGATTTTTGTGAGCAAAATTTATTGAAATCTGAGCATGTATATATAATTAAAAAAATTATTATTTATCAATAAAGTTATCATTATTTATCAAGTTTATGAAATGTTACCATTACTTTAATTAATTTTATTTTCACCTTTCGAATGTCCACACTAGATTTTTGCATCTATTAGGTTGAGAATTTATGACTTTGCCAATGCACATCCAAAAACCTTTTAATGTTTTAAAATATTTCTTGATGTTTTGTAAATTTATTATATATGTTACAGGCCAAACCCGATTTTAGGCCAAACTAGATTGGCCTAGGCCAAGCTAGTTTGGCCTAACGCCCATCGGATAGACTAGTTTTTCCTAGGCCAAACCGGTCTATTTTAACGCCCATCGGATAAACTAGTTTTTCCTAGGCCAAACCGGTCTATCCTAACGCCCATCGGATAAACTAGTTTTTCCTAGGCCAAACTAGTCTATTCTAAGGCCCATAGGACGATTTAGTATTTCCTAGGCCAAACTAGTTTGGCCTAACTCTTATAGGATAAACTAGTTTAGCCAGTTGTTTATTGATCTGAACTAGTTTCTCCTAGGCCGATCTAGTTTATCCTAGGCCAATTCAATTTGGCGTGATTTTATTGAATTCAATGATCGTCACAGCGCCAACATTCTAGTTTGTCCTAGGCTGATCTAGTTTATCCTAGGCCAATTTAATTTTTCGTGTTTTTAGTCACAGGCGTCAAAGCCTGAGAAATAATGGGCTCGCAGGTTCTGTATGTATGAATGTACGTATGTACGTGCGTATGTACGTAACGCAATAACTCGTGTTAGAAATATCCGATTTGCTTCAAATTTTGGATGCAAGTTCATTGATATAAGGTACTTTTCTGATTAATTTTGGGAATTCATTGGATGAGAATAAAGGGGAGTGGACGGGAGGCTTGTCCCCCACTGTTAATTTAGAGAAATGGATTTTTGATCCAGAATTATCAGTTTTCATTGAAATTTTAGATATAGGATCATTCTGACAAGGCGCCTCCATGATTAGTTGTGGATGTTTATTGTTTAATTGTAAAAAGAGGGCAATGTAGGTTAACCCCCCCCCCCCCCTCTAATAATTTAGATAAATGGTTTTTGACGCAGAATTTACGGATTTACTTCACATTTGTATATAGGTTATTTCTGATAGTGCGATTCCCTGAATAATTTTGGGGGTTTAACGGTTAAGTATGAAGGGAAAAATAAACGATTACATCTCTTACATAAAAAAAATAGTTTATCCTATGGGCATTTAGATAAACAAGTTTGGTGTAGAAAAAACTAGTTTATCCAATTGGCATAAGGATAAAATAGTTTGGCCGAGGCTAATCTAATTTAGCTCGAAAACGGGTTTGGACAGTAAAAAACATATCTTTCACTAGAAAAAGTATAAATGTGTGTCAAGAGTCATTGCTTATAACACCAATACAGAAATTTAACATGTTCACCTTAGAGACATGATGCGCTGGACATGGTGAAGCATATCCGTAAATTCTGCGTCAAAAATCATTTATCTAAATTATGGGGGGGAGGGTAACCTACATTGCCCTTTTTTTATACTTTATAAACATCCTGAACTAATCATGGAGGCGTCTTGTCAGAATGATCCTATATCTAAAATTTTTAATGAAAACTGATAATTCTGCAAGAAAAATCCATTTCTCTAAATTAACTGTGGGGGATTAGCCTCCCGTTCGCTTCCCTGTATTCTTATCCAATGAATTCCCAAAATTAATAAGAAAAGTACCTTATATCAATGAACGTACATCCAAAATTTGAAGCAAATCGGATATTTCTATCACGAGTTATCGCGTTACGTACATACGCACGTACATACGTACATACATTCGTGCATACATACGTACATTCATACATACAGAACCTGCGAGCCCATTATTTCTCAGGCTTTGACGCCTGTGAGCTAAAAACTCGTAAAATTAAATTGGCCTAGGATAAACTAGATCAGCCTAGGACAAACTAGAATGATGGCGCTGTGGCGGTCATTGAATTCAATAAAATCACGCCAAATTGAATTGGCCTAGGAGAAACTAGATCGGCCTAGGAGAAACTAGTTCAGACCAATAAACAGCAGGCTAAACTAGTTTATCCTATATGAGTTTATCCTAGTTTATCCTAAAGCCCATAGGAAAAACTAGATTGTCCTATGGGCTTTAGGATAGACTAGTTTTGCCTAGGAAAAACTAGTTTATGCGAGGGGCGTTAGGATAAACCGGTTTGGCCTAGGAAAAACTAGTTTATCCGATGGGCGTTAGGATAGACCGGTTTGGCCTAGGAAAAAACTAGTCTATCCGATGGGCGTTAGGATAAACCAGTTTGGCCTGTAACATATATATATATATATATATATACATATACCGTAATTTCGGGTGTATAAGCCGCAGCTCAAACAATTCTTTTTAGACCCAGAAATCTTATTTAGTGATTGAAGAGATATATTTACGGCGATCTGACTAGTTATATTTGTCTTTTAAAAATTTCTGGGTCGAAAAAGAATTGTTTGAGCTGCGGCTTATACACCCGAAATTACGGTATATAAGAATAAACATACATCAGTATTTTAATCCTCTCCACCCCAAACACTTCACATAACAAAATGAATTTTTCTCTAGAGTGAGAATTTGTTAGATTTCCATTTACTTTTATAATTTTTACTATTTATATTCTACTTAAATTCATACTCTTTCACAAAATACGTGTTTAAAAACTTTTTAATGTTTAAAAAAATTCCTGCCCATTTTTATTAGTTTACAGTAAAAAACAATACTTACACCCCTTCTTACACCCCCCCCCCTTCCTCAATTCTTTAGATAGTAGAAAATATTTCAAATTAAAAAAAAGCAAGGCATTTTCCTTTTTTAACATTTTTTTTTCCTTTTTATTTTTTTCTGTTTATCACTTTTATAAATATATAGTTATATTATCCTTTTTTAATGTTAGAATTTTAAAAGAGAAAATAATAATACTAAAAATTGTTATCTCAAAAATTTCAACTATTTCATCTTATTATGTTAGTTTAAACAATGCAGTTAAAAACAAAATGTTTATTTGATTATTTCGTGTATTTACATTCATGCAATAATAATGAAAGGAATGCGTAATATTACCCCCATATTAGAATAAATCAATTGTATAACACATGTTCAATAAACTCAAACCTCGAACGTATGATTAAAGCAGAACCGTATGTGTAATGTTATGCCCTTGTGCCATAAAATTTAGTTCGTACCCCAGTTCGAGCCATAGACTCCCTCACAGTCTCATCTTTCCATCCTTCCCCACCTTCTATATTGAGAGTTCTAAATGGGCTAATCCTTCACATAGTGCGCCACTCTTCGAAAGAGCCGCTAGGGAAATCGCCCAAGTGTTGCAATTAAATAAAAGAACATTTCTCGTATTAAAATACTGGTATAAGAAAAAGGCATGTTTACAAACAAACACTTCCGTCAACCAATCTATTACTACATTTTTGTCGTTACATTGTAGGATTCATCTTGGTGATGTAGGCCAATCATATCATAGACCTGTCGAACGCAGACCAATCAAATCGCTCTAACTCATGTGCACATTAGGAGTTTTAAAGAATGGTTTAGTTTGGTTTATTTTATGTCGGCCGATTATTCTACTCTAGGGATATAGATCCTGGGAGGAGTGCCCTTCGTGGGGGGTCTTTCTAAGGGAACTTAACCCGTATTTAAGTAGGGTTCGAACAAAACCACAAAAACTCCGAATGGTTAGGTGGACGGCCGCGACTGGGTTCGAACCCAGTACCTGCCGTCTACCAGTTGAGAGGTCAGAACCTCTCGGCCACTGGTGGGGCTTTAAAGAATGAACAGGTGTTTCTTGCTTATCCAGAGTTATTCGACTCACACTGAAATCAGCTGCCCTTTAATTATACAAAACACCGGAGACTTGGAAGATCTCTTATTATTTATAATTTTTTATAGAGAGAGATGGCGTTAGATCTGTTTGTCCACCGACAGAAGATAAACAGGCATTCTTTTGCCTGTGTCGTTTGAGTTTGATTGTTTAAAGTGTTCACAGGTAATTTCAAAAAAGTTTTTCATGTACCCATTCTTTCTGAATTTATCTTATATTTGATTTTGCATATTTTAAAGAAGTGTATTTTATCGCATTTCTTGAACTGCTTTTGTTCCTGTTATGCAATACCTTTCATATATTATAATTAGAAATATGATATTTATTTTACTTATAGTTATTTCACATGACGTTTTTAAAACAGAAAATTATATAAAAATTCTCAGTTTTGTGACTTTAGACTCTCTAAAACCATATTAATGTAAATGAATTCTGTGAAGCAGTATTTGAGAAAATCAGTTTGTATAAAAATAAATATTTAAAAGGTGATATTACCAGAATTATACTATGAGATAAGGAGCCAAATCTGAGAGTAAGATCATGAAAATTGACTGAAAGGCATGTTGACCAAGTTTAAAGAGTTATGGCAGTATTAAAAAATCTGTTTAATAGGAGTTCGCCGACGTTTCGAATTTAAATCTCGTCTCGTTCCAAGTGAGTAGAGTTATCGACTCCTTCGTAGTTAACTGAGTCGACTCAAAAGAGTCGAACTTTAATTTCCTCTCAGTTTGGGATTCTGGGTCGAAGAGTCGACGTCCACTCACTCAAAGAGTGGTTGGACGAGTTTAACGCAGGTCAGACTTGAACCGAATCAGTATTAGACTTAAACTCTTTGAATCCGCATTGAATTGCTTATCAAGCAATTGGTTTAAGATCAATTTTCATGATTAAAAAAGTGTACAAGCAATTGGTTCAAGATCAATTTTCATGATTAAAAAAGTGTACAACTTTTTGTTGTTTTACTGGTGATACATTAAATGAGAATTTATTGGAGCAACCAAACTCATTTGGATGCTCTCTGCGCCCCTTGTTTCGGAGGTTATATTCAACCTCGTGCTTCCAACTCTGGAATAATCTTAGGATTTCCACCAGAGTTTCTAAATTATACCTATTTGACGTGCATTGTTTCGAAATTCCTTTTTTATGTTCACTTTGCCATTTTTAGTTGGAGGTTACGCGTATCGGTTTCACGTTGCGTTGGCACTCCTCAAGCACTGCGATGTCAGTGTACATCCAGCTTTATGTTAATATCGGATGTGTGGACAACCGATTTCACAAGAAATTACAGAATTCGTGCTATCAGTGCAGTGAAATGGTATTTTTAAACATTTAAATGGTTATTTACTATATTTTTTGGTGTGAGTTTAAAAATAATTTGGATAGGTTTCTTATATACATTGAGAAACTAAAATGTTCAAAACAACAATTTTCTGCGTTTATATGGCCCACCAGTGACCCAGATGTTGTAATCTCAAACAGGGTAAACGGAAAATGCAGGGTTCAAACCCAATCGTGCCCGTCGGACTAATCGTTCAGAGTTATCCATAGTTTTCTCCGAACCGAGGATTTCCTTCAAAAAAAGAAATAGTGGGGGTCTTAGAAAGACTCCTCACCATGGAGGGCACTCACCCCCCTCGCTGTTAGGGCCTATATCCCTCGTGTTGATAATTGAGCGTCATATACACAACCAGCCAACAAACTTATGCTTATACGGGATACCCTTAGCGAAATTAAAACCCATCTAAAGTTATTGAAAAAAGTGTTTTATATGTGTCATATCTTTGCAAACATAATATAAAGTGTTTTATATTATGCTTGTACAGACATGAAAGTCTTTCACAATTACTCAATAATATCAGACATTTATACAGAAGTATAACAATGTTTATAGCTTTCAATATATTAAAGCTTACATTGTATGATTTCCTCCTATACTAAATTAAAATCCTTTTTCCAGTTTTTGAAAGGATATTTAAGTAATATAACGTCTCTTATAACAGGCAAAAATGATGAGAAAGGATTTCTTATTTATTTGAAATTATTTTATTTATTTTAATTATTTGATTCAAAATTGGGGGAAAAAAGTACTAGCTACTAAACCTTAATGACTTGTCATTCATTTATCAAGCATTCTTGAATAAATTGAACATTGTTTATGAATCATTAGGTTCCGGACATTGGCGAAAAGGTTTACTTAATTTTATTATTATTATTATTGTTATTTTTAATATCTTGAAATACGTAAATATATTTTTATTTTAATTGTATATTTTTATACCATGATTGTCCAGAATTGAATATGTAGTTTTGTAATTTTCCTATAGGTTTGAATGTTTTAGATCAATACATATAATGGCCAAATCTACTAAAAACTGTTTCCAATTGTAAAGACATATATATATTTTTAAATAAATAAGCATCGTGTAAATATCCATCTTTTGGGGAAAAAATTGATATTACGTAAATATCCTTTTAATTTTATCATACACTTTCATATTATTAATGTCGAGAGTTTCAATATGTAATTTTATATGTAACTTGTTATTTTTCTAGAATATTGAATATTTCAGCCCAGCACTTATAATAACCAGATTAATGACAAACGTTTACAAGGTACATATACTCAAGTGCAATTCTGTATTTATTAATTGATTAAGAATAGTGTAATCAATGTTTTATTAAAAAAAAAAAAAAAAAAAAAAAAAAAAAAAAATTCGTTATGAATTGATTGCCGGATACTGGCGAACTTGTTTAATATCTTAATATTGTATAACCATTTTTGCCATTATATTTCTTATATTACAGTTGCCAAAAAGTAAAATATTTTAATTAATAATTTCTCTTTTTTTTTTCTAAACATGATAAAAAATCTATGATTATTATTATTATATTTATATACATTTACATTTTATCTTTAGTTCCTCTAATGCAGCGGTTCCCAAACTTTTAGGCTCGCGGAGCCCTTTTTCGGAAGAAATTCTTAGGCGAAGCCCCTAAACCCAACGATACTCTGCTCTTTACAAATTAATGTTTTTTTTGCCTATGGAGCAGAGAAAAATTTGCTGGATAAAAATCCGGCCTCTAATTTCCAACATTGGACCAAGGTTCTCAGTTTGGCTCTTTCCTGTTACAAAAATTCTGAATTTAAACTAGAAAATTTAAAAATCAAATTTTCTATTATATAACCCTTTAACAGATTTATTTAGTATTACAGTAGAGCCCCGCTAATTCGGACCCCGTTAATCCGGATCTCCGCATAATCCGAACCAATCTGGTCCCCCCCCCCCCCCCAAAAAAAAAAAAAAAAAAAAAATTAAAGTTTGAAAAGCGATTGGCAAAATTTCGATAACATTAATTCATTTCATTTTCGTATTCTGTATAAAAAGGCCTTTTCTGAAATATTTTAGGAAGAATACTTTAATCTTTTTCATTTAAACTCTTTAATGTTACCTTTCAAAGAAACAGCGATGCATCACTTAAAGTCTGCAAGCAGGTTGTTGGGAGTATTTACCGAAAGTCGTGGAAGAATTTATGATCTACAAATTGTGATTTCTTGAATAACAAGATAGCTTGAAATAGAAGAAATAATAGGTAAGAATGAAAAGGAAATTACACCTGAAATTTTTGTCAGCATGTTTAAAAAATATATAATAATAAGAAGAAGGTTGTTGAGATCCTTATATCACCGACATTATCAATTGAATGAAGCAAAACTTAATGAAGTTTACGCCTCACTTACAGATGATGAAAGAATCACTTTATGTACAGTTGAAGAAGTTGAAAATGAAGATGATTCAGGCGAAAACACTAGTTTCAATGATGATCAACCAAAAGTTATTAGCCATAATGAAGCAACAAATCATTTGCAACAATTAATGGCTTTTTTTGAACATCAGTTGGGGACTACACCCAAGAAACTAACTATGCTCAAGCGGATGCGTGACCGCGCGGCCCGCAAAAGTTATACAAAACTGGCACAGCAGAAGATTTTGTAGTTACAAAATAAACATTTTTACTGTCGGTAAATATTCAGTATGCTTAATATAAAGATGATTTTCTGAAAGTATGTTTTATTTTATTTTTTCTCATTCTCCGGATAATCCTGAATGGGCCTGGTCCCAATTAATCCGAATTATCGGGTTTTTACTGTACTATTATTGAACACAATAAAATGGAAAGAATGATTAAAGCCTTCTTTTTTTGTATTAAAATATTTACATAGCATAATCGAGATATTTCCTTCAAATACAGAAAAAACCGTAGTTAAAAATTTGGTATTTCTGAAAGCTTTTAGTAACGAAGAAAACACACATTTTTCACCCGAGCGATGTTCAAGTTCGATGTTCACACTATTAAGGGAATAATGACATCAATTTTAACATAAAAATATTCTTTTGGGATTTCCAGTATTAACTCGGAATTAAAGATCAAAATGAGAAACCATGTTTGGATAATCACAGCATTGGAGCTTGCGTAAAAGTAGTTTTATTTATGGCGAAAACCACACACATATAGAAAAACGTTAAGTTGTATACGTTTTCGCTAAGCCCGCCTACCTATAATAGAATCATCCGGTTATGGAATATTTTTTCGTTCTCCTTTAATTTTCTAGTGCTTCTAAATATGCAACGAAAATAAATCGTCTCTCAGCGTTTTTTTTAATCATTTTTAAAAAATACATTTAAAAGCCGGTCATTGTTTCAGTGTTTATGTGGGCGGAGCAAAATCTATAAGTTGCATTATTAGGTGCAGCATTATACATTTTTTGGATATTTTATTTAAAGTATTTGGCTATTAATTATAGTTTTTATTTTTACAGAAACTTTCTTTCGTCATTGTTTTTGTCTCAAAACGGATATGCAGTTAAACGAACTGTACATATTAGAAAAAATTTACTAACAAAATGAGATATATGGGCGGGATTAAATGTATATAGGGGCGGGTACTCATTGGAAAAAAGTCTAAGCAAGCGGTGGAACTGAGCAAAATTTTAAATCCTTAGTGTGATGACAAATTTAAAGAACCAATATATGTATTTTTAAATTGGTACAGACTTATTTCTGATTATAAACAGAACAGACAGACTTATTTCTGGTACAGGCTTATTTCTGATTATAGTTAGAGACCAATTAAAAGAAAATTTTAAAGATGGGTTGTAATGTGATACAAAACGCGAAAAAAATTCGTTTTCAGCAATATACATTGTCTATAAAATTAAGTACAATTATGTAAAGTAGCATAGAAAATTTAAATAACTAAGAAATTACAAAAATAAAATAAACAGATTAAAGCAATAAAAAGTACGAAAAGAAAAAAACTATATATTTACAATGAAAAAGAGTATATAAAATTTAAATATACAAATAACATATTTAAATTAACGAATTTAAATTTATACATTTAAAAAGATATATATATATATATATATATATATATATATATATACACAAATATAAATATGAATTTAATGAAGGCCTTTAAATGATAGAAGATGGAATAAAAATATGTTTTCAGCGACAAACATTATTTTACTTTATAAGCAGTATAAAAAATTTAAATAATTAAAAATTAATACAAATAGGATGAACAGATTATAAAAATAAAAGATATAAAAAGAAATACATAGACACATTACACACAAATGACTATAGTGAGGGACTTTAAATGATAACAAGATCTTTTTTTAAAAAAAAAGACGTTTTAAGAGACAGACATTGTTTTTAAATTTAAATACAATTTTGAAAACTAGAATAGAAGATTTAAATAAGTAAAATTTATAATAAAAATAAAATAAACACTTTAAGGAAATTAAAATTCCAAAAATAAAAATAATACAATGTGAAATGTATACAAATAGTAAATGCCGTTAGTTTATTTTATTTTGCATAAAGTTTGATAAATATTAGTACATAAAAGTTTAGTGTGAAAAATGTGCTCGAATTGTTCTGCAGAATTTTTTGATATCTGGTGCAATTTTTGACAATTTTAACCGAATATCTAGTTCTGCATTTAACCGGTTTCTGAATTTTGTTTTCATATTTCTATAAGTGGAGAATCCAGCTTCACACAGATATGTAGTTGAAAATGGGAGCAAAATTAATTTTGCACTGTCTGACAAGATTTTATATTCATCTGTCAAATCACACCAAAATTCAGTGATACACTTGTTTTGAAAAAAAAAAAAAAAAATCTAGATCCCTTTGAGATGTTAAGTCAATAAGAGTTTCGTATTGCTCAGAGCTTAAGCTGCGTGGTTTTGTTTTTACTCTGAATGGGTTGAGAACCCATTTAAAATCATCCAACATATTATTTTGAGCAGCTGGAAAGTAATGCTCAAATGAATCTGTCAGAGCTTCGTAAGAGGAAAGCAACTTATATCAGCCTTTTCTACACATTCAGACCAGAAAGCAAGTTTCCTCTTAAATGCCGACACTTAAAAGTTTGCATCGAAAACAGTAACACTTTCTCCTTGCAAGGATAAACTCATTTCGTTCATTTTACTAAAAATGTCTGCCAAATATGCCAATTTACGTGACCAATCTTTATCATTTAAAATCGTTGCTAATTGAGGGTTGTGATCTGACAAAAAAGCTTTAACCTCTGCTCGCAGCTCCAGCAAACGCGTCAGTGCTTTTCCTCGGGACTTTAGTATCCATCTTACTTCAGTATACAGCAGCAGGGATTGATGCAGGCTTCCCATATCTTCGCAAATTAGTTTGAAAAGTCTACTTTTAAGTGGTCTTGATTTTATAAAGTTTATTATTTTTATGGCATCGTTCAGAAATGTCATAAGTTCAAGAGGCATTTTTCTTGAGGCTAGCGCGTGTCTGTGAAGAACACAGTGGCTACTGCTACATTCCTTTGACTTGTTCTTAATTTTAGTAATAGCTCCAACATTGTGACTACCATTGCTTTTGCACCATCAGTGCATATATCTTTGCAGTTTTCCCAAGGTATTTCATTTGATGTTAAAAAGTCATCCAAAAGATTAAATATTTCATCCCCTGACGTATTGGATTCTGGTGGTTTGCAAAGATCATCCTAATCATCCTGATAGCTATCGGAATAAACATAACGAACAAATACTATTAAAACCGCCAATCCGGTGGCGTCTGTTGATTCATCCATTTGTAGGGCAAATTAATCGTGTTTGAGACGATCAATAAGTGTTACTTTTACATCATCTGCCAAATCGCTAATTCGTCGGACAACAGTGTTATTTGACAAAGAAATATTGGAAACTAAATCGGCAGCTTTTTCATCAAATAAACATCAGGCAATATCAATTGCACAAGGCTTAATAAGAGTTTCTGCAATGGTATGGGTTTTGCGAGCTTGCGCTATTTTGTAACTTATTAAGTAGGAAGCTTCCAGCGCTTTTTCGTTATTTGTTTTCGCAGCTGTAACCATACTTTTCTTTGAAGCTAAAATTTCGTTGAATTTTCTCTTAAAAAAATCAAATCTTAAAAAAACAAAAAATATTAACGAAAAGTGAAAACCAATTATAAGTCTATCATTGAAACAATCAAATTGTAACTAATACCTTTCTCAGTGAATATAGCAAGTATTTAAGTGCAAAATATTTCATTGTAAAGAGTAAAGTGAAAGAATATAAACAATGTGAGATACACTTACCTCATTAGGACATTAGAATCTTGTCACTTAACAATAAATAATTAAGTATAAAGCTTCGAAGAACAAAACTGTTTTCACATTTTGTTCGACAAACAGAAACATTGGAAGCCTTGGCGGGCCTTTTCTGTTTTGATTCACGTTGTGCATTCTATTCAGTAGGTTATTTTAAATCGAATTATTAAAACACATAAAATGTAGAAACAAAAAGTAAAGCAATTGAAACCAAAAATATTATACAGAAAATAGATACTAATATAATGAAAATTATACAATTGTTTTAATATGTTTTATTGTATTTTACAACTCAGTCATAGGTATATATGTTTTTGACGCATACAACACAAAAATTCCTACATACTTTTAAAAATCTGTCGCTTGCAATATTCTAATTTCGTTCATTTTTTTTTTCCTAGAACGCCGCGGAGCCCCTATAAAGTTCAGGCGGAGCCCTAAGGGCTCCGCGGAGCACACTTTGGGAACCTCTGCTCTAATGTTTCCAGCTATCCAAAGTTCTTCGCAATCACCTATTCACCTGTATTTTCCATCCGAAGCTGGTGCAAAAGTAATTCAATTGTTTAAAAAATTATACTAATTAGAAAAAGTTTGGTTTTTTGTAAAAGGTTTTTAATTTTCTTAATACTATTTTGAAACTAGTTAATATTATTTTTTTTAAAATTATAGCATATTTTACAATCAGAATTATCAATGTTTCAAGCAATCAAGAATTTAAATGTAATTAAATGCAGAAATTTACTTATAATCTTTGTTTTCTGTAATATATTAACGTGCTATTTAACATAATTTTAATTATTTATGCTTAAAGCATTGTAATAATGAATATACATTGACGTTTTTCGTATTTTTGTGTACAATAGTAATATTTAATAACCATTATTTATAGTTTGTATTCACGCAGTCTACCGGCGGCGACTGTAGACACTTTAAGATTCCGAAACGAAGGGCCTTTTAAGGAAGGAGGAGAATCGAGATTGGCCGTAGTTTTACATATTGTAACTCCACCCATATCCAAACACATATCGTACTGCACACGCCCATTTATTCTTGCAAGTCCGCATTCAACCAACACGTTCTATAAACATAGCCAACATACACTTGTGAAACCAGGTAGTGACGTCACGGTCAGTCGTCCTAGCCTAGAGCCTTTCTCCCTAGAGTGACCAGAAAAACTTTAGTAATGCTTTGAGCGAGTGTTGAAAAAGCGCACGTGTTCTCTTTTTTTTTAAACAGTTTTTAATTAAAATATAATTAATTTGGGATATCTATATTTTAAAAATATTTTTCTGTAAAGGGAAAATGCCTGATAAGTGTGTGGTACCCACATGTAAAGGCAACTACAAGAACGGATCAGAAGTGTCCGTACTTAATTTTACTCGCGACGAAAATTTGAGAAAAAAAAATGGATAAATGCAATTAAACGTGAGGAATTCCAACCAAGCAACAAATCAAAGGTAAGTCCATTTTGTCTTAACTATTTCCTGGGCTCTCACATTCATTTAGAATTCTTTAAATAACTTATTTTTAGACCTTTTCTTTTTTTTTTTTTTTTTTTTTTTTTTAATGATTTTTAAAAGTACGTGAAATTGTTAATGTAACCTTTTTTCTCCATGATATTAAAACCACATTCAATGATTATATATGTTTTAAAATCGATAGATATGATTATTACAATATGAAATAATGCATATAATTTGATATATATGATATTCTATTTTCTACATCGTCTTACGAGAAAACAAAATTTTTATGATTTGCATATTATTTACACTGATGTGTATATTATGTATGAAATATTTATAAAAATATACATTTTTTAGAAGTATGTACTGTTATGTATTTTAAGCATAATTAAAAAAACAATTACTTTCCTATTCAGGCATTTTTATAATAACAATACGACTTCATAGAATTGAAAATAACTATTCTATGGGCTTAAATTAGTTAATAATCCCAAAATATTTAACACCTCAATATACAGGACTCTTTTCAAGTGATGTTTTTTAGTATAATGTCCAGTTTTTTTCCCCTTTTTTAAAATAAACTATACATTATATATTTATTTAAAATTTTTCTCCCCCTCTCCTATTTTTTTCTTTTTTTAATCGGCAAATTATATATGTTGTTACACAAATTTATATTAAAAAAAGTATATCTGAAATTAATGACTTAAATATTTTTTTAAGGAAAATAACAGTTTATTAATTTTTTATTAAAACAATCTACAAAATTATTGGACTATAATTTAATAACTGCATTAATTTGTAACATAATTCTTTAAAACAAAATCCTAAATATAGTTATTTTTGTTTGGATATAAAAAAGAAGCATTATTAATATTATTTTACATATAATAAACATTTCTTATCGATTGAATATTCAATACATTACTATTGTTTTTTAGAAGGTGTCAATTTTATGCTGTACAGTATTAATTTCTGAAGTTGATATATTGTGGGAACCCTGCATTTAGATTAGGTTTTATATTTTACATACAATGATATTTTTAATTTTGGGTTGAATTGTGGTTAATAAAAAATTTTACTGTTGAAAAATTGGAAGTTTCAATTTTCCCATAAATATATTTGTTTTTCCCTATTTAAGTATTTTTATCATAACAATAAGACTTCATAGAATTGAAAATAACTACAGTAAAACCCCGATCTATCGTTCCCGCATCCATCGTTTTCCCGCATTGATCGTTTTATTTCTACGGTCCCTGCACGAATTATATTTAAATAATGTTAACGAAACCCGCATTCATCGTTCTTCAAAAAGTCAATTTCCCGCATTCATCGTTGTAAAATTTTTCTCCTCACCGAAACGAAATTGAAATTCATGCGAATTCATATGACACACAAACTGGAATTACTTCTTTTACACTAAAATATCTCATTTGTGCAGTTTCTATTGATAATGGTGACAATAATCCAGATGTAGAATGATTGTACATAGTAGAGGATGGGAATATGTTTTCATTGATTAAGATGTTGCGACATGTGGTGTCTTAAACATAGGAGAAATGTACTATAAATCAAAAAATGAAAATAACGGTGAACAGGATAAAGTTCATGCTGATGAAGCTGTGCAAGTCTGACTAATGCAGTTAACGCATTTGAAACTGTGCGAATTCTTATATATACATATGAAATAACAGAAAGTTACCAGAAAAATATTGTATATATTGAAAATTTGTTTTTTATATTATATTAAAATAATAATGAGCGAAAAGTCAAACAGAATTTTGGATTTTATTAAATAAATACCTATTTTCTATAACTTCGATTTATTTCTTTTACAATTCAGTAAGCAACAAATTAGCATATTGTATGCATTACTTTCATTTGTAATGTATAAACATTGTGTTTTTTCGTGTTTTGAAGTTAACCCGCATTCATCGTTTTCCCGCATTCATCGTTTTTTTCCCCTTGACCCTTTGAAAAACGATGGATCGAGGTTCCACTGTATTCGATGTCCTTAAATTAGTTTATAATTCCAAAATATTCAAAACGGCATTCCACAGGATTCTTGTGGTGCGTCGTGCTGTTTTTCAAACATAATACTACCCTAAAAAAAAAAAAAAAAAAAAAAAAAAGAAACTACATTTTTTAAAGAAAAAAAGCATTTATTAAATTTTTACTAAAACAGTCCATAGTAATATTGGACTATAATTTAATGATTGCATTAATTTGTAACATATTGTGGTAAAAGTAAATTTAAAACATAAATGCTTTTCTTCTGATATAAAAAAAGAAGCGCTTTATTATTATTATATTACACAGAAAAAATGCTTTTTATTAATTGAGTTTTCAATCATCACTGGTTTTTTTTTTTTTTTTTTTTTTTTTTTTTTTATAGATAGTGTCATTTTTTGTTAAAAAGTACATGATAACCATAAAACCATTTCTTATGTAAATTGAAATTTTTAAGTATGTATTTAGATCTTTCAATTATTTTTCTTTCTTAAATTCAAATTGGAAGATAAATATTAATCACACATACATACAATGATACAAAGAAGACAGATTTATGCTATTATATTTATCGCTTACAATTATTGAAATAGAGAAAAAATTAATTTAGTATATATTATAAGAAAATTTTTTTTTATTTTTTTTTTTAATTACATGACATTTTTCTTACTCATAGATGCATTTTTATTGTAAGATTTTATGTTTTGAATTGTAATTATTTACAAATAAAGAACCGCAGTTTGCCAAAAATAGTTTTTCTTTATTTAATTAATAGTTTTAAAGCCATTTCATCTAATATGCTACATTTTTTCTAACATAATGATACATTGGCAATATTTCAATTTATACATTTTAAGAGAAATTTCAAATTACTCTTACGAATACTACATTATACATATATATATATATATATATATATATGTGTGTGTGTGTGTGTGTGTGTGTGTGTGTGTGTGAATGTATATAAGCAAATGTTGAGATTTACTAAAAAGCAGCATTCCAATTTCAATACAATATTGGTATCATATAAAGGTAAGGAAATTTTTATTATCATTTTCTAATTTTATTTAAAAAAAGTAAATGTATATTTTTTTTGCTTCAAATATAATGCTTTTTAAATGTGGAACATTTATATATTAGTCAGGATAATTCGATTGTGGATTTTTTTATTTATCTATTTATTTATTTTCATACCTTAAAACATTTGATAATTCTCTCCCGTAATCACCGATGGACGACTAGCAGTGACATCATTCGCGCTGTGCGGAGGCTTTCTTTATAGGACCTGTTGATTCAACGTCTCCAAGTTGGAGTGTGACAAAATTTTTGAGGCGACTCATGTTTGAAACATAGCTGCCAACATCTTACACTTCTTTATGCTCAAAAAATTTACAGTAAATTTTAGCTTTTAAAATCGTTTTAATTCACCAATTAAATGAGCAAAAATTGTATTACATTATACTGGTTCAAAGAAGCGGAAGAGTTGGCAGTTATGATTTGACAGTTTGCGTTTTCAATTATTTTTATTTACTAAATTTAATAGAAACAATAATTTGGTTTATAGCCTGATAAATTTTATAACGTACTCACTTTTACTATTAGAATAAAGTGATGTAGTATCCAATAAATTTCAAACAATCCAAAACAGTTTTTGGATTGTTTGAATATTGGTAATAAATATTATTTATTACCAATAGTAATTATAGCCGAAAGTACTACAAACGAAACACAAAAACAAAATGAACTGTTTTAGGGAGGAATGTATTTATTTTATTCAGTTTTATAATTTTTGTGTGAAGGATTTTGTGTGAAGGTCAATTTGGAAATGGGAGACTACTTTCAGGCGCTAAACAAAATTTCTCACCTCTTATTAACACATTCGTTGAAAATTTTGCAAAGAGCTTAACAGTTGAAATTTCTTAGATTTTTCTGATGAAAATAATTTAGTAACAAATTCTCTGCTTTAGACAAAAGAATATTATTCATTTAGTGTTTCTGAAAAACAAGTTGAAAGATACAGTAATGTGAAAAAACAAAATTAACAGTGCGGAATTGAATATATAAATCTTACTATCGATTAATTAATATGAAAATAACAAGAATAAATATTACACTCACACCAGTAGAATTAATAAGTAATTGCTTTTAAAATTAAATATGTTAAAAAATAGGTGAACGCCCGTGCAGTAGCAGGTTCACCTCGCTAGGTATAAAGGATAGACGAAAGTCTTCCGTTTCTAGCGGCTCTTTCGAAGAGCGGCGCACTATGTAACGGAATGGTCCATTTAGAACTCTCAATATAGAAGGTGGGGAAGGATAAAACGAGGAGACTTGGAGGGAGTCTATAGTTCATCTTATGAACTCAGCTACAGTAGTGTAGCTAAGATAGGTGGCACCTGGGGCGGATATAAAGGGCGTCGCCTCCCTCTTGAATTAGTTGCATTTTTTCAAGCATAACTCTACGTTATTACAACAAATGACCATACCATTCCTTATTTACTTTTTGTTCCCCTGCATAAAAAAACAAACACTCATACAGGAGCGAATTTTTACTTAATCCATAGCCCGCATAAGTCTAAATAAAACTTAATAATTTTTATAAATACAAGAAATCTGCCAAGGATTGGGGAGAAGACACTTAATTGTAAATAATAATGTATTATGTATGTAATAATATAACAAAATAATTATAATACAAAAATTGTATCATAAAATTAGTTATATTAATTTCTATATGAAAAGGATAAATTAGCAAAGATTTCTGCGTAAAATTATTGGAAAATAGACTGTATAATGTGTCCTGTCCAAATTTACGAGCAAACTGACAGTAACATAAAAATATTCAAAAAATAAAATGTAGCAAAAAATAATTTTCTGAATTGTATATTAAAAACGTGAAACAATGTAAAACGTATGAAACAAAATCTTATTTTCGATAGAAAAAACGCAGTGTGTTTCTTTATTTAAATAAAAACATTGCTTAATTAAAGCTCCTTAGGGGCCGTCCATAAATGATGCCTCCCGTTTTTCCCATATTTTTGATCCCCCTCCCTTTGTCACAAAGTGGTTCACTTCTCTTTATTCTCTCCCCACCTCCTGTCACATGTCACGCTATATTATGTAAACATATACTTGCCGTTCATAAACAAAGCATTACGTTTTAGATCACATTCCAATTTTATTTTTAAACTTTTATGCGTTTTAATAACATCTGTGAGCTGAACAATAAAAATTATTCGTAGTTTGCATAAAATTAACAAAAAATAAATAAAATATTAATATGAATCAGCAATTGAAAACAGTAGTATTTTGGAATTTGAAATATAATTTAACATATTTGGCTTTAAATCTTATCTTTATGAACACAAAATATTTTAATTTTAAAATAAATTCATAATTTAATCTGCTGAATTTTAATGATTTTATTTTAACCAAAATGTCACATTTCTTCTTACCTCCTCCCACCCTCTAGTCACAGTTTCATGACCCCCCCCCCCCCTTCATGCGTGATATCACTTATGGAAGGAATGCCCCTTTTACTATAGGGAGAAATCAGACCACAACCTAGAGTCAAGGCGAGAGGCTAGACTTGAATTCTCCCAGTCCATTCTACTCCTCTTTCTCCACCTGCAGTATTAATGGACTAAGCCAGCGGTTCCCAAACTATGGGTCGCGGCGGGTACTTTGGTGGGTCGCGTTACAATCAAGGTTTGCACAAAATATATATCTTTTCTTTCATCTGTTTCGAAAATATAGCAGATTTAACTGCAAATAATAAATTAAGGGAGATCCCTAATTTCCTTCTGTGGATGAATTTACTAACAAGCAGAATATCCACAAATATCTAAATCAGCTTTAAATTTCTTCATGGAGTCAAACATGACATACTTGTAATTTGAATACTTTTGCAGTTTTTGAAAAACAAGTACAGATACAAGCTCCGTTTAGAAAGTGGCTTAAGATAAAAATTAACTCGTTTTAATCCTGATATACGACCCCAGAAGACCCCATTGTCCTCATCAGTAAAGACCAGTGCCAGATACCTCACTGATTATAAAACTATGTTTTCCAACTAGAAGACAGCCCGTCAAAATGACGTGTTTGCATTTTTAAAAGGATGATAAAAAACTATAACTGTGGTCAATCAGCCACTTTAGGCTTAAACAATTTTTAAAAATACAGCGATTAAACATGGGGAAAAAAATCAATAAAAGAGAAAGAAAATTTTAACAGAAATTTGCATTTAAAACTATAACAAAACTGTCTGGTGGTGGGGGAATTGTAATGAACAAATCGTAAATAAACAAATTTTAAAAGAATAAAGTAAGGCAAAAAATCAATTATAAAAGATTATATTGTGCAACTACAGGCAAAAAATATATAAAAATACTGACAGAAAATAATAAAAATATCTAAAATGTATTAAAAAATTTCCTATTTTGGACCATTTTTAGCTAATACTTAAAAGAAAACGCTCTATAAGATCGGAAACAAATGTCAACAATAAAGTGTAAACAATAAACGTGTTCGGGAGACACATGCGCTGCGTGTGAGAGCACAGGAGTTTTTACTTCCGAGTACTAAATCCGCTGTAAGATCCACTCCATGTGCCTGAGCGCACGCGCTCAGCGCGCATAGCTCTCGAGCGCACCCAATCATTCCTGAGACGTGATGTTACAATGGAGTCATTCTAAAGATTCATTCACGGAATTTGTCATTCTTGAATGGCAACAGTATTAATTTGCTTAATTTGTTTGTTTTTTCCGTAATTGCTAGTTGTTTTATTTAGAATTTAAACATTATAATTAAATAGTTTTTGTAGGTTTTAAAGAAAATGAGTAATGAATAAATCTTTTACACGTATATTTTCATAAGTTGAACAATTAGAATATTTGTGAACGGTTCGGAATAGTTAAGCTTAACGTGGACGCAGTTGCAATAAGTTTTTTTTTCTCGTAGATGGGTTGACCCTGGAATCGTCATACACGGAGGGGTTTTATATATATAATAATTAAACGTCAGTTTAATTATCTTTGAAATTTGTGGGTGTTTTAATTATATTTTTAACTTCGCCCATTGGGATTACCTAATTCTTATTTTAGTTGACAATGTATCCTTCGCAAAAAAAATTTTGCCTTTTTCGTTGGTTAGGGTAGCTAAAAGCTTATGAACTTGATACAATTTTCTTATTGATATACCGCTTATATTAGGTGGGTCTCGAAATTTTTTTTACTGGAAGCTTTTTTTACTGGACTAAGCCATTACATACATTACATAGTGAGCCACTCTTCGAAAGAGCTGCTAGAGAATGTAAGCGGCTACAGGTGGACAGCGAAGACCAATTTCATATACAGTAAAACCTCCATAACGGACACTCCCGAATAGCGGACACCTCTATTTAACGGACAATTTTCCAATCCCCACTCCCAAAACCTAAATTTTTGTATGTTTAACCTCTGAATAACGGACATTCCAAATAGCGGACACTATTTTCGGCGATAAAGGATGAAAAAGTATTTTTTAACAAGAAAAAAAAAAAAAAAAAAAAGTAAAAAGGTGTCTAAATTTATCAGGGCAATGTGTCACAAATTTTCTGATTACAGATAAATATAGAGGGTGGGCTGAGAAAATTTCTCCTTCACGTTCATTGTTGAATTCAGGGAATTGCCTGGGAGTGACAGCTCCCAGAGCATTTAAATGTCTATATCTTCCCGGAAGCTTTTAATGATCAAAAAGTGTATTCCCTATCCCAGCTCGGAACTCTATAATGACGAATAACATCACATTGAAAAACAAATTACACGTAATCGCAAGCAAATCGCAAATTTTTTAATTTTTTTTTGTTATTAATAAGAATATAATAAAAGCAGTTAAAGGTTTGCACAATTTTATTTAAGTTTTATTGCTTAAAAATAATTTTAATTTATCATTAATCATATAATAGAGGTTTTAAAACATATAAATGTCAATTAATGAAATATTAAGCATTTCTTAGCGATTTTTGTATCTCTGAGGTTTTCCCAATAGCGGACAATTTCTGCGTTCCCAAGGTGTCCGTTATTTAGAGGTTTTTACTGTATAATAAATCGGCTGCCAGTAACAGCGGCCGACTTACACGAGTGTTAAATACAACATTAGAAGTAAGTAAAACACTGCCAATGACTTATAAAACATTATATTATAAATTTTATGGTGTGAGTTTAATATTTAAAAGGTCATTATTTTATTTTAAGACCGTGTACTCATATGCTATACTTCTGCACTTAAAAGAAACAGAATGTAGACTTTTGTGCGCTGTAAATATCAACACAAAATTCGTATTATATATATTACACATAACTTTATCATGTTCCCAACTCTTTTTACTAAAATACGATGATGATTTAGGTAGAGAAATAACACGATTTAAAAAAAAATTCATTTTATACTCATACTTTCCATTTAACAAAAATATGTTATTTAAGAAGACATAACAAAGTCACGGCTGTCGGCTAAATCGGTTTCCGTGGTTTTCTTTGAATGTTGGATTACCTTGCATATATACGGGTTGGGCTCTTTTAGTAAGTCCCCTTCATAAGGCATCCCGTTTCCTTTTTATTAGTGGCTGTATGCTTCTTGTTAATAATTGGCCGTCATAATCATAATACAATTCAGAAGAGGTTCTACTTCTATGACTTGAAATCTACACAATTTCTTTTTTCGAAATTTTTCGGTTACAAACATAAGACAAATATCTCCTTTGGACATTTAAAATTATATTTAGTGAAATTTTAACTGTACACATCAATTGCACAATATTTTTACGTAAAAAATGAAGATTATGTGTTTATTTTCTATAAAAAATATGCCTGTAGATGATGTAACCTTTTGTACTGTTTTCTTTCCCCATCTGGAAATATAATGCATTACTAATTTCTTTTTCGTTACAACGAAAAAGAAATTAGTAACGCATTATATTACACAACTAGCATCAAGAATTCAACTTCAAGTATACTTGAAGTTCAAATCTCCATGCTAGTTGTGAACATAACATTTGTCAGGAAATAGCTTAAAGTTAAATGCTGCATGTAATCAATTGTATTACGTATTAAATGTTTAGTTTTCGAATTTGCAGCTATTACTCAAACAATTACATGGAAAAAAAAAAAAACTCAAGTTGAAACGGAAAGAGTTGTATATAAGGGGAAATTAAAACTGTAGTTAAAACTTTGAATTTAAATAAAGATGGATCAAATCATCTGGTGATTCTGAACTAGAAGAATGCACGGTTTTACAGGAACAATTCATAGAATGTGGATTAAAACATGCCTTTATATGAATGCAATTAAGGTTAATAAAGTCTTTGTTTATTTTAAAGTAAAGAGAAAAGATAGTAATTTAGCAAACAGTATTAGTTATTTTTCGCATGTTTTAACTGTTTTCATACTGTTAAAGTAAATATAGCATTAAAGAAATTGAACTAGTTATACAGCTTTTTTGATTTAAGTATGATGAGCGAAACGAATCCTCTAATAGTCCACACAAATTACATTTTGTCATAGACTTTAGAAATATATATACATATATACACACACACACATATATATATATATATATATATATATCTTGCATTTTGACTTGAAATTAAATATAAAAATAAATTATAATCTGTAGATTTGCCCTTTTTTTAACAGAATAACCTTAGAAAATTATTATTTTAATTAATTTTTGCACGTTTTTCTATTACGGACGCATTTTTGAAAAAAAAAAAAAAAAAAAAAAATCAAACACATATTTTCTTTTAAAATATCTTAAAAACCTCTAACAGGTCACACAAATTACATTTTGTCATAAGAAAAAAAAAAAAAAACTATCCTGCATTTGACTTGAAATTAAACGTAAGAATAAATTATGATCTGTACATTTACACAATATTATTATTTTTATTTATTTATTTATTTATTTATTTATTTATTTATTTATTTTACAGAATAACCTTAAAAAATTATTATTTTAATCAATTTTGCATATTTTTCTATTAAGGACGCATTTTTGCAAATATAAATCAAATACGTATATTTTCAAAAGAAAAAATAGATCTTTGAGTTGGTAGTTACAGATAGAATCTGGATTAATTAAATAAATAAAATATATTTTCTTTTAAAATATCTTAGAAGAGCAAAATTAAAATATTTCCTCGTGAAAAATGATATAAAAGAGTTTGACGAATTTAAGAAAAATGGAATATTACGTCATAACTTTTCTACACAAGATTTTTACGTAGAAACTAAAACTAAAATAAATAACTTTTTTTTTTTTTTTTTTTTTTTTTTTTTTTTTTTTTTTTTTTTTTTTAACAGCAAATATTACGTCATATTGGAAATGTAATAAACAAAAAGCAGATGAATGTGACACCTTTTTATATTTTATATTATTGAAACTAACTGCAGAATTTATACTTCAAACCGCTAAATATCATTAAACTTTCTAATATTAAAAATGTATGTTATTTGAGAGGAAAATACGCATTTTAATAAAATACTTTATACAGATTGGTTGAAAATGGTGCATATTTTTGTGGTCATTTCTTTTAATCATATAATAGTTTCACGATTTTATAAAGAAATTTTTAAAATACCTTTTTATAAAGATTATATCATATTTTTAATGAATTAAAATGGAAAAAAATAATTATTTACATTCAATTACAAAAGCATTTTCAAGTGTTAAGAATTCAAATACACAATTTATTCTTCGTACACGAAATCAGTTATGCAAACGATATTAAGCATTTATGAAGAATTATATTATGTTTTTTTTTTCTTTTTCTTTTTTTATAAGTGGTAATAAAAGAATTGCAAAGAAATAAAACGAATTGTTAAATTCGTTACATAAAGTGTTATTCAAATTCGAAGTTTGAAAATAGAACCAAATAAAACATACTTAATATTGAGAGGTAAGTACTATTAATATTATTTTTAATATGTTTCTGTTTAAAAACAATTTATGGAATATGGAGGAATTTACATTTCTAAATTTAAAAAAGTCCTTGCGGCAATGCCGGGAGGAAGAGGTAGCTTTCACATACTTATTTATTTATTTTAAATGCAGTTATATAAATCAAATATACGAAGCTCAAAATAGTGGAACACGATTATGTAAGACTGAATACTAGTTTTTGTCAATGCTAAATATTAATAGGAATTTTTAGAAAATAGTCATCTTTTATTCAACCTGGTTTTATTGTAAGCGATTTATAGGTTCACCAAATTCCACGATATCCATTTTAAAGCAGCATGATGGATAATAAAAACTCATGAGCTTGATCGAAATCTTAATTCATGCGAACATGCACACTCACATCGAAATCGACTAATATATACGAGTGCTGTCGCGGGCAAATTGACTAATAGTGAACTAAATCAGTCATTTATTTCTTGTATTGTTTATTTCTGTAATTGCTTTTAACCTCTTCCAAAACTAACATTTTATGAATGAAATAGCGTAAAAAATAATTTCAACCTTTTAAAAAATAATGCCGTTTATGCTGTTATCAAAAGCTAATTTATATGTTCATATTTGTATTCATATTTTAAATAATAAACGGTAAAGTGGAACAAAAAAAAGCATTACAAATTATTCTGTTTCGTATTCATCTCACTGTATTATTTTTGAATATTAACATTAGTTAGGTGCTGCCATCTATTATCAACATTCTCAAATGACTGTTATTTCAATGGTATAGTTTTTCAGCGTTTTAGACTGAGATCGTTTGGAACTAGAAATTCCGGAAGATAATTTTCATGTTAATGTTATGCAATCATAAACTGTCTATAAATAAATAAAGCTATTTTTTCTACAAGGATATGGAAGTAGCCTTGTGGTTCGCAGTATCAGCTTGAGAAATACCAATGCATGGAGTTTTTCATTTAAAAACGTGAATACATGTTTTGCTACCGTCACACTTTTCATCAGAAAAATCAAGTAAATACAAAAGAAAATTCTAAATATATATATATATCTATATTCAAATACGGTATTTTAATATTAAAACATTGGAATGCACAATTTTCCGTAATACTGATCCATTCGAGTGGAAATCGAATAAAATATTTCCGCAATACGAAATTCAAAAGGAAACCTGTCGTAGTTCAAAAGATGAATTAAACACTTTCCCAAATAAAATTTTGTCCATAATAATAATAATAATAATAATAATAATAATAATAAATGTAGAATAGAAAGAGAAACTTTTGGTATTCGCCAATACTCGAAATCAAGGAAGACGAAAATATTACTTTTTATTATTATAGGAATTAACCTTGATTAGATTCAAATATCTTTCTTACTGTTTAAAAATTGTAGAGCGTAAATATTATTATTTTTTATCAAGGCTCTGTTCAGGAGAATTCCGAACTATTCGCTTCAGAGGATATATATTTCAGTAGCATTTTCGCCAAGAAAATGCTACTTTTGAAAACAATAATTAGCATGATTACTATTCTACGGCAATTTTCAATTTTATGTTATTAAAGTTTTTAATTTGGTTTCTTTTGAAATCTTGTGTTGTGTAATTTTGTTTGATTTAACACAAACATTATTTTGCAAGTCAAAAAAAAAAAAAAAACAAAAAAACAAAAAAAAAAACACGGCACATGGTTTATCAAGATATTGTTATTTTAATATTTATGATTTCCAATTTCTGATAGAATAAGTCGATGATTTTATTTCTCGATTCCTAATACGAATGTTATTCAGTCAGAAGTGAAAAGACTTCTATTCTGCTGTGGAAGGTTCAGTAATTTGTATTGATACATTTTGATTATAGATGGCAGCACCAAACTAAGCTTTTCGTTTTAATGCTGTATGAAACAAAATTACCAAAAAGAATGATATCTGATGGATCTCCAATCATCCCTGTTTATTAAAATAGAGCAGTCTTGGGTCAATTTGTACAAAATCTACTTTAAATTTCTGTTATTGTTAATTTTTATTTTTTGAAATGCTGTATTTCGTTATTTAACTGACTTCTCAGAATAATATTTAATAACTGTATTTTTAAGCAGCTAATTTTAAAAGTCTTTATTAATCACACAATTTCATTCATAAAATATTAACACAGAATATAACGATTGAAACAATTGCTTTGTATATCCATCGGTTCATTAAATTGCCAAGAGGTAGCCCCATCGAAGGATATAATGAGACAATATTGCACTGAATATTTTGTATTATTATTATTATATATTTTTCTTTCTGTAAATCCATAAAAATATATGTAATGAATATCCGAAATAAAAATAGTTCTGTTTTGTCTCTGTGTGTAATGGATCATTCGATGTGAAAGCCATAGCTGCTAAAGGCCTCAAAGTAATGTCAAATCAAATCCATAAAGATTTCCAAATATTTGTCTTCAAGTAATTTGATGACAAACGTCCCCTTTATTCATTCAGGCTAAAATAATGCGTAAAAAAATATAGATATTTATAATAAGAAAAAAAAAATAAATGCACTGATTTTAAGATTATAAGAGCAGAACCGTCCTTATGGGTGTGCGACAGGTGCGGCCGCACAGAGCCTTGTGCTTATTGAGGCCTGGCACACAGACACAAAAAATATTTTTTCTTTAATAAAACGCAGATAGTATAATAAGAAATATTTGACATAAATTTGTGATTTTAATTCAGGAAATATTGTGGTCTTGTTATAAAATATAGCCTATGTTGGAAGAGGTACTTTCATCATCAATTTATCACCAGTACTTTAGAAATTGGTTCAGTAGTTCCAGAAAATATTCCTAAAAACACACAAACAAGTACTACTCCTTTATGATAGTTAAGGGATCGAACTCTGGCTCCCCGGGTCACAGTATATAAGTGAAAAACATTATTTTTTATTTAGAATATAGTACATAAGATTAGGTTAAGAGTCTGAAACGCAAAATCCTTGCACCGGGTTTCGCTTTAATCCGTGCCCCGTAAGGATAAGAGACAAATAAAACATACAAAAGAAACCTTTTAAGCATGCAGATATTTAATTTGATTAAGGCTAAATTGATTTAATATAAAAAATTTAAAAAAAGAGAGAAGAGAAAGAAAATAGCTTAAAATATAGAAACTGCAGTAACCTATTGTACAAAAGCACGTTCGTACTTTTCAGTTTGTGTTGGTGTTATTTATTTATGATAGCCGATCATCTGCACTCGACTGAGATAGATTAAAAAAATATACCAAGCTTGAAAATTTATTTAAAAGCCGTAAAATGTGAGTAAACCCTGATAGTGTTTTCAAACAAATTTCGTTTAAAAGTAGATTTTAATCCCTAAATGAGAGGTGACGTCTCCACGACGTCACTGTGAGTCACTTTGGTCACACCACATCTGTGACCAAAGTGCCACCACTCAGTGACGTCAGATTGTGACTGAGATGTGACTTTCTTAAAAATATTTAGAAAATTACAAATATTCTTCAAAACATGTTACTTACTTTAAAAAATATTTTTCTGGCAATTTAATTATCGTCGCTTTTGACACAATTTCGTCACAATGTTAAGAGCCCACAATAGTCACAGAAAAATTACTCAAAAAGACCCGGATGACCATGTAAAGTCTATGGGAGCGTTCTTTTCTAATATCTCGCTCAAATTTTAATATTTTTGCATGATTTTTTTGCACAAGATAGCTGAGGGCAATCCACAACCGGGCTAGTTTTTACTTTTTCAATTTTTGTTTCAGATTTTCTTTAAAAAATTACCTTAACTTTCGAAACCGGTTTAAACCGGTTCTGAAACTGAAACTATCGTAATATAAAAAATATATATCCAAAATCGAAAATGTAAAAACTAGCCCGGTTGTGGATTGCCCTCAGCTATCTTGTGCAAAAAAATCATGCAAAAATATTAAAATTTGAGCGAGATATTAGAAAAGAACGCTCCCATAGACTTTACATGGTCATCCGGGTCTTTTTGTGTACTTTTTCTGTGACTATTGTGGGCTCTTAATGTCAAAGTAGTCACAAATAACACATTTTTCACAAATTTGTCATAACGTGACTTCACAAAGTGGTCACAATGTGACGTCACAAACGAGCTCTAAAACAACCATAACAACTTCACATTTTAGTCACTGTAACTTCACATCGACAATCGATGGTCACAAAGTCACAATGTGACTTCAGAATGACGTCGCAGTGACGTCACCATGCATTACGGGTATATGCTTAATTTTTTTTTTTAATTAGTTGATTTCGCAATTGAGATTTACAGAAGCAGCTAACAAAACATTGAGAATATTTGCATTTAAAGAGTTGCTTAGGCTCTCTGAAAAACAGCTTTTAGAGATTTTAATTATTATTATTTTTTATACACTTGTAAGATATACTACCACGTGTGCTCGCAAAAAAAAAAGAAAAACAAAAACCCATAGAGACAGTAGGTTTTGGTTGGTTATATTTGTGGCGGACTAATGAAAGGCCCTAATGGAAGAGTGCCATTCGTGAAGGTCTTTCTAAGGGAACCTAACCCGTATTTAAACAAAGAAATCCAAAGTTCGAAGAACACCACGGAAAACTCCGAACGATTAGGCCGATGGCCCCGAGTGGTTTCAAACCCAGCACTTGCCGTTTACCATTTTTGACAGCAGAACCTCTCAGCCACTGATGGGGCCAGTAGATTTTGGCACGAATATGTCTCAATCAAATGCCTAGGTTGTTTTTTTTCGAGTTTCTCCCTCACAAAAAAATCATTCGTTTACATTTTCTTTACTATATATTATTTTTAAGTTGCTTTGAAAATAAATAAATGATATTATATTTTTTTCAAAATCAACAACTAACAAGAAAAAAATTTTCAAAGCCAGTTAAAAATCAAGGACCAAAACTACATTCACAGTAATCATTTTAAGTAATGTTCATGGGTTTCATTTTTATTTTATTCCGCATGTTATTACTGATTTTTTAATATTTCTCTTTTTTCTTTCAAGCAACAACCTCTTCGTTTTTGTGTAGTCAAAATATGTTTCTCAAATTGTCTATTTAAACCTTAAATGAAAAAAAAAAAAAACAAAAAAAAAAAAAAAAAAAAAAAAAAAAAAACATGTAACCATGTTTTTTTTTTTTTTTTTTTTTTTTTTTTTTTTTTGTATCGGAAACCACCATTACTTTAAATTCCCTCATTGAGGGAATTCTCTACAACTTTCTTTTCAATAAAATAACTAGAAGAGAAAAGATAGCTTTTTTAAGAGCCATTATTTTGAAATTCAGAAAAAAAATTATGATTTGATAGTTGTATTTTTAAATTACCTTGATATTTTTTTATGTTGAAGTAAATCATATTTAATCATTAATCTGCAATTTTGAAGCCCTGAAAAAATTTCCTCTTTTCTATAGAAAATGTCAAAGTTCAAGGTTGTGAGTGCCATTTTTCATGAAAAGTAAAATGCTGGTATATTTGGAGCACTATATCTCTCGCAAGCAACAACATCCCAAAATTCTTTCGGCATAAATTGTTAGTATAACCATACTTACTTATTAAAATTTATTTGTTTCCATGGGGCGTTGTTAATTTACATTGTTTTGTTGCCACGAAGTAGAGTCAAAATGATGTTTTTGTCCATTTTCCGCACTTAATATCTTATTTAAGCAATAGTACCCCAAACTTTTTCTTATGGAATATGAAAGTGCACCACTAGGACAAGCTAAATAACATAGTACTGCACGGAGATATTGCTGCTCTTAGTAGATATAACCTGTTAAATATTGGAAATTTTCAAAATCTTCAACATTTAAAGAAAAGTTATTTTAAAAAAGCGCCACAATTGAGTGAAAAAAATATATCACACAGTAGTTTAATATATGTACAGAAACATGTAAAAGAAAAAAAAGTGGGACCTCGTGATATTTTTAGGCAAAAGAAATGACAAATTTAGAAGAAAAGCAATTTTCATTATCACATTTTCCCCCTAAGAGAAAAGGAAACACCCTATTTCTCTTTCGGAAGGGGCAACAAAAAAGGGATATTTCTTTTTCTCATAGGGAAAAACCATAGAAAGAGGAAAGAGAAAAGGGATTTTTCATTTTATGATAGGGAAGAAATACTATCATCGACATTGTTTATTTGAAAACTTTGCCATTTTTTAAAATAAAAATATCACGAGTCCCCACTTTTTTTTTCCTTTCCATGTTTTTGTACATCTATTCAACTATTGTGTGATATATTTTTTTTCACTCAACTCTGATGCTTTTTTGGGAATAATGCTACTTTAATGTTGAAGATTTTGAATATTTAACAGGTTATATCAATTAACAGCAACAATATCTCCGTGCAGTACTATATTATTTAGCTTGTCCTAGTAGTGCACTTTCATATTCTATAAGAAAAAGTTTGGGGTACTATTGCTTAAATAAGATATTAAGTGCGGGAAAATGGACAAAAATCATTTTGACTGTACTTTGTGGCAACATAACAGTGTAAAATATCAATCCCCATGGAAACAAATAAATTTTAATAAATAGATAGGGCTATACTAACAATTTATGCCAAAAAAATTTTGGGATGTTGTTGCTTGTGAAAGATATAGTGCTTCAAATATACCATCATTTCACTTTTCACGAAAAATGGCCTTCACAACCTTGAACTTTGACATTTTCTTCAGAAAAGAGCAAATTTCAGGGCTTCAAAATTGCACATTATTCATCAGATATGATTTACTTCAACATACAAAAAAATCAAGCAAATACAACTATCACACTTTGTCTGATTTTCAAAATAAGGGCTCTTAATCTCCGAAACCGATAATCAATCAATGCCCTGTCTACAGCAGCAGTCCCAGGTAGACCCATAGAAACAGGTCTTCGTTCGTTCGACATCACACGGCCGACCTGTTTCCGAAGAGAACAGTACCACGTTTTGTTGGAACAGTTCGTTTCCGTTTTTCAAAAGGAGACTAGCGGCTCTTTCGAAGAGTGGCTCACTATGTAATGGCTTAGTCCATTAATACTGCAGGTGGGGAAAGAGGAGTAGAATAGACTGGGAAAATTCAAGTCCAACCCCTAACCTTGACTTTGGGCTGTGGTCTGATTTCTCTCGGGGATTCCATAAATGATGTCACGTTTGAAGGGGTTGGGGGGGGGGGAGATATTCATGAAATTGTGACAAGTGGGTGGGAGAGGGTAAGAAGAAATGTGACATTACATTGTGACAATGTAAAAATTTTGTTAAAATAAAATCATTAAAATTCAGCAGAATAAATTATTAATTTATTTTAAAATTAAAATATTTTGTGTTTATAAAGATAAGATGCAAAGCCAAATATGTTAAATTCTATTTCAAATACAGAAATACTACTGTATTTAATTGCTCTCTCATATTAATATATTGTTACTGTTTTTTTTTTTTTTTTTTTTTTTTTTTTTTTAAATCTTTTTATGCAAAATACGAATTTTTTTACTGTTCAGCTCACAAATGTCATAAAAACACATAGTTAAAGTTTAAAAATAAAATTGGAAATGTAATCTAAAACATAGTGCTTTGTTTATGAACTGCAAGTATATGTTTACGTAATATAGGTGACATGTGATAGGAGGGGGGAGGGGCGTCAAAAATATGGGAATAACGCGAGACATCGTTTATGGACGGCCCTTAAGAAGCTTTAATTACGCAACGTTGATATTTAAAATAAAGAAAAACATTTTTTTTTTCTATTGAAAATAAGATTTTGTTTGGTACGTTTTACATTGTTTCAAATTAGTTTTTGCTAAATTTTATTTTTAATATTCTTATATTACTGTCAGTTTGATCGTAAAGCATAGGACACATTATACAGACTATTTCTTAATAATTTTACGCAGACACCTTTGATAATTTATCCTTTTCATATAGATATTAGTGTAACTAAATTTATGACAACAATTTTTATTTTATTATAATTATTTTGTTTATTATTACATAAATTATATATTATTTTTTATATTAAGTATCTTTTCCCCTCTTGGTAATTTGTTTGTATTTATAAAAATTAAGTCTTTTTTTTTTCTTTTATTATTAATTTTATTCTAAAGAAAAATTGACTTCAAGAGTATAATTGTTCTCCCATTGCGCAAATTTCTTTTGCAATTTAATTGGAAATTTATTTTAAAATTATTTTATTATAGACAAACATTTCTTCTAATCGCATCACGTATAGTTTTTTTTTTAATCTTCTTTGTTATCCGAATTTATGTATGTTTAATGAGGCAGAAATGTTTAATATTTCTTATTACTTTTGTAAAGATATATTGCATCTTAAAAAAAAGAAAAAGAAAAAAAGAAGAACGAAAAAAAATCATTATCAGTTTATCATTATAAACATTAAAAATGGATTAGCATTTCTTTTTTCTTTCTTTCTTTCTTTCTTTTTTTTTTTTTTTTTTTGGTTTGTCCAAATTTTTTTAGATTTCTCAAAATAAATACATAATAATAATAATAATAACCATTACCTTTATAAAATTTATTTATTTATTTATTTTTAACATTATCATATTTTGTATATCTTTATTTGTAATAACAGATTTTTGAGAACTGAGCATACATATATTTTTTTTAATAAAAATTATTCTTTATCAATTAAAGTTATCATTATTTATCATTTAAAAGTTATGCAATGTTATCATTATTTTAATTATTATTATTATTTTTTTTTTTTTCACTTTTCGAGTGTTCACACTAGCATTTTTGCATGTTTTAGGTTGAGAATTTGTAGTTTTACCAATGCACGTTCAAAAACCTTTTAATGGTTTAAAATATATTCTGGACATTTTGTAAATTTATTAAAAAAAAAAAAAAAAAAAAAAAAAAAAAGTCATACATCAGTATTTTAAACCTCCCCACCCCAAACTCTTCACACGGCAAAAGATATTTTTTCTAGAGTGAAAATTTGTTAGATTTCCATTGGCTTTTATAGTTTTTAATATTTATATTCTACTCAAATCCACAAGTTTATAAAATTTTTAATGTTTTAAAAATTTCCTGCCTATTTTTGTTAATTTACAGTAAAAAACAATAATAGTTCCTATATTTCCCCCCCCCCCTCCTTCCTCAATTTTTCACATAGTAGAAAACATTTTAAATTTTTAAAAAGGAAAGGGATCTTCCTTTTTTTTTCCCATCTGTTTATTACTTTTATAAATATATAGTGATATTATACTTTTTTTAATATTAGAAATTTAAAAAAGAAAATAATAACACTAAAATAAAATAAAAATAAAATAAAACTAGCTCATAAATTTCAACTTTTTTATCTTACTATATTAGTTTAAACAATGTAATTTTATTTAATTACAATATTTTCATGTAATTACATCGATACAAGAATAATGAAAGCAATGCGTAACAGCACCCGGTATTAGAATAATGAAATTGTATAACACATGTACAATAACCGCAAATGTAAAATTTTAGCGGAATGTTGTGCCCAGGGCCTGGCTAAGGCAGGGGCATGCGGGGCAATTGCCCCGGGCCCCCCGGCTGAATAACCCCCCCCCCCCTCCCAAGAACATATATAAGTTTTTTGTTAAATGAGTGTCAAATGATAAAAAAAAAAATCAAAAGCGAGCAAAAATCTTTTTTTTTTTCAATTTTAAGAGTCTTTCTTCCCCCACCCCCTCTGTTTCCGTACCTAATACCTCCTTAAGGCCTTATATTTATCCTCATATACCTGTAATCGAAAAAAACTTTGCATTTTATAATTTCTTAAAATTGTATTTCTTCAGTTTTTATGTATATAGATGTGAATAGTACTTGGTACGAAATTTGTGTACACATATAATAGTTATGAATTTCAGTTTTAGTGACTTCAGTATAATTTACAAAAAATTTAAGATAGAAGGGGGCCTCCCTAATAATGTTTTCCCCAGGGCCTCCCACTGTCTAAGTCGGGCCCTGGTTTTGCCATACAATTTAGATCGTAGCCGAGTTCAGAATATAAGCTACTCCCTCCCAGTCTAACCTTCCCCACCTTCTATATTGAGAGTTCTAAATGGACCGTTCCGTTTCATAGTGCGCCACTCTTCGAAAGAGCCGCTAGTCAAAAGGAGCAGGAACGCCCTTCCCTAGAAATTACCTTAGAGCCACACCCTACGATCAAATGTAAAGCGCAGGCGGCATCAGGTGGAGCGAATAGAAGGAGACGGATAATTTTTGCAGAAATAAATCGGCTGCCAGTAACAACAACCGACTTACTTGAAAGTTTATCCTCAGAGATGTTTCACCAATAATTACCACGATTATTTATTAATAAAATATTATTTTGTAATTTTAATGGTGTGAGTTTATTATTTAACAGATCGTTATTTTTATTTGCACATTGTTTGCTAATACACTGGATTTCTGCACAAAGGAAAATCTTGTGTGTGCCGTAAATATTAACACAAAATTCGCATGTTTATATTAAAAATAACTTTTTCATATTCACAGGGGTATTTTTTTATTACAAAAATGTGATGATGATTTGAGCTGAAAAATAACACAGGATTTAAAAAGAAATTTTATTTTACATTTATGCTTTCCATTTAACAAAAATATGTCCTTTAAGAAGAGATTATCCTTCTGTGGCCTGAAATTCATTAAGTTTTTTTTTATATTTATCTGTTAGAAAAATAAAGAAAATATCAGGTTTGGAAATTTTAAATTATATTTATTGAAAATTAAGTCGTACACATTAATCGCACAATATTTTTCTGTAAAAAAATGAAGAATATGTGTTTGATTCTCAATGAATATGGCTGTAGATGGTATGTATTTTATAATAATCATACTGTTAAAACTAGGATATTACATGTGACCGTACGCAATTTAACCACGAAAATTATATTTAAATTAAATGATATACAAACAACTTTAAATGAAAGAATTGAAACTGATATACCTTTTTTAAGAGTACCGTTTGAACAGTTAAACAAAAAATGTGAACTTTTGTAAAAAAAATATGACAATGAAGTTAAAGAACTTACAAAAAACCATACTATTAACCCATTAACCGCCAAAATTATTGGGCTGAAAAATTCAAACTTTTGGCTGAAGGCTGTTTACCACCACAAACTCTGAAAGATTATTTGCGCTTTATACAGTCTTATAATTTATTTTTTTATCTTTAAAAGTAAGGCCAAATTTTTAATTGAAAAATATTGATGGATATGTAAGTAACTGAAATACATACAATTATTTTTACCGTTTCGTGAACGCAACACCAGCAGGTAATGGGTAGGATGCTGCGTTACTTTCATGCTTGCAAAAGTTTTTTTGGTGCTGCCATTTATTGCAAATTGCATGATTATCAGAAATATAGAGTGACTTAATCAGTCATTTAATCTATGTATTGCCATAGCCGACTACATACTACCAGCCGAGCCTTTTCGCGAAAAACCGCCGAAAAAGTGAAGCTGGATTCGGCTTCAAACCCTGAACCATTTCACTGAACCACGTGTGAGTCCACGTGACGCAAACCCTGCTCAAATTAGCATTGAGTAAGCTGCTTTCTGTTCACTGCACATGTTTGCACACGTGGTCATTGTTTTGGTTCAGGGTTTGTACGATTGGTCGGATTAACTTGGACAAAGTATCAGAGTCCTCTGGCGTCAAGCTTCATACATTAATCACAAATAGACAGGCCTTTAGATATAGTGGGCCATGATATTATTTACAATACTAATCAAAAAGTTCCTCTATAATTTTGGGTACTACTAGGTTATCCCATCGACCAAAAAATTATCGCCAAATTATAAGATTAAATGCCAATAGTGGATGATCGTGAATGTCACATTCAATGACATTAAATACGATTCACGTGTTTAAAATGTCATTAAGTGATTTTTAATTCGACTTTTTATTTGTATTTTTATTAATGTTTCGCTATTTATTTTTCGTTATTTAAAATAAAAATTATGTCAATGTGTATAATTTGATTATTAGTTTGGCGATTTGTATAATTTGGCGAAATTCGTCGACGGGATAACAGAGTAGTATCTAATTTTGATATTTGTCAAAGACTTTTGGTGCTGCCATCGACATACAAACGACAGGAATATGACAAATATATACCGACAAAAATCAGCCATTTATTCTTAGTATTTTTTTTTCATTTAACCTTTTTCAAAATTAATATTTTATGAATGAAATTGTATTAAAAAATCATTTTAACTTTAAAAAATAATATCGTTTATTTTTTATTAAAAGTAGTAAAGAAAAAATCAGTTTATTCCGGGCAGACTTTCTGAAAAAAAGGCTATTATTTACTAGAATTAAGAACTAATTTAGAACATGGCATTTTCTTTGAATATTTTAAATAATAAACAGAGAAAGTAGAAAAAATAAGCATTAAAAATTATTCTAATTCCTCATCATCACAGTGTATTATTTTTCATAAAGTAATAACATTTGTTTGGTGCTGCCATCCGTTATCGAATTTCTTAAATGTCTATTATTTCTATTGCACAGTTTTTGGCACAGATGTCATATAGGCTCCACATTTGCACGTGCTTTTTCCTCCCGCCAATTTGGCGAAAATTTTGTTTTTCAACATAAGTTACAAATTATATGCAATAACAGGGCGCGATTTTTAATTGCAATAAAAAAATAAGATATTACTCTGTTATACTCTCGATATTACTCTGTCGATTTCGCCAAATTATACAAATCGCCAAACTATAATAGCCAAGTTATACGTATTGACGTAATTTTTATTTTAAATAATAAAAAAACAAATAATTCGTAGAATATTATTAAAAATATAAATAAAATGTCGAAATAAAAATAATTGCATGCCGTTTTACACATGTGTATCGTATTTATTGGCATTGAATTCACATTCACGATCATCCATTATTGGCATTTAATCTTAGAATTTGGCAATATTATTTTGGTCGACGGGATAACAGAGTAGTACAAAAAATAAAATAACGTGAAAAAATGAAAGCGATTCTAGTATTTTAAGAAAGGAAATAATAAAAGTAAATAAATGGTAGTTTGATATAAAAAAATTATTGATATAGTATATAATAAAAAGAATTTAAAGAATTAAAATTAAAAAAATAACAGTAAATAAATATAAATTTAATAAAAAAAGAAACAATATTTAAAAAATTATAAATAATAAACTTAATAAGTAACAGAACAGTAGGGGGAACTGGGGGACATTGATACAGCTTTTTTCAAAAAAAAAAAAAAAAATTGTGTCTAGAAAGCAGAAATTTCAAGCTATTTTTCTATGTGATGTCAGCAAAACCTGTGTAGTGTGTTATAAAAATGTACAATCGTTGTTTTATATATTATTTTTGCATGTAATTAAAAAAAAAAATCAAAAAATGTAATTTGTATCTATGTGCCCCATCCCCGGGGCAGATTGATACACTTTGACACGTCTGGAAAAAATGGAGACAAAATAACACCAATGCATATTTTTCATAGAAAAATAGTTAACAAACCATTTTATATATATTTATAGATATTAAAATCGCACACAATTTATTTGTAAGCGGTATTAAAGCAATCAAAATGAAATGTATAATGACCTGATGTTCTGGCTGTTCCTTGTCTGTTTGTTGGCTGTGGCAACTTTGTCATATCTGGCACATTAACCCCAGAATTATCTTCTTTCTTAGGAAAGGTGAAATAATTACCAGGCTTTCTGTTTATAAATCACTTTACAAACAGAAAAAAAAGGATAGTTGTATTAAAAATTATGTTTATAATATAATTATCCTGTACTGTTCCGCAGCTTGTTTCTCTTACTTAACATTTCTGATGTCGATAATACTTTTTTCTCTGGAGAATCGATATAAATTTGAGATTTGCCAGGCTGCTGTCCATTTCTTTTGTTAATTCTACTACACTAGATCTTGTGTAAGTTTGTACGTCTTCTGTTTGGAAAAATACAATAAAATGTTCTAATATAAAGAAATTAGAGCTATTCCACTTCAATGAAAACTAATAGCAGAATTTTTTGACGAAAAATTGGTTGAATTAAGGAGTGTATGTTAAAAAAAAAATAATAAAAGGCAATGAAAAAATGAACTAGAAAAGGATTTAGGTTTTATCAATGTGCCCCGACAAAGACTATATCAATGTGCCCCATACAGTCATTTTGAATAAAATGAGTCGCAAATCCAACACTTCATAATTTATCTAACAATAAAGAATGAGGAACTGATAAAGAGTAGCTTTACTTGCCAGGGAGAGTATTCTTTTCGGTTGAAAATACTAGAACAGTTGTATAATACCATTTGAATTGTACAACTCAAATTTACTTTTGACCTACAAAAACAATTAATCACCCACCCCATTTCATCAAACTATTGAATAATTTTAAAACTTTCTGTATGTAGTTAATTTCACTGGTATCACCTTTTGGAGCTGTTGTGAAACTTCCTGTAATGACCCTGTGTGCTGTACACGGGGTGTATCAATGTGCCCCAAGTATCAATGTACCCCAGTTCCCTCTAAAAATAATTTCACAATGAATCGTAAATAGTAATACTTATAATCATCTTGAATGCATGCAGTTGTATAATTTAATCATCACATTTTACTGAGCTTTCCTCATTTATTTTCCTAACTGTTGTTATAAACTTGTTATTTTAAACAAATACATTCTTAGTTGTTTTAAACTTGTTAAACGGATCTTTCCTTGGCACAGATGTGCAATGCCAAATTGGCGGGAGAAAAAAAAAACACGTGGAAATGTGGTGCGTATATGACATATGTGCCAATTATTATCGAATTTCTTAAATGTCTATTATTTCTATTGTACAGCTTTTCAATCTTTTAAGACTGAAATCGTTTGGAACTAGAAATTCTGGAAAATAAATTTTCATGTAACATAATCATAAAATTTCTATAATTAAAAAAAGCTATTTTTTTTCTGCAATAAAATGGTGGTAGCTTGGTGGTTCGCGGCATCAGCTTGAGAAATCCCAGCTTATGGAGTTTTCGTTTAACAGGTGAATTGACGGTTTTCTACCGTTACACTCTGGATCAGAACAACAAAGTAAATACTAAAGAAAATGCCAAAAAAGAAATACGGTCGAACCCCGTTATAGCGAACCCGGTTTATAACGAACTCCCTGATATAACGAACGAAAATTTTTGCCCCGCCGTTTTCCTATAGTATTAAATGCTATTTTATTCTTTTATAGCGAACCTCCGGAATCTTAAGAATCCGATATAACGAACTTTTTTTCTAGTCAACCGTGAACTCTTTTTACTTTACCGCTGATGTGAAAAAAGGTTTTCAATTCTAATTTTATAAGAAAATGCATGCTGGCTAGTAAAACATGGCGCAAATTAACGATAAGTCTTTTTATTAAAGATTATTAAGACCTGCATTCTTTCTCTTTTATGGTAGCTATTCACCAGGTGTGATCACGCCCACCCGTCAGTTATTTCCCATTACTCCTGTCATTAGCAATTCAGTAACGCATTTAAGCTAACTTATTTAACTAATGTATTTAAGAATAATTCGAGATATGGCAGCATTGAAAAGAACGTCTTTTTTAAAGCGAGCAATAATCAAAAGCTTTTTTTCCTGAAATTACTCGCAGAAGTTCACAAGATGATGAAAAAAAAGGAAAATTTAAGTGATAAAAAAGTAAACAAACAAAATAAATATGAAACGATTGTTAACGCGCCAATAATTAGTGTTAGTCATCCTAAGCTTGGATAAAGTGTAAAGATTTTAGTATTGTTAGGCTCATTCCTTAAATTGTTTTGCTCATTTATCCTAACATTTATCCGAACTAGGGTTGGTCTCGAATGTTTAGATAATCGGTGCTTTACAGTATTTTTATTTGTCTTCCTTTTTAGTGAATTTATTTAGTATTGTGCCAGTTTAATGTAATGAATTTTAATCAATTTAATCCATTTCTGATCATATTTAATAGAATTTACGTTTTTCTTTCCTTAATGCATCATTATTGAACATATAGGTATTAGGTAATTGCATACATACTTTGTAAACTCTAACATTTTTTAACAGTTGGGATATAGCGAACCACTGGATATAGCGAACAAAAACTTCGGTCCCTTAAAGTTCGTTATAACGGGGTTCAACTGTATATATATTCAAATACAGCATTTTAATATTAAAACATTCGAATGCGTAATTTTTACTAATAGAGATCTATTACAGTGGAAATATAATAAAATAATTCGAAATTAGACAGGAAGTCTGTTGGAGATGTATAAAACATTTCCCCAAATAGTAGTTTGTTCATTTTTTAAAATAATAATAATAATAATAAAATAGAAAGAGAAACGGTTGGTATTCTCCAATACTCGGTATAAAAGAAGAATAAAATATTTAGATAGATAAATAAAGTTTTTTTACTGATAGTATTTTGGGGGTCTGGGGATTATATTCGGCGTAGATCTGCAAAATTTTTTCAGAAATTCCCACATATGAGCGACCGCACTAGGTAATATTTCATACGAAATCTACCTAAAATTAAGTCTAGATACAGCGATTGCTTATAAATGAAGATGTAATTCATTCATCTAAATATGAAATAAAATATTAAAAAAACTGTTCGATTTTAAAACTATTTTTTTTTAGTATATCATGCTTTTATGTCTAAAAACTGTCAAAATGTTTCCCGTTATTGAACTAAGAAGAAAAACTTTTTAAGAACTTGCTTATATGTGAAGCGATTTATTTTCTGATAAAAATAGTTTCCAATTAAAAGTGTGAAAAAAATATGATAATTGTTATCAATGCCACCTGTAATTACGTTGTGTGAGTTGGCTTGTACTCATGCTTAATTTTATCAATTTTTTAATCACCTTTCGTCAATAACGAGCAAACATTTGTTTATTTTCTTTTTACCTTTGGGTCTCCCATTGCATATGACATGATTTTTCACTACACAGAAGATCCCGGGGTTGAAAGGTTTCGAATCTTTACGGTGGGGGTAGGGGAAGGGAACTCTAAAAATCATAAACTGTTTTTATTATTGGAAGATATCAAGAAATTAATGAATGAACCAATATTCAAGACAAACTATTTATAGTTATAGTATTAGTGATATTTTTTCTTTGTGATTGATTATCAACATGGGAATTACAGACAATGGGAGAATACCCTCCATTCGGGAGGGGGAGGGGGGTTCTTTCTAAGCAATTTTAACCCGTATTTACGCAGTTTAAGGTAATTTCAAAAAAAATCAACGGGAAACTCCGAATGTTTAGGCCGACGTTCGCGACATATGAAATCCTTGTATGTATACGGGAGGGGAATCAAAACTGAAAAAGTAAAATCAATACATATTCATAATGAAGAGAACGATCTTTTTCCCTTCACCTGGATAAATTATTTCATAGCTGGAGTAGTACCATCAAGTGAAAAGCTGTATAATCTATTATAGGGGTTTTAGTTACGGCTGAATACTTGCACGCAGAAGCAACGCTCTGAAATGCCTAACATAAGCTATAAATTACTTAAACCCGGCCACCCCCCCCCCCACCCTGCTTACGCCCTTTGCATACACACATACTATATTTTATTAGCCTATAAAGCTCTAAAATTATTTAATGCTTTGAAAAAATTCTCGAATATTTCATAATTTGCAGTCAAAGTAAACAAATAAAATTTCTATAAGCCATCCACATCTCAGCAGGCATCTAAACTTAAAAATGCTTCTATATTTTGAAATTATTTTGCCTTTTTATTTTTAACTGAATTATTTTTTAATGTCCTCTTTATTACTTTGTTGCAAAATAAATAAAGCCGCTGATCATGACTCCATGTATAAGTAGGGGGGGGGGTGATAAGGAAAGACGAAAATAATGAAAGTTTTCTCTTTCGATAGACAAAATTGTTTGTCAGACATAACAAAACTAGGTATCTTGTGAATATATATTTTCATATGAATATTATCAACCAAAAATATACTGTATAATTTGTAGTAATTATCTCTAAATTTTTCTATAATTTTGTGAAATATTATAGAATTCCTTGTCAAGAATTTCCAAAAAATTGTTTTTTTTCTCTGTACATACAGAATTTTAATTCAATATAAACATTGAATCTTAATATTCTTTGCAAACTAATTATATTTTCAAAAATTAATTTCATTCCTTGGAAGCGCAATAATTTATTTCTACACAATACCAAATTCTGTAAACGAAAGTCCAATAATCACATGCCCCACCAGTGACCGAGAGGTTCTGATCTCTTAACTGGTATACGGCAGGTGCTGCGTTCGAGCCCAATCGCGGCTGTCGGCCTAAACGTTCGGAGTTTTCTTCGAACCTTGCGTAAATACGAGTTAGGTTCCTTTAGAAAGACCCCCACGAATGGCACTCACCCTGGTCCTATATCCCTAGTGTAGATAATCGGACGACGAAAATAAAACAACCAATAATCAAATAAACAGCGTGCTACTATGAAGATCTGCATCTATTCACCTTCAATTGTCAGTAATTCCCCCTTTTCTCTTCTGAGAACTATTTACTTCAATTTACCTTCCTGAAAATAACCACTTCCCTAAAGCTTTAACAAGTTGTTGGATTAAGCAGGTATAGTTGTACTCAGAGGAAGAGAGAAGCATGTGCCTTATGAACTACTCATACAACTCACTGTTTTTGAAGCATGACAAAAGACTTATGGAAATACTTCTTAGATACAAATATAAACTTCTAAAATTTTCTTTGTTCTCCCCAGTCATATGTAAGACTGTTAATAATCGTGGGCATCCCGTTCATCTTTCCCCGAAGAAAAGAAAAAAAAAAAACTTTTATTTGTTTGTATATTACAATTGGATCTGCTAAATGCAGAAATCGATTGTCAAGATATTATGACAAGAAGTTCATACACTCAATACGGAAATAGTGCTTTATTATGATATAATAATTAATTCATTATATTTTACGGTGTGAAATTTAAAATAAGTTAGTTGTGATTCATAGTAGTTAGTAGAAAAACAAGTCTATAAACAGATGTATTGTCGTGTTTGTAGGACAAACATCAAGACAGAATTTGTGTTTTTTGTTGAAAATATTTTGTTCACTCTGTTGAGGGTATTTACTATTAGAAGATGATGGAATAAATCTATCTGTTAAATCAAGCAGATCAAATAATTTACTAATTTTGTTCATAACAATTTGTTTTTCAATAAAATACTTAATTTACAATTTGATATTTGAATTTTTTTTAATGATTACTTTTAAAAAAGAATTTAAAAATATTGATTAAAACTTTCAGGGGTTGAAAACTTTTCAAAAAATCGATTTTTTTATCATCTAGTTTAGTGATGCACAACCTTTTTGCCAGAAAATCGTTTGCCACCAGAATATTTGAAAAGTGACGTTTGTTTTGTTTCATAGCAAAGTTTCTGTCATTATTATATGGAAAATTATTCTGCATAAAATTAGTGGTATCAGTTTGGCCCGCGGGCCACAGGTTGTGCACCCCTAACTCTAGTTTGATTATTCAATTAATTCTTAACTCAATGCAAAAAAACGCATAAAAATATTTGCATTTTTAACGAAGTTATAAGCATTTATGTATCAACACTTTCATAGCCGCACCCATATAATTTCAACTTTAAGTCGCGTTTTCTCAAAACTTGATTTTTGACGACTAACACCAAGATTTAAAAAAAAAAAAAAAAAAACTATTTGATGGAATGAATTTTTTTTTGTGCATGCATATAATATCATTATCTAGAGAATGAATTAATATAGTTTAGATAGTTTAATATTTTGAGTATTTTTAATGAAAAAAAAAGTTGTATTTTTTAAGGTTTTTAAAATTTTTAAGTTTGAGAGGTTTTTTTAATAATGTTTTTTTCGGGTGATTGTTATATCCTTAATTTATTTTATAGAGTAAAGTTTCCTGATCATTTTAGAGCAAAAATTAGGTTCTTAAGTCAATTCAACGTTAAGATATCTTGGTGTTGGTGATGTAACACATAATTTTTTTTTTTTCGAAAATTGTGTTACATAAATTTTGCTATATTTCCTATTATATTACATTGAAGTACTTCATTTTATAATTTTATAAGACTACAAACATACCTTTAAAGTATCAGAAAGTTTAAATTAATTACACTGAATACTTCTGTTTTTATATGGACTCGAAGCGAGAGCTCTGTTTACATGTTTTTCCGCATCGAACACATGCAAATTTATGAAAGGGTCTTTCCACATCAAATCAGACACAAAAATATGTGACCCACCTTTGTAGATTTTAATAAGACTGCGTGTGTTTGTTCTTTCTATTAAGATATGATCTCCAGTATTTTTTTTTTTTTTTACTCGTTAGTGAAATAGTTTCTCAGAAAAGCGTTATCAAAATTTTGAAAAACTTCTGTTTTGGCATTCTTGATTGCTCGGTTTTCAAATGCAGTATGCCATGAACTTAATTAAATTTTAGTACCTATTCGTCAAATCATCTTCAAATAATTTATGCGTAGTAAATATGGTACGCATCTTATAAAAAAAAAAAAAATAACAAGATGAATGTAGATTCTACCATTGCAGAATTCAGTTTCGCCTCCGATTAGAAAAAAAAAAATCGATAAAAGTTTTTTAGAAGGGCGACCCCGTTTAAATTGCAATGAACTAACTTCATTTTTCTTGTGTTTATCAATATAATAGCAAACAGAACGGCGTGAAATACCCAATTGAATAGCAATTTCTCTCTGAGACATTGGAATTGCGGAATAATAAAGAGATACAATTTGACGTGCTACTTCTTCATTGACCAGATTCATCAAAAACGGATTTTTTCTTAAGTTTAAACGTTTTTTTATATACTCTGAGAAAAAGAAAATGCAATTTAACAATAAAACGAATGGAATCCCGTCGAATTCGACGAATGAAACGTTTAAAAGACCCGATCGATTTGGTTTAAAAAAAAAAAAGCAAAAGTAATTACATTATTGAATCAATATATAATAAATATATTTACAAAGTAAATGTCAAATTTGCCAGTTACAATTTTGCATTCGCACATCTACAGTTAAAATTGTAATATGAGTGCCGGCGAAATCCAGAAATTTTATTTTATATGCACTCACAGAAAAATAGCTTTATTTAAAAAAAAAAAAAAGAAAAATAATAATATCTTGTACTACTAGGTTATCCCATCGACCAAAAAATTATCGCCAAACTATAAGATTAAATGCCAATAATGGATGATCGTGAATGTCACATTCAATGACATTAAATACGATTCATGTGTTTAAAATGTCATTAAGTGATTTTTATTTCGACTTTTTATTAATATTTTTATTAATATTCTACTAATTATTTATTTTTTCGTTATTTAAAATACAAATTTATGTATAATTTGGCTATTAATGTGGCGATTTGTATAATTTGGCGAAATTGGTCGACGGGATAACAAAGTAGTACCTAATATCGTTATGAGTAAAAATACGATGTTTTAAATAGTGACGTCATTTCCTCTTCAAATGTTCTTTAAAAGTTACTGTTTATGAAAAAGGCATCCATAATAATATTGTAATTCCCTTTTATCTGATTGCTTAATGACATAATTTTCCTCATTTGAAATTTCTCTTATTTTGATTTAGACATTAATTTTTATCATAAATTATTTTCTGTCATTTTATTTACGTTATTAATATTATTTCTCAGTAAATATATATTTTTTTTTAACTCAATTAGTGCATAATTATACGCAATCATTTTAGAAAATAAATTTTTATTATCGAGAGAAAAGCTAAACTGTGTTGCCACCATTTTGAAGAAATGTCATGAAAAAGCTTTTAAAATTAAAAATAAAATATAAAAATGGAAATAAATTAAAAAATAATTAAAATGGGCACAACTACAAATAAATAGCTTTCATTTAAAAAAATAATTATCAAAATCGGTTGACTAGAAAATTCAGGGCTGATGACACGACATTTTTAGCTTGTCTGAAAGAAATAGCATCGGATGCTAATAATAATGATAATAATAATAATAATACGGATATGCTTGTATCATTTTAAGTTTGTCTAAAAAATTTTGGAATTTTTGAAATCGTGATTCGAATTTTCATTACATAAAATCATGATCAAAGATTCACTTAATAACTTTGCAATTTCATTATCTTAATAACACATTACTGATGACGCAAGGAATAAAGTTGAATTTTTTCCCCATAACTTCTTTTAAGCATTTTCATCTGTCGAGTGAGCGTTAAAAGTAGCAAGTAAAAGAAATTACATCATATTTAAAATGACCAATCTATGTTGAAAATCACTTAATATTTAAAGTATATTTAGACGAGACAATTATTTTATGTTTTATTGAATAATGTTTCGAGACAAAGTCTCCCTTACAGGTAGTAGCACACGTCTCAGTACTTGCCAACCAACCAACCAACCACCCAACCAACCAAACAATCAAACAACAAAAGTATTTTTAAGTGAATATTAAAAAGAGAAAGAAAAATTTACAGTTACAAACACAGTTATAATTAACTTACGCCAGATTTAAGCGATACACTTAAAAAGTCTTAGTTAAAAATATAAATCTGTATCGCGGTTCAAAAAGTTGCAAGAGGCAAAGACTCTGTGTATTTCACTGTTTGACTTATCTGGCTTTATCAATTATGTAAACAGCCAGTAAATTTTTAACAGTAGCTTTCGACCTTAAAATTCCTCAATCGAAGATAAATGAGTGGAAAACCGTTTGCAGGGATATTGGCTCTTCTTTAAGAAAAATACAGTTCAGTGTTTCACAATCTTTTAAAAGCCCAGGCCCGGACTGGCTCCTTTGGGGGCCCTCGGCTAGAGACTGAAAAGGGGCCCCTTACGGGAAATTTAGTGAAAACAGAATATTATATTTTATTTTTTAATTTAGGCTTGGATGGCAAAAAACCACATTTAGGCTATTTTATCACTTGGAAAAAAAATTGAGTAAAATGTAAGCTTTTTGTAATGTTGTTAACTTACTTTCGCAATATATATTTATATTATTTTTATACACCATACCTAACTAATTCCATGCTAGAAAAAAAAAAAAAAGATTACTTGAAATTGAGCATGAGGTATATTTTTAGTTTTCGGCAATCAAATGACTGTGTCGAAGTCATAATAATCTAAATCCTACTATGATACCGATGTAAATATTAAAAGTGACATAACACTAATAAAAAACAAGTTGGAGATTGAACGTGAACGTAGCAAATGAGGTGCGTTCGTACGATAACGAATTTTTAAAAATATTCAGATCTTGCTGATATAGTGGAGCGTACTCCGGATACAGTATAGTAGTCGAAATCTTTACGTTTCTGTAAATATGCAGGAAGTAATTTTTATTACACCTCAGCAACGTATATCTTATTCATAAAATGTGAAATAGTTGAATATAATTAAAACACGTACCAAACCATGTTTCCCCGTATAGCATTATATAGTGGAATACTTTTGTGTGGCCCTGTAATTTAATAATAAAAATTCTTTGCATCACAGATTGTACAGAATGCATATTTTAGTATATATTTCATAGATTCATGCCAATTCTATTATGTTCGAATGAGTGTAACATCATTAAAATGCATTTGAAACTTTTTCCCTATTGACCGTAATGTAACGGAATCCTTTTGATTATCCCTGTAATTGATTTATGCATCCGATTTTCATAACATTTGAAATGACTCGACAAAATTACGCAATAATTATATGTTTTAAATTTCAAACGATTAAAATGCATTAGAACTTTTTTCCCTATTGACCGTAATGTAACGGAATCATTTTGAATGTCCCTGTAATTGATCTATCTATCCGATTTTCATAAAATTTGAAATGACTCGACTAAATTATGTTATAATTATGTATTTTAAATTTCAAATGATTCGGTTGGGTAGTTTTTGCGTTGTTATATGCGGACAGACGGACGGACTGAGCGACAACAATAGGTGCTACGTATTTACATAATTACGAACGCACCTAAAAAGTGGGTACGTGTGATCGCAGATAGCTCAGAGTATTTCCTTTAATATATCTTTCAAAACAACTCATCGTTTAATTAATAAATCCAAATTGTTGATTTACAATTATTAAATTTTTACATAGATGGTAGCATCAATAATTTTAAAGTAAAAGGAAGCTATTTATTTTAATTAAATAAAAAATGTCCAAATTAAATTATTTAAATAAAATTCAAAATTCTTTAAAAACGTGAAATAAAAAGAAAAATAGCGAAGATATAAATAAAATTAAAAATTAAAAAAAAAATTAAACGAAATTTAAAATGCTGAATCATTAATAAACCGCTCGTTTTTAAAATAGAAAGAAAATTGTAACTATATATATATATATATATAATATAAACCCTTAATATTAAACCCTTAAAAATAATATAAACCCTTAATTTGGCAAAAAGTACGAATTTAAAAAAAAAAATCTATTTTACTAGGGAACTGCAAGAAGTGTAAGTCACCGATTTTGACGAAATGGTATCGTTGGAAAGATCTCATTTTGAGGAGTAAAAAATTCAATGAAACTACCCGTCGGAAATGAGTCGTTTTCAAGATATCCGATAATTTATGTCACGTAGCTAGTGAACACTTACTGGGAAACCGCAAAAAAATTTGGTCTCGATTTTAATTGAAGTGGTATCGCTGAAAAGATATTATCGGGAGGATTAAAAAACTCAATGGAATCCTCCGTCGGAAATGAAACGTTTGCAAGATTCCGACAATTTGTATCGTGTAGCTAATGCACACTTACTGGGAAACTGCATTAAGTTGCATAAATTGTCAGATATCTGGAAAACGACTCATTTCCGAAAGGTAGCTCCATTGAGTTTTTTTCTTCTCAAAATGATATCTTTCCAACGACATCATTTTCGTCAAAATTGAGACAACAATTTTTTGCGGTCCTCTGTTAGGTGTGCACTAGTTTAGTATGCACTAGCTACGTGGCTTAAATTATCGGATATCTCGAAAACAGCTCATTTCCGATGGGTAGTTCTTCGGAATTTTTTACTCCTCACGGTAAGATCTTTCCAACAATACCACTTTCGTCAAAATCAAAACTAATTTTCTTGCAATTCACCAGTAAGTATGTACTAGCTACATTACACAAATTGTCAGATATCTCGAAAACGACTCGTTTCCGACGGGTAGTTCCATTGAGTTTTTTACTCCTCATAATGAGATCTTTTCAACGATATTACTTTCGACTTTTTGCAGTTCTCTAGTTAGTATGAAAACTTCAAATTCCAGCATCACGGTTCGAACTGTGAATCTTCTGCTTACTAGCGAGTCTGTTTTCCTAAAAGTCTTTCACATACCTTTCCTTGAAGGACATAGCTGACGCTTTGTTTGTTTGTTTGTGTTTTATGCTGTCCAATTATCTACACGTGGGATATAGGCTCAAAGAGGAGAAGTGCCCTCCATGGGGGTCTTTCTAAGGGAACCTAACCTGTATTTATGCAAGAAAATGCAAGGTTCGAAGAAAACAACGGAAAACTCCGAACGGTTAGGCCGACGGTTGTGATTGGGTTTGAACCCATCACCTACCATCTACCAGTTTGGAGGTCAGAACCTCTCGGCCACTGATGGGGCCATAGCTAACGTAAATTGCCAACTCGTAACAGCTATATCTGAAGTACTATCTACCATCAAGCTGAATATTAGAGTATCATATTGGTCTTTTAAAATAATATTACAGAACATTGAACCTATAATTTATTGTAGAGGTTTGCCCGGGTTGGCCCGAGACCCGTATCCAGCCCGATCTGCGGGCCGGTCAGGCAAAGAAATTTAGCGAGGGTGCTGCCAATCCAATATAAAAACTTAAACGAAAACGATAAAATATGATCCGCTTTCAGTGAATGACTTTCGCGAGAATGAGTATAAATGTGCGTCACCAGCCGATGCTAGTTTGACACCATCCAAACAAAAACGCGGGCATCGGGCAGTTATGTGGTAATAGAGTCAGGGTTGAATTTTTTCAGCAGACTTATACCTAAGGCCGTGATCAGGTGTGCACTTTTTTTCTACATAGTAGAGTCGGGCCAGAACTGGACTTAAATGTTCTCAGAATGTGTAGGACAGTTACTATGTTTTTAAAAAATATTATTAGCAATAATAAACTTCTGTTTATGGAATATTTAGAAGTATAACTTTGGGTGGTTTTCAAATCCACTTCTCAATAACGCGGAACTTTCTGACTAATTTTTAACTGTAAATGCATAAAATTGACATGAGTGACTATTAAAGGATTTGGGAATAGGATATTTTTCCCATTTTTGGTAAATAAATTATCAAATGGTAAGAGATTTACGCCACGTGACTGCAGGTTTTTTCTCTTTTCATTGATATCGCTTCCAAAAATTCAATTCAAAATGCTAACTTTGACAATATTTCTAAAAGATGTAACGTCTTTATCAAAAAATGGAAGACACCATTCGATTACATAGGTTCTGAAAAAAAAACAGCAACAGCAAAGACAAAACAGCAAAACTTATGCATTTCCGAAGAAAATGAATTTAGAAATGTGTCAGGAACTAACTCCTTTGGATTTGAAAGAAGCTCTTATAAATGACAGAGAAATATTTTCACGAATTTTTTTTTTATAATACATCTTCAAAAATTAATCATGTTTTTACCGTCTCTTTTTTTTTTAAATCTAAACTACATTAATTTTACAATGAATCTTTATTTGAATGTTCAAAAATCAAGGCTTCTAAGTAATCATTAATGTTATTATCATGTATTTTCTATGTTGAGAAAATATCGTGATTTTGAAGTATAGTTTTAAAATATAAAATATTCCATAAATGTGTATGTAGTATTCCTTAAAAGGATCTTAATTATATATTAAGAAAAACTAATTTTTTTTGTGCAAATTGAGTGGAATCGTGTCTTCCTTACTACTTAACCAAGTATTAAAAGTTTTAAACATTTTTCAATGTTTAAAATTTTTCTCATTTTTTCTTTCCTTTTCGTACTGTCGCTTTCGTACAACTGCTTCATGTTGACCACACTAGTTACAACCATACTATACGAGATTGGCAAGTGAGCGTCGCGATGCACTGTAAATCTGATTCTATGAGTAGTACTGCAGAAAGGGCTATGTATCAGTCAGCAGCCCTATTCCGTCTGCCCAATGACATGACACGACGAAACTATATAAGTTACCATGAAAAAACTATCTCTTCTTTAAAATTTATTGTAAACGCATATTATTATTAGAAAATAGTCAATTTTTTTCTTATGTAAGTAGTAATTATAAAATTGTATATTCCTTTTTTGAGTTGCACTTCCGGGGCCCCTTTGGGCCGGGGGCCCTCGGCGATCGCCGACCAGCCGACCTGGCCAGTCCGGGCCTGTAAAAGCCGTTCAAATAAAAGTGTTCTTAAAGTTTGTGGTACCTCAACGGGGTTTACGAACATTGCTCGAAGGGGCAGAACCCCCTAGTTATTCAAAAGATTTATAATTATTCGTATCGATATCAATTTGAAAATCTGTATTTTCAATTATTATTCACTGGATTTTAGAAAATAAATAATTCGGTTCATTGGCTGACAAAAATTTTAACATAATGTCTTTTACTATTAGGATAAATAAAAGTAATATCGAAAAGTTTTCAAATTATGCGCAGCTATTTTTGAACGTATAAAGATAATAAATATTATTACCAATGATAATCAGTATCGAAAGTACTTAAGGTAAAATGCTAAAATGATGTGACTCTTAAGGAAGAAAATTATTTAGGTTATTTATTCATGTAATTTTTGTTTTGAGGCTACTGGTCAATTTTTGGAAAGGAAGACTATTTTCGAGCGCCTAAAGAAATATATAAGGATAGAAAACCAAAGATTAGACTTTTGCATTTCTATTCATTGATTTTCTGACCTTTTCACTTTTCACTTTTCCACAAAAGCTTTGTTTGCCATTTCAATGCCTAAAGAATAATATCTCATCTCATATCAACACGTTCGTTCAAACATTTACAAAGAATTTAACATTTGAAATTTCATAAGATTTCTCAGTTAAAATAATTTTGCGAAAGTTTTTTTTTTTTTTTTTTTTTTTTTTTTTTTTTGTATTGGATAGAAGGATAGTGTTTGTTTAGTGCTTCTGAAAAATATGGTGGAAGACATTAGTACTCTGAAAAAAATCAGAATAAATAAATAGTACGAAACTGAATCTGTGAATTTTGTACTATCTAAATTGACATTAAAATAGCAAATTAAAAATATACACTCACACCAGTAAAATTAAAAGATTATGTTTTAAGTCAAATAATATGTGTTTTACCTTATTAGGTCTCTTAAAAGTTTTCAAATGTTTACATAACAAGTGAGCGACTTTGAGTTCTCCTTGTTGATATTTTAATATAAGTATAAGTACAGTGAAACTCTGGTAATACCTAGGGGTGGGCATTCCAGCTCCTTTTAACGAACCGTTCCGACAAAATTTGGAGCTGTTCCGTGGAACTGTTTTTTTGGAATAGGTCACGTGATCTCGAAACGAACGAGGAATGAAGACCTGTTTCAGTTTCAGTGACATTCTGGAACTGTTCCAGTAACAGACAGGGCATTGATTGATTGCTTGCTTTCGGAGATTAAAGACCGCTTTTTTCTCCTCCTTTCTTTGTTTTAGCGGTCAGGTTGTGCTTGTGCCTAATAGTGGAAAAAGGAATTTAAATCAATGTAGAGGGGTTCTGATACAAAAGAACATCTGTATATACATTCTTTTCCGTTTATTTTATTTTATTTATTTATTTTCTTTTTGTTTATTTGTTTGTTTTATCTCAGTTTTTAAGTAAAAATTTCGTTACACAGAAATTAAGAGAATGTTATTTGGGAAAGATGACGAAATACTCAAAATATTTTAATAGGGGGTTCATCAATATAAAAATATTGATTGGAATCCAGGATCAATACTTAAAATAACTGCTATAAACAGTGGCGCAGCGAAGATTCGGTTCTGGGGGGGGGGGGGGGGGCGAGGGGTTGTGTGCCGGTGAAACGGTGTATGCTGGTTATTTGAATCGCCGGTTACTAACATCAGTACTAATTAGAATATTCACTGTATAATACTTAAACTGAAACAGCATCTGTGTGGCAGAAAATCATCATTTTTTTAGCATAATACGTCTCAGAAAAATAATTTGGCTCAAATGACCGCTTTTCACTTAAGGTTGTTCGCAACTGCTCTGCTCAACGAGCGCAAAACGTTTTGACACATTTACAAATTCATTGTTTAACAGAAAGGTATAAAATTAGAAGGCCTTACTATGGAAGCGATTTCGAATCGAACATATTTTTCCATTTTATGATACTTAAATTACCTATCCAATTCTAAGCCATTTCGATTACGTGATCACCCGTTTTTCGCCTGCTTTTCGGCCGGTTTTTCTGGTTTTGTCGGGAAATGTGCTTAAAAACGTCCACTTTGAAGGCTTGTTATGAAAGGTCTATTATGTTAAAAAAAAAAAAAAAAAAAAAAAAAAAAAAAAAAAAAAAAAAACAGAAAATTGAGTGCTATTAGACAAATTCTGAATGACAACCCCTGCCATTTTCATGCATTTCCGAACAAAAATAAATTAAAGCATATTCACAAAGTTGCCCTTTTTGATTTAAGAACACCCTTAACTAATTCATGTAATTTGCACTTTCACAGCTATAAGTAAAATTTTCGACATTTAATTGAATAATTTTATTGAATGAAATATGATTCAATAAAGCAGTGGATTCCGAAATACGCAAATAGGTTTAAATATTGAGTTCAGTTTTGATTAATATAAGTGGCAATTATAGTAATATTTCTTAGCTCTGGGAGGGGTTTTAATCCCAAAACCCTCCCCTTGGCTGCGCCACTGGCTATAAATACAATTTTGGCTTTTGACTAATTCTTTAATTTCCTGTGTCACCTGTAGGTGACAGGAGTGTTTTCTTATGTTCATTTTAGAATATTCCAAATTTCCAATAGAAATTTAGCATGGCGATAATTGCTTCGATTGATAATAGATATTCCGTATTTAAATAAATCGAAAATTATTATTGAATTTCCTTGGTTTAGATTAACTCAGATTGTATGCCTTATTTAATTTCTTGAACGTATTATGCTCTGAGAATCAGAGGATTAAATTGGCTGTGAAATATTTTTTTCCAAACTTTATAATCCTAAATTTAGACTATTAAGATGAGATAAACTGAAATTATTGAGAGTTATTCAAATTATCAAGCCGAAAACTGAAGATAATGCCAAATGTTGAGCTATAATTTTGGCGCCAGCAAGTTTGGGGAGGGAGGAGAAGATAGGTCAATTGCTATTTTCTTGGCTTTCATATTTACTTGACTCGGTTTTCTTTTTAGCTGATGATAATTTAAAAAAAGCATTTATTTATTTTTCAAAAAACTTAAATTAATTCACAAGAGAAAATTAAACTACAGTTTTCCTGTTGCTGGGGGACAGGTTCTATCCTCCCAGTTAAAGAAGGTTTTTTTTTTTTTCCAAAGCTTATGTGTAAAAAAAGGGGGGGGGGATTCCTGACGAAAATAAACAACGAATTGTTTCAATTCCTTATTTAAAAGAAAAAAATTTAGACGCTCATATTTTCATATTTGAATTTTTAGTGTTTGTCATTTACTACATTTCTGTATTGTTATTTGTCTGTGTTGTTATTTTAAAGCCCACCTCTCTCCCCTTTTTTTAAGAAGCAATAAGCTACAGTAATATTCAACAATCTTTTTTTTTTTCATTTCAAGAATTAAAATGAAATTTTTAATAGTAATATTTTGTAATACGAATTTAAGAACTAAGTTTGAAGAATAACATTTTACGGAGTTGCTTATTTAATTTAAATTATACTTTATTAATTTTTGAACATTCTTTGTTCATTTCATCATATATTAAGTCTTTATTCATTCGTTTGTTAACCGAGAGGTTCTGACCTCTTAACTGGTAGACTGCAGGTGCTGGGTTCGAACCATTCGCGGCCGTCGGCATAACCGTTCGTAGTTTTCGTGGTTTTCTTCGAACCTTGCGTAAATACCGGTTAGGTTCCTTAGAAAGACCCCCCACGAAGGGCTCTCCCCCTGTCCTAAATCCCTCGAGTAACAACGGTCAACAAAAAATAAACCAAACCATTCGCTTGTTAAAGGTAAATATTTTCTAAAATATGTTTTCAAATTTCAGCGTACAAATGTTTTTACTAGTGCTTCTTTTTAAAAATAATTGTAATTTGAACATTGCCTGGAATGTACTTATTATTTATTTGCATAAGAGCAATATTTAAATAAATAAATAAATAAATAAATAAGTTATAGAGAGAAAGTTGTAGGAGGAAGGGAATAGTCCGGAAATTCATACATAATTCAGCAATTCAGCGTATAAGTGTTTATTATTATTATTATTATTATTATTAGTAGTAGTAGTAGTAGTAGTAGTAGTAGTGGTAGTAGTAGTAGTAGTGACGGTGGTAGTAATTTTATACATCTAATTCAATTTATACCTTTGTTGAACAAAATATTTTTAAAAAAGCAAAAAGTTACATCTAATAATATTACATTAGGTGATCGGTTAACGAACTCTTCGGTTTACAAGTAGATCGGTTAACAAACTCTTTAGCGAGAGAATTTTATGTTCCGATAATGAACACGTGTTCAGTTTATGAATACTTCACAAAACAAAGCAAAGAATCTATGTTGAGTTTCAAATTTGCTGAGCTGCTATTTAATTGTTTAACTGCATAGTTAGGAGCCGTCCCCAAATAGCGTCATACTTTGAGGAGGGGGGATTCGCAAAATTGTGACAGTTTGTGTCAAGGGGATACATAGTGGTAAGAAGAAATGTGACCGTACATAATTAAAACGACAGCATTAAAAATTATCACATTAAATTTAACACATTAATTGTTTTATTAAAGTATTTTGCTTTCATAAAGTAAGCATAAAATTTAGAGCTAAATATATTAAATTCCATTTCAAATTCTACTGTTTTATGTCATCAATTTCATATAATCAATCTTAATTTAAAATTGCAAAAAATATTCAAATATATATATATATATATATATACATCTTAATAGACTGCATTTTATTATTTTCTAATGTATATCTTCAGGAAAAAAATAATTAAATTCCTGTGTATAGTTTTAGTTTTCTCTTCGACAAAACTTAAGTTAGTGGAGCGATTTTAATCAACTTTAACATTAAAAATATATTAAAATAATTCTTTGATTTAAAAATATTCCGCTTTAGCACATTTGTCAAACATTTTTTTTTTTTACAATATTTACGGTTAAAATAGTTTTGTATGCAAAAGTTTTCTTAATATGAGCGGGAAAAAAAATCATTTACGACGGTGATGCAGCGGCAACATCATTATTTATTTAATTTTAATAGAAAGATAATGTATAAAAGAATACTCTTTCAATGACGGATCTGGGGGAAGGCGAAGGGGTGATCGCCCCTCTCCCTTATGGGCAGACTGGTATGAAACCAAAAACTTGCTGCGCACATAAATATTTGGTCACTATCATCAATAACTGTTTTTTTTTTTTTTTTTTTTTTTTTTTCCAGCAGTTGTTTGAAAGTTTGAAAGCCATGAAAACACAAAATACCTATCACCTAATCTTCTGAAAAAAAAAAAAAAAAAAAGAAAAGAAAAAGAAAAAAAAAGAAAAGAAAAGCTAGTTTAACCCTCCCCCTTTCAAACCTCTTATCTTTTTTGTCTAGTCCTCCCTTCTCCCACACAACCTATTGAAAACTATAATAGCCTATCGTATTAGGAAACGACTTTGAAACGGAAAAAACATAGAAGAAACAGCTAAAGGAACCTGTTCCTGGAACGAAAGAACCTGTTCCAAAAAAAGTAGCTATATTTCTTCATTCCACAGTCTGTTCCGTTCGTTTTTCTGCGGCTGCGCAATGATAATATAAAAAATCCCTGTCGGCTGGGCCTATAGGCGGAGGTAGATTTCGAAGAGTGTTCATTTAAAAAAATATATATGATTAGAGATAAACTCAGTTTAATAACTTCATTTGGCCGTTTATGAAAAATTTTTAATTTCATTTTTCTGCAAAACCTGGTTTTATCAGAATCATCTTAAGAAAAATTCAGCTCAAATGCCCATTTTGACAACATATTTTGAAATAAATTCTGAATTTATTAAAAAAATCGACCAAAACAGCACATTATACAGTTCCTAAATAACAAAAAACTGACAGTTAAATGCATTTGAGAAAAAAAATTGAATTTAAAAATGAGTCATAAAATAACCGATTTGTTGTTTGAATACATATTCTTTAATCATGATTACTTCGGAAAATTTTGTGCGAAATATTCACTTTGACAGCATTGTTAAAGATATATTCTATCTTTATCAAAAAACTGGCCAATACGACACAGTATATAGTTCCTAAATAAGAGGATCTGTAAATTGGATGCGTTTGAGAGCGAAAATGGATTTTAAAACGAGTCATAAAAAACGCAATTTGCTATGTGAAAACTTCCTTAAATTTTCAAATCACGAAGACTTCGGGAAATTCTGTTCAAAATACCCTTTTTGGTAGGCTTTTTCGAAATATATTCTGTCTTTATCAAAAAAACGATCAATGCATCACATTATATAGTTACTAAATAAGAGGATCTGTAAATTGGACGCGTTTGAGAGCAAAAATGAATTTAAAAACGAGTCAGAAAAAAACGCAATTTCTTATTTGAATACTTTCTTAAATTTTTAGTCCCGATGACTTTGGGAAATTCTGTTCAAAATACCCTTTTTGGTAGCCTTTTTTGAAATATATTCTGTCTTTATCAGAAAATTGACCAATGCGTCGCTTTATACAGTTTCTAAATAAGAGGATCTACCATTTGGATGCGTTTAAAATCAAAAATGAATTTAAAAATGAGTCAGAATATAAGCAGTTTGGATTTCAGGTTATTTCTCCAACTCCTATTTTTTTAATTTCTTTTTGCGATACGAATTGGTCCTATGAAAAACTTGTCAATATAAAAGTTGTAGATATTTTTGAGAAGATGTAAAATAAATTTAATCAGATTTGATATCTTGAAAATTGACGGAGTTGTGGATTTTTCTCTTTTTGCACCGCCCTTTTTCTTTTCGTTTTTAATTTTTTTCATCGGTAAAAGTTGGTCCTATCAAAAACTTGTAAATACAAAAGTTTTAGATAATTTTAAGAACATTTACAAAAAATTTAGTTGGACTTGATATCTTGAAAATTGACGAAGTTATGAATTTTTTTCTCTCAAAACCCCTGTTTTTTTCGCCCCTTGAGCCCACTTCTAAATTTATCAAAAATCTGTCATGCATAAACTTTTGGCCCATTTTTAAGAAGTAATATAAACTTTAAACCAATTCGATATCTACTTTAGTTAAGAAGTTATGGCGTTTTTTTGGTTTTCACAAAAACGCCCCCTATTCCGACCCCCTTGGTCCAAATTTTGCCTATTAATGAACTAAGCTGAGATTTTATCCCCTTTGATTTTATGTACCAGTTTGGTAGAGATAGGTGAAGAATTATAAAAGTTATCGTGTCCATAAAAAAGTGAGATATATATATATATATATATAGATAGATAGATAAACAGGGGCGATTGCAATTGGTAGTATTTCATACGAAATCTACCTAATATTTCATACGAAATCTACCTAAAACGAGAGTCACTGTTTTTTACCTAAAGAACGTTCCTTTTTAAGCTGATCCTCTGACTTGGCATCATTATTCAGACGATTTTCCCGCTTTTCTGGCACCATACAACAATATCTAATGATGATCCGTGATGTTTGGTAATCCTTTTGCCGTCATCAACCAATCGCAAGAGAGAGAAAAATGCGTCATCATTTGGTTTGGCGACAGATGAAATTTTACCTCGAAAATAACAGTTCCTTTTGGCGAAAAGAAACAGTTCCTTCGTTTTTTCTCTAGGAACTGTTCCAAGAAACCTGTGCCTCGTTTTTCTGGCCAGCCCTACGCGCTCCGGGAGTGCCGACATTTTAAGCCTTTATCTCATGTAGAGCTTGCACTGCGGTTAGACTTCACCCCTGCAGAATTTGTTCTGCATCTAATCTTTTTTCTTAAGGCGTACCTCAATATGTGCTAGCCAATCACTCATAGCCCGGATGTGGAGTTGTTCGACAACTAGGAAGTCCATGTCATGCCTCTTCAAGTTCAAGTCCTTCCAGAATCTGATAACTTTCATTCTCGTAATCGGTTGCATACAATCGATCATATTGTAGTAATACAATCACCAAATATCACTGCAAAAAACTCAAAGCTTAAAACAGCTGCGTTACCCCACTACGCTACCAGGAACACGATGAGAAGTTTTCTATAATGAAGAAGTTCTAGAATCAGTTGACGCATACGCAGTTGTCTGAAATTTCGATTTTGATTTTACACAGTGGCGTAGCTACGGGGGGGCAAGGGGGGCGCCCGCCCCAGGCGCCGAGGCTAAGGGGCGCCAAATTGAGAGTGGTTTAAACCGAAATTATCTTACATATTTTAACAATAAACAAAAATTGTTGACTTTATTTTTTTTATGTTTGTTAATGTATTCTTTAGTAAAATATTTTGCCATATCCAATTAATGAAGAAAGGAAAAAATTATGTAAATATTTCGAGAGATGGCTCAATACAATCGGTAACGAAGATAATAATATTTCTGAATTGAGACGCAAAATGATTAAATAGGGGCGTCAAATTCAAAGGAGCTTTAAGTTGAAATTATTTCACATATTTTGAAAATGAATAATAATTGTTGACTTCTTTTGTGTGTGTGTGTGAATGTTTTGAAGAAATTCGGTGAAGTTGGAAGGAATGGCAAAATTCATAATTGTCGATCGCTGATGGAGGCTTTTAACTGTCTAGCAAGAAGTAAATAAATCAAAAAGCCCATTGTAGACTTGAAATCACATTTCTGGTATCAAGAATATTTTTCATTTGTAGTTAGCTGACCCGTCCGTCGATTTTTCCAAATGAACTGCGAATGATTAAAACCTTTATTCAAATTTAAAAAAAAATCTTCCAAAATGAACCTCTTGGATGGGTTTCCAGTGTCTTCGACAGCATAGAACGGATGAGCTATGCAGCCAATAACCACCCATTAAAAACATGCATTCAAATTTATTTCTGTCAAAATGAATCTCCGGAATGGATGTGCACTGCCTATGTCACCGTGTAGAAGGCGTACTGCACCCATGCAAGAAGATCTGGTGATTATCGAAAATTCTCGAAGAAATAAAATTCTCTTGAAATAGGTCCCATTAAATCTCAGATAAAAATGCCCCTGGTGATGGAAGATAGAACTAAAACCTGTAAGACAATCGAAAACCAAGTTGAATGAGAAAAGCCCAGTGGAAATTGGGTTCATAGAACCCGAGATAAGAAAACGTCATCTTCACATGAAGATGGAGCTAAAAATTTCAATAAAATCGTAAGCTAATTTTCAAGAATCAATACCTGTTGAAATCTATTTTGTAGAATCCGACAAAAAAGGGGCTTAAAAGTTCAATAGCCATAATACTTTAAAATGCAAAGAAAGGGAAGAAACTGTTGTGGACGGACTCTTAACTTCTGTCACTTCACTCTATCCACAGAACACACTAGTAACTTTCAATTAAATTGATAAAATACTTTTAAATTATGATGTTAGCATTCGATAGCGTTTAATAATTAAGTTGATTGTCTGCATGTTATATAATCTTTGATATATCGATTTCCGAAAACTAGTGGAGTGTTCGTACGGAAAAAAATATTTTTAGTTTTGTTTTAAAGGATATTTGTTTCTGTATGTTTCTCTCATATGCAGGGCTGCCATAGACGATTATTTTTTTATTTCTAATTGGTACCACTTTCCCAAAACAGAAATCCTTACACACACTTTAATAATATTTACAATAGAAATAAACGTCAATATTTATATTAGAAAAATACTTGTGCGAACAGAATACAAAAATAGTCGATTGTGGCAGCATTTACATATGGGGTCTCTCGTTTTTGTATACTGTCGCCGTCAATTAAAAAGAAAAAAAGTTACCGAGTGATTTTCAAAAAAATTATATCTATATATTGTATATGTGCTTTGAAATTTTCAAATTGAAATCTTAATTAGTTTTTTCTTCTTTTTTCGCTGTTAAGTGAAAAATTTCAATTTCTTTCGACAGAAAAATCAAATTCAGATAAGTGTGCGAATTTTGCCATTTTGCAGGGGAAAAAAAAATCTCTTTTTTGATGAATTTTTAATTGATATTCTCGACTATAAGAAAAAAGAAAATAAAAATTTTGAGTCTTGCATGGATTAGGATAGGATTTGCCCTCACCCAAAATTTCAAAGTTGTATGTGTAGTAGATATTTTTAGTCCTCTCCGTCATACACACGGACGCACTTCTATTCGTTTTCACGCTGATTTTTGCTGTTCTTAGCATTTCATATAAATATTTAAAATGAAACCTACCTTAAACCAATGCAAAAAGTATTTAGCTGAAAGAGGTAACAAGAAAAGGTATTATTTCTTCCTTATTGGAAACTCCATTTTTCCGTCAAATTGTCATTGAGAAAGCCAAATAATGAAATGTGAGCTACCTACCCCAAATTTTTCCTACTCAAATCGTATATATATATATATATATATATATATATATATATATATATATAAACGAAGTAGGACTTTTCAGTCTTCCTAGTACGACCACTACAAACGTCTGTTTTCGTCGTTTTAAAAGTTCAATTTATTTTTCACTTATTTAAATTCAACGCATATGCATTAGAGAAAACTACATCTAACTATGTTAATTATGGGAATGACTGAGAGATCAATAGAATAAAATAATTTGACTCGGGAACTTCTTTGGTCTGAACTCTTTCATCATTGCATCTTACAATCATCTCGGTGAATTCGATTGGAAGTCTTACGAATTACTTACGCCAATTTAGGGACCTACATAGTCGTAAGTTATTCAGGCTTATCAGAATTGCCCAATCTAAACTTTTTTGTTCCAGTTCATGCTGTGGTTTCAATTCATGCTCATATTGAGGCTTGTAATATTTTCCAGTTGGGGGCGAAGATGTCAATTTACGAGAAACGTTTAGTTTAATTGGTTAATTAGTTCTTGATTGACGTATGGTCAAGATCCGCACAATTCCTGGAATCTGAAACACACAAAGATTTAGCCACAAACGAAAGAAGAATTGCCTAAATGTCCGTATTTTCCATCTTAAGTTACTCTCTGATTTTACTGGTGATCATAATAAATGTCATGTTGAAAAACAAAATTCAAGGAGTAAAATGGATTTTGAGAAGAAGAATTTATGGATTTTAATTAAAATTTTTGAATTTCAAAAGGATTTTACTTTTTATCATTTTCATCTGGAGCATATCTCTCTCTATATTGAAATCTGATCATTGTCATGCGACTGAGAATATGTTAAGGCTTTATTATGATCTCAAACAAATTTTTTGGATATCTTGATTTACCATAAGAATTCAAGGCCTTTTATTGTTTACCCACCATCTTTAAAAATGGATGCGTAGCAATTTGAAATTCTAGAGTGACTGCAGTTTTTAATCAGATTTTATTACCATAATCGGACGTATCATAACTTAGCAGTTTTAGTAAATGTGCTATTTTGCAAATTTATACTGTTTGTCGTATTTCCCATTACAGAGCCAGATTACCGCACAGGCCTATAAGGCTATGGCCTTGGACCCACTGTTGCCGGGGGCTCAAATTTAGTAAAATGATTTTATAAAAAAAAAGTCTTAAAATTACAGTTCTCGCATTATTTTCTCAAAAACAAAAATATACTTTGATTAATTTTGAAACCGTGTCATGATATCTAATAATAATGCATTCCTTATCCTCTACAACCCCCCCCCCCCCCACCAAAAAATAAAAATGTATAGGAACTGCAAGGTGCCCTCAAACAGGTGCTGGGTGATGGGCTCCGCACAACCCTAATCGGGCTCTGCATCCCGCATGCTTAAAACAACGTAAACATATCCGTGAACATACCGCTAATCTTTTGAAATTCTCATTCAAATTCAATATTGATGAAAATTAGAAATCTTCAGTAATCCAGTTCTATGTATTTTAGTTTAGTGTGTTTGAGTAAAATTAGCCGAATCCGTAAAACAAGAAAAAGTGAAGATGCCTTTTTCTCCTAGTACAAGTCTAAAAGACTATTTTGTTTCTTCTTCCATTTTTTTTTTTGGGGGGGGGGGCGCAAAAATTAATCCTGCCCCGGGCGCCAAAAAACGTAGCTACGCCACTGATTTTACAGAACCTGTTTTGTGTTTTAATGTTTATGATAACTTATTTCTTTTATATGTTGATAGTTGATATCAGCCACAACTTAAAATACTAATATTTCCAATCTTCGTGTATAACGGCAATTTATAAGAATGATTACCAGTCGTAACTTTTAGCCTCAGATCATTCCGTTTATCTTCTATATGTAGTACGACACCTTCCGAAATAAACCATATTTTTGAATTGTTAATAACACTGAAACAGACAAATAATGACTTTCTGATAAAAAGAAGAGCTTGTTTACAATAAGATCGAATAAATTATATTTGAGATGCAGACGCATTTAAAACTAAACTACCAGCTGTGAAGTGATAGTTCAGCTGAGCGAGGATCTCTACGCATGTTCAACGCGTCACTCCAAAGACAGACTTGTACTTCTGTACTACGCATGCTCATACGTGAAATTTTAATTGAAAATTGTGGCTAATTAATAAAATTTTTGAACAAACAAATGTACGATAACAAATCTGTGGCCAATTATCTTTCGTTTAAAAAAAGGAGGGTATGATTTGATGCAGTATTTGCTGTCACGGACTGTGATAAGAAAATGCTTAGCATTTTAAATATATAGATTTTATTTTTCAGTGTTCTCTTCTAAAAAATGTCTTCTTCTTCTTCTTCTTCTTCATCTTCTTCTTTTTTTTTTTTTTTTTTTTTTTTTTTTTTTTTATTTCTTAGTTTCCAAAATATTTCTAAAATCCTTACTTAATTTAATATTTTGTGTTTTAAAAACTGATAAAGTGGGAGTAAAATTTTAACACTTCATATAAAATACGGTGTAGCTTTTAGAATATTTCGGAAACTAAGGGGGGAAAATTACATATTCAAAGAAGAGAACTCTGGAAAAAAAATTTAAATTATTAATTTCCTCAGGTGATATTTTGAATATAAAAATTTATCAAACATCCATACACTTAAAATTATGGAGGGGAATTCGGAAATTGAGCGATTAGCAGCTTATAAAATAAAATGTCTTTACTATATTAAAATAATCAAAAAATGTATGTTGAGTGTGTGGTCGGATGAAACGAACTTCATAACCACACAATGAATATTGCTGCTGTGGGCGGTATAATAAAACACGTCAATTTTATTATATAATTCACACCATAATTTGTTTAAAATATAATTTTAAAATTTTAAAATTGTAATAAGAATTGAAGATGAAAATTTGACACGTCGCCAAATTAAAATAATGAGTGAGCGCCTATTTGGTTATGCTCCTCATTAAATATTAAAAATTATACTGATCTTGAATCTGAATGAAAGTACAACGTAAAATGTAACATTAATATCTGTTGTATTCCACCGTAACCGTTTCTACTGCACAAGGTATCTAGAGCTTGCATACATTCAAAATAAACTAATATTTAAAAGTGAAGATTTAGTTTGAGGGAAAAAAAAAGCAACTCGATTGCAATTCTCTTGAATAACGATGTGCAGATGTTTGATGCTTTTTGATATAAGATAATTATGCTGATGCGTCATAAAAATTCACATTGAATTTAGGAAAAACGAACATTTTTAAAACAATGTTAACACATTACCATCCGGAAACAAGAAATGTCTTTTTTTTATTATTTTTTAAAATCTCAATGATTATGACGTGGCTTCTAACGTGAATATAATGCATTTATATCATGTCTGTCATGTGTATATTATATCTGTACATATTTTTTTACTTTCTAAGATATTTTATATTGAATCTGTTAACTTATTTAGTAAACCAATTACCGAAAACATTTGAAAGAAGGAGAAATTTCTACGGTTTCAAAATCGAAATTTCACACACACAAAGAAAAAAAAAAGTACCGATAACAATAGGTTAAAAGATTTAAATCAATTATTGAAACTGTATTTTCATTGGTGTTAAGTTTATCATTTTTTTTATTTTTTAATAAAAAGGGGAGGGGGAGTTTATTTGTTCAGGAGAAATGAAAATTAACAGTAATAATTATTTTTGATTTCTTAAAACTCGTTAAATAGAAGTTTGGAAATATTCAGTAGGAGATACATTTATATCAACATTTATGGCAACAACGTTAATACATTATCATCGAGAAACCAGAAATGTCGTTTTCAAAATACTACTTTTGACAATACAGTTCAGAGAATGAATTCAGAACGACCGATCTGGCAACACTGGGGAAACAAAATGCTGCACCAGCATAGAGACAAGTGTTGACCATCTTACCCCACCGTTGTTTAGTTGAGCGTCGTTTACGTTCTGCGTAAGACGTACTTTACAAAGTGTTTGTTCAGTGTGTTGGTTCTTAACTGAGAACAGGAAAAAGATAAAACAGAAGATCAGCTTAAAGTTTGGTTCTAAGTTTTGCAAGACGCCGAAAGAAATTCATGAAGAATGGTGCAAACTGAACATCCACCATACTCTCCAGATCTCAATATTCCAGACTTCTTCCTATTTTCACGACTCAAACTCTTTTTGAAAGAGATTTGACCATATTGCTGACATCCCACAACACGTGACGAAGCTTTTAAACTCCATCCCAAAAAAAGACGTCTTGCGAATTTCCCAGGACATGCATAGAAGATTTCAGCGGTGCATAGTTATGGGAGATGACAATTTCGAAGGAGTGTATAGTAACTTTTGTTAATATTTCACCTAAATTAGTGTTACAGGATTATTCACCTAACTTTATTGTCACAGGTAGTTTATATATATTTAAATCTTATTGATAAGGGCGTGGCTTCTACCCTAAAGATTATGCATTCTTATCATGCTGTGCATACTTTTTTAGTTTCTAAGGTATTTTATCTTGAATCTGTTGACTTACATAGTAAATCAACTAAAGAAAATATTTAACCCTTTGAGTGACAAAGCACTTGTATGATTAAAATTCTGAAATAATTGAATGACACCAGAATTTAAAAATAAATTTATTTCAAAATAGATGAAAAGTTTTCTTAACATTCTTCATATGATTAAAAGTTTCATTTCCTAATTCTGTTGTCAATGTGGCATTTTGTAATTAAAATTAAGTGAAATGTATTTTATTCCACCGCTCTTCAAGGGGTTAAAAGAGGGAGAAATATCTATTGTTTTAAAATCCAAATTTCGCTAAAAAAGAAAAAAAAAAAAAAAAAAAAGGTGGAGGGTAAGTTTATTTGTTCAGGAGATATGAAAAGGAACAATAATAATTATCTTTAAATTCTTAAAACTCATTAAAGAAAAGGTACAGAATTTTTGATGAAAACATTACAGCTAAAACATTTACAGCTAAAGCAAGCCTAAGAACGAAACTTAAAAAGAAAAAAAATCTAACAATTGATTTAAAACATTATTTTTAAAATATTCTTCTTCAGAAAAATTTTCTAATCTTTTATTACATATTGAATGTTACTGTAATTTCTAAATCACGGTTTCTTGTCAAAAGACAAACTCATTTTTTCTTTTACATATTTTAGTATCGGACAATTATTGTACAGATATTCTTTATCTATTCATATTATATAATTAAATTTTTTTAACAACATCCATTTTTTTTAAGTTATGGATGATAAAATATAAAAAATGAAATTACATATACATTTAGAATTTCTTTTTTTCTAAATCCAAAATACAATCCAAACAACAATATTTTAAATATGTTATTGCCTTTTTATAAAATATTATTAATTGCATTATTTTTATATATATTAATTTATTTATTTTTAAAATGCGAAATATAGCCAGATGTTTTAGGGAAATAAAAATAATTTATATTAAAATAAAATCAAGTTTCCAAAATAAATTTCATTTTGAAAATTTCTTTTACATGGTTTCTTTTTCTTTTCTTTTCTTTTCTTTTCAATTTTTTTTTTTAAACAAATATTTAAATTTTACACAAACTTAAATGCATTGACTTTCTGAATTGTGTATGTTGGTTGTCTTAAATTTTAAATCTAGGATAACATAGAGCTATATAATCTCCTGCGTTCAATAGCTCTAGTGTCTCTAACAATACAAGTAAACAAAACAAAGACGTGGGGGTTGATGTCTGAAATCAGTATCGTGTTTCGGAAGCAGGGATGTAATCGTAAAATTAACAGAGAATATACTCTCTAAGCAGAGGGTATATTGCTCAAGGCAAAGGGTATACCCTAGTGTGTATTTACTATAGCTTTCTTGAGAAACAGAGGGTATACGGTGCTGCTTGAAAAAATCCAGAAGGTATACGGCGTATACCCGCTAGTACCCTTCATTACATCACTGCTCGGAAGATGTATATGTGCTATGCTTTTCGAATCTGCGCTTGCACCAAAGTTGGATATGAAAAAAAAAAAAAATAACAATAAAAACTGAATTCTGGAAATAATATATGAATTTTGCTTTTTTTAGTATTAAATTAAAGTTTTCTTTAAATGAATTTTGAAAAAATGTTCATAAAGTAGAACAAATATTCATAATAAAGTTTTTTAGAATAAAAAATACACATAAATCAATTACAAGCACTGAAACGCTGCACTCAAGCCGGTCTAGTAGGAATGTAAGTACCGAATGTGCCAGCCTATAAATGTAAGAGATTTAATGGATATATTGTTTTTATTTTTGCTTCCAAAAAAAGGGGAACGTATAATCTCAATGCTTTATTCGTATTAACTTATGTATATTTTGTTAAAAATTTGCATTTCATAATATTCTTTTAAAAAACTTTTAATTTTAACAAAGATTTATAAATTAACTAATACATTAAGTAAAAAAAAAAAAAAAAAAAAAAAAAAAAAAAAAAAAAAAAACGGGAATTTATTGTTAACCATCACATAGATTGTTGATAAAGGCACTATTCTGGAAAGAACGATTGTAACTTCATCCAGTAATCTTGAATGAAAAAAGAATTTAACTGTAGGTTATCCTGATTACAACTACCTTGGAAGAAAAACTGTAGCAAAAATTGCCGAAATTAGCCTTTTTCGCACCCAGGCAAACATAGATTTTGCCTCCACCCCCTTTCTGCATAAAGTATGCTTACAAGTAAAATTTTACTATTTTTCTAATATCTAAATTATTTTAAAATTTAAAATATGGAATTATAAAAAAATGTAATACTTAACTACGTAACCTGCTTTGTCAATTATTAATTCATTAAAATCTTCAAAACGGAATTGTGTGTGTGTGTGGGGGGGGGGGGGGTTGCTTTAAACAGGATTTTTATCCTATATCAGCCTTAGATTCTTCAATGCTTTGGCACACACTATAGGACAATTTTAACAATACCGTACTAAACATAGACATGAAAAACTCGATTAACAATATCTTCAATTGACGCCCTTTTATTTTGGTGCCCGGGGCACATATATTCTCTCTTCCCTTCTTAGTTTGGGCCCTGAGCAGAGTGCCTGAAACAGCTCCTTGCCTCTCATAGAACAAGGAAACGACGAGCAGTTTGAATGTCATAGCCGAAGTTTGGCAGCAGAACACCAGAAACGCTGTTAGACAAAAGCCGGTTACTTAAAAATAAGGCCAACTAGAGTCGCCGAATACCAAAAACAATCATAGTTTTATCTAACATAAAAACTAACACTGGTTTTTTAATGTCAATATTTCCTATTTAAGCACATAACTGCGAGTTAATGTTCAGTAATTTCAGTACGTTGATCTTTTAAATAATGCTGAAATTTATTTATTTATTCGTAACATTACTTTTCATTTTTAAAACTTTATTCCTTGATTGCGATTAAATACAGTCGAAACATTCCTATAAATTCTTACAAATAAGAACAACTATTATTGCTATTAAATGATACTAATAATTGAGATATTGCGTTATTTGTAACGAATATAAGTTGCTTGATAAATAATGTAGTTTTATATATTTAATATAAATATAAATAAAGTAATTTTTGCCTAATACATCTCATTATAAACTATAAGATAATAAATACTTAGCATAGAGGATAATATTAATTTATGCTTTTAAAATGAACACTCTCAAATTTAAAACACATTCAATTTTATTTATACATAAGTTTTATCACATTAAAATAAAGTAATGAAAAACTATTTTATCGGGGTTTTTTTTCCCTAAAAAGATTAATTTGTACATTTTTAAAGATACTTTCAATTAAACATTTTAATAAGATATAAAATGGAAAGTGCTTATAGCACACTAGATTTTCATTTCAATATGAATACATTATTAACCTAATTTTCGAGCATTAGTTACATTAGATATTTATATTATTAAACATTTCAATATTCTGTTTGATAAGTATAAAAAAAAGTAATTTAGTATTTAGTAATTTAGTAGTTTGATAAGTATAAGTATTTTTTTTAATACTTATGTTACATACATTTCATATACGTTAAACAACATAAGTTTGCAGATTAATGAAACATATTAAACTTACATAGTAAATAATAGACTGCAATTATTATTATAATTTATTATTAATAATTTTATTGAATGTAAATATTAGATGTGTATAATATGCTTGTTATGGACACTTCTTGGAATAATCAGAGAACTTTTCACCGTAATTTAAGATAAGACATTTTACAATTAATACTTAAATTTCATTATTTATAATCGCTTCATTTATTCTCAGATTTTAAATATTTTCCTGCCTGTAAATAAGACGAAAAATTCTATTTAAAAGAATTACATACTGTTGCGGATCATCATCTTGTGTACATATTTTTTAAAATTTTAATTTACTTTATGTCCGTGGATTATTCAGCTTTTGAATTAGATACTCTAAATCTAAAATTTGTGACTTTTTTTTAGCTCCTGGGCGAAAGTGGTTATCAAAGCCCCTTTAAAAATTTCCTTTTCCCAATTGGTATATTTATACAGCGAACATGTCATTCCATATTTGAACTAATGGATAAAAATCTTTTAACACTAGACCCGCCATTAGGGGTCATTCTGACCCCTGCCAAATTGAAAATAGCCGATTCGAACCAGAAATTTCTTGATAAGATTTGTTACATGAGTGCAACATATAAATAGGCTAAGTAAATAAGTTAAATAGTTTTAAATACAAATTCTAGTGTAAAACACTTTTTATAAAATTTGAATAAAATAGTCGGCGGTTCTTGTGTAAAGGACGCTGACCACTCATTTTCTGAATTCCTCACCGTAATGTTTATTCTATGGGCATTTGATGCATTTTTATATTCAAAATATCTCCTCAGAAAATAAATATTTTTAGCTCATTTTTTCAATGTTCTCTTCTGAAAGGATGTCCTTTTTTTTTTCTTAGTTCTCAAAGTATTTCTAAAATCTTTGTTTAAATTTAGTGTTTTTTGTTTTAAAAACTAATTAAGTGGGAGTAAAATTTTAACACTTCATATAAAATAAGGTGTAGCTTTTAGAGGTATATCGAAAACTAAAAAAAAAAAAAAAGGTGATATATTTAAAGAAGAGAACAACACTGAAAAAAGAAGTTAAAAGTATTAATTTCCTGAGGAGATATTTTAAATATAAAAATGCATCAAGCGTCCATACATTTAACATTATGGAGATGAATTTGGAAAACGAGTGACCAGCAGCCTTTGAAACTAAAAAGTCTCTGCTGTATTAAAATATTCAAATAAAGGTGTATGTTTAGTTGTGTGCTTGCATGAAACGAACTTCACAACAACGCAAAGAATATTGCTGCTATGGGCGGTTAAAAAACACGTCTTGTAAATAGGTCTTTTTTATTATATGTTTTACACCGTAATTTTTATGGTACTTAATTATATAAATGTATTATATGGTAAAAGCTGCTATGTTCTTTTCGGTTAAGTGATTAAAATAACGAGTGAGCGCCTGTCTGGTTAAGCTCCTCGTATTATCTTGAATTTAAAAATTAGTACGGCACTAATGTACGGCACGGAATGTCTGAATGTGACTTTAAAATCTGTTGTATTCTATCGTTACCGTTACCGTTTCTACCACGTAAGCGTATTTAAATCTTAAATCCATCCACAACTAGTCATTCCAGAATAAATAAATATTTATAATTAAAGATTTAGTATAGTTTTGGGGAAAAGAAGACTGTACTGGGTTACAAATCTCTTGTTTAACGATGTCTAGATATAGATCAAAAGCATTAGGGTCTGTGCGATATCAACTTTTTAGTAATTTTTGACCCCGTCTTCCGATATTACGCGTTATCTTCTCTGGGAACCCCCCTCCCCCCCCGGTTAATGATATCATTATCAATGTCTAATTATTATTTTTAGAATTTAACGCTTTTGTTTGGAGTGATATATAAAACAGGCTACATTTATTTGTTGCATACTTTATTCATTTAAACGAAGAGAAGCCAATAAAATATCACTTTATATCATATAACACTTAAAAGAATTTGTTATTATTTAAAAATATTTTGTAATAGCTTTTTGTTAGATAATTCATTCAACACGAATAATGTCTTGTTTCGCTTGTCCCGCACGAAGGAAGGGAGGAGGGTGGTGGTGGAGAGATCTAATGTTTTATCAACAAAACAAGAGGGCAACATTCTTCCTCTTTCAAATGAAAATAAATTTCAAATTTTATTTATTTTTTTATTTTTTTTCCATATTTAAGAATTAAATATTTTTATATAGTGATTTTTCCAAAAACTTTGTATTTTCATAAAAATAGATAACAGACTGAAAAACGATAACATACTATTTTGAACCTAAAACCAAGTTACAAATAAAAAAAGAAAATTTTGGTTGGATAATAAATTAGATCGATATCGCTAGACAATCCCCTCCCTCTAGAAATATATTATGATATCATTTGCCAGAGACCACCCCCCTCCCCCCTAAAATAATAACGTTATATTTGCACAGCCCTTTAGATGTACAAAAAATTTTGTTAATGCGCTAGAAACATTCACATTGAAAATAGAAAAAAACGTTCATTTTTAGAACAACGTTAACAAATTACCATCGGAAAACAATGTCATTTTTATTTTACTTATTTATTTTTAATCTCATTGATTAGGGCGTGGCTTCTTTTTTCAAGATTATGCATTTATATCATAAAGTGCATATTTTTTTAGTTTCAATGTTAGTTTCTATTGACTTTGTTAACTTACTTAGTAAACCAATTATGAAAACATTTAAAAAATGAAGAGATTTCTACTGTTTTAAAATTAAATTTCATGAAAACGAAAAGTACCGATAACAATATGCTAAAAAACTCTTTAATCAGTGAAATTGTATTTTCATTGGTGGAACGTTTTTCATTTTTGTACTTTTTAATAAAAAGGGTGGAGAAGTTTATTTGTTCAGGAGACATATCTTGCAGTCATCCAAAGCTGGTCATTGCAGAGTAAATTAATATTTATAACTGTAGACTAAGCACAGTTTTGGGGAAAAGAAAACTCTACTTGATTGCAAATCTGTTGAATAACGATGTGTGGATGTTTCATGCTTTTAGATAAAAATGTAACTCTGTAAACCGACAGAAATCACTCACACTGAATATAGGAAAAAAACGTACGTTTTTAGAGCAAAACTACATTAATACAAACCCGTTATTCAGCATATATTTAATTGAGCACATAACATGAGACTGGCAGCACATGTTATTTATATGTATGTTTATTATATGCACCCTTTATCTATATTATATTAAACAATTATGTATATGAGTGTTTCAAGATTACTTTTAATTAATTCACAAGATAATAATAACAGTATTTTTTCAGAATAGGAGTCTTGGCGAGAGAATGAAATTTTTGCGCATATTTTATGACAATGTATTTACTGTCTCAAATTTACAACAATGACAAAACTAGTTGTTGGGGTCCATTGTAATACTTATCCATTATGGATATGTATACTATAAAATATGAAAATAAATCTTGTGAAAACTATTTACAAAATGCATCGCAGTTCCAAAATAAAATTTAAACGACTCATATATTTTTAATACATAGTAATGCCCTATTACGGAACTGCGGGAACTACTTGGTTTTTGATGATAATTTTGACGTGACAACGTCTTGTAAATTGGTTTGCCGGGGGACACTTCAGGAAACTGCGTTACGTTACGTTACGCTCCGCTCACGATACGCGCTCACTTTTCTCTTAACTTTTTCCGGTCACTTGTGGGACCATTTTCTGAACGTGAATGTGAATTCGCTGCAAGGAAGGGGCGGTGCTTAATAGGAATTTTAGATAGTATCAAACTAAGACGAAATACGTTATGTATTAGTTATTAGTATAAAGTACAAAGAAAATAAGTGTAGTTTATTTCGTAATTCGGTGGTATATTATGGAAAACTAATGATATGTGATTAGTGAAAGCCATTTTACTTTAGTTATATTCTGCTCATTGAAAAATTCTTTAATATGCTGTTTACAAAATTCAACATTTGACATCAATAAACATGAAGTAAAATGTGTTTAACAAACACAGTGTATTGCAAGTTATTGTATGTATATTTGTACACTATATTGCCATTGATTATGGGACACTTGCGATTTTAGACATTTTACTAAATATCTAGAAAAATACATGAGGAATCATCTCGAAACTCTTAGTGTATAAATATAATAGTATAAGTCATACATCTCCGTGAAGATTTTTTCCCGAAACTCCAAAGGGGGCCGTCAACAAATTAAAAAAGAATGAATATCTTTTGAATAACCCTGTCAAAACTAATGTAGCAAAAGAGCTCAAACTCTAGATTGTAATTGAATGCCTTATTGTAATAAGCCTTGTTCATTTTTATGCAAATAGCATGCATACTCGCAGAGTAATTAAGATTTTTATAAAAATGATCCCTAATTTTTCCAAGTTTTTTCCTTATAATTTTCAGAGTTCTTAATATAAAATATTATTTTTTTCAGAAAATATGACAAACAACATTGCACACAGTACCCTGTAATCAGAATTAAAAAATAATGAAAATTGTATAAAAAATGAGTTGGTTTACTAAATAATTTTTTACTGCGCATGCGTCAACGATATCAAAATTTCATTTGCATATTATGTTAGCTAAATGTATAGAGCAACTTTTGTGAAAGTCACAAAATCATAACTTGAAAATTCTGACAATAATCGTGAATTGAATAAGTCGAAAATCCGTTATTCTCAAAATGAAGCAGAAACAAGAGGGGTTGTATCCATATATTCATTGATTAGTGTTAATATAGAATACACAATATAGGATGTACTACTGCATTTGGATAAAATCCCTCATTTTTTTGCTTCATTTTGGAAACAACGGATTTTGTCCTTTTTCTATAGACGATTACTTTCAGAATTTTCAAGCTATGATTTTGAGACTTTTACAAAAGTTGCTCTATACATTTAGCTAACATAATATGCAAATGAATTTTTGATATCTTTGACGCATGCGCAGTAAAAAATTATATAGTAAACATACTCATTTTTCATACAATTTTTATTATTTTTTAATTCTGATTACAGGGTACTGTGTGCAATGTTGTTTGTCATATTTTCTGAAAAAAATATTATTTTATATTAAGAACTCTGAAAATTATAATGGAAAAACTTGGAAAAATTTGGGATCATTTTTATAAAAACCTTAATTACTCTGCGAGTGTGCATGCTATTTGCATAAAAATGAACACACTGTATTACAATAAGGCATTCAATCATAATCTAAAGTTTGAGCGCTTTTGCTACATTAGTTTTCACAGGGTTATTCAAAAGATATTCATTCTTTTTTAATTTGTTGACGGTCCCCTATGGCGTTTCGGTAAAAAATCTTCACGGAGATGTATGACGTATACTATTATATTTATACACTAAGAGTTTCGAGATGATTCCTCATGTATTTTTCTAGATATTTAGTAAAATGTCTAAAATCGCAAGTGTCCCATAATCAATGGCAATATAGTGTATATAAATACGTATGTATGTGTAAAGGTAAAAATAAAATTTTGTTAATATGAAATTCAGTGCGAGATTCTTTGTATAAATTAATGTTTTAAATATAATTCTTTGTATAAATAAATGTTTTAAATTGTTACTATTATTTCATCCTTCTTCCTACTATACGAATGAATATTCACATTAAAATTATTTTACAACTCAAAGTCGTTGTCACGTAAAACTTTCGCCCGTATACCGACTTTACAAGCAACCAATGTTTTTTTTTTTTTTTGATCGACGGGATGATCAAGTAATATTCAATTGCGTTAAAGAAGCATCCTTATAACTCTAAAAAAAAGAATTATATTGACTAACAATTTACTGCGTATGTATAAGCATCTCATTTTCAATTAAAATATATATTTGAATTGAAATTTGGATGAAATAAAGGGTCATGAAAAATCAAAGAATTTGGAAAATAGGACTATAAATATCTCGTCAACTTATTATCCGATACACTTAATTTTTTACGCAAATTTTATCTCTTTTTCATTGTCTTTTACATTTACTCCTTTAAATTAAAAATTAAAAATCGAAAATCTGTACATACCTTCCACAGAAAGAATATTTCGAGGATCCGAAAAGTTCTGGATAATCGAGATTACTGATTTAAATAGCCTTCTTTCCATTTTTACATGCTAAGTATGTACCAAATTTCAAGTCTCTATCTCAATTTGTTTGGAAAGACAAAGAGAATCGCGCGCTACCAAGCGACTGACCTGGTCCCATAAGATAACATGGAGACGCCTGCGATTTGACGCCTGCAGCAGCAGACGTGTCAGAGCACTTTTAGACTGACTACCGATTTACAAATTACATTATTACGCAAATAATTATGATTTCCAAATTGCACAACCAAAAATTATAATATGTATATATACATAATTAAGCAATATATAGACGCATGCATACATATCATCGTCTCAAAGTAACTGCAGACCATCCAGTAATAAAAAAAAAGAAAGAAAAGAACTTAGATGTTTGATTTATTGCTATAAGAAACTATATTTGCATCTAGTGGAATAACTTCTGCAACACAAATCTGTGTCTCAGATGTGTTTATAAACACATATTTATTTATAAGATGACAATGTATTGTACATATATAACTCCAAACAGCTGATACTTTACATTAAAATTATACATGGGAAAGCAGAACGACAATCATTCACAATTTCAATACAGTAACCACAAAATAAGAAAATTTTTCCTAATACACGAACTAGCATTTCCTTTGACTCTGAAACAGCAGAAGATACGCCCTCTTCTGAAAGTCATTAGAAAATTGGTTGCTTATACAGAATTTACGAGGTAAAACATGAATAAATATTCTAAAATATTGATTATTGTAAATTTATTACTGTCAAACAGGATATGGCTAACAATTTTCTGCTTTAAATAGGCAATGTTTCTGGTGATAACTTGCCTTATTTTATACAAGAAAAATTGCTTACTGGCAAGTGGATTATTTAGACACTTACAACTTTAAATGAAGTGATAAGGAATAAATAAGAAAAATTCATAATAAGTAATATTTTCGCAAATATGCGGACCCAGGGCCGTAACTACCGCCGGGGCCCCCAAGCCTGAGGGGCCCCAAACTGATGGTTAAAAAAGTATTGATTTTAGTTTCTAGTCTAAGTTCCTATAAAATGTCCAGCACATACCTAAAAGTTAGTAATAAAAAAAATCAAAGTGCTAGAATAGATGTTTTTGCTTGTCTGTCAATACACTCCTTACGCTTCGCATGCAAAAGGAGTTCTACAGCAGACAGCAAAATGTCGAGTCGAATGTGTCATGTCGCGCCAACATGTTTGCTGATCCCACCGAAGCTAGTATAAGGAAGAAATATGGACTTCTAATCGACTGAATAATATAAAAAGCATCTAAAAAATTCTAGAAAATCTTTCTTCTTATCTATACTAACAAGTTAATAAAACGCTCTGTTTGTGTATGTCTGCGTATGTGTATGTGAGTGCGTGACGGCGATGGTTAGCAAAATCTACCGCACCTAGAAGTCTGAAATTTTAGGTGAAGATAGTCCAAGACAGGTCCTGATGCACCTGAGGCTCAGACTTTTAATATTTTAAGGGCCAGGGCCCTGGGCCCCTTACAATTTTTATGCGCCAAATTGTTAATAGCTTGACTCTTTTTATCTAATCTTTTCCGTTTTGAGGTGCCTTTCTCCTTTTAGATATTTTTGCCTTTTTACTCTTCAGTTATGACCTTGGACTCTTGGGGCCCGTTTTAGGGCCCCTTTTATGGCCTTTTTTAGTCTTTGTGATAATAAATTGTTAATAAATTGCTTCTATTAATTTCGATCATCATTTTTGGGATACTTGTTCCATTTAGATATTTTCAAATTTTTACATTCCATATAAGACACTGGAGCCCCCTAGATAATCATAGGGCCGACACAGGGCCCCTTGATCTTATTGTGTGTTAAACATTTTTCACTCCCTAAATTTTTCACCTTCTTAGTGCAAATTTTTAAAGCTGAATCTTGGACTTATGTCAGGACCAACACCCTGATATTTTTATTCGGGTCCTGGGGCCTTTTTTTTAACGCTTAGCCAAACAATTGGTGCATAAAAAAAAACATTATTCTTGCAAATAATTCATACTCTGTGCTTAATTTTGACTAATTAAAGGTCTAAAGCGTTATGTACTAAAACATTTTAAGGGGTCTCAGGGGTTGATCGATACGGAAAAACATGTAAACGGAGCTCTCTCTTTGAGTCCATATAAAAACAAAAGTATTCAGTATAATTAATTTAAACTCTCTCATATTTTAAAGGTATGTTTGTAGTCTTATAAAATTATAAAATGAAGTACTTCAATGTAATATAATAAGAAATATAGCAAAATTTATGTAACACAATTTTCAAAAAAAAAAATTATGTGTTATATCACCAACACCAAAATATCTTAACGTTGAATTGACTTAAGAACCTGATTTTTGCTTTAAAAGGATCAGAAAACTTTACACTATAGAATGAACTAAGAATATAACAATCACTCGAAAATAACATTATTAAAAAAAACTCTCAAACTTAAAAATTAAAATAACCCCTAAAAAATACAACTTTTTTTGCATTAGAAATACTCAAAATATTAATTTATCTAAACTATATTAATTCATTCTCTAGATAATGATGTTATATGCATGCAAAACAAAAATTAAGTCATTCCATCAAATAGTTTTTTAAATATATTGGTGTTAGTCGTCAAAAATCAAGTTTTGAGAAAATGCGACTTAAAGTTGAAATTATATGGTTGCGGCTATGAAAGTGTTGATACATAAATACTTATAACTTCGTTAAAAATGCAAATATTTTTATGCTGTATTTTGCATTGAGTTAGAGTTATCTGAATAATCAAACTAGATCATAAAAAAAATCGATTTTTTGAAAAGTTTTCAACCCCTGAGCCCCCTTAACATGTTTTCATGTTAGGGCCTTGATTGTATTTGTCAGTTGGATCTCATAGCTATCTATCACAGCTCCCTTAAAAATGGACGGATTCACTAGCTTTTTTGAACAACTTTTTAGGTCCTCCAACTACGACATGAACAAAAAAAAATTTTTTTTTAGACTTCAGCTACCACTATTTATGGCTTTCTTGGCTATTTATGGCTTTTAATATTAATCGCTTTCTTGGAGCCCTTGGTGCAGCTTCTTTAAAAATGATCCAAATTGCTTTAAATTTTATCCAACATAGTTTTAGCGTCTTCCCATTATTTTAATAACTACACAAATATTTTTATACCCAACTACATGCGAAATAATTTCCTGGCCCTTTGGGGCCCGGTACAGCCCCCCTTGAAGTTTTTGTAACAATAAATTGTCAATAAATTGCTTCCTTCTAATCTGATCTTCATTTTTAGGATTCTTTATTCATTTAGATATTTTAATGTTTTGACATTCTATACAAGACACTGTGTTCCCCTGTGGAATCATATAGTCCAGCCCAGGGCCCCTCAACATTTTGTGAAATAAACATATTTCACTTCCTATATTTCTGATCTTCTTAGTGCAAAATTTTAAAATTGCCTGGGACTCTTCTTTCAGGACCAATCCAGAAAATCTGATGTTTTTATTCGGACCCTAGGGCCCCTTTTTAAACATTTACCCGATCAATTGGTACAGTTAAAAAATTATATCATTCCAAAGAATAGTTCCTACTATATGCTTAATTTTGACTAATTAAAGATCTTAAGCGCTATGTACTAAAATATTTTAACATGGTTTCATATTAGGGTCCTGGTTTTAACTGTCAGTTGGTCCCTACAGGGCCCCATATTATAGCTCCCTTAAAAATGGTCCAATTCACTAGCTTTTTTTTCTATCAATTTTTTATGTCCTCTCTCTCTACCTATTACATGAACGACAAAAGAATTTCTCAGACTTCAGCTACCATTAATTTTGTTTGTCGATGCAGCTTCTTTAAACATAAACCAAATTGCTTTCAATTTTATTTAACATAGTTAAATAAAATTGTCTTTCCATCATGTTAATAACTGCAAAAAATATCTTTATACCCAACTACATGCAAAATAAATTCCTGGCCCCTTGGGGTCCGTTGAAGTTTTTGTAATAATAAATTGTTAATAAATTGTTTCCTTTTAATCCGATCTTCATTTTTAGGGTTCTTTATTCATTTAGATATTTTAATATTTTGACATTCCATATAAGACACTTTGGCCTCCTGTGGAATCACAGGGCTCATTCTAGGGCCCCTGAATATTTTGTGAGGCAAACATAGTTCACTCTTTAAATTTATCCCCTTCTCAGTGCACAATTTTTAAATTTGAGTCTTGGACTCTTCTCTCAGGGACAAGATTCTCATATTTTCATCCGCGGCTAGGACCTTTTTTTAAACATTTTCCGAATCAATTTGTGCATTTCGATAAAATATTATTAAAATGAATAATTCATACCCTATGATTAATTTTGACTAATTGTAGATCTAAAGAGCTAAGTAATTAAGATATTTTAACATGTTTTCCTGTTAGGGCCCTCTTTTTAACTGTCAGTTGTCCTTTTTGGACCCTTATTATAAATCCCTTTAAAATGGTTCAATGGTTCCTTTTTTTAAAACAACTTCTTAAATACATCAGCTACTAAGAAACCACCATAGTCTAGCTACCACCAATTTTGAATATTAATCGCGTTCTTGGGACCGTTGGTGCAATTTCTTTAAAAATGATCCGGATTGCTTGCAATTTTCTTTCACATTGCTTTAGCGTCCTTCCATTACTTTAATAACTACAAAAAATATTTTATGCCCAACTACATGCGAAATAAGTTCCTGGCCCCTTGAAGATTTTGTACCATAAATTGCTATTAAACTGCCCTCTCTTAATCCAATTTTCATTTTTGGAACTATTTTTTCACTTAGTTATTCCCATGTTCTTACATTCCATTTAAAAGCCTGTGACTCCCTATGGTCTCGGCTCAGGCACCTTGAAATTTTTGTTCTCCATGCATATTTTACCCACTTATTATCAAACCTTCTTAATGCATAAATTTAAAGTTGAATTTTGGACTCTTATTTCAAGACTTACATGCTGATGTTTTTATTGAGGTCCAAAGGCCTTTTTTTAAAGCATTTACTCATTTTTTATGCATTTCTTTAAAATATTATTTAACGAATAATTCATATCCTATGCTTAATTTTGACTAATTGTAGATCTAAAGTGTTAATTGTTTGCTTAAGGTTATCATAACGTGTCCCGGGCAATGCCGGATGGGTCAACTAGTCTATTAATAAATACATAAAATCGAAAAAAAAAATATCGCAATCATCTTTCAAAAGGTTTTTAAAAAGAAACGCATTATTAAGTTACATTTACTCACAAATGAACCTAAATAAAATGCTCTTTAAAGTATTCAACCAATCAGAAGTCCGTATTTTCTTCCCTATGCTAACTTCAGTGGGATCGGCAAAAATGGCGTCGCCGCCAAGTGCCTGCCGAGTAAAATTGTCTAATTCTACATTTTCTAGTAATTTTTGGGCTTATCATATTATGTACATTTAAACAACGGTGTGCGAGAAAAGAAACTATGCCAGGGGCAAAGTTTCAATTTGCCCTCCCTGGGGGCCCCCCTCGGAGGTTTTGCCCCGGGGCCCCGAAGTTTATAGTTACGGCCCTGTGCGGACCGGCATTTACTTTCGAAATTTGACTCTGAAACTGTAGAAGCCACGCCTTCACCTGACTATCATTTGAATGTTGTTTGCTTACATAAAATTTGTGAGTAAATGTATGATACTGTTTCCGTTGATTATTTGCTTTATTTTATACAAGAAAAATTGCTTATTGGCAAGTGGATTAGTTAGATAGCAGAATAACAACCACTTACAACTTCCAATGAAGTGATAAGCAATAAATAAGAGAAATTCATAAGTAATATTTTCGCAAATATGCGGACCACATTTACTTTCGAAATTTGATTCTGAAACTGTAGAAGCCACGCCCTCACCTGAAAATCTTTTGAAAGTTGTTTGCTTATATAAAATTTGTGGGTAAATATATGATACTGTTTCTGTTGATTATTTGTCTTATTTTATACAAGAAAAATTGAGTGCTGACAAGTTGATTACATAGGCAGATTTTAAAAATCTATGAATAAGCAATTCCACATCCACCTTTTCATGATGCAATGTGCATCACAAGTCCCGAAATGTTTAAAGAGTTAAATTATTTTTTTCAATAAAAAGTTTAAAGTACCAACATTTTTCTATTGTTTAAAATATGAAAAAATATATTAACTTAAAAAATATTACATTTATTAGAATTATTGAAATTTGTTCTGCCCTTCTTGATATTTTGTAGTTCATCAAAGCCTGTAATCCTACCTCCACCCGAAACTTATAGTCGTTGAGCCAGAAGCCAAAATTAGGGCTTTTGGTTTCATCTCTGGGGACTTGACAATATATACATTTTTGGATTCACAACGGTCCAAGGAGTTCATTTTTTGATGATACTATGAAATTCGTGGTAGCTTATAGACGCCATATTGAAAGTAAGAGCGCCATCTATCGCAGATACATAACAAATGTGTTTTTATTTTTAGTATTATTACATAATTAAATTTTAAGGAAAAAATGGAAAGAACAAATATTGTTGAACTTACAACGTTATACAAATCATATATTTATTAAGATTTTATTTTAATATGATTATTAATGTTTTCAATTGGATAAACAGTTCAAAAGACATTTGCACGTCAGAAAACGGAAATCTTGTTTTGCATTTTAATGCATGCTTTTTTCATGTGGATAAGACACAGCAATTCAACAAAAAAATAGTAATGGAGAATCTATTGTATTTAGTCTGTTAAGAATTAACCCCTTCTTGACCACGGGGGATATATGCACCCTCAAAATGTGCTTCCGTCGCTTATTTATGATACCACTAAAAAAGAAAATTAAAAATTTTCTTATTTAATTAAAATATTCACTTGCTAAACTATTTGTAATCGTTTGACAAAAAGGGGTGTCAACCAAATAATATTCATGTAAAAGATGCTGGTCTGGAATGAGTTAATAAATAAGAGAAATCTTAGTCTTCTGCATTGCTATCATCATAGATTGATATTCATATGTTCAACTAATTTCTATAGTTCCAGTACTGTTCTATATTCTGCATATGCTTGTACATCTACGTTTATTAAAAAAAACATGGGCATGATAATGTGACACATGTTCCAAAGCAGTTTCAGAAACAAGAGAACTAAAGAATGGTAGGTAGCATTTTCTTTCGCTACCTGTTCCAAAAAACCAGCAATATTTATCTGCGAATAGAAGAGCAGGATCAGCCTGTAGGTATAACTTACAAACAAGACCGCGGAAATTATTTAGCATTATCGATAGGTACAGTGGATTACTACATGACAAAAAGCAATGAAACTCCACAGGCTCATTTTTTTTTTTAGAAAAAAGTATATAGCATATTGCGCAATTCCTTGATGTCTGAGTATTTATGCTTTCCATAATAGAGATGGCAAACTCTTACGACTTAGCATGTTCCTTTGTTTCCTGTAATATATCAGTTTCAGTATCAAGCGCCTTAAGCGTATCTCGAAATTTATGCTCTGAATCATCATTTTCCCTTGCCTGTGCAAGCGCTTACTGTATCGCACTTGACAGTGAAAGCATTTGAAGTAATGCATTACATAGTAGTATTTACCTAAAAGTCCAAGCATATTACTCAAGTTTTAATGTTTACTTTACCTGTCATTGGATCCAAACTTCACAAATATTAACCCTTCCTAGCATTTCAAATCGGTTTCTGGATAAAAAATTTAATAACTACCACATCAGTATCTTTAGAGATAATAAAACTTCTAAATCCAGACACCGTGATTTAGCACCGTGTGCGCGAAATAAAAGTTACGTATCACCTCTTTTTGGAAGCAGGTCAATTTAGCTCATTCTTCAAATAGTTATTTAGTGAATTTATATAATTTTTCTCAGTAGATAACCTACATCATTCGTGTGTTCAACTATTTCAGATAACGATCATTTTACCATTCTTTAGAAATGAAATGTATAAAAATTGCTTCTGTTTTCCTACTGTTTCCCCCGGAGACAATAACTTGCATAACATCTAACATCACCAAGAGTTCATATTTTTCGTTTATTTCCCTTTATTGCCCTATTATTCCCTTACCTGCTTGTATGTGTCAGTAGATACAACATTTGTTCTTTGTTAGGATGTATAATCTTGTAATATTTCAGAAAATATATTATTTGCTAGTTCTTCAAATGATTGTAGCTCCTGTGGTAGCTTTAACAAAGCACATTCCGTCATTTATCTTAACAACACCATTATGTGCATGCTTTCAGCAGTAGCAATTTTTTCATAACATTCATGAGTTTGCTTTTTCAGTTTTCGACATTGAACCATCAAGTGTCGTTAAGGATCTTGAATGAAGTCTATCGAAATTTCTCCGCTGTGCAATGATCGTCATCTGAGTAAACAGATTTTTATTTTTGTCTTGGTAACAAACTCTGGTTTATTAAACTGTACACTCTCTTTCTTCTTCAAGTCAGAAAATGTATTTAGTTTCTTTATCTTTGGAGGTTTGAAAAACCCTTTTGGCTTTGAGTCCTCGGACAGATATAGTCTCTCTGGAAAGTTTGATAAGCTTCTTCATCCATCTCATGATCTTTGAACATGTCTTCGACAATTTCTAGAATTGTTATTGCTCCAATTGATACTATTACCATATCTAGATATATTTATTCGTTGATAATCATGTTCTGTAAATATGTGATATCACGTTCGTCTTTCTGGATCTTGCTCAAAGACAGATCTGGATCTAAAACAAATTTGTCTGAAGTACTGATTTTGATTCTTTCACAAATTATGTAAAGAAATGCTGCCCTATAATAAAAAATATCTCTTAACTGCGGTAGATCTTTGGCTGAACTTCATTGTAGCTTTTGACCCCTGCATGTTTTGACTTATTGGCTTTTGACTTATTCTATTAATTTAATAACATGCAAAACCAAGGAAATCTTTAGGACCAGCCTGTTTATCAACGGATATTTTACAAAATAGCGTCTATTAGCTACTCTATTCTTGAAAATATCTTGGATAAATGTCATTCTGATGTTATGATGAATCCAAAAATGTATGGTTTAACAAGCCCGCTGACATGAAACCACAAGAGCCCCTGGCTCAACGGTGGCGACCATTTTTCAACATGGCGTCCATAAATTACCCTGGTTTTGAAAATACCATGGATAAATGTCATTCTGATGTTCTGGTGAATCCAAAAATGTATCATTTAACAAGTTCGCTGACATGAAATCACAAGAGCCCCTGCCTCAATATGGTCGCCATTTTCCAATATGGCGCCCATAAATTACCTTGGTTTTGAATGTATCATGAATAAATGACATGTTGATGTTGTGATGAATTCAAAAATGTATGATTTACCTAGTCCGCTGATATGAAACCACACGACTCTCTAACTGAACGACGGCGGCCATTTTCCAATATGGTGCCCATAAGCTACCCTCGTTTTGAAAGTATCATGGATAAATGAGGTGCTGTTGTTGTGGTGAATCCAAAAATATATAGTTTGTGAAGTCCCCCGACATGAAACCCCACGAGCCCCTGGTTCAACGACTATTACGCTACTTCCCCATTCTTTGCTCAGACAGTACAAAGTTATTATATACGGCAGGCCTGTCCAACCTTTTACTAAACAGGGGCGCATTTCAGCTTTTGGCATACAGTAAAGGGCGCCATTATTAACATGACTCAAAACACGCAACAAAATTATCTAAGGGTATACTAGTGCCGATAAAAATATGCAAATTTATTTCGCTTAAGAAGACATAAGGCCCCTATGGATAAAAAATGCTATCATATAAAACATCTCTTCAAAATAACTTTAAATCGTTGTAAATTTCGATTTATACTTTTTTCTCCGAGGTGCATATAAATTTTTATTGGAAGGAGCCAGAATACTAAATCTCAACTATTCGTTAAGATAAAAATCGTACATTAAAAAAAAATGGTAACCAGCGATTTTATTAGATTTTTTTTGCGGATTCAAAAATATAGATTTATTTTGAAGATGTAAATTTGCCGGTATGAAAAGTACTGTAACAAAGACACTCATGATATAGGGATCAATCTGTGGGAGGTTATAAAGAGAGCTTGAAAGAGAATGAAAATAATTTCGCATGATTTTATAGATAAAAAGAAAATTACCTAAAATTTCAAAGTTCTGAGAGAAGAAATGGCAAGCCCTTTCCCGTCTTAAAAGCAGATAATGGGCTAGCGAAAGGAATTTTATTTTTAAAAAAATGATAGTAACGTGAAATCGTCAAAAGGGCGCCAATAAAATCTGAAAAGGGCGCCACGGCGCCCGCGGGCGGCGCGTTGGACAGCCCTGATATACAGCTTCCCTATATATATAAACTCATAGTGAAACGAATTCATGAAACGATTGATTAAACGACAGATTTTGTTATACGGCAATTACATCAAAAATATCCGGTAAAATTAACACCAAAAATCCGTATTTATCTGAAGAGCTCTAAACTATTATTAGAATTTTAAAATTTAAATTAGTTTTTGAGATATTAATTTTTTTCTAATTTGAAATAAATTTCAATAATGGCAATCTAATTATTTCATTTTTGTGAAGAAAGTTAGAAAATGGATAATGATAAGGTTTATTAGGGCGTGTTCAGCACAACTTACCGGTTACTTTCCGGTCACTTACCGATTGTAGACAAGTACGAAATGAAAATCAAGGTGAAGTGTGATGTCAGCTACAATTCAACAGGATAGTTTTCATTGGTGCCCAATTCGCTTTCGTACTGCCCAGCAATCGATCGGTAACATTGGTTACTTTGGTAAGTTGTGCTGAACACGCCCTTAGACTTCTTTTTATTCTTTTTTTTTTTTTTTTTTTTTTTTTTTTTTTTTTTTTGTAAAGAAAATATTATGATTAAATTACATTTTTCAAAAATATCAGGAAAGCAAAATCTTATTTTTACTTTTTCGATCTCCAGATATCAACTTACATCAAAAAACAAAAAATCGTCTGCCCCTTTAATCGTTGAAATAAATTTCATTCACTTAAAAATCATGAAAGAAAGAGATAGTTAGAAATGCAGTATGTCGTAAAAGTGGTTTGCAATATGATGCACGTTATCACTCAAATTTAAATACCCTCAATCGACCCAAACAAAACAGGATGTGGAAAAGGGACCGAATTGTCTGATATCATCTTTGCTTTTTTTCCTCTGAATAAAAATGATTTGCTTATATTTAAGCATTTTAAAGTTGCATTTGATTGCATAAGAATTAAAAATATAATTATTAAAAGTTCTCTTCTTTTTTGAGAAAGCACATTTTTGTGTTTAGGCCGAATGAGCAAATTTTAGGTAAACTTTATCGGCGTTACCCCAGCCACCGCACTTTATCTTTTTTCTTTCTCTTTACTATATGAATAAAAATAATAAATTATAATAATTCCACCGCAACATTCTTAGTCATTTTTTTCCAGTTGACAACAGCGGATAAACCAGAAATGGTTTAAAGCAAAAATATACAATTTTCTAAGCATTTATTTAAATTCCTGTACTGGAAATACTTTGAATCATCATCGAAATGACGTCTTATATGTAAAATCTAAAGAAAAGGGAAAAAGTAAACTAATAGGGATTATTACTTAAAGATATCTAGGGCCTGATTAATACACGGACCTCCGGGGCCTTGGCCCTGGGCCCACCAATTTCAGGGGCCCACAAATTATGTGGCTGATTTTTTTCCCTTAATCAAATGTTTTTCAAATAATATTGTTTTATAAAATAAGAAATGTAAAATTTAAATATTCTGTATAACTCAATATAATTTATAGAAGCTTTTAAATTAGGCACTTTTCACGCAAACAACTTTGTCAACTCATCAAATAAACCTTTTTTTCTAAAAGTGTCACCGAAAATGGGTAGGTAGGGGGGCCCAACTTTTTAACAGGCCCTGGGCCTAACTTCAGCTTGATCGGGCTGTTGAGATATCATTTTGTCATTTTTTAAAAAATTTAATCCGTATTCCCGCAAGATACGAAAACAATTTGCTTCGCATTGTGATGTCGCGCGAAATCACTCTTTCGTATCCTATGCATTTTCGCATCGATCGAAATGTGCTATTCTGGCGATACTGATTTATAAAAGAGGAATAATAATGAATAGTATCCCTGTGACGTCACGACTGGTAAAATAACAAGTTTAATAGTATCGAACCAAAGGAAAAATAGAGTCAATTTCATTATTAGGAGTTAAAAAAAAGGGGGGGGGGGAATGCTAAACTACAGCTATTCTTTTAAGTGTAAATGATTTTTTTTCTAATCGTCTGTAAGTGGTAAGTTCAACAATCAGTATTCGTGTTACGTCATAATTGGTTCAATGACGCTTTTTATAGCCTCGAATCGAATGGAGAAATATGATCCATTGCTCAACTGGATCAAAGGAGCAACAACAATGCATTATGCAAAGATCGGAAACGTATTTTCAATGATATTTAATCTATTTAAATGCTATTAAGCTATATGTTTGCGTATAAAACATAAAATTTGATAAAAATTTCAAAGTTTTTGTTCTTTCTTTTGTTTATTTATTTATTTTTTATTATTAATTTAAAAACTTCAGTGGTGCAGGACTCTGTCATATAATAAATCTTAAGTATCGAAGGTTTCACTTCCACTAGAAAACTAACAAAACAACGAACAGAGTCATCTAATCTTATGCACCAAACGTATTGTATGTTCCTTCACATAACTCTCAGGAAAGGGGTTTTGACTCTCGCCACGAAAGGGTCGGGGGGAACGCAGTGCTTTCCGCGCAGATAGCGTTGACCACAGCATTACTTCTCATTTCGATAATTATTCTTATTAGTCCAGGCATTTAGTAAAAAATAAATGCAAGTTTTGGTGTAGTTTTGATTTTTGATTCCCTGTATGTTTTTTGGGTCGCTGAACACGAATATGGCATTATCCAACAAAATTCCTCCCCGGAAACACATTTTTTTTGGCCAAAAACGTGCAAAAAACGTGGCTTTTTTTCGTTTTTTCTAAATAACTTCAAAATTATGCATTTTACATAAAAGTCATCCATACATAAATTAAAGAGCACACAATTTCCTACATTTTATGTATTTAAAGTTTTTTTCTGTGATCAATGGTTTAGCCGTGAGAGAGCCGCAAAAATGGGTGTGAAAAGCAAAAAATTCTGAAAAACGTGAATTACAGCACCGTACGTCGATGAAACATGAAAAACAACCATTTTACGCAAATTTTCTCCACTTAATAATACTAAATATATTATTATTGACTATTAATCTGATGTTCATTGTTTCTTTCATAACTAAAAAACAAATAAAAATGAATATATCTGTGATCAAAATCTTCATTTGCTATTACCCTAATTTCCTGCCTATAATCCGCGGATCAAACAATTATTTTTCGACCCAGAAATTTTATTTCGTAAATGAAGGCAAATATTTACGGCGATCTGTAAAGTTATATTTTATTTAATAAAATTTCTGGGTCGAAAAATGATTGTTTGATCCGCGGATTATACGCAGGAAATTAGGGTACAAAACAATAATAGTAATATTTTCTTAGTTTGGTTTTTAAATAATGTAAATAAAATATTTAAAACAGGCTTTAACTGATCCCATCTGAACTTTCCCTCTTGATTGAAGGGATGCGAGTGTGAAATAACGTTGGTCAAGCGCCCACCCCCGCATCCCATGTCCACGTTCAGTAGAATATTACCCCCCTCCCTTTTCCCCACTACGACGGTCGCCTCTGACGAGTCTCGCCTCTGTTAAAAATATGCGTCGCAGTTCTCGCCTCTGTTAAAAATAAGCGTTCACTAGCTTATCTGGAGGACACATTCGTCTCAGTTTCCATATACAACTGCTTACTTATAATTTAGTAATTCACTGTTTGTGTCTTCGTGAATATAGAGAACATCAAAAGTGATTTTGCACGATGTCGCTGTGTTTTATTTGTGACTCTCCTTTAGAAGAGGGGCCGTCAGTGAAAGTTAGTCGAGGTATTGCAGCGTTAATCAAGGCAAGTACAGAAAGAAAGGATGGAAAGGCAGTTTTCCTTAAAGAGAAAACCTCAGTAGATGTGCATGTTAAGTGTAGAAAAGCATACATAAATGAACGGATGATTACTGCGTATGTAAAGAAGAATGAGGAACAAAGTGCTAGCACCTCTTAAATTTTAAGATCATCTATTCCTCAGTTTAATTTTCGAACTACTTGTTTTATATGTAGACTGTGCATTTCGCAAGAGTTCATTGCAACACAAGCGAAAAATCCACCAAGCGAACGCAATATTGTATATAGTGTGCGACACATGGGATTCAAAAGTACAATTCTGAAAGCAGCAAGAGCTCGCAATGATGATTATGGGCAGGCTATAATTCAGCGCATAGAACCAGCGAATGATTTGATCGCAGCAGATGCTCAATACCACATCAAATGTTTTAAATATATTTATGGGAGGCCGAAGGCCCATGAACAGAAGGAACGTGGTCCATTTACGGAGATAATCGACAGAGCAATGCAAAGTATTATAGTCCCAGCAGGAGATGAGACCTACCAATCATACGTGACGCAGCTTAAGACGATTTCATTTCTTTCATATCGGAGCATCGAATTTTCATCCCTTCGCTGTGCCGTAAAAGAGAAACTCGTAGGTTGCCATATTTTCCAGGTGTGCGACAGTTTGCACTGTAAATTTGTATCTTATTGACTTAAAAGGGAAATTATTTAACCTGGGAGAACGCACTCAGAGAAATCTGCACGTGCCGGGTCGCTACCTGATTTTCATTAACAGCATTTGGGCAGGGTAGGGTTCCTGGCTTTACTTTTTTCATGAAAGATCGGACCGGTCCTAATTTATTTTTTCCGTGCGCCGCTATTGATTTCATTTTTTCCTAGTCTTCACGGATCAAAATATTCAGCCCCGTTTGAATCATCCTGTATGAATATAATTTCCTCGACGAAACCAAATCTATTCAAAAACTAGTAAAATTTGGCTTGGTCCAAAAATTTTTGCAAAAAAGGCATATACTTTTAAATTGTCATTATTCTACAGTTACATTAAACATTAAAACTTATTCTTAACTTTTATATAAATTGTTACTTTTGTATTATTAATATAATAAAGGTAAATATTTTGCTTTCAGTATATTTTATTAAGAACTAATTAAATACTATTTTTTGCTTTTCTGAACTTACTAAGGATAAACTAGTAAAAGAGTAATATAATTTATATAAAAATTCATAATTTAAAAAAAAAATATATATAAAAATGTTATTTCAAAAGTGGATGGAATCTGCAAAGTGAAGTAAAATATACATACAATTTAATTAATTTTAAGGGATTCTTAAAAAAAAAAGTTTCTCAGCGCAACAACACCAAATTCCCGATAAATGGAATATGAGTTGTAATAGCAATTCCATTATGAAATACATATGCAATACTAATTTACTTTATTTATGGCTATTCTCAACTGTTCTGCTCTGCTGAACAAACGCAAAACGTTCTGACATATTTAGAAATTCATTTTTCAATGGAAAGATATAAAATTGGAAAATATGAAGATGGAAGCGATTTGGAATCGAATTGTTTTCCATTTTTTGATCAATAAATAACCTACTGAGTTATAAACGATTTTGATCACGTGACCAACACGTATTTCTCCCCTGTTTTAATGGTTATTCATTTTTCGAGCAGAAACTTGGTTCAAAACTCTCACTTTGACACTATTTTCTAAAAAAACTAGTTGGATGTGCCAATCCCAAAACTTTCTTCTATCTCATACATACATTTTAATATTAAAAAAAAAATAGTTACTCATTTTAATGCTTTAATAATTTTAATTCAATACCTTACCAACTTTGATTTGCATCTTAAATTTCTGCTTCAATCAATTAATCGGAGTAAAAACGAATTTCCGTCTCTGCACGAGCCGATGGACAATAGAATGATAAGCAGATTTTTTTTTTAATTCAGGGAGGACCAACTTGTCTTACCAAAAATTAATCATATACAAAATGTTTAGTTCAGTTCTAAAACTAACTTCATACATTTTTATGTGGTGCAATATTGAAAATGGCATAAAATTCGGTATTGCAGCGCCCTCTTCCGGCGGATTTTTTTCAGATTCAGGGCGATCCAACTAGCCATAGCCATACACTTACACAAAAAATTTCGTTCAATTCGATGCATAACTTCATGTACTTTTTGTCGGTACAATATTGAAAATGGCATAAAAAGGGCGATTGCAGCGCCCTCTTCCGGCGGATTTTTTTCAGATTCAGGGCTATCCAACTAACCATAGCCATACACTTACACAAAAAATTTGGTTCAATTCGATGCATAACTTCATATACTTTTGGTCGGTACAATATTGAAAATGGCACAAAAATCGTGAATGCAGCGCCCCCTTCCGGCGGAATATTTCAAAACTGAAGGAGACCTGTTTGCCACAGCCAAAAACATTTACAAAAAATTTGGTTCAATTCTATGCATAACTTCATACGCTTTTTGATGACAGAATGGCGACATACAAACAGACACGCAGACACACACAGACATTTTGTAAAAACATGTTTTTTGGAATCTCTGACCCCTAAAACGTGTAAATCCGTCGAAAACAATTTCGATTACAATATTTTCTTCTATTGAAGATAGAAGAAAGTAAAAATCTATTTTGGTGGAAAAAAACGGGAAAATGCGTAAGATTAAGTAGTTTCTGGACAACAACTACCAGTTTCATGAAAACAAACCTTTGGGCAAAAATAAGTCAAAACTTATGTGATAAAGACTTTTGGATTTAAGAACAGCCTTAAGCACATCTTTCATTTTAATAATAATTAAATTTGGTACTTTTTTAAAGGTTAATGGCATATTTTAAATTTTTAACTTATATTATCTTAAAATTAAATATTTTTAAAATACATTAAATATTATTCAGGACTGCAGTTTTGATTCTTTCTTCATTTATTTTCTGCTCTATAGATAGAAAAAAAAATCGACGGGAGAGAAATAGTAAAAAATAGATGTGTCTGTGCACAGTACAAAAGGCGTTTTTCCAAAATAATAAAATAATAAAAAAAAATAAAAAAAAATATATAATAAGTTAAATTAGAAGTACTCATCACAATGGCAGGGGGGGGGGGTAAAATTATCCGCGACATACTGTTTCAGAAAGGCAGCATTTATTTATTTATTTATTTATTTTTCTGCGGTGTCACATCTAAAAATTCTGATCAAACCTCCAGTTTTGATCCATTTCTTAACTCATTTTTTGCTGTATGAGAGAAAAAAACATATACGGTGGGGGAAGTATTAAAAAATAGATTCATGTGTAGTCCATTGTCCAGACGGTGTTTTTCAAAATGAAGAATATAAAAAATAAATTAAGTTAAAAAACACACTTGCGCAAGTTATTGGCGCGAAACTCATTTCATTGCTATCCCAGTTCTTTGCGGGGAATGGTCGAATTGAAAACAAGGGGTTATTTCCCCCCCCCCCCCCCCGCCCCCGTATCACCTTGCACACCTTCTGTAAAGTCGACTCATCTAAGAGAGGGTGTTGCCCAAGTTTCATCTCGTGATGGGAGAATAATATATATATATTATAAAGGTCAAACGTATCTGTGCGTAATGCATACGTCATTTTGCGCATGGCAACACTTTCAAATTTTAAATGAATTTCGGTGTTGCAATTTTTGCGACTAAAAGTTTTTAAACTTTTTAATGTCGCACATTTTCAATTTTTACACCATCGTGTAGAGAAAAAAATGAACTTTTAAATGAAATTTGTTTGAAAGCTGTATCTTAATTTATTTTTGAAATATTAATTTTTTTGTAGCTTTTAATACTCCTTTTCTAATCATGGCAGGAGTACCTCATTTCTACTTAAAGCAAAGGGGGAAAAAAAAGAAAAAATTGAGTTCTGTATCTTTATGTTGCCATTTTCTCATTAAAAGGGGAAAAATAGAAATTTAAATATCTTCTGTTATAAAACCCGGTGAATTTTGACTTCATTTACAAAACTCGATTTACACGTAGAAGAATGTCAACTGTTTAATATCTATTCCAGCTAATAGCATTGAGACTTCAAGTTTTAAATCAAAATTATCAAATTAAAATGCCAATTTTTTTAAACGTGAATACAAATGTGAAATGTACATTTGTAAATTTTGATATGGTAAAAATGATGCCGTGTTTAGATTTCACGGGGAAAAAAAATTCTATGATTGAGTCAAAGTTGAATAAATTTTGCTTTTCATCATTTTGGAATACTAGCATAAGAATCTTAATGAATAACTTTATCATAATAATAGATCTTTATTATTTTTTGCTTCTTACATGTACGATTAAAGTTTAATTTTAATAATTTCTAGAACTGCGTTTTATAGAAATATTATTTTGTTAATTTGACGATAAATATCGTTTGTTTAATAGTTAGACGTACCAATATAAAATGCATTTTTTACTATAACTAATTTTGTAGGTCTATTATAAGTTATCGAAACAGTTCATTCTTAAATATTTTCTTTCGTCAAAATTTGACGGGTTCTGCCTTGTTTTTATAAAACGCAGTTGTAGAAATTGTTAAAATTAAACTTTAATCGTAATTGCAAGCAGAAAAAAATAATAAAGATATGTTATTATCATAAAGTTATCAATTAAGGTTCTTATGCTAGTATTCCAAAATGATAAAAAGCAAAATTTATTCAACTTTGATTCAATCATAGAATTTTTTCCGTGAAATGTAAACCCGGCATCATTTTCACCATATCAAAATTTACAAATATCATTATTCACCTTTTCAAAAAAAAAAAAAAAAAAAAGGCATTTTAATTTGATCATTTTGATTCAAATTTGAAGTTTCAGTACTATTAGCTGAAACAGATATTAAACTGTTGATATTCTTTTATGTGTAAATCAAATTTTGTAAATTAAATCCAAATTCACCGGGTTTTATAACAGAAGATATTTAAATTTCAATTTTTTCCCTTTTAATGAGAAAAATGGCAACATAAAGATACAGCAATGATCCCCCCCCCTTTTTTTTCCTTTGCTTTTAATAGAAGTGGAGTACTCCTGTTGCCACAATTAGAAAAGCAGTATTAAAAGCTAAAAAAAATTAATATTTCAAAAACAAATTAAGGTACAGCTTTCAAACAAATTTCATTTAAAAGTACATTTTTTCCCCACACGATAGTTTAAAAATTGAAAATTTAGACGGCGGAATTTGCGGCATTTAGAAATTTAAAATTTTTTAGATGCAAAAATTGCAATACCAAAAGTTCATTTAAAATTTGAAAGTGTTGCTATGCGGAAAATGACGTATGCGTTACGCACAGATACGTTTGGCCTTTATAATATAGATATGTGTTTTTAAAATTCAATAAATTTATGTATATAATGTGGTATGTATCAGTGCCGTAATTAATATACACAAAAGAACCTATAAGACATAAAAGAACTTACTGAATATGAGCGTTAATTAATTAAAGGTCGTTTTTAAATAAGGTATGCACTTTTACGTTGAACTGCGTTCAGTTTACGAAGAAATGTATGTAGAATATAGATAAAATGATATAAAGGGCCACACACAGAATAGGATAAAGAGTCGCTTATGGATGATATTTGGAGGAAATACGTATGATTTCAGCAGTTTTAAAAGAGATTTAGTTTGAATTAAATTTTAGCTAAATATTGGCATGTAATAAAGGTACAAGGTAAACTACAGGACTGAGCAAAAGCAGTCAGGCATGTTTTCATCTCTTTAGTATAAATATCTGAAAGAGAAATTTCAACTTTGTTACGCTATTTTTGCTAAACCAAATTTCCCCATTCTATAATACTAGGTAGAACCCATCAAATTTTGACGAAAGAAAATATTTAAGAAGGAATTTTTTCAATAATTTATAATAAACCTACAAAATTAGTTATAGTAAAAAATGCGCCTTACATTGGTAAGTCTAACTCTTAAACAAATCATATTTAACCTAAAGTTAGCAAAATACTATTTTGATGAACGAAGTCGTAGAAATTGTTAAAATAAAACTTTAATCGTACATGAAAGCAGTAAAAAACAATACGGATCTGTTATTATGATAAAGTTATCTATTAAGGCTTTTACGCTAGTATTCGAAAATGAAAAGAAAAACGTAATTAATCTTTGACTCAATCGTAGAATTTTTTCTCCCTGAAATCTTTACCCGACATCATTTTCCCCTAACAAAATTTACAAATGCACATTTCGTATTTGCATTCATCTTTTCAGAAAATTGGTGTCTTAATTTGATCATTTTGATTCAAAACTCTAAGTCTCGATACTATTTACTGAAACGGATATTAAACTATTGATATTCTTTTAAGTATAAATCAAATTTTGTAAATGAAATCAAAATTCACTGGGTTTTATAACAGACGATATTCATAAAATTCGCAGCACGTATTTAAATTTCAATTTTTTTCCATTTTAAAGAGAAAATGGCTACACAAAGATACAGTAATCATTTTTTCCCTTTTTTCCTTTGCTTTTTACTCTATGGCTTTTAGTAGAAATGGTATACTCTTGTTGCCACGATTAGAAAAGAGATATTAAAAACTACAAAAAAATTAATATTTCAAAAACCAATTAAGATACTGTTTTCAAAAAATTGCATTTAAAAGTACATTTTTTTCCCTATACGATGGTGTAAAAATTGAAAATGTGCGATGTTTATAAGTGTAAAAATTTCCAGTAGGAAAAATTGCAATTCCGAAATTTCACTTAACATTTGAAAGTGTTTCATAACCTATGCTTAACGCATGATTTTCTTACTTGTTTTTAAAAACAAAGACGAAAACATACATTTTATTTCTTAATAGTGACTTATTTGTCCTTGTGAACCTTCAATTAAATTAAAATGAATGGAAACCTATTTACAGCGATATCGCCACTATTTTTTTACTTTCTTCTACCTACAATAGAAGAAAGTATTGTAATCGAAATTTTTTAGGATTTCCGGTTTTAGATGGATTTACCCGTTTTAGGGGTCAGAGATTCTAAAAAACATGTTTTTACAGAATGTCTGTCTGTCAGTGTGTGTGTGTATGTCCGTATGTCGCTATTCTATCATCAAAAAGTGTATGAAGTTATACATAGAATTGAAACAAATTTTTTGGGATTGTTTTCGGCTGTGCATGCAGGTCCTCCATCAGTTTTGAAATATTCCGCCGGAAGAGAGCGTTGCAATCGCGATGTTTGTTCCATTTTCAATATTGTACCGACAAAAAGTATATAGAATTATGCATTGAATTGAACCAAATTTTTTGTGTAAGTGTATGACTATGGCTGGTTGGTACTCCCAGAATAAGAAAAAAAAATCCACCGGAAGGGGGCGCTGCAACAGCGAATTTTATGCCATTTTCAATATTGCACCACCTTAAAGTGTATGAAGTTAGTTCTAGAACTGAACTAAATTTTTTGTATACGATAATCTTTTGGTAAGGCAAGTAGGTACTCCCTGAATTTGAAAAAAAAATTACCTATCATTATATTGTCCATCGGCTCGTGCAGAGACAGAAATTCGTTTTTACTCCGATTAATTAACTGTAGCAGGAATTTAAGATGAAAATCAAAGTTGGTAAGGTATTGAATTAAAATTATTAAAGCATTAAAATGAGTAACTAGTTTTTAAAAATATTAAAATGTACATATGATATAGAAGAAAATTTTGGAATTGGCACATCCAACTAGTTAAATTGTAATTCCTTTTTTTAAAGCTGATTAAATTAGCGTGCTTTTAGAAACTGGGGGCTCTCAATGGAGGTTGGTGAACGTAGTGCATAGGGGGTATAGTGCCCTAATTTGAAAAAAAAATTCTTTCATAGAAAAATCGAAAACATTTAAACATTTTAAGAATTAAAAAAAATTTTATATGCAGAGTACAAAATGTTTATTATTCATTTACAGGGCCCCGCAAAAGAATTCCGTTATACAATGTTATAAGATGAAACTTTGTTTTCGGCATTATTATTGTTATTTTAATTATGCACAATTATTTCACAAATAATGAAATTGATATATGTTGCTGTGGTTTACTAAGAGTTGCATCCTGTATCATAGAAAGTGCACATTATTTACAGGGGCATACAAAAGATTTTAATGAACCGAAATACTGTACATTAGAGATAATTTCAAGAAGTGCATTTTTAGTTGTGATATGAGATTTTAAATGTAACTAAATTTGTGCATATTGCGTTGTGTGTATAAATGCTATAGATCATATACAGGGTAACAGAACAGAAGCTAGTCAAGTTATAGAATATTGACAAAAATAGCTTATGTTTTTTTTAAATAAGTTTTATGTTTTTACGCTGAATTGCATTTACTAAATTATGTTTATAGAATGTTAAAAAAAAAAAAAAGATATACAGAACCATACAAAGAATTAGATACATGGCTGTCTGTAGAAGATAATCTCTGGAAGTGTGATATTATTAGATGTCAGCATGTTTTAGTCTTACTTAAATTTTAGCTAAATAGTGCATATACGTATGCAAAGATAATAGTCAAAATACACGGTTGTACAAAAGAATTAAAATATGCTACCACCTATTGGGTGCATATTTCTGAAAATGAAATTTTAACCTATTAGGCGTTTTAACGCTTTACAACATACTTAAAAATGCCTAATAATTTGGTTTGACTGTCTGTGTTCTAACTTGGGTTAATATAGTTGGATTGCTCTGTAATGATATATGTCTATAATTGACGTATAATCGTATCATATTTTGTATTCATGTATTTTTCCATAAGAATTAAACAGCTGTTGAATAAATCTGTTTATAGAACGAAAGCACCTCATCTGCCTTTTTGACGTGCAATTTCCAACTTGTTTCCTTTGTCACAATGCTATCTTTAAGATACAATAAAGACTGATATACATTCTTCAAAATTTGTGGTCTACCTGGTACCTGCTACCGATTTTTTTTAAATATTAATACCATTAAATTTTGAATCTTCATTATAGTCATATTTGAATTGTATGAGGTGGGGTTTGGGCATATTTAACTTTATCCAACGTATTTTAAGCCAATTTACTGTAAACCCTGTAACGCTTACTTTTCTCTAAGTCTAAATGATTGAATTTACTGTTTAGTTTTGTTGAAAAACAAATTTGGTGGATCATTTGGATTAGATTAAATAGCACTTTCATTTTACATGTTTTGATTATATTGTATCAATCAACTGGTGAAAAAAGTTTTGAATTTTTTCGTGGGTGACGGCAAAATCAGAGTCGAAATACTAACGAAGTTCTCTCTAACTTCCAATTATTCTGATATAGCGGCTAGGTATTTTTCACACTATGCATCGAGTAAAACGCTTCGAATTTCTTATCGAATTGCTTTATTGCAACGATTTGCATTGTAGGATTAAGTAAATCAAAATTGTCTCTGAAATAAATTATTTATTACTCAATGGCCGAAAATTTTTTGTCATTTAATGGCGTTAATCTTTATTATTCAGGAAAGTTATTACAAATATAAAAAGTTGTGGCTATACCAAGTGCTTGCCAGTTAAAATTTAAGATTTTTCAAGAAGTGGAGTTGACCGATTTGTGCACTGAGCGGCTGAATTGTACGTCAAAATTCTGGATTGTTGCACATTACTTTTAAAGATCCACAGGAGAATTGGACAAAAGACAAAAATAAGTTTATTAAACTTACAATATTATTTTTCTCTCCCTGAGTTTTACTATCAAACTAGCTAAGCTTATCTTTATATCTTTATCGAGAATCCGTTATTCGAAAACCACTTGCTTCGGCTAAATGTTTAATAAGACGATCCACTTAGACTTCTCTACTCTGTACCCTTATGGACACATGTTGGTTTAGCTGATGACGAGTTGTTATTGTTGTAGTTCGAAACGCGCCCTGCTTAATTTTTCATTTTATAGTGATTTTGCAATTTTTTTTAGCTTATTTATCAATTTATCGCCAGTGATTACGGTGTTTTTCACTATCCAGTTCTTCGTTTACAAAAAAAAAAAAAAAAGGATTTTAAAGTGGGTGAAGCAAATGGTTTTGGCAAAACGGTTCTAAATAAAGATTTAGTAAAACTGAGGAAGAAAAGCTATTAAGTCTAATAAGGATCATCTTAATTGTTGTCCAATGAGTCATTTCATGAGGTTCTTTAAAGAGACTACAACAACTAAGGTACCCTGGGGTAATAACGCCAGGCGGGGTAATAACGCCAAGTGCTTATATTTTGCATAATTATGAAGTAATCAGGTAAATGACACCCATGTGCTCTGCGCAGAAGGGTTTTGAGTCATATAAATCGCAAAAAACAGCTTCAAGTTAATTTGTTTAATTTTTAGGTCTTATTGTTTTTACAAACAACTAAAATTAACGCTTGATCTAAAATTTGCGTGATTCCTTTTTGTGATGTGAAGACTATCTTTTTATCCGGAAATACTTTGTTAATTACATAAATTTGTAGTGCATTTCATGTACTTTTAAAATGTTGTTGAAGATTTTGGCTATCTTCTCGAGATAATTTGTAATTTAAAATGTACGGCGCAATAACTATACCGGGGTAATAACGCCAATCCTTGACATTAATACCCCGGTTGATTCCCTACAGTGGCCGAGCTACATCCTAAATACTGATTCAAATAAACACAGTTAAAACTGTGCAATGTTTCTCATATTTCTATTTAAGCGGTCCTTTTTAAGCAAAAAGAAGCTCACGGCCTTATATTCTTTTGCCTCATCCCCCCCCCCCTCCCACACCACACCTTTATTTTTCTTACACTTTCACAAAAAATTTAACATTTTCAATAGCTTAGAATGCAATTTGTCAATTTCTAAGTTTGTAGAATTTGTATTTTTAAAATTGGGCTATCTATATGCAATTATTCCATCTTATTTCATAGTTTTGTTTGCATGGCGTTATTACCCATATAGGTGGGTAATAACGCCAAATAGCATTGGTCAAGAAAAAACGCCATTACATTTTATGAATACATATCTGTTAAATTATTTTATTTTATATAGATAGTCAATGAGTTGCTATATCAGATCCTATATTTGTTTGAAAAATACAATGTAAAACTAAGCCGTGAAAATTGGTAGAACCTTAACGTGGCGTTATTACCCCAGGGTACCTTACTACTACTTAAAAAGCCCACAAATAAAGTTAATGGATATTATAATTTTATAAATGGGGTTCTTTTAGGAGGATATGGACAACACAGATATCTGTAAAATCCAGTTTTATAGACCAAACATCTTTTTTAAATTTTTGTGTGGGTAGGATGTACGATGCATGGGAAGTTTCCGTATGAAAAATCAAAACACATGGAGGATAGCAAATTTGGGAAAGATTTCTATATCCTGTTCTCATTTGTGTAATTTGTGGAGGAATCCAAAATGGCACCAAAAAAAATCATTTTAGCATTTTATTAAATTTTTCATGATTTTGAAATGACATGGTCTTTAAATATTTATAAACATACATTTATTTAAAAAAAGTTATGTATGTCACAGTTAGAAAAATAAATGCGCTGTTTATATAAATACTTTTAGTTATATATATATTGCCTATATAGCTCTACATATGTAATTATATATAAAGGTATACACAAATAAATTCACATTACCAGCACCTAAAAATAATTATTATACACTTGTATTTATATATTTATATTTTTAATAATTTTGTATATTTCATATGTTTATTATCTATGTCAAAACAAAACAAAAGTCATAAACTTTAATTTGCTAAATGCAAAAGGCATATGGATAATGTCCATTCCAGCAATTAAAAAAGTAACCCTAAAGGCTGAAGATTGTAACTTCGGTTAATTCAATGAAAAAAAAAAAAAAAAAAAAAAAAAAAAAAAAAAACAGGATATGGAATTTCCCCCTCAAAACACTCTTCTCGAGATAAACCAGAATATAGCCTGTAAATATTGATTTTAAAAACAGTAGAATTGACCCAAGAAGAAATAAAAAAGATGTTCTCTTCCAACATGTGTCGTTAAAAATAAACTGCAAAAAAATTGAAAAAAAAGGGAAAAAGAAAACTGCAATATTTGGCTATTCTCATATCAGAACATCTAATTACAAATTTCCTGCAGAATATTTGCGATAGATACATTGTAAAAAATAACGGGCGATTTTACGGAAATACTACTGGTATTCTAGACGTTAGTATAATTTACTGTTTTTTAACGGAAAAAAATCAGTAAATTCCAGAAAATTTCCGAATTTTTATGGAATTTACGGGAATATTTCCGTTAAAAAACAGTAAATTGCACTGGCATCTAAATTACCAGTAGTATTTCCGCAAAATCGTCCGTTTTTTTTACAATGTATACAGATTCTAAATTTACTGCAGAATTTTTTAGTTCTATACCTAGAACCTCAAAATTACTAAGGCATTTATCGAACTGAAAAATCCTTTAATGGTATCGGCCAAATAACAGCAGTTTTTTAATTGCATTTGTTAACAGATTTTCTGTATTTTATTTTTAATTCGAATTTCATACATCATTATTTGGGAACACTAATTTTATAAACAGAACTACTATTTTTTTTTATTTTGCAACAATGATTCATTGTATGCGCGACTGTTTAGCAATAACAATGATAACTTCTATCCAAAAAAAAAAATAATAATTGTAAATTGTTACAAACAGGCATTGTTATAAAAACAACAAACAACAATGGAATATGAAAATCATTTCAACAATATGACGTTCACTTTAATTTTTTACTCTTCTGAATTATGTGAACAACTTATGTTGATTATAATAGTGAGTTATAAAGTGATTAAAAAAAAAAAAATCTTTGTTTTTGTGAGAACTTCCTCTATTTGACTTCGAAAATACGTGTGATTTAAGATGTTTAAAAAAAAGAAAAAGACCGAGTCATTCAACCTCGAATCGTACGACAGAGAATACCTCCAGGAGAAAGCTGCGACGTTCCTGAAGAAGAAAGGTTATGTTTTACTCAAAGATCTCGGATCTGGCTCGTACGGCGATATGATTGGAATTCAAAAGAAATCAAATTCAAAAATAATGGCTGCAAAGATAATGCACAGGAACATAACATCACCGGGTGAAATATATTTGTGGCCATGTCTACGACATCCTAATGTACTGCTATAATTAGAAAGAATGCACTACAAAAATGTGGACATTTTCTTGATGCCGATGTTAGACAACTGCTTGTATGATGTTTTAAAAGACCCTAAAATACGCAGCAGTCCACAGTTGTTCCAAACGACCACGGGGTGGTTTCGAGATATAATGACGGGCCTCGAATATTTACATGAATACGGCGTCTGTCATTTGGACTTGAAAGTAAAGAATATCTTAATTTCGTCCGACTGAAAAGCAGTAATCTGTGATTTCAGCGGGATTGCCGAAACGAAACAACCAGTAAATCGGTGAGATTTTTTTTTCCATGTAATATGTATAGTTATCTACAGATTTTTTATAAAATTATCAAACTAATATGCATTAAAATCTTAATAATGGAGTCTACCGAGAAATAATAAAGTTCGAGAAAAGAAACACGTTTTGAAACAACTAAGTTTTGATTGGTATAAGTGTTAAACAACATTTCTAATACTTTTTGTTTTGCTGGTAGTTTAATGCTATTTTTCTAGGAATATTAATCATTCCCATTTACAGTCATAGAAAATTTGTTGATCAAATCATTCAAATACCGTATATTATTCTGAAATAGCAGCAATGAAAAATGCTAAAAAAATTAAAACCTTAGAAAATTCCGTTAAAAAAAGTCTTCAAAAATTAAATCTTGACAAATTTTAAAGATATGAAGTACTATAAATCTTAGGTAGATTTTTAAAACAAAATAAAAATTTGACAAAAGTTTAGTTTTATAAATTAGTTATCTAAAACAAGCGATAATCATTTTAATCGCGGAACACGTTTGTTTTGGGGAAAAAATAACTAGTCAGTTTTACAGGGTGAACCAAAAATCGTGCCATTGATGATAAATATATAGTTCGATCAAATTATTATAATTTTACATATGGGCGCTTTTCGGTTAGATGGGCGGCAGTATTATATACACATATATATGTACATATACATGTATAGATATGCATACATAGATGTGAATATATATGTATGTGTATCAATAATGCAGTCCATGGGTTTTGACGCTCATATTTAATGGTTTTTTGGTTATATGTCAATCTTACAATGAAAAGCTGAATAAAATAAAAGGTTTAGGGACATCTTCGGCAATTTCTGCCGCTGGAGCTCGGTGCATGTTTTCACATTATTGCATTCGGAATGGTTCTGATGCTTTTCGCTGTTAACAGGGTCCACAGTTATACGTCATTCGTATTCTGTGAGAGACTGCTGATTGTGCATTATTTCTGGGCACGTGGCTTGTTGCTAACGGCCACATGCTCCTATGTGCTATACTTACTGCTTCGTTAGGTTTCTGACGACACAGGCTATGTTCGTGATATAATGCTGAATCAGTAAATGAATCCAGAAGCAAGCCTGTTGCCATGGACTTCATACATTGATATGTATATCCACTGGCGCCCAACTAACCGTAAAATACCGATATATTTTTAGTGGATAAACTATAGATACTTTTATAAAACAAAAAAATGTATAAAATCATGTACCTCAGTAATGTTCAATGTGTGCACGCTTGGTACTCGGATAATATCTTGCTTCGAAAGCAAGCTCCAATCCTCTGTCGGCGCTTCTTTGATGCCTGAAACGAAGCAGATCGCCAGTAACAACTAATAAAATACTTGGAAATCTAATGATAAAAAGCCCTTTATCAAACAGCCAATAAAATGCTTGGAAAACGACGAGTCGCAAGCGATGTTTGTCGCTTGGAATCTTTACAAGTGTTATTATACATAAAAATATCAAGCGACGAAACTCGCCTGCTTTTTCGTTTTCTAAGCATTTCATTTGCTATACGAGAAAAGGCTTTTCCATCATCCGGATTTCCAAGCATTTGATTGGCTCATGATGGCAACTCCCTTAGTTTCAGGCTTAAAATACTTTCCGACACGAAATAGTTGCTTGCTTTTCGAGCGAATCCCTTGGAGCCATAGAGTAACATTTAGACGCCTGGAATTTGAAGGGACTCATGCGTCTCATGTAAAAGCATTTTAAAGCTACCCTGTGAATTGAACCCTTCTGGAATAGCACTTTTACGTGTAATAGAACTTTTAGAAGGAGATATCTGTAGTTCATGCAATACTTCATGAGTTGATCAAGTAGGACTTCGTTGAAACGATTGCCAAACAGCCGAAAGTATCCAACATTTGCGTCACTCGCACTAGGCCTGACATTTTTGGGAAGATCAGCAATTCTACCTGATTTTTAAAGCGGCCATATCATCGCTTTATTAATTTTGCATCAGGAGGATTGCGTCCATGAAAAGTTCAAAATGTTTGCCGAACATTGATGGGCGATTTCGTTTCAGGAAACCACACACAGAGATTTCTCTTGAATCCATGCCATTTCGGCCAAAAATGTCTTCTTTACAAAGTCCTTATTCTCTGAGACTATCTTGAAGGAGCAATCACGCCATGTACTGCAAGAAGGGAAAAAAAGGAATTATAAGCAGAATGATGCAAAAATTAACGATGCAAAAATTTAGTGTAAAATTTTCATGAATTCATAATGCGGTAGATAAAGGGTTAAGAAATCTGCCAATTATAAACAAAAAAACTTGGAAAAATTTGGGACTGTTTTTATAAAAACCTTAATTCATCTACGAGTATATATGCTGTCCACATAAAAATGAACACAGTATATTACAATAAACCACTTAATCATACGAATTTAATATTTCCAACTGAGCGAAAAATTACCCAGGCCGGGAATCGAACCCAGATACTTGGCTTACAAGGCCAATGTTTTACCTTTTAAGCTAGCTGGGCGATAGCCGGCGGGAATTTTTCGCTCAGATAACGTTATTGGTCGTAACATCTCGTTTGTCATTTAGACAGCTCCACAGAATAGACCGCAGGTAAAGGAACTCCATATGACGATGGGTACGTAGAAATATTATTATTTAAACACAATCTGACTGATTGGTAATAACAGGTAAAGCACTGACCTTGTAAGCCAAGTATCTGAGTTCGATTCCCGGCCTGGGTAATTTTTCGCTCAGTTGGAAATATTAAATTCGTATGATTACTTTACCAATCAGTCAGACTGTGTTTAAACAATAACACTTAATAATAATCTACAGTTTGAGCGATTTTGCTACATTAGTTTTGACAGGGTCATCCAAAAGATATGAGTTTTTTCAATTTGTTGACGGTTCCCTATGGAGTTTCGGGGAGGAAACATCACGGAAATGTATGAACTGTACTATTATATTTACACGCTTAGAGTTTCAGGATAACTCCTCATGTATTTTTTAAGATATTTAACAAAATGTCTAAAATCGCAAGTGGTCGATCATCTTTGGCCATATAGTGTATGTAAGGATATATATATATCAACATTTGAAGGGAGAGTGGTTTTAGGGTTTGGGGGTCATTATCAGTGAAATACTAAAATTTTCCGTAAGTGCTTTTTTCGGGACCGCTGCAATAGGTAGTTTTTTACTTTTTGTAATGAAAGCTACCTTAAAAACCCGTCGTGTTTCCCCTAAGACATTTTTGTTTGTAATATACGATAATCAATTGCTCAAGAAACAAATATTTACAAATTCCGATTTATTTTTGATTTTTTAACCATGACAATATTGTATAATATCAAAATGTAATCTAAACAAAAATTATTTTTAAAAATTGTTACTTGCATTTTACAAAATAAATTCTTCTTAAAAAGGTATTTACTCCCGCGGCACTACTGTCCGCCAGAGGCTTGGCCAAATGAAGAAACAGAATATCCTAGTGTAGATGGTGCAAAGTTTGTTGTATGGTCAGTTGCATTCGTGATGCTCTACTGCTTTACAAACAGCTGGCTTGAACCTCAGCTTTTCGAAAGAGATAATTGGTTCATCGATGTCTATCCTTTAATATTTAAAGGTTTACAGGTATGTGATGTTTTTAAAAATTGTAATTGATAATTTTAATTATAAATTATTCTCATTTAGATCAAGTGTGAAATGTGTTCTAAACTGCATCGTTAAGTTATTCGTGACTGACAATGCTATTAATTTATGACTATATTAGCATTCGACAATGCAAATTTTGCTAAAACTCGTTACCGAGACTTTACTGAATGCTCTGTTTAAATTAAAAAAATATATATATGTGTGGCACTCGGGGACTGCCGCGGTAAAGCTATTGCATAGCATTTTTTATCAACTTATGCAAAAATACCGCGTCAATGTCTGCTGAAGTCTATCGAAGGATACCGCGCCGAAGTCTGCCAAACTCAAACGTCGTTAGCCGGAGTGTTAGGATTTTTTCTCGTTACGGAATTCCTAGATTCGGTCGCCGCGCTCAAAGCCTGCGATAATAGCTATGCAATAGCTTAATAAATTACCAAACAAAATTTGGTCGCGCTACGAAAATTAGATCGCGAGTTATAAGCATTTTAAATTTTTCGACCCTCACGGTGGGGGGTCTCCTGTCACCAAAAATTAACACTGTCTCATAAAAAATTACCAAACAAAATTTGGCCGCGCGACGAAAGTTAGATCGCGAGTTATAAGCATTTTAAATATTTTGACCCTCACCGTGTAGGTCTCCTGTCACCAAAAATTAACAGTCTCACATTAAATTACCAAACAAAATTCGGCCGCGCTACGAAAATTAGATCGTGAGTTATAAGCATTTTAAATTTTTCGACCCTCACCGTGGGGGATCTCCTGTCACCAAAAATTATCAATATCTCATAATAAATTACGAAACAAAATTTGGCCGCGCTACGAAAATTAGATCGCGAGCTATAAGCATTTTAAATATTTTGACCCTCACCGTGGGGGGTCTCCTGTCACCAAAAATTAACACTGTCTCATAATAAATTACCAAACAAAATTTGGCCGCGCTACGAAAATTAGATCGCGATTTATAAGCATTTTAAATTTTTCGACCCTCACCGTGGTGGGTCTCCTGTCACCAAAAATTAACAGTCTCATATTAAATTACCAAACAAAATTCGGCCGCGCTACGAAAATTAGATCGTGAGTTATAAGCATTTTAAATTTTCCGACCCTCACCGTGGGGGTCTAATGTCCCCAAGAATTAACACTGCCTCATAATAAATTACCAAACAAAATTTGGCCGCGCTAAGAAAATTAGATCGCGAGTTATAAGCATTTTTAATTTTACGAACCTCACCGTGGGGTGTCTTCTGTCACCAACAATTAACACTGTCTCATAGTAAATTACCAAACAAAATTTGGCCGCGCTACGAAAATTAGATCGCGAATTATAAGCATTTTAAATTTTTCGACCCTAACCGTGGGGGGTCACCTGTCACCAAAAATTAACAGTCTCACATTAAATTACCAAACAAAATTCGGCCGCGCTACGAAAATTAGATCGTGAGTTATAAGCATTTTAAATTTTTCGACCCTCACCGTGGGGGATCTCCTGTCACAAATAATTAATAATATCTCATAATAAATTACCAAACAAAATTTGGCCGCGCTACGAAAGTTAGATCGCGAGTTATAAGCATTTTAAATATTTTGACCCTCACCGTAGGTGGTCTCCTGTCACCGAAAATTAACACTGACTCATAATAAATTACCAAACAAAATTTGGCCGCGCTACGAAAATTAGATCGCGAGTTATAAGCATTTTAAATTTTTCGACCCTCACCGTGGGGGGTCTCCTGTCACCAAGAATTAACAGTCTCACATTAAATTACCAAACAAAATTTGGCCGCGCTAAGAAAATTAGATCGCGAGTTATAAGCATCTTAAATTTTTCGACCCTCACCGTGGGGGGTCACCTGTCACCAAAAATTAACTTTCTCATATTAAATTACCAAACAAAATTTGGCCGCGCTACGAAAATTAGATAGCGAGTTATAAGCATTTTAAATTTTTCGACCCTCACCGTGGGGGGGGGGGGTCTCCTGTGACAAAAAATTAAGTCTCATATTAAATTACCAAACAAAATTTGGCCGCACTACGAAAATTAGATCGCGAGTTATAAGCATTTTAAATACTTTGACCCTCACCGTAGAGGGGTCTCCTGTCACCAAAAATTAACACTGACTCACATTAAATTACCAAACAAAATTTGGCCGCGCTACGAAAATTAGATCGCGAGTTATAAGCATTTTAAATTTTTCGACCCTCACCGTGGGGGATCTCCTGTCACCAAAAATTATCAATATCTCATAATAAATTACCAAACAAAATTTGGCCGCGCTACGAAAATTAGATCGCGAGTTATAAGCATTTTAAATATTTTGACCCTCACCGTGGGGGTCTCCTGTCACCAAAAATTAACACTGACTCATAATAAATTACCAAACAAAATTTGGCCGCGCTACGAAAATTAGATTGCGAGTTATAAGCATTTAAAGTTTTTCTACCTTCACCGTGGGGGTCTCCTGTCACCAAAAATTAACACTGTCTCATAATAAATTACCAAACAAAATTTGGCCGAGCTATGAAAATTAGATCGCGAGTTATAAGCCTTTTAAATTTTTCGACCCTCACCGCGGGGGGTCTCCTGTCACGAAAAATTAACAGTCTCATATTAAATTACCAAACAAAATTTGCCTGCGCTAGGAAAATTAGATCGTGAGTTATAAGCATTTTAAATTTTTCGACCCTCATCGTGGGGGATCTCCTGTCACCAAAAATTATCAATATCTCATAATAAATTACCAAACAAAATTTGGCCGCGCTACGAAAATTAGATCGTGAGTTATAAGCATTTTAAATTTTCCGACCCTCACCGTGGGGGCCTAATGTCCCCAAGAATTAACATTGCCTCATAATAAATTACCAAACAAAATTTGGCCGCGCTAAGAAAATTAGATCGCGAGTTATAAGCATTTTTAATTTTTCGAACCTCACCGTGGGGTGTCTTCTGTCACCAACAATTAACACTGTCTCATAGTAAATTACCAAACAAAATTTGGCCGCGCTACGAAAATTAGACAGCGAGTTATAAGCATTTTAAAATTTTCGAACCTCACCGTGGGGGGGGTCTAATGTCCCCAAAAATTAACACTGCATCATAATAAATTACTAAACAAAATTTGGCCGCGCTACGAAAATTAGATCGCGAGTTATAAGTATTTTAAATTTTTCGACCCTCACCGTGGGGGGGTCACCTGTCACCAAAAATTAACATTCTCATATTAAATTACCAAACAAAATTTGGCCGCGCTACGAAAATTAGATAGCGAGTTATAAGCATTTTATATTTTTCGACCCTCACCGTGGGGGGTCTCCTGTCACAAAAAATTAAGTCTCATATTAAATTAACAAACAAAATTTGGCCGCGCTACGAAAATTAGATCGTGAGTTATAAGCATTTTAAGTTTTTCTACCTTCACCCTTGGGGTCTCCTGTCACCAAAAATTAACACTGTCTTATAATAAATTACCAAAGAAAATTTGGCCGAGCTACAAAAATTAGATCGCGAGTTATAAGCCTTTTAAATTTTTCGACCCTCACCGTGGGGGTTCTCCTGTCACTAAAAATTAACAGTCTCATATTAAATTACCAAACAAAATTTGCCTGCGCTAGGAAAATTAGATCGTGAGTTATAAGCATTTTAAATTTTTCGACCCTCACCGTGGGGGGTCTAATGTCGCCAAAAATTAACACTGTCTCATAATAAATTACCAAACAAAATTTGGCCGCACTACGAAAATTAGATCGCGAGTTATAAGCATTTTAAATTTTTCGACCCTCACCGTGGGGGGTCTCCTGTCACCAAAAATTAACACTGACTCATAATAAATTACCAAACAAAATTTGGCCGCGCTACGAAAATTAGATTGCGAGTTATAAGCATTTAAAGTTTTTCTACCTTCACCGTGGGGGTCTCCTGTCACCAAAAATTAACACTGTCTCATAATAAATTACCAAACAAAATTTGGCCGAGCTATGAAAATTAGATCGCGAGTTATAAGCCTTTTAAATTTTTCGACCCTCACCGTGGGGGGTCTCCTGTCACCAAAAATTAACAGTCTCATATTAAATTACCAAACAAAATTTGCCTGCGCTAGGAAAATTAGATCGTGAGTTATAAGCATTTTAAATTTTTCGACCCTCATCGTGGGGGGTCTAATGTCTCCAAAAATTAACACTGTCTCATAATAAATAACCAAACAAAATTTGGCCGCGCTACGAAAATTAGATCGCGAGTCATAAGCATGTTAAATTTTTCGACCCTCACCGTGGGGGGTCACCTGTCACCAAAAATTATCAATATCTCATAATAAATTACCAAACAAAATTTGGCCGTGCTACGAAAATTAGAACGCGAGCTATAAGCATTTTAAATATTTTGAACCTCACCGTGGGGGGTCTCCTTTCACCAAAAATTAACACTGTCTCATAATAAATTACCAAACAAAATTTGGCCGCGCTACGAAAATTAGATCGCGAGTTATAAGCATTTTTAATTTTTCGACCCTCACCGTAGGGTGTCTTCTGTCACCAACAATTAACACTGTTTCATAGTAAATTACCAAACAAAATTTGGCCGCGCTACAAAAATTAGACAGCGAGTTATAAGCATTTTAAAGTTTTCGAACCTCACCGTGGGGGGGGGGGGTCTAATGTCCCCAAAATTTAACACTGCCTCATAATAAATTACTAAACAAAATTTGGCCGCGCTACGAAAATTAGATAGCGAGTTATAAGCATTTTAAAATTTTCGACCCTCACCGTGGGGGTTCTAATGTCCCCAAAACTTAACACTGCTTCATAATAAATTACCAAACAAAATTTGGCCGCGCTAAGAAAATTAGATCGCGAGTTATAAGCATCTAAAATTTTTCGACCCTCACCGTGGGGGGTCACCTGTCACCAAAAATTAACTTTCTCATATTAAATTACCAAACAAAATTTGGCCGCGCTACGAAAATTAGATAGCGAGTTATAAGCATTTTAAATTTTTCGACCCTCACCGTGGGGGGGTCTCCTGTGACCAAAAATTAAGTCTCATATTAAATGACCAAACAAAATTTGGCCGCGCTACGAAAATTAGATCGTGAGTTATAAGCATTTTAAGTTTTTCTACTTTCACCCTTGGGGTCTCCTGTCACCAAAAATTAATACTGTCTCATAATAAATTACCAAAGAAAATTTGGCCGAGCTACGAAAATTAGATCGCGAGTTATAAGCCTTTTAAATTTTTCGACCCTCGCCGTGGGGGGTCTCCTGTCACCAAAAATTAACAGTCTCATATTAAATTACCAAACAAAATTTGCCTGCGCTAGGAAAATTAGATCGTGAGTTATAAGCATTTTAAATTTTTCGACCCTCACCGTGGGAGGTCTAAAATCTCCAAAAATTAACACTGTCTCATAATAAATTACCAAACAAAATTTGGCCGCACTACGAAAATTAGATCGCGAGTTATAAGCATTTTAAATTTTTCGACCCTCACCGTGGGTGGTCTCCTGTCACCAAAAATTAACAGTCTCACATTAAATTACCAAACAAAATTCGGCCGCGCTACGAAAATTAGATCGTGAGTTATAAGCATTTTAAATTTTTCGACCCTCACCGTGGGGGATCTCCTGTCACCAAAAATTAACAATATCTCATAATAAATTAACAAACAAAATTTGGCCGCGCTACGAAAATTAGATCGCGAGTTATAAGCATTTTTAATTTTTCGACCCTCACCGTGGGGTGTCTTCTGTCCCCAAAAATTAACACTGCCTCATAATAATTTACCAAACAAAATTTGGCCGCGCTACGAAAATTAGATCGCGAGTTATAAGCATTTTAAATTTTTCGACCCTCACCGTGGGGGTTCTAATGTCACCAAAAATTAACAGTCTCATATTAAATTACCAAACAAAATCTGGCCGCGCTACGATAATTAGATAGCGAGTTATAAGCATTTTAAATTTTTCGACCCTCACCGTGGGGGTCTCCTGTCACCAAAAATTAACACTGTCTCATAATAAATTACCAAACAAGTTTGACCGCGCTACGAAAATTAGATCGCCAGTTATAAGCATTTTAAATTTTTCGACCCTCACCTTGGGGTGTCTCTTGTCACCAGAAATTAACAATGTCCCATAATAAATTACCAAATAAAGTTTGGCCGCCCTACGAAAGTTAGATCGCGAGTTATAAGCATTTTAAATTTTTCGACCCTCACCGGGGGGGGGGCTCTAATGTCCCCAAAAATTAACACTGCCTCATAATAATTTACCAAACAAAATTTGGCCGCGCTACGAAAATTAGATCGCGAGCTATAAGCATTTTAAATATTTTGAACCTCACCGTGGGGGGTCTCCTTTCACCAAAAATTAACACTGTCTCATAATAAATTACCAAACAAAATTTGGCCGCGCTACGAAAATTAGATCGCGAGTTATAAGCATTTTGAATTTTTTGACCCTCACCTTGGTGGGTCTCCTGTCACCAAAAATTAACAGTCTCATATTAAATTACCAAACAAAATTCGGCCGCGCTACGAAAATTAGATCGTGAGTTATAAGCATTTTAAATTTTTCGACCCTCACCGTGGGAGTCTAATGTCCCCAAAAATTAACACTGCCTCATAATAAATTACCAAACAAAATTTGGCCGCGCTACGAAAATTAGATCGCGAGTTATAAGCATTTTTAATTTTTTGACCCTCACCTTGGTGGGTCTCCTGTCACCAAAAATTAACAGTCTCATATTAAATTACCAAACAAAATTCGGCCGCGCTACAAAAATTAGACAGCGAGTTATAAGCATTTTAAAGTTTTCGAACCTCACCGTGGGGGGGGGGGTCTAATGTCCCCAAAATTTAACACTGCCTCATAATAAATTACTAAACAAAATTTGGCCGCGCTACGAAAATTAGATAGCGAGTTATAAGCATTTTAAAATTTTCGACCCTCACCGTGGGGGTTCTAATGTCCCCAAAACTTAACACTGCTTCATAATAAATTACCAAACAAAATTTGGCCGCGCTAAGAAAATTAGATCGCGAGTTATAAGCATCTAAAATTTTTCGACCCTCACCGTGGGGGGGTCACCTGTCACCAAAAATTAACTTTCTCATATTAAATTACCAAACAAAATTTGGCCGCGCTACGAAAATTAGATAGCGAGTTATAAGCATTTTAAATTTTTCGACCCTCGCCGTGGGGGGTCTCCTGTCACCAAAAATTAACAGTCTCATATTAAATTACCAAACAAAATTTCCCTGCGCTACGAAAATTAGATCGTGAGTTATAAGCATTTTAAGTTTTTCTACTTTCACCCTTGGGGTCTCCTGTCACCAAAAATTAACACTGTCTCATAATAAATTACCAAAGAAAATTTGGCCGAGCTACGAAAATTAGATCGCGAGTTATAAGCCTTTTAAATTTTTCGACCCTCGCCGTGGGGGGTCTCCTGTCACCAAAAATTAACAGTCTCATATTAAATTACCAAACAAAATTTGCCTGCGCTAGGAAAATTAGATCGTGAGTTATAAGCATTTTAAATTTTTCGACCCTCCCCGTGGGAGGTCTAAAATCTCCAAAAATTAACACTGTCTCATAATAAATTACCAAACAAAATTTGGCCGCACTACGAAAATTAGATCGCGAGTTATAAGCATTTTAAATTTTTCGACCCTCACCGTGGGTGGTCTCCTGTCACCAAAAATTAACAGTCTCACATTAAATTACCAAACAAAATTCGGCCGCGCTACGAAAATTAGATCGTGAGTTATAAGCATTTTAAATTTTTCGACCCTCACCGTGGGGGATCTCCTGTCACCAAAAATTAACAATATCTCATAATAAATTAACAAACAAAATTTGGCCGCGCTACGAAAATTAGATCGCGAGTTTTAAGCATTTTAAATACTTTGACCCTCACCGTTGGGGGTCTCCTGTCACCAAAAATTAACACTGTCTCATAATAAATTACCAAACAAAATTTGGCCGCGCTACGAATATTAGATCGCGAGTTATAAGCATTTTTAATTTTTCGACCCTCACCGTGGGGTGTCTTCTGTCCCCAAAAATTAACACTGCCTCATAATAATTTACCAAACAAAATTTGGCCGCGCTACGAAAATTAGATCGCGAGTTATAAGCATTTTAAATTTTTCGACCCTCACCGTGGGGGTTCTAATGTCACCAAAAATTAACAGTCTCATATTAAATTACCAAACAAAATCTGGCCGCGCTACGATAATTAGATAGCGAGTTATAAGCATTTTAAATTTTTCGACCCTCACCGTGGGGGTCTCCTGTCACCAAAAATTAACACTGTCTCATAATAAATTACCAAACAAGTTTGACCGCGCTACGAAAATTAGATCGCCAGTTATAAGCATTTTAAATTTTTCGACCCTCACCTTGGGGTGTCTCTTGTCACCAGAAATTAACAATGTCCCATAATAAATTACCAAATAAAGTTTGGCCGCGCTACGAAAGTTAGATCGCGAGTTATAAGCATTTTAAATTTTTCGACCCTCACCGGGGGGGGGGCTCTAATGTCTTCAAAAATTAACACTGCCTCATAATAATTTACCAAACAAAATTTGGCCGCGCTACGAAAATTAGATCGCGAGTTATAAGCATTTTAAATTTTTCGACCCTCACCGTGGGGGTTCTAATGTCACCAAAAATTAACAGTCTCATATTAAATTACCAAACAAAATCTGGCCGCGCTACGATAATTAGATAGCGAGTTATAAGCATTTTAAATTTTTCGACCCTCACCGTGGGGGGGGGGGGGTCTCCTGTCACCAAAAATTAAGTCTCATATTAAATTACCAAACAAAATTTGGCCGCGCTACGAAAATTAGATCGTGAGTTATAAGCATTTTAAATTTTTCGACCCTCACCGTGGGGGTTCTAATGTCCCCAAAAATTAACACTGCCTCATAATAAATTACCAAAGAAAATTTGGCCGCGCTAAAAAAAATTAGATCGCGAGTTATAAGCATTTTAAATTTTTCCACCTTCAGCGTGGGGGGTCTCCTGTCACCAAAAATTAACAGTCTCATATTAAATTACCAAACAAAATTTGACCGCGCTACGAAAATTAGATCGTGAGTTATAAGCATTTTAAATTTTTCGACCCTCACCGTGGGGGGTCTCTTGTCACCAAAAATTAACACTGTCTTATGATAAATTACCAAACAATATTTTGCCAAGCTACCAAAATTAGATAGCGAGTTATAAGCATTTTTAATTTTTCGACCCTCACCGTGGGATGTCTTCTGTCACCAACAATTAAGAATGTCTCATAATAAATTACCAAACAAAATTTGGCCGCGCTACGAAAATTAGATCGCGACTTATGAGCATTTTAAATTTTTCGATTCTCACCGTGTGGGGTCTCCTGTCACCAAAAAATAACACTGTCTCATAATAAATTACCAAACAAGTTTGACCGCGCTACGAAAATTAGATCGCCAGTTATAAGCATTTTAAATTTTTCGACCCTCACCGTGGGGTGTCTCTTGTCACCAGAAATTAACAATGTCTCATAATAAATTACCAAACAAAGTTTGGCCGCGCTACGAAAGTTAGATCGCGAGTTATAAGCATTTTAAATTTTTCGACCCTCACGGTGGGGGGTTTCCTGTCACCAAAATAAATAAGACCACCAAAATAAACACTGTCTGATAATAAATTACCAAACAAAATTTGGCCGCGCTATGAAAATTAGATCATAAGAAACATCAGTTTGAGACTTGATATCCTAATATCTGAAAAATACCACGTCAATATCTGCCGAAGTCTACCGAAGTATACCGTCCCGAAGTTTTCCGAACGGAAACGACGTTAGCCGAGTGGTAGGTTTTTTTCGTTACGGATGTGTTAGGATTTTTCGCGTTACGGAATTTTTGGATTCTGTCACCGCGCTCAAAGCACGCGATAAAAGCTATGCAATAGCTTAAAAATACAAGATTAAGCAATTTTCATGTGCCATTTTTTTTTAGACAACCATAGTTTTTGACAAATGAAAACTTGATAATGACACAACATTGAATAACAATATGATGGTAAAAAAAAAAAACCTATTTCCGAATCTATTTAAACTAAAATGATGAAAAAATATGAGGTAACGGAAGTTATTTCGAACCTTGAACAAAAATTACAGCGATTACTCTATATCACATAATTTTTGAGAAAATCGCAATTTACTGTAACGCACAAATTTCGGTCTGCGGAGGTATCGCAAATGCATTCATGAGCGCTGCTGGTAATTATTGTCGCCGAAGTATAAATGGATTGTATAAAAAAAAAAATTTAAGAAAAAGGTAATTTTTAGGAATCCGAACACCTATAAAATGTAATTTTCGATTAAAATATCGATTTTTCCTTTTTGCAATAACATTGAAATTGAATCTTTTGCCTATAAAAACCTGCTTAAATTTCGCTTGTGTCTAAAATAGTACCCGAATTACAGCCTTTTAAAATAAGATCTATTTACAGCTTTTGAATTATATTTTCAAAGTTATTTTTACCTTTTTCTGAAAATGAAGTCTTTTAGATAACTACTATACGCAAAATATCCTTAAAAAAATTATGCATAAATGTCTCAAAATTTTCTGTATTTCTTTTACAATTGTCTTTTAAGGGAATAGACTACACTCCTATAATATACGAGGATAATGCATTAGAGGCGAAAGGTGACTGACCACTTGCGATTTTTGATGTTTTGTTAAATATCTAGAGAAATACATGAGCAATTATCCTGAAACTGCAGATGTGTAAACAAAATAATACAAGTCACATATTTCCATGAAGATTTTTTCCCGAAACCCATAGGAGACCATCAACAAATTGAAAAAGAACGACTAGCTTTTGGTTAACCCTGTCAAAAATAATGTAGATAAAGCGTTCAAATTGCAGACTATGATTAAATGGCTTATTTAAATAAACTGTGTTCATTTTTATCTGGATAGCATGTATGCATGCCAAGAAATTAAGGTTTTCATATAAAAAATTCCAAATTTCACTAAGTTTTTTACTTACAATTTGCAGAGTTCCTAAAATAAAAAAATGTTCTTTTCAGGAAACATGACAAAGACGGTTGTACACAAAAATCTATAATTAGAATAGAAGAATAATAAAAGTTGTATGAATAATGAGCAGCTGTACTAAATAAATTTGCACTGCGCATGCTTGAAAGTAAGCAAAAAATATTTTGAATAATGTGTTAGCTATATGCATAGAGCATCATCTGTGTAAGTATCAACAGCATAGCTTGAAAATTTTGAAAATTATCGTCGATAGAATAAGTTCTAACTTCGTTGATCCCAAAAGGAAGCAAAAAAGATGAGATGCTGTATCCAAATATAATATTACGGAGTAGTATTTGAAATGTTATCTATGCTGTATTGACACTAATCAATAGCTATATGGATATAGCCCCTCATGTTTTTGCTTACTTTTGGGAACAGCGGATTTTGAGCTTATTCTATCGACAATAATTTTTTAGAATTTTCAAGCTATGTTTTTGAAACTTTCACAAAAGGTGCTCAATACATTTAGCTAACTTATTATGGAAATTATATTTGAATTGCTTTCACGCATGCAGCGTGAAAAATTATTTAGTAAACCTGCTTATTACAATTTTTATTATTTTTTAATTCTGATTACAGGGTTTATAGAACAATGTTGTTTGTCATGTTTTCTTAAAAAAAAATATTTTTTATACTTAGAATTCTGCAAATTATGAACAGAAAACTTTTCAAAATTTGAGACTATTTTTATGAAAACTTTAATTTCTCTACGGGTATACATGCTATCCTTATAAAAATAAAAATAGTTAATTACAATAAGCCACTTAAACATAACATGCACTTTTAATGCTTTTGCTTAATTAGTTTTGACAGGGTTATCCAAAAGATACCTGTTCTTTTTTCAATTTGTTGATGGTCTTTGCGGAGATATATAACTTTTATCACTCTGTTTACACATTTGGAGTTTCAGGATAACCCTTCATATACTTTTCTAGATATTTAACAAAACATCAAAAGTTGCAAATGGCTGGTCATTTTTCGCCATATAATATATATTAAAAAGTTTTATATTTACGCTGATATAAATGACAAACTTAAGATAAATTTTGCGAATTTTTCATTTTATTAGTACTTCAACTGCCATATCATCTGAGATAGTGATGTTGTGTAGTCTAAGTTCTAGAGAAATTTATTCTGTTTATTATGCAATTTATTTACAAGATGTTAATACATAGTTATCACAGTTTGCGGAAATGCCAATTTTTGACATAAGTATTATTATTATTTTCTAAAAAAAATATTTATGGTTAATTCCTAATTTTTTTTTTTTAATTCACAGTTTTAAAGAAAGATCATTACAAAAATGTATAACTAGAGAAAATTAAAAAAAAAAAAAAATCACTTCCGAAATTGTGCAGATACCTTAAAGCCATGGAAGGTTTGGGTAAATACATAAAGACAAGGGCGGAGTACCCTATGCACCATCAGCTTTTAAAACCTATATAACATAGGGATTAGATTTTCACGTTTCTGACCACAAGTATTTTGTTACAGTAGACGTTGATCTATTAATTTGCAAGCATTTTCCTATTAAATAAAATAATATTTGGTAATACTTAATTATCCCGTCGACCAAAAAACTGTCGCCAAATTACAAGATTAAATGCGAATAATGGATGATCGTGAATGTCACATTCAAGGATATTAGGCAGAAAATACGTGTTTCATATGTCATCAAGAGAATTTTATTTCGACTTTTTATTTGTATCTTTATTAATGTTTTACTAATTTATTTGTTCTTTTGTTATTTAAAATAAAAATTATGTCAATATGCATAATTTGGCTATTAGTTTGGCGATTTGTATAATTTGGCGAAATTGGTCGACGGGATAACCAAGTAGTACCTAATATTTTTTCTAACAGAATACTTTTGCTGCAAAAATGCGGAAATCTCATCCCTGATAACAGCTTTTATTGACGTATTTTTGTAATGCAAAACACAATCCACACGTTTATTGTTCGGAATCCTCTGTACGCGAGTAATACTGGGACTCGATCTTGACTTGTTAATTAGAAATATCGAGAACTGTTTTATGTGCAGTTTGTATTCCTTTTCGTCTGTATACAATACATAAAAAGAATGAGGAATATGTGAATGATTATGAAATGCATTTATTACAGGAACACATGTTCAGTATTTTGTTGACCAAAGCTTATCCAGCCTGCAGCATTAAGAAGGAGGACTGTTGTTTGGCCCTCAACATTATTCAAGGAATACTGAGATATAATCCTGACGAAAGACCAACTGCAACAAAAGTATTAGATCATCCTTTGTTGTCAAGAAAGAACAGCAACAAAAATCTTTTACCACCAGATGACATGTGGATTTGTAAGCTGTCAGGTTTGTGTAAGTTTAACAGAATAATTTTTTGTTTACATTTCTTAATTTACATGTTTCGGTATATTTTTTTATTCTTTTGGAGGAGTATAGCTAAAATTGTATAAGTGAAACGCATAATTATGTTAAAATACTCTTTAACTTATTATGACACTTACTATATTATATCATAGCTTCAACTGTCTCTCTTTTTTTTTTTTTGACCCCGAAATATTTAATAGAAATGTATTTCTTTTTTAATCGGCTGATTAAGGCGATTTGAAATGGTAAAACTTACTAAAAATTTTTCCGGCTTAAAAAAGCGGAAGATGGTGGCAGCTATGTTATATAAGTTGCTAACCTCTAGCTTTTATTAAATAAAAGAAATGTATTTTAAATCAGAAAATTTGTTTATCTAAATGGTGTTCAATGAAATGTAATAATCATTTGAAATCATTTAATCACATTCCTTTATTAAATTTCTAGTCCGAAGTAAAATTTTTTGGTTTTAAAAAAACGAAGGTTGGCATCCCATACAGCACAGTTTCATCTCGAGAACGTCGCAGATTCGTCACATTGCGACGTTGCGATGTCCCATTGATCATCTCAGAGACGGTCTGGTAACTGCTGAATGTCCGTGACCGGCAACGTCGCATTGTAACGTCTACAGAACATCGCAGTATAACATCTATGTGACACCGCAGTGTAACATCTATGTGACATTGCACTGTAATATCTGTGAGACATCACAAGGTGACATTTATGAGATGTCACATTGCAACATCTACAGTGCATCGCATGAAACTTCTATGAGATACCGCATTGTGATATTTATGCGATATAGACCCTATCAGTGATGACGTCACAGACAACTCAACTCCACATATTAGCCGAAAATGCGTTCCAAACAAACAACAGAGTGAAGAAAAAAGATAGAGATGAAGTGGCACGCAGCTACAATTGCAATCGCGAAATAGTTAAAAGGGTCGCCATTCGGCCAAACAATTGTGGCTCGATATGGAAACTTTTCCTAGTTTAGTAAATTCAATCCTTGTTTCACGTTCTTTTCTTTTTTTTTGAATGATTATATTGCATGTGGTTTTGATGGTATAGTACATCTCTAAAACACTTTAAACTCTATGTGTTTGTTTGGAACGTATTTAAGGCTGATATGTCGAGTTGAGTTGCCTGTGACGTCACACTGATAGAGTCTATAGCTCTGCTGGTGCTGTACTGTGATGAATGCAATATAGCAAACCCAGGTCAGTTGTTATCACTATTTCCAAATAATAATAGTCACATATTTTAACAAATTTCTGCTATTAAGTAAGAGAAACATTATTTGAAAATAGTGCTGACATGCAGGTTCATTCTTTGATATTTTTGTTGCTGTATGTATTTTATTCTTAAAAATTACCTTTCAGGATCCCATGTACAAGTATGGATACTTAATGTGTGACTATCGCAGTGCTCTTCAAAGGTCCCAGAAAATACTGTTTCACATTTCTGTTATTCATTTCAGGATAATCCTATTAAATATCATTTTCTAAATACCAGAATTTTCTTGCATCTTCTAATAAAACAGAAATGTAATTATAATAATTTATTGTACGTTTATTAATGTCTGACATGTATAAGTGTGTAACACAGTACTGTATTTTTTCTAAGTATATAAATAATTGCATAAAACATTTTATTTTACTCTAAATTTCTAAAAAACTTCGATACTTAAACTATTAGAATTGTGTTTTGATACTATAATTTGCAGTTGTTAATCACTTTAAAGGGAAAATTACTAACATTTTGCAGCATTATGTATATACTAATTTCTTAAGAGATTAATGGACATTAATTAATGTCAAATGAACTTCATTTGTGTATAATAGTATTGTTTCTCGAGTGATTACTTCTAATAAAATTAGATTTTACTATCTTTTAATTATAAACCAGGAAGCAGCAGCACAGACAATCATCTTATAAATTTAATGGTTGAAATTCCAGAATTAGTTAAAACTCAATTTGGATATTAAAGTGCAATCAGTCTTCCAATTCATATTGTGATGAAAAACACCTGAAAATCAGATTTTAGCGGTTGACTCATAGGTTTACCACTGAGTTTTCCTACATGTTTTCTTTACCTTTATTAGCAAAGAAAACAATGGTAAACCTATGCTATGAGTCAACCGCTAAAATCTGATTTTCAGGTATTTTCAACCAGGATATGACTTGGCAGATCGATAAATTTAATATGTCAATCAAGTTTTAACTAATTCTGCAACTCGATAAAATGCTACTTCCCTGTCCATTAATTTATGTAAATTATGAGATTTATTTAATATTCAAATGTAAAAATTACTATTCTTATAGATTATTGGGAGAGTCTTCTTCGCACATAAAAGTTAACATTAAAAAAAAGTTTTGTAAAACTCCTGATTTTGCCCACTTTTATTTAATTACATTCAATAAGAAATTTATCAATTGTTTTTCATCAAAATAAAACAAAAAAAATGTTGTTAATTTAGACTTAGATAAAAAGTATGAGCTTTTTTGTAAAATTATAAATGCCTAGATCCACTTATAACTCAGTCATCCCCCCCCCCCACACACATACACACAATTGTACAAGCACCAATACTAAATTAAGTAAGCTTCAATATGATATACTCTCAAATTATGTTGTAATTTCGGCAAGCTTTCTTAAAATATGTGTTTTCTTTTATCCTGTATATTTGCAGATTTACCAAAATTAAACAAATAAATTTAAACATTCCTTCAGCTAATAAAATTAAGTATACATAAAAAAACATCAAAAGATAACTTATTTGAATAATTATTACTATTATATCAATGGAATAAAAAAACATAAAAAAAAATATGCATACACAAAACATGATTCATTATGAGCAAAACTGTACGAAGAAAAATTTTAGTGTTTATTCCGTTTGTTTACATATTTTCCCATTCATTTTAAACAGACATTATAAAACAACTTTTTATTATTATTCTATTATTAAATATTTCTGTATTGCTATTTATAAATCATATATACTTCAATCTATGAACTCAAATTTAATTGTTTATAAAATTTACATTTATGAATGTAAGCTTTTTATATTTGATGAAGATTAATTGTTAATCATGATTAATAGTAGATCACCATAAAATACTAATTTTTATGTATGTCCCACATTTGGAAGTTGATTTGTATGATTAAAATTTATACATTAATTTATTCAGTATTAATAAAAAGTTTATTAAGCAATGTATTGATGCACTGTATCATTATACCCCTTCTCTTCCTTCATAATTTTCAGAGTGCAAAAGATTGAATTTTGCAATCTGTTGAATTCCCTTTTTCTTTACTAGTACTATTCAAAGTGAAAAGGATTAAATTTTGCAATCTGTTGTATTATCACATAATATTATAAATCTATAAGTACTTGATTAATCATAAAATTTCACATACCTAGAAATTAAAAAAGAATCAGAAAAATAAGTTAAAATTGCTTTTCTTGATCATAAGAATGATATTATTGAATAATTGCTTTGCATATACGCAAGTTGTACATCCTCTAATACAAATATAATTTCATTCTTTGTAATGACAAATTTTATTCCAGTTATTTACAAATGATCTATTCTAATTACCATGTCTTTTTTTTTGGGGGGGGGGGGGGAATCAAACCTTTTTTCTATTAACCAGATTGAAATTAAAATATTCTCGTGTACTTATTGTGCAAAAATATCAATGACTAAAAAACTCTTATCTTGAAATAGGATACAGCAATTTACATATTCAAAAAACACACCCACGCAAAACACAAAATTCATACACCCCTTATCCCATTTTTAACTATAATTAATAAAAAAATTGTTAATTGACCACTAGCATTGGGCGGAGCTCACAATGTTTCCCCACAAGCGTTACGGTATTTGATTGGCTTTTGGGGAACGCTTGTGGGATAAATGGGGAAGCTGATTAGCTATAATCTTTCGTGACGTTCTTTGACGTCAGAAATGCTTGTGGTCCATTGCCCTTCATCAAAACAAAAAATTTCAATATTTTTTATCAAATAAAAATATAAACTTTATTATAAAAATATGAATGCCAAAGCCTGAAGATACTTATAATTTCTATACCCCCCCCCCCCCCCACACACACAAGCACCAAAAATAAACTAAATAAATTTCAATATTATGTCTTCTCAAATTATGTAGCAATTTCAACAAGCTTACTTTCAATTTGAGTTTTCTTTAGTATGTGTTTTGTGTGGGTTATTTATTTATTTTTTCTTTTTTTCATTACGTAAACACATAAATTATAATTTTTACACCCAAAGGGCATAAAACTTGAAAATTGGGTTACTGAATTGTTTAGACAAAGATATAATTTAGCAAAGTACTGTGGATAATATAAAATGTTGGTCTTTTACTCAGTTTTATCATTTTCAAATACAAGTGTTTGTGAGTTATATTTAAATCTACAATATATATCTGTATCCTTTAGCTCTTAAGAAAAAAAAAAAAAAAAAAAAAAAAAATCTACATACTTTTTTAAAGCCGCAAATGATAACTATATTGTTGAATAAATATTTCTATGATATCAATTCAATTAAATAATAACGATTCATGTAGTATATAATTTATCATGAGCGAGACTATTATAAACAGTATCTGACAAAGAGATTGTTTATCTTCGTTTACAATTTTTCTCATCCTTTTAAAAACAGACATTATAAAACAACTAGAGTTTTTGGAGCAAAAAGTGTTAAATTTTGCAGTTTATTGTACTATGACAGTGTTATAAATCAAAAAGTACTTGATTAATCATAAACCTTCACATTTCTACAGCTTAAAATAATTTTGCTAAATAAACTTCAAAATTTGCTTCCTCGAATTATAAAAGTAATATTATTAATAAATCTGTTTTGCCAATTTATATAAATTTTTCATCCTTTAATACAAATATTATTTCATTATTTATCATAACTATATTTTTTTTTCAAATATTTACTAATAAAATGTGTTAACTACTATGAATTTTTTTAATATATACATATTTTTTCAAAGTTCAGCAATTATCTTCAATGATTACACTAGTTTACAGTACATGTGTTGCCGAAAAAATTTTAGCTGTTGCTGACTACATATAATATGCTATTTTCAAAAATATAATTAGTATATTTTAACCAGCTCTAGTTTCTGAGTTTCAGCTATATAGGTATTAAACAGAAAAAAAAATGTATTTACTAAGAAAACTTTACTAAAAAAATAATAATAATCATTGAATTCTAAAAAACTTCGTTTTAAAGCTTTTCTCCGATGTGTAGACTTTAGAAAAGGACGTATCAGAGACCAACAGTAGTCAAACATCATATTCGTATTCCAGAAACCCTGATAGAACTCTTCCATGACTCGTAAGTCCTGATGCATACGCTCTCCCTGCTCTTCGCTCATATCTCCTAAATTTTCCAGAAACCTGTCCTGGTGTCTACTGAGAAAGTGGAGTTTTATGCTCATATTGCACTCCATATTTTTTAATTGAAGCACAAAGTCTCCTATACAAGTTCAATATATTTTTCAGATTTTTTATTTCATAAAAACCTATTTTAGTATCTGAGGAAAGCATTTTTTTTTTCTTTTAGTCTTGATGCTGACAATTCTGAAGCTTCTTTAAAAAGATTTAAATCTCTTACAAGATCATCTAACACATTTTGGGAAAAGCATTTTGGCTCATTTGACATACCTTCAAAATCCGCAACATTTTGTGATGAGCTTGGTCCTTTAATATCTTGTTCTAATGGTTCAGATATATTTTTAGACTCTGAAGAGTCAAATAAACGCTGCACTGAACATTGAATACAACTAGTACTTGGGTACAGCCATTTAGCTCGATTTTTATTGCTTAAACCGTTTACGTTTTCACTACAAAAAGAACAGTCTTCGAGATGATTTCATGGTTCTCGCCAAATAGTCGGTGTTCCAAATTTAAATTGCACTTCTTTTCCATAATCTTAAATATTCCACACACGATTTACAAACACAATTGGGAGCCCAAGACTTCCCATTTTTATCCAAGAGCATCCCAAAATACTCAAAATAGGTATTTTTCACCAACTCTGATATAACTTTTCTCCAAATGTTAAACACATATTCGCCGCATATATAGCAAAAATGATCTGGATTGTTTAAACAACGTCTCCTTGAACTACTCATGGCCCCAAAACTTGAGAAACAGACTTTAATACAGTAAAATGCGCCTGTTATCGGTTAATATATATGCATAAATGATAAAAATCAAATACAAAGTAACTCGAGCTGCTCAAAAGATTTTTCGGTTAGATTTGACAAAAACAAGTCATAAGTGAACATTATCAACCACAGAATTCGCGGCAACAGACAAAAAATTTAATTTGTAAACTAGTGTTATAAATCAATATGGTCTATTAGAATTTTATCATGTACATATAAAATAATTTTTCTCGTAAATAATTATTCATTTATTATTCCTCATGCAGATATTGAATAATTTGTAACTTTTAATAGCTTTAAGATTTCTAAAGTAGTGTTTAAATAAAACTTTTTAACACTCATTTTTCCTCAAAGAAATATAAGCTTATGAATAAAAATATAAATAAATGACCAGAAACCTTATTATATGGATAATAAGGTTTTAAGGTTCTTATAGTGCACTCTCAGCAAGGTCATGTATGACCTTAATAAAAAAACAATGATTAATCTCTTTTACTATCTTGAAATAACATATAGCAATTTACATATTCAAAAAATAGAGTTCTGTAAGAGTCATACACTTCTGTCCCATATTTAACTACACTTAATAACAAATTTGTTAATTGCCCTTCATCAAAACAAAAAAATTCAATATTTTTAATGAGATAAAAATATAAACTTTATTGTAAAATTATGAATGTCAAGGTCTGGAAGCACTTATAATTCTAAACTCCTCCTCCCCCACCCCCACACACGTCCAGAAAAAAGCAAAGCTTATTTGCAATATGAGTTTTCTTTAGTCTGTATTTTGAATGGGTTATTTTTTTCATTACATAAACACATAAATTATTTTTTTTTAACCCAAAAGGGCATAAAACTTGAGCATGAGCATTGAGTTATTGAATTATTTAGACAAAGATATAATTTAGCAAAGCTAAAGGTATTATTAGCAAAATACTGTGGATAATATACAGGATAATAAATTTAATAAATTACAGCACTTACCTTTCATGATTCAATTCTTCTAAACAAATATTTTTGAAAAACATTTTTTATTTAATTACAGTGATCGTCAATATATATTTAAATAGAATTTTTTTATGCAAATCTTTCACAAGTTTTGTAGTAAATGAATGGTTAATTACATTTCGATACTATTAAAATTCACTCTAAATAAAGTACGAAAAATAAACAACAAACAAAATTTTATTTTATAATACTTACAAATGATATCGTCAAATAAAAACACATATAGTATAATCTCTTTAATAAGTTTGCAATTAAATAACAGCAGTAATCAAACTTTTTATCAAAAAGTTATTATTTATAATAGTTCTCAGTACGGGAAAAAAAATGAATACAGTTATGTAGTACTTTCAAAACTGCAAGAGACAATTCATCAAGTTGGATATATTTTAAAATATAAATGATAATTATCATTAATAAATATAGTAATTTTTAGGACAGTGTGGCTTTAAACTTCATCACTGAATAAAAAAATCCAAACACGGAGGAGCAATCACATGGAACGCGAACAACAAAAACAAACACACCTAACTTCATTATGAATTCTTCTTCAGACGCCATTAAATTTGCGCATGCGCAAATAACTGGAAGTACTCGTCCCTCCGCTAAAACGACAGCCCGCGTTCAGAGCTCTCGTCTCCTGTTTGTCGCAGGAGATCGTCTCAGCGACAGTCTGCTTTATCATCTCAGAGATGCTCTGGTTACATCACTCTGAGATGTGATGATAAAAGGACGTCGCGACGGCTCTGAGACATTGCTGAAACCAAATGTGCTGTATGGTATATATGTAAATGCCAGTTTCACTGTAATTTTTAATAATATCCAGTTTCTAAAAATATTATTATTTAAAACAATTAATAATTTCATAGATTAATTATAGGACTGATCTTGCATATATGTCTTATAATAATTTAGAATTAAATTATTTCGTGCAGCAATATGTGAAAAAAAAATCAGGAGTTTTCTTTAAAGATATTTTTTGTTTTTATTAAAATGAGCTTTTTTTTTTATAGTTCTTTGATTTTTTTCTTGCAAGAGGATATGTTCTACCAAAACTAGTAGGTTTTCAATACAATTTGATTTCATACGTTATTCTATTTTTGTAAAAACCTTGCTAAATTTATTAGTAATTTTTGAAAATTATTTTAATTTAAAAAATAAAGCTAATGATTTAAAAAAATATATAGCTGGCATAATGAAAGGCTTTACATTATATGTGAAACACTTGTGGAGTTTTCTACGTTTTTTATTAAATTTTTTTTAATTCAAGACATATTTTAACCATTTTATTTTTTATTTTGACTCAAGAATCTTTCTAAATTTATCTGTCCTTTCTTTTTCTTTTGTGCAATGTTGTAGAGATCATAGTCTTGTCAGATATTTTGTCATTTTTTAAAATAAATTTGCATAAAAAGACTTTTATTTAAGAGAAAAATATCTAAAACTCTTTTAAAAACTGATTAGTTAAATTTTTGATACAATTACTTCATACATTTAGTAATGTAAATTTGAAATGCTTGTAAACACATTTTACATCAAAAGATTTTTTTTCTCGAACTGGGCGGGATCGGATCGCAAAAACTATCAAACCAGTCTTGCTATTTTTTTTAAATTAAAGGGAAAATGGTCTTTTGAAGCTTGAATTATTTTTAGTCATTATTATAAAACATAAACAATTTTAGAAGCACATCAAAATGGGGGGGGGGGGGAAATCAAACATATTTTTTTTTCAAATGCCTTCCACTTTGTTGGTATTCAATTTTTGACTTCAAAATGCTTTAAACTAAAGTCAATCTTAAATTCTCTTATACTCAAAAATTCATTATAAACGAAATGACTTTTACACGGACTTTAGCATCGACAATGGAAGCTCACTTTCACTTTGCTCGCGGAAAAGTTGGAGGAAAAATTAACTGAAAAGTTGGTCTCTCGAAAAATCTGAAATCTTGGTAAGCCTGATAGTAGCTTTATGATTGGTGTTTTCTTTGAACAAAAGATATTAAAACATAACGGACTGTGAGCAGAAAAATGCTGAACTTACCAGTCAGCCAGTGCTGCGAGATACGCGACTTTTTTAAAATCAGACTATTTTACTGTCACGATTTTTTTTTAAATGTTTAATTCACCTTATTTTTTCATCAATTTTCAAATAGGCAGAATATTTCTATTTAAAAAAAGTGTGACAATCAAACAATCTGGGACCTTTTTTGTTCCCAATCTGGCAACAGTGCACTCAACCCCTAAAAATAGGTTTGCAGGTATTTTCCAAGAAGATATAAATTGGCAGGCCAGTTACATTTTAATATGAGCACCGTTTTATTAATCCTGGAGCTTCAGCAGTAAACTCGGTGAATTGATGTTTTGTACAGCTGCATCCCGGTCTAATAAATTCGATGATTTTTTTTTTCAATGTGAAAATTTAAAATTAATAAAAATGACGTTACAGGATTCGTATATTTTACCACTAAATTTTAACAGTATTTTCAAAGCGGGGTGCCAGTTTGGCCTAAGCTTTCATTCAGAAATTTAAAGCTCATACCAAAAGTAAGTAAGTAAATAAATAAATAAATAGCATTTTACGCTTTATTTTATAAGGAATATTTAATAATAGCTTAAAATAAAAATTCTTTTTCCAAAATTTCCGGTGCGTATTTGAAATTTCCATTTAAAATTAAAGGCCAAACTGGAAACCGTCTTTCAAAATATTTTACAGCAGAAAAAAAAAATTGAGAAATTTGAGAATAAAGGTAATGGTTAAAGATTATTTTTGTTAAAAAATTAAATATAAATTTTCTTATCATTAATAGTGATGCCAGACTTTTTTTAAACTATAAGGAGTGTGCGAACCATGCGTTATGTTAAGTACAGTTTAATACTGATTGTTTTGAAGTTAAAGTAGCCATTGTAAGACCATAATTACCAACATCTTCCAATTTTTTGGCCCGAAAAAAAGCTAAAGTAAATTTTACCATTTCAAATCGCTGCCCATTAAATAAGGCAAAAATTTAGGCTTTTGCCGGCCAAAAAATAGGAAGAGTTGGCTGCTATGTTTTATTTTCTTTTTTTTATTGAATGTATATTTGTAGGTTTTATTCTAAATTTACTATATCACTCGTTGTTAAACTTTTTTAGTAAAAGAAAAAACGAATGAGAGTGAACAAGATGGGGTGTCTACTAATGTCCAGTTAATTGAAAATGAGACAGTGAAGCAGTATGAAGTCCAACATTTAGAAGAAGAAAACATCTGTTATAAAGAACCACCAGTTTCTAATTTAGGATCCGTATCTATAAAGGAGGAAGTTCCCGAAGAGAATATGAGTGTTAAAGAATGTAGTCAAGCTGTGGAATCACTTGACAATGGAGGTACTTTATGTTTGATTTCTCATTCTGTATATTATTACTTTTAAATAAGATTTACTCAGGATTTTTTGACTTTATCTAATGAACTAAATGTTTCCATTTTATGATTTTTGAAAGCATTTTTTCTGAATAGAAAATTTTAACTTATGTAATCAATTATTTCGGCGATTAAACAAAGCAAATCTTACTTTACGAAAAAATTATATGTTACCAAAAAAAAAGTCAAAATTTTGAAAGGAATTACATATTTAAAACGAAAGAGTTTATTTGGCTTCCTACGAAAGAGCTGTAATTTACTGGATCGTGAATGAGTTGTTTTTTAAACGTTTTACTCCTCTTGATTTAAATTACGTTTTTAAAACTACTCATCTTGATTTAAATTGCTTACAAACAACTCGCTACTCGAGTCATTTCAACTCTTTTTGAGAAGCTGCTTTCAAAACGCGAGATGAGTGAATTTCGGCTCAACTTGAGTTATTTTGTGGCTGCGGTTTTAAGAGAGTAGAGAAAACTTTCTTCATTAATTTTAATGGACCCTATTCTTTCTCTCGGTTCGGATCTACAAAAAAATCCACTGTTTGGGAAAACTTTGAAACATAACTGCATTGTAAAGCATTAGAATTGTCAGGAATTCACTTATTTTCTATTCTATTATTGAAAGGAGCTTAATGGTTCTAATAGATCTGAATAAAATGAGGAATATTCATTGAATTGGAGATTAATTTTGTACAAATCATCGAATTTATTTGAAGTATAACGTTAAAAAACTAAAATTAAAGACAATGTCTGTATGAATGAATCAAACTTCAAGTATTTAAAAATGAGGTTTGTTTATAAATTATTTAAACGATTCAGCGTTAATTTTTAGTGTTTAATATTTCTCTACATTTAAATTCTGCACATCATGCTTTTATAATTTTTTATAATTTTTTAATAATTGAACAATAAACCTAATAGCTTTACATACTTATTAATTAGTTTTATAACCTCATAAATTTAGTAATAAAATAACGCTTTATAGAGAAATAGAAAAAAAAATCTCAGTGAATGCAAAAGGCAAACAAACGACCACGCCGCCATTTTACCTATTGTGAAGTCTTATGAGTATTGTCCCTTTCCCAATTGAAAAACTGTGCCATAAGTATTTAACAGAGATTTTTTTTTTAATTATGTAAGAAAATTAATTTATTATTTTCAAATCAATTAGTTTTTAAATTTTATTCACATTTCAACATTTTGGCAATATAGATAGAGAATAATAATAATGAAAAAAAATACATATACAGTCTTCATAAAGAAATGTTAGGCGAACGTTTTAAACTGCTTTTTCAAGACATTTAAAAATAAGAAATTTAGAAAAATATAAAGGCCGTTCTCTGTATGTATCTTCCTTATACAGATCTTCAATTTTTGACCGATTTGCATGAAACTTGCTGTACATACGTTTTAGAACGCGGAAACGGTCGTTATCAAATCATCATACAACTATTTACCGCATTTTTAGTACTTTCCGTAATTTAACATTTTAGTATCTCTCATATTGAGTATCTGTCATTTGAAATTTTCTATTTCTTTCATGTTGATACACACCATTATACAATGATATAATATTTAAAGAAAATGATAACACGTGTATTTTCTTTTTAAAGGTCAATAAAAATCCAAACGCAATCGCTATATTTTTGCATTTTCGAAATTGACGTCATAGTAAACAGGACCTGTTTTTTAAAGCAGAAATTTTTGCATACCTTAATTATGAAAAGGATCGAATTAAATAAGGCAAAATTTACAAGAAAATTTTGCTGGTGAGAATAATCAAGGATTCTGAGCACCGTCTGCGGCATATATATCGGTTACCCCTACCCAAAAGGTTAAAAGAAAATTTTCAGTTAACAATAATGTTTTGTAAAGAGTGGAAAACCTCTTGATCTAATCATCTAATTCCAATTAAAGCTGATAAATGCACCAAAGTGGGGGCTTTTTAGTTTTAAGCAACCCCAAATAAAATAGTATCTCATATGGAAGCATTTTTTTTGCACTTGTATCAACGTCTAACTACTTTTTAAAACATTAAGATGCACGTATGAGACAGAAAAAGTTTTCGGATTAGCACATCCAACTGGTTTTTTCGTTAGAAGGAAATGAGATTAAGACATTTAATATGATTTAAAATTAATTACAAGTGAATTAGTACCTTAGATAGGTTCATATTGATCCAAACATTAACTTATTTAGATCTAAACGAGATTGTAATATATAAATAATAGCTTCTTTAAAAAAGTGCAGAAAATTGTAAATATTGTATATGTTTACTTCATTTTACTATTTTTCTTTTCAGATGTTAATGTCGTAATTGAAGTGGCAAAATCGAGCAAGAGGAAGAAAATACACAAAAGGATTCAAGCCATGTTTAAAAGTGTTAGGAAATTTTTCAATAGGAAGAAATCTTAAAGATTCTATTCAAAGCTTCGTTTTGAAATAGCCAAATACATAAAGTTGGAAAACAATAGAATAGCACCAAGCCATAGCCAAGGAATAAAATAGCATATTTTTGAACCTGCTGTGAACATTGGTTTTTACAAAATTCCTGTGCATCAGAAACCAGAACAAAATTGTATTTTCAGCCAAACAAAATTAAACCCTGTAAAACCCTGTATGTATTTTTGACAAAGTTGTAACTCATGTGGCCACAATAAATTCCATGTTCCAGCCCAAATGTAGTCTGATTCGTCTTGTTTGATTGTCTCTATATTATTAATATTGTAGTCTATAAGAGTGACTGGTTTTGATAGTTAATTTTAAGTAGATTTCGTAAGAAATGCTACCTATTGCAGTCGTTACCATGGTATGACTTTTGAAAAATTTCTTTATAAATTTTTCATCATGTGATCCCAGGAACCCAAAATCACCCCGTCTAAAAAAATTATTAGGATGAGCGAGCCGAATCCTCTACTAGGCTACACAAATTACATTTTGTCGTACACTTTTACAAAAAGAAAGAAAAAAAAACTATTTATTATTTTGATTTAAACATAAAAATTAAAAATAAATTATGATCAATAGATTTGTGCATTGTTATTATTTTTTTACAGAATAATCTTAAAAATTTACTATTTTAATTAATTTATTTTACATGTTTTTCCATTACGGACTCATTTTTGCAATAAAAAATGAAACACGTATATTTTTTGGAAGAAAAAAAGAGTTAGTAATGTATGTCAATGTTAATAATATGTTAATAATGTAATAATGTAATGTATGTTAATAATGTAATGTTAATAATATAAATCATGGAGTTAGTAAATGTAGGTAATGTAGGTTCGCGCCTTGAATTAACTAAATTTTTAAATTGTCTTGCGATCAGGATTTGAAATCAGGATTCTGAGATTTAAATTTACCAAATCGGAAATGTATGTACGATATACAGTCATTAATGACAAGACACCTTCAATTTTGACATTTTGTTTAATACTTAAAACTACACTTGTCAGATTATTCTTGAATTTCTTGATTAAAAAGAACAGATTTGACCTTATATTTACCAACGTTAACTTGATAAGTAGGACAATTAGAAGGCCTACAAACGATGAAAGAACAAAATAATGCTTGTAAATATTAAAAAATATATACACACTGTAAAAATAAAATTCACGAATGATGCATTGATATATCCATGAACAGTATACAAATAGCTATTTTACACTGGTGTGCAAAAGTTAAGCATAATTGGTAATTAAGTAATTATTTTTAAGTAATGAAGGAAATATGAATCGGAATGTGTTGAAACTCCAGGTGTGTAAACAAAATAGTACGCGTCACATATTTTCGCGAAGAGTTTTCCCCGAAATCGAACAGGGGACCGTCAACAAATTGAAAAAGAACGAAGATCTTTTGGATAACCCTGTCAAAACTAATGTAGCAAAAGCGTTCAAACTGCACATTATGATTAATTGGCTTATTGTAATGTACTGTGTTAATTTTTACAAGGATAGCACCCAACAAACACATAACTGGTGGGCCAGTAGAGGCGTCGTTAGCGGTAGCCTAAAGTGTTTGATAACGGCCCGCCATCTTTGGCCGTAACGGCTCCGTCAAAAAACTGTCACGCCGGCCAGAACGCGGCCGCAAGATCATGGCCATGAATACATGAAGTTGCCCACAAATGTGCCATTAACGTTTTTATCAAAAATATCAGACAGCCACAAACTGGCCACAATTATTCTTTTAAAGGCCATTAAAAATAAAAGCTGGCCAGGAGATCCCCCTCACCCAGACATTTGTGTTTGTAAGAATTAATATTTAAACATGAATTCAAAATTTGTTCTATAAAAAATATTTGCTGGAAGATTATTTAAATGATAAACTGTCTTTGCATGTAAAACAAATATACTAATAATTTTTATGTACACTTTTCAAAAAAGTTATAAATTTACTTTATAAATTTACTTTATTTATAAATTTACTATATTTTCAAAAATTTCCAAAGCATATAAGTTGAAAATGAATTTATTTGTTTATTATTTAATTATATGCTTTAAAAATTTACATGTAATGCAATTAAAAATAATTTTTAAAGCATATAATTAAATAATAAACAAATAAATTCATTTTCAACTTATAAGTTTTGGAAATTTTTGAAAAATTTGAAGATAAGTAAATTTATAACTTTTTTGAAAAGTGTACCTAATGATTAATAATATATTGTTTTTTTATGCAAATACACTTTATAATTTAAACAATCTTCCAACAAACATTTTTTATGGAACAAATTTTGAATTTATGCTAAGTGATGCATGTATTAAGTTAAATGCTTTATGTTTTTTTTTCTTTTTTTTTCATTGGTTTTTAGACTTAAGAGGCTACTTCAGCCAAGCGAAAAGACCCAATAAATAATGCCGATCCTACAGAAGGAATTTTGTAAAGATATCTCGGTTGCATTCCAATACTTTTAAATTACTTATTTATTTTATTTTGTTTATTATCTGTTGCATTAGATTGCTGAGATCGATTCGTAGACAATTTTTTTATTTTTCGATTTTTATTGTAGATTTTTTCTGAGGATGCTTTCACTTTCGTAACCGGTTCCGAAAGTAAAAACATTCTCATTAAAAATATCTGCAAACAAAATAGAAAAAGTAAAAAACGGCCTTTGTACAGATTAATTTCAGCTATCTGATAGGAAAAATATCGTTTCAAAATATTAAAATGTAACAGAGATATCTTTATTGATTTCTTCTATAGGATTAATATTACCGAACGAATCGTTTTGCTTGACTGAAGTAGCCTGTTAATGGTTGTCACCAATATATTATATTTATTCATTAAAGAATTATTATGAAACCTGTCGAATATACAAAAGAATTTTCATTTAGATTTTATTCGAATAATTTAATAATCAAACATTACAAATATATATATATATATAACAATAATATTTGCTATTTAAAAAATATATTATTTTAATCTTTTCATATTAGCTGAGAATTATTTACAGTAATTGAAAATGTATCAAAATTTTGAATGATCTGACAATTTTATTTAATTGTTTAATGAATGAAATATTTTCGATGAAAAATTGTTAATTTTTTTCGCTCAAAATAAAAAACATAAAAAACCATCATTCACAGTCATGTTACTTATAACGTTAAAGAAGCTATTTTAAGAATCTAAAATGAAACCGATAGCTATTTTATCGAAAATAATTCAACAAACCTCTACAAAAAAAGATTTTTTTAAGTCAAAGAAACATCTATTAAATGGTATTTTGCACAATTTTATACAAGACACATGAAATCGCTCTTTCTCACTTCTAATATATGAAAAGAAAAATAAATTTTACCTTTAAGAATCAGTGTAAACTTTATTTAAATTAAACTATTTTATTTTTTGCAATATTTTTAATGACATGCACAGTAGAAAACAACAATTGTTATATGAAAATATGATTAACTTTCAAACTTTTAAAAAATTCTTAAAAGTCTATAATTTTAAATTAGCTGCTTTTCCTAATTTATACAAAACTTTAAAATAACGAACAAGCGATGAATAGCGGAGTATAAAGTAAATATTATTGTATATTTGTTAAAATACAACTGCATTTTTAAAAACGTATGTCTTAAAAATGAATATGTTTCCTATTTTTCTATTAGGTTCCAGAAACATGTCGATGCAAAAAAAACTCAAGAGGTTATAATGAATTATAAATTAATAATTCCTCAATGAATAAGCATAATAAAACATACCTATATTGTGCTAAAATATCCAAATTGAAGGTAGCATTCGTTAAACACGCTTTCTCTCCCTTAAGTGACGGTCTAACTGAAACTGAAATGATCTGCTTATCAGCACACCGTCCAAAAATTCTTGGAAAATTCCCCCCTGTACTTGTTGACCTTGAAGGAGAGCATGTATTCTCCTAAGGGCCAAACAGATCTGACCACTTTTTGCTCGTCGGATCGTTTATTGTGGCGACATGATGTTTTGATATTTAATGAGTTTTGTTTGAAAGGGACGGTTATCCGACCTATGAAAAACAATAGATGGTTTTATCTGTATTTTTTTTTTTTTAGTAAAAATATAATAAAGCAAATAAATACATATAAATGTTAGGAATTTAGCAGATACAGGGAATTTTTTTTTCCTTTGAATCAGAATTTTAAATTCCCCCCCTCGGGAATTTTATTTAAAATGCATATATATTTGAAATCATATTAAAAATTTACGTTTTAGAAACAGTTTATATGCTCCCTCCCTTTTTTTTTCTTTTTTCTTTACTGACTGGCATTCAGCAAAAAATTCTTGTTGAAACAATTTAAATGCCATTTCATCCATTTTGTTTGCAACAAATACCTTTTTTATAGAATTAAAAAATATATACATAAAAAAAATCACATTTATCAGTAAATATCTTGTAAATATTTTGTATAATATGCATTTCCAGTGAATGCATCTTACTGTATTTAAATCTTTGTATTGTTCCAATTTCTTAAAAATTTGTGTTCTGTTTATTTTGGCTATTAAAATCAATATAAATTGAATAATATATTCATTATTTCCAGTATGACCACTGAAATATATCCATGCAAAGCTATCCGCGCTTGCAGATGCAAATAAATCAAAATACATTCTTTCTTTTTTTTCTAATAACACCATTTTTCAAATTTTAGAATGATCTTTCCTAGAAAAAAAAAAAAAAATGTGAAACTAATTGTATTTCTAAGCCAACTTTAGAAATACAGAAATCGACAATTTTAGAAATATATTATGCATGTACGATTAAAAATTATTTTATGCATGTATGCTAAAGTTTTGCATGACTGAGTAATTGGGAGGAGGGGGGGGGGGTGGACATGGACTGCTTTAGGGACAATCTAAAAGCGTTTTTTTGTTTTAATATTTATTTTAAATTATTTTACTATATTTTAAATATTTATTCATTTTTTTTTTTAAATAATGAATGCAACAGTATGCCGGTGAAGAAAAAACTTGGAATTCTGTATACATTTTGAGCACAATTTTTATTTTTTATATAAATATTTTCAAACTAAATAAAATATGCCATCTATTTTATTGTTTTAAATATAAATCTCAGAAATAGATCTCTCCTTATTAAAACTCAGATTTAAAGTAATTTTTGAAAGAAATAAAGACCAAAAATATATACATTTTCTCTCATAAAATAAAAATGCTGGTCAGTTTATATTAGCCCTCTGCTTTCTAGATGTTGGAGGGCCATTACTTTTTTGCCCGAAACCGACCATTAAGAGTTTACCGGTAAACTAAATGCAACAGTTCTGTCATCGCCGAGCCTTTAACGGCTCGGCGATGACTGCCGCAATTAGCGGCGGCTCACTTGCGGTACAGCATTGTTTTTGTACAAATGGCCTTAACTCCTTTTGGCCGTGACGAATCCAGCTTACGGCCTTAACTAGAGTGTTTGTGGGGCATGTATACTCGTAGAGAAATTAAGGTTTTTATAAAAACAGTCCTAAGTTTTTTTGCTTATAATTTGCAGAGTTCTTAATATAAAATAATGTTCTTTTTTGAAAAAATGACAAACATCATTGTACACAATACCCTGTCATCAGAATTAAAAAATAATAAAAATTGTATGACAAATGAGCAGGTTTACTAAATAATTTTTTACTGCGCATGCGTGAACGCTATTAAAATTTCATTTGCATACTATGTTAGTTAAATGTATAGAGCAACTTTTGTGAAAGTCTCAAAAACATAGCTTAAAAATTCTGAAAATTATCGTTGATAGAATGAGATCAAAATCCTTTATTCCCTAAATGAAGCAAAAAGATGAGGGGCTGTATCCATATTCCATTGTTTAGTGCATACACAATATTGTACGTACAACTATATTTAGGTAAAACCCCTGATTTTTTTGCTTCCTTTAGGAATTACGGATTTTGAGTTGATTCTATAGGCGACCATTTTCAGAATTTTCAAGCTATGTTTTTGAAACTTTTACACAAGTTGCTCTATACATTTAACTAACACAATATGCAAATGGCATTTTGATATCGTTGACGCATGCGCAATGAAAAATTATTTATTAAACATACTCATTTTTCATACAATTTTTATTATTTTTAAATTCTGATGACAGGGTATTGTGTACAATGATGTTTGTCATATTTTCAGAAAAGAACATTATTTTATAATAAGAACTTTGCAAATTATAAGCAAAAAACTTGGAAAAATTTAGGGCTGTTTTTATAAAAACCTTAATTTCTCTACGAGTGTACATGCTATCCTTATAAAAATAAACACAGTACATTAGAATAAGCCAATTAATCATAATGTGCAGTTTGAACACTTTTGCTATATTAGTTTTGACAGGGTTATCCAAAAGATCTTCGTTTTTTTCAATTTGTTGATGGTCCCCTGTTTAATTTCGGGGAAAACTCTTCGTGAAAATATATGACGCGTACTATTTTGTTTACACATCTGGAGTTTCACCACATTTCGATTTATATTTCTTTCATTACTTTAAAATAATTACTTAATTACCAATTATGCTTAACTTTTGGACACCAGTGTACAATATGTACTATCTCTGACAATAAAGCTCGGTGAATAAATTCAGAAATACTGATCTGGCAACACTGTTGTAACAAAACGCTGCACCTGCAAAAAGGCAAATGTAGACCATCTTCCCCCACCGTTGTTCAGTATAGCGTCGTTTAAGTTCTGTGTAAGACGTGCTTTACTAAGTTCTTGTTCAGTGTGTTGGTTCTTAACTGAGAACAGGAAAATGAACGAATAAAAGATCAGTTTAAAGCTTGGTTTTAAGCTTTGCAAGAGACCGAAAGAAATTCATGTGAGATGTGCAAACTGGACAACCTCTATATACGCGCTAGATCTCAATCCTCCAGACTTCTTCCTATTTTCACAACTCTCTTTGAAAGAGATTTGACCCTGTTGCTGACATCCAACAAAACGTGACGAAGCTTTTGAACTTCATCCCAAAAGAAGACTTCTTACGAATTTCGCAGGACAATTATAGCAGATCTCAGCGGCGCATAGCTATAGGAGATGAACATTTCGAAGGATGGTATGGTAACTTTCGTTAATATTTCATCTACATTAATGCTACAGGACTATTTACCGAACTTTATTCTCAGAGGTAGTATATTCTTTTGTGAAAGAATAGTACGTATATAGATAGAGATTTGGCGATTTAAAAATTAAGTAACAAAGGAAATTCTTACAGGGTTTTTTTTTTTCTTAGAATATGCAGGGTTTTAAGTCAAATTTAACACCAGTTTCAGAAAAATTGGCAAAATGTAGTAGAAACAACCTAGCAAAATTGGTATATAAATAAATCGAACATTATAGGATATATGAGCACTTGTGTGAAATAATTTTTATCCGCGCATGCGCGAACGATTAGAAATATTTTTTTACATAACTAGTGCATTTATCGAAGAATTGACAATCACGGCACCTTGTGTACTTTATGAATATGACAATTTGCCAGTTTGATGCGTTTAAGAGCAAAAATGAATGTAAAAATAAATCGGAAAATAAGCAGTTTAAATCTAAATACACCCTTAAAACAATGTAATTACGACAAGTGTCATGCGTCTTTGCAAACTGTTGCCTTTCTAATAGATCAGCCATTCCCAATCTATGGGCCGTCAACAAAGCTCTTGAATGTACATGCCCAATACCTACGTGCTAGAGATGAGGCGGGCTCAGCCCGACACCGGGAAAGATGCGGGCTCGGGCTCATTCTTTCTGAAACGTCAAAATTATTTATTCCAATGTACACAGTAAAAAAAAAAACCTTTAAAGTTTTCTAAAAATTTCTATTAAACTTATATTCCAAGAACATTTCGTATAACGATAACAGCAAAATTTCATGTAACCAAGAAAAGTTACATGTGTTTTTGCTTTTACCGTAACAAGAAAAGTTCTTGGAATACAAATCTACTAGAAAAATCTTTGTAACTTTACACTTTTTCTTAACAGAGAAGAAAAGAATGAAAAGCTTTTCCCCTTTAAGAGTAGTTATTGTTTTTCACATCATTTCAGTGCTATTTTTTCAAAATGGAAGGAGAAGAGAAAAATGGTGTTTTTTTTTCAATAGTTGATTGCTGTTTCAAAAGAAAATTTGTGATGATTGGAAATTTATGGCTACTGCATTTCCGGCGATGATCTGTTATTGATAAGGCGCCAACCAAAACAAGCACAAACAATAAATTAACCTCTGGTTGGATTTTCGTTAGTAACAGAGGATATTTTTTAATTCATTCGTTTATTTATTTAGTTAGTTATATAAAACTTGAGAATGATTTCTTTGGTGTTTTTTTATGTGAATCAAGAGCTTCAGATTTCAAATTATTTAGTTGTGCTAATCATAATCATTCTTCATATGAAAATAGCACAGTAAATAATTTTTCTGTTTCGCATTATGAACTCTACTTATAATTAGGATTTCACTTCGTAAGTAAAGATATTTTTCCTCCGTCTTACTTTTAATAATGAGATCTTGAATTTATGTTTAATAAAAAAGAAATAGGTGAAAAAAAATACTAATAATATTAACAATGACTTTGTAATAATATTACAAATTTAGCTTAATTTTACTTAAATATGTAACTGATTTTTTTAAATTAAAATGGAAAAAAATATACAAAAGAATTTCCATAGCCATTCATAAGTTTTCAATAATTTAGTACAGAAAATAAATTACTTTTAATGAATAAAAGGGTATAATTTATTTAAAGTTATTTTTCATAAATAGCTTTTTAAGTGTTTGTTGCATAAAATTGAAATTTACTCTTAAATTTGGATAAATAAATATGTAAATAAATAAAATAAAAATAAATAAATAAATAATTAAAAAATAGTATTGTTTTTAAAAATAAACATAGTAATATATTTTTACATTTGGACCCCCCCAAAAAAGTAATAATTGAAAGTAGGGCTTGACTCAAGTTTGTCATTTTTACGCTAAACTACTTTAGTAACTGTGTTTCTAGTGTGGGAGGAGTCTAACAGAAATACCACATGTTTATCCTAGATTGAGTCCTAGGGTTTTGTGTGATTTAGTGCCGATCCCGATTTCCAAAGACTAAAAATCAGTCATCTATTTCTGCTATTAACAAACTGGGGCACGAGTACACTTAACGGAATGTGGTAAGACTGCTGAGTGTACATGAAAATGATATCAGTAATAACAGAAATCATAAAAAATAGCTAATAAAGTCGCAGAAATGGCAATGCAATTTGTATGGATTATTAAATGGTTGCTATAAGAAGATTACTAATAAAAAAGAAACGTAATTGCGTTACCTGGCTCAGCGTAGGTGAACTAAGGGAGGAGGTGCTTATAAGAAATAGGAGTACTCAGAAAAGAAAATCCCAAAAAAGCTGTGTGTGAAAGATAAAAAGGTTAAAAGTTGGGGAGTGCTGATCTAACTAAATAGCTCCGTCTACAGACTTTTTTCTTGCGAGTATTAATATTAATTGTTAGTGTTTGTAAGAAATGGGAGTATTAAGAAAAGAAAATCCTAAGAAAGGAGTGCGTGAAACATAGAAAGGTTGGAAAGCGCTGATCTATCTAAATAGCTCCGCCCACAGACTTTTTCTCCTCCCGAGTATTAAAATTGATTGCTACTGTTTATGAGAAATGAGATTATTCAGGGAAGAAAATCCTTAAAAAGGAGTGCGTGATAGATAAAAAAGTTGGGAAGCGCTGATCTAATCTAAACAGCTCCTCCCACAGACTTTTTTTTTTCTTGCGAGTAATAAAATTAATTGTTAGTTGGGAGTAACCGTGGATTCTTGAAATCTGGACATTATAATTTGTCACATAATCTTTTAAGAAATAGTTGAGACAAAAGAAAAATGCAAAAAAAAAGCTGTACATTTACTAAAAGATCTTGGATTTAAGCACTTTTTATTTCCCCAAGTTCTCTAACTTTACATCTTTTCCTTGAACAGCTGTCTATTTAAATATTATGGACCAGATATTCATTTTGTTATAATAATTGGTGATCCATAATTTAGGATGGCGTACGACCTGTTTTTAAATTCTTTTAAATAAATTGATTTTTTTTTTTTGGAGGGGGGGAACTCTGTAAGAGCGCTTTTTTTTTTTTGAACAATTGAAAACAAATTGTATAAAATAAATCCCGTATGTATGGTAGTTCCCAGTAAGTAATATTAAATATTTTCTATGTAAGCAATACTTTTATAAATATAGCTCAAATTCTTTTTTCTAAAAATGTCAATAATTTGATTATTTTTGAATTCATGATTTCGCTTGAAGACTTAACATTTTGTGAAAAATGCAAAACAGCAGTTGGAATATTAACGCCAAGAGGTAATCATCAGCAATCTAAACAATCTATCCGAACCTAAATTTCTATTGAATTCCGTGCATTAGTTCTTCAGATAAAATGCCTACAAAATTTATGAAACATACAGGCAGACGTTTTCTAAAAACAATTACATTTTATTCACAACCTGCTAAAATGCACAAATCGATTGAAAAATGGAAATCGAAATCTTTTACAAATCTAATATTTCTTTGTAAAGATAGAAGAAAGAAGACAAAATTGTTTAATTAAAGAAGATGCATAATATAAAGAAGCCAGTGGTACTGGGGATATGTAAGTTTTTGAAAAGCAAAGTTTATATTAAAAGCATCTTACATACTTGCCAACCTCCGGCTTTTTTTTAAATGAAACAATTACATTATCAACCATAATTTTATTTAAATAATAAAATTAAGTTTTAATCAAACGATTAATTCATTTAATGCTAGACAATTTAAACTAAAGAGATTTTCTGGTTAAAAGTATGGTTTTTAATTTTAAAAAAGCCGGAGGTTGGCAGCTATGATCTTACATATCTCGGAACAAGAGTTTACTATATGTTACAAAATTTTGAAGTTTGTACACACTAAAAAATCAGTGTGTATGAAGCGAAGCACGTATGGCATATGATTGAATTATAAAAATAATTGTTAAAATCCATTCAACCCGGAAAAGTTGTATAAATTATTTTTACAATTTTAAAAAACGAGTTTGGCACTCAAGTACCCTAATTTCCTGCGTATAATCCGCGGATCAAACAATCATTTTTCGACCCAGAAATTTTATTAAATAAAATATAACTTTTCAGATCGCCGTAAATATTTGCCTTCATTTACGAAATAAAATTTCTGGGTCGAAAAAGAATTGTTTGATCCGCGGATTATAGGCAGGAAATTAGGGTAAATTTTAATGGTCTTTTAATCCCGACAAGTTGCATATTCCTGTGCAATTTGTTATTTTTCTACATATTATTTGATTGTCATTGTACAAGCACTGTACAGTCACTACGTTCTAGAGATGATACGGGCTCGGGCTGTATTTTCATTTTAGTATTGTGGCTTACTAGTCCTTTAATGACAAACTTCCTCCCAACGAGGCGGGATCATTCAATTTTTTAGCAGGTGGTTAAAGGTAGAGCAGTCAATTGAAATAGTGGCTCCATCTATCAACTGGAAATTAAAATACATTAGCAGAACATTGAAGATGTCATATTTGTTTAATGTTTTATTTATTATTTGGTTATTAAATAAAATAACATAAAATCCTTTTTTTTTTGTTAAATTGAAATCGAATTTTTAAAAGTCAAATCTCACAAATTTTATCTAGTTTAACTGCAGTGATAACATCTCCTTATTAAAATTACAAAATCAAAATTGGAGCTAATTTTTTTTTTTTTTTTTTTTTTAATTGAAATCGACTTTTTAAAATTCAAATCTCACAAATTTTATCTAGTTTAACTGCTGTGATAACATCCCCTTATTAAAATTACAAAATCAAAATTGGAGCTAGTTTTTTTTTTTTTTTTTTTCTTGCGAAAAATAAAAGTAATGTATCGCAAAAGTAACGTATTGCAGATTACTAAAATTTTTTTGTATTCGGTTTCATACTTTAAACAATCTTAAAATTGGCGAAAAGTAAAAGTAAGTAAAATATCTAAAGCCTACAACAAATCAATACTGACATTTTTTGTATTAGATTTCATAATTCTTTAACTTTAAACTATCTTTAAATTGTGTCATTTGTGCCTCCCCTCCCCTTTCAAAAAAAAGTAGATAAATTAATAATCGTCCAACTTTATTTACGTGCTTTCGAAATGTTTTGATTTAATTTTGTAAGCAGATACCTCCTAAGTATTAATCATGAAGTACTAATTTATGAAAAAATTCAAAGGAAAATAAAAAGAATATTGCCCAGTTAAACTGATGGCATTGAGCTCACAGGCTACGCATACTAATTGTACATTACAGCCTTATATTTTCAAAGATTAATTCCGTTCGAGATTTGAACAGAATTCAGAAGAATTCAGAGATTTCGAATTCAGAGATTTGAACAAAATCTGACAATTCTGCTTGAAAAACCCATTTATAAAAATTAAGGGGAGGGGCATTAGAACCCCCGTTCCCCCCTGTTTATACTTATTCAATGAACACCTAATAACAGTCAAGGAATCACCTCATCAGAATGATCCTATATCTACATTTTGAACGAAATCTGTTAATTCTGCATGAAAATCCCGTTTATATCAATTAAGGGGAGGGGCATGAGCCTCCCTTCCCCCTGTTTATACTTATTCAATGAACACCTAATAACAGCCACGGTATCACCTCATCAGAATGATCCTATATCTAAATTTTGAGCGAAAACTGTTAATTCTGCATGAAAATCCCGTTTATATTAATTAAGGGGAGGGGCATGAGCCCCCCGTTCCCCCCTTTATACATATCGAATGAACTCCAAAAACTAATCAAGGAAGCGCCTTATGAGGATATACTTATATCCAAAATTTCAAGTGGATCCGATATTTTTATCATGAGTTATGGCGTTACGCACAAACGTACGAACGTACATACAGAACGGACGGCACATAAGCTCTCAGGCTATAATAGCCTGTGAGCTAAAAACTAGATTCCCCATCCCCTTCAGCATTATTCACTTTTTTCTATCTTTACAACAAGGTTGGAAAAAAACCTTAAAACATGTTTTTTTTTTTTTTTTTTTTTTTTTTTTAAACCAGGGTTTTTTTAGATATATTTTCCTCATCAGACATAACGCAGGCTTAATCAAATTATCAAAAAGAGGCAAATCAAAACAAATCCTTCATTCCCTTCGTACCGCATTCCGCGACCGCGATCACTCTCTCCTACCTTACCGAACCTGCTAAAAAATGGAATGATCCTGCCTCATAAAGAGGCAGTTTGACATTGAAGGGCTAGATTGGGGCTTGGACTCATTCTTTCTAAAACCTAAAAATTATTTATTCGAATGTACACTGTAAACCGTTACATGAAAAGGTCTTGGAATACAAATGTACTTGAAAAATCTTAGTAACTTTACACTTTTTTTTTACAGTATAAAAAAGAATGAATAAACTTCTCCTTTTTAAGAATACTTATTTTTTTTTCACATCATTTCAGTGTTATTTTACCAAAACGAAAGGGGAAGAGAAATCATGTTTTGTATTTTAATAGTTGATAGGGACTCTGTTATCCCGTCGACCAATTTCGCCAAATTCTACAAATCGCCAAACTAATGGTCAAATTATACACATTGTCATACTAATTTTTTTTTTTTAAATGACGAAAAAACAAATAATTAGTAGAATATTAATATAAATACAAATAAAAATCATTTAATGATATTTTAAACACGTGAATCGCATTTAATATAATTGAATGTGAATTCACGATCACCCATTATTTAATTTATATTTTGGCGATAATTTTTTGGTCGACGGGTTAACCTAGCAGTACCGTTGATTGCTTTTTAAAGGAAAATTTGTGATGATTGAAATTTATGACTACTGCATTTTCAGCGATGATCTATTATTGATATTGCGCCAATCAAAACAAGCACAAGCGCAAATTAGTTTCTGGTCGGATTTTCGTTAGTAATAGAGGAAATTTTTTAATTCAATCGTTTATTTATTTATTTAGTTAGTTATTTAAAACTTAGAGTGATTTCTTCGTTTTTTTTTTATATAAATCAAAAGCTTGAGATTTGAAAATTATTAATTGTGCGAATCATAATCTTTATTTGTATGAAAATAACACAGTGCTTAGTTTTTCTGTTTCTCATTATGAACTCTACTTATGCTGAGGATTTTCCCTTCGTAAGTAAAAGTATTTTTCCTCCGTCTTACTTTTAATAATCATATCTTGAATTTATGTTTAATAAAGGAGAAATGGGTGAAGAAAATTACTAAAAATGTTAACAATTACTTTCTCATAATTTTACCCCTTTAACTAAATCTTACTTAAATATGTAAAGGATTTTTTAAATTAAAATGGAAAAAAATGTACAAAAGAATTTCCATAGCCATTCATAAGTTTTCAATAATTTAGTAGAGAAAAAGAATTATTTTGAATGAAAAAAAGGTATCATTTATTAAAGTTATTTTTCATAAATAGCTATTTAAGTGTTTATTGCATAGATTTCGAACAAAAAAGTAATAATGTTTTTAACAATAAACATAGCGATATACTGTTAATTTTGGACAAAAAAACAGGGTACTTCTTGGCTATCCCGTCGATCAAAAAGCTATCGCCAAATTATAAGATTAAATGCCAGTAATGGACGATCGTGAATGTCAAATTCAATAATATTAGACACGAAATACGTGTTGAAAACATCGGCAAATGATCTTTATTTTCCCTTTTTAGGTGCGTTCGTAATTATGTAAATACGTAGCACCTATTGTTGTCGCTCAGTCCGTCCGTCCGTCTGTCTGTCTGTCCGTCCGTCTGTCCGCATATAACAACGCAAAAACTACTCACCCGAATCGTTTGAAATTTAAAATACATAATTATAACATAATTTTGTCGAGTCATTTCAAATTTTATGAAAATCGGATGGACAGATCAATTACAGGGACATTCAAAAGGATTCCGTTACATTACGGTCAATAGGGAAAAAAGTTTGAAATGCATTTTAATCGTTTGAAATTTAAAACATATAATTATTGCATAATTTAGTCTAGTCATTTTAAATGTTATGAAAATCGGATGCATAGATCAATTGCAGGGACAATCAAAAGGATTCCGTTACATTACGGTCAATGGGGAAAAAGTTTCAAATGCATTTTAATGATGTTACACTCATTCGAACATACTAGAATTGGCATGAATCTATGAAATATATACTAAAATATGCATTCTGTACAATCTGTGATGCAAAGAATTTTTATTATTAAATTACAGGGCCACACAAAAGTATTCCACTATATAATGCTATACGGGAAAACATGGTTTGGTACGTGTTTTAATTATATTCAACTATTTCACATTTTATGAATAAGATATACGTTGCTGAGGTGTAATAAAAATTACTTCCTGTATATTTACAGAAATGTAAAGATTTCGACTACTGTACTGTATCCGGAGTACGCTCTACTATATCAGCAAGAACTGAATATTTTTAAAACTTCGTTATCGTACGAACGCATCTCATTTGCTACGTTCACGTGCAATTTCCAACTTGTTTATTTATATTTTTAAGAATGTTTTACTAATTTATTTATTCTTTCGTTATTTAAAATAAAATAATGTCAATATGCATAATTTGGCTATTCGTTTGGCGATTAGTATAATTTGGCGAAATTGGTTGAAGGGTAGTACCAAAGAAGTACCAAAGAAGTACCAGGTTACCCAAGTAGTACCAAAAATAGTAATAATTGAACGTAGGTCTTGACTGAAGTTTTGAATTCTTTCGCTGAACTACTTTAGGAAATGTGTTTTTAGTGTGGGAGGAGTCTAACTGACACACCACTTTGTTTATCCTAGAAGGAGTCATAGAGTGTTGTGAAATTTCGTGCCGATCCGGATTTCCACAGACTAAAAAACAGTCATCTATTTCAGCTATTCCTAAACTGGGAAAAAAGTACCCTTAACGTAACGCGGTAAGCAGGGTTCTCACTGTCGCTCGCCATTACGCCAAATTGCGAATAAATTCTTCATTTGATGTGTAAACAAGCTATTAGATTCGCCAAATTGCTAGTGCTCAATTTTTGTTTCTTCTTTTTTTTTTCGTTTTTCGTACATATATATATATATATATATGTGTGTGTGTGTGTGTGTACTTCTAATATCTTTGTAGCGGATAGTTGAAATTAGATTAATAACAATCGTTGTCGCAGTTATAAAAAAAATAGGTTATTTTAGAACATATTGAAAAAATGGGTATATTAAAGGATTAAAGATAATTTTTTTTTCTTGCTACACGGCGAATCTATTTTGCTAATACTTTTACATTTGGCGAATATTTTTTATTTCTAATTAACCAAATTACTAACATTGGTCAAATGTCAGCGAGAACACTGGTGATAAGCTTGCTGACTGTACTTGAAAATGATATGAACCATGACAGAAATAAAAAAAAATAGTTAATAAAGTCACAGAAATGACAATGTAATTTGTATGGGTTATTAAATAGTTGTAGTAATGACAAGATTACTAATGAAAATGAAATGTAATTGCGTTATCTGGCTCAGTGTAGGTGGAGTCGGGGGCGTGCTTATAACAAATGGGATTACTCAGAAAAGAAAATCCTAAAAAAGAGTGCGTATAAAAAAAAAAAAGGGAAGCACTGGAATAACTCCAGGAAAAGGAATAACTCCACCTACAGACTTATTTTCCTTGCGAGTGTTAAAATTAATTGTTACTTAGAAGTATACGTGGATTTTTGAAATCTGGACATTGTAATTTGCTACATAACCTTTTATAAAATGGTTGAGGCAAAATAAAAATAAAAAATATATAGCTCTATTTTGTAACAGAATTCTCCCTCTCTACGCTTACTGAAATATCTTGGATTTAAGCGCTTTTTATTTCCCCAAATCCCGTAACTTTACATCTTTTCCTTGAACAGCTGTCTATTTAAATATTATGGACAAGATATTAATTTTGTTATAATAATTGGTCATCCGTAACTTAAGATGGCATACGACCTATTTTTAAATTCTTTCAAATAAATTGATTTTTCAAGAAAAAAAAAAAAAAAAAAAAAAAACTCTATGAAAGCATTATTTTTTCTGAACAATCGAAAATAAATCGTATAAAATAAACCCTGTCTGCATGGTAGTTTACAATTAATATATTAAATGTTTCCTATGTAAGCAATACTTTTAATAATATAGCTCATTTTATTTTATTTTATTTTTATTTAAGAATGTTAATAATTTGATTATTTTTAAATTCAACATTTCGCTTGAAGACTTAATATTTTTTGAAAAATGCAAAACAGCAGTTGGATTATTTCCGTAAAGAGATAATCATCAGCAATCTGTACAGTCTATGCGAAACTAAATTTCTATTAGATTATGTGCATTTGTTCTTGAGATAGAATGCCTACAAAATTAATGAATAAAGGCAGACATTTTCTAAAAACAATTAAATTGTATTCAATATCTGCTAAAATGCACAAATCTATTGAAAAATGGAAATCGAAATCTTTCACAAATCTAATATTTTTTCTTTGTAAAGATATAAGAAAGAAGCAAACATTTTAAATTAAAGAAACGACTTTGTATTGGGAATATGTAAGTTATTAAAAAGCAAAATTAATATAAAAAACATCTTACATATATCGGAAGAATTTACAATCAGTTAAAAAATAAATAAAATGCATACACAACACACTAAAAAACTTAGTGCGTATACAAGCGAAGTATGTATGGCAAGAGGTTGAATTATAAAAACAATTATTAAAATCCATTCAACCCGGAAAAGTCATATCGTTCTTTTTATTGATTTTAAAAAAGCAATATCGGCTCGTATGGAGCGTTACATTGCGTTGTAATTAAAATAAAATATCGCTGAAATCCTTTGAGGATCTACGGCGATATTAATAAAATCATCGTGTGAATTGTATCATTTTGTTTTTCAAGTTTGTTTAGAGGTACCATGTTAAGGAGGGCTCAGGCTCAGGGGTTGAAAACTTTTCAAAGAATTGTTTTTTTTATGATCTAGTTTGATTATTCAATTAATTCTTAACTCAATGCAAAAAACCGCATAAAAATATTTGCATTTTTAACGGAGTTATAAGCATTTATGTATCAATACTTACATAGCCGCCTCCATATGATTTCATTTTAAGTCGTGTTTTCTCAAAACTTGATTTTTGACAACTAACACACACAAAAAAAAAAAAAAAAAAAAAAAAAAAAAACAATTTAATAGAATGGCTTATTTCTTTCTTTCTTTCTTTTCTTTTCTTTTTTTATGCATATAACATCATTATATAGAATATGAATTAAGGATATAACTATCACTTAATAAAAACATTATTAAAAAATCTCCCAATATTGAAAATTTAAAAAACCCCTAAAAAATACAATTTTTTTTTCATTAAAAATACTCAAAATATTAAACTATCTAAAATATATTAATTCATCATCTAGATAATGACGTTATATGCATGCAAAAAAAATTTAAGCCATTCCATCAAATAGTTTTTTTTAAATCTTGGTGTTAGTCATCAAAAATCAAGTTTTGAGAAAACGCGACCTAAAGTTGAAATTATACGCATGCGGCTATGAAAGTGTTAATACATAAATGCTTATAACTCCGTTAAAAATGCAAATATTTTTATGCGGTTTTTTGCATTGAGTTAAGAATTAATTGAATAATCAAATTAGACCATAAAAGAAAATCGATTTTTTGAAAAGTTTTCAACCCCTGAGCCCCCTTAACTGAATTTTATGAAAATCAAACATGGCGTATATTATGTTAGACTTATTATTTAATCTTATAATTATTACCTTTTTAAACTCTTTTTTCTCATTTTTCTTAACTATCCATTTTTTTCCTTATAATAGACTTGTTCTACGGTTAAACATTTACATTCTTACATCACAATGTGCTCTACGGTTGCTAATAGACAGGGCGTGGAGTTGCTCCGCAACTGGGAAGCCCCTGCAGATGCCTCCTCATGTTCATGTTGGCTTGCGTCTGTATAATTTTATGCAATCAATCTCGACAGGTTACATATTTCCACTTTCCAGTAGATCGGCCGTTCCCGGTTACCACTGTATGTCTATGGGTCGTGAGTCGTGACCACGTGACCAAAGCCCTAATGCAGAAGCACAAGCACAAGCACAGTCACTACGTACTAGAAATGAGACGAGCTCGGTAACGGGGTCGATGACAACAAAATTTCACACCAAAAGCTTGATATTTGCAAATTACTTAATTGTGCGAGTCATAATCGTTCTTCATATGAAAATAACTGATTAATTTTTGTATTTCTCATTATGGACTGTACTTACGTTGAGGATTTCCTTTCGTAAGTAAACATATTTTCCATGTTATTCCGACTGAAAACAATCGGTCAGTGATTCTTCTTCTCCTATAAAAGCATCAGACCTTTAAGGTAATTGGATCAGCATATTAATTTGCATTGATTTTCAGGTTCATGTCAAATACGGGGAATTGTTATGAGAAATGAATTGATTATATGTGAAGCTGTATATATTTTATAGGAAGTTAAAACGTTTTCGGATCTTTAGCATACAAATAGTAATTTCTGTAAACTTCATATATTTTACTATTGCACTTCTTTAACGTATCCACCAAGTTTTCTTGTTAAATGACAAAAAATATGGGAATCCTTTTAAATATGAAGTATATATTTTTGTTGGTACCAAGCTGCTCTTTTGATAAGATTGAATTTTAAAAATTTTAACAGTAATTTTTATATAAGGAATTTCTAAAAACGAGCCATCACATTTGAAATATTTTTTAAATGTTGTGCTGTTTAGGTGCGTTCGTAATTATGTAAATATGTACTACTTATAGTTGTCGTTCAGTCTGCCTGTCCGTTCGCATATAACAATGCAAAAACTACCCAAACGATTCGTTTGAAATTAAAAATAAATTCGTTTAAAATTACAATTTATAATTATTACATAATTCTGTCGAGTCATTTCAAATTTTATGAATTTCGGATGCATAGATCAATTAAAGGGACAATCAAAAGTAATCAGTTACATTACGGTCAATGGGAAAAAAAGTTTCAAATGCATTTTAAATGGTATTAGACTCATTCAAACATAATAAAATTGATATGCATCTATGAAGTATATGATATAATATACATTCTGCAGAATCAGTGTTGGAAATAACATTTGTTATTGATTTACAAAGCCACACAAAAGTATTGCAGTAAATAATAGTACAGGAAGAACATTGTTTGGTGCGCGTCAGGGATGTAGTGGGGTATACGGTTGTATACGCCGTATACCTTCTGGTTTTTTAAAGAACACCGTAACCCTCTGTTTCTAAAAAATTGCTATATTATATACACTCGAGGGCATACCATCTCTTTTGAGCGTATACACTCTGCTTAGAGCATATACCCTCTGTTTTTTTATGACTACATCACTGGTGCGTGTTCTAATTATAATTAACTATTTAACATTTCATGAGATTGATATACAAAGCTGAGGAATATTGCAAGCTATTTCCTGTATAAAAGAAAGCAGATAGTATTTACAGGGACTCACAAAAGATTTTGGTTACTATATTGCATCCGAAATACTGTGTGATATTTAATCAGGATCTGAATAACTTTAGGTGTGTCCGTAATTATATAAATAGCGAGGACTTATATTCGTCGTACAGTCTGTCAGTCCGTCAGTCCAACCAAATCGCTTGAGATTTAAAATATATAATTTTAGTGTGATTTTGTCGAGTCATTTCAAATTTTATGAAAATCGGATGCACAGTTTAGTTAGAGGGACAATCAAACGTATTACGATCAATAGGAAAAAAATAGTTTCAAGTACATTTTAATGATGTTAAACTCTTTCAAATATAATAGAACTGAAATGAACCTATGAAGTATATACACATTCTGTATAATCTGTAATGCTTAGAATATTTACAGGGTCACACAAAAGCTTCCACTACATAATGTTATATAGGGAAACATTGTTCAGGGCGTGTTTTAATTATATAAAACTATTTCACATTTTATGACTCTGATATGCGTTGCTGAGGTGTATTACAAGTTACTTCCTGTATATTTACAGGAACACAATAAAGATTTCGACCACTATCCCGTATCCGAAGTATTGCCTACTATAACAGCAAGATCTGAATATTTTTAAAACTTCGTTATCATACGAACTCACGTCATTTGCTACGCTTCACGTGCAGTTTCTAAAATCTTTTTTTTTCCTTGTTTTTGGTATCGGGCTCAGTGTCTGATGACAAAAAATCTTTCGGACTCGGATTCAAAATCCTCGGGTTTCGAAAAACGAGCCCGAACACATCTCTACTAAATACGTATTTAAAATGTTAGCGCACTTCAGCGCCAATAGCGGCTGGTGGGTGAAACAGAGTGCGCTGCAGGGAAAACACCCAACAGTTTCTTATAGAACCTTTGCATTGACGTCACAGCAACGGCTGATACTTTAATCTGGTGCACATCTGCAGCCCAAACAAAACATCATAACTCGCCGTTTGCCGTTTAAAGCACGTGTGATCTTTCTGTTTAAATATGATTTTTCTTATTCTTGCATTATTTTTCTAAGTACTTAAAAAATGAAGCGCAAATCACCAAGTTTACAAATGTGAAAACACCACATTTGCCTTATGTTTGGGCACCAGATGAAGCATGTGAATTCACGTGCAAGAGGTCTATACGATTTTTGCCGTTGCATTGTTTTATTTTATTTTCACCCTGATAATTTAACAAGAATATTTTATAACACTATTTCACTATGTTAAATGTTTTTATGAAATAATTATTAATCTTATGAAAATTTTCAGTTTTTTGTGCCGAATTCATTCACAGAATTTTAAAATAAAGTAAATTTCAGATTTTTTTTTTTTTTTTTTTTTTTTTTTTTTAAATATAGGGTAACATCTCCAGTAATTGGCATGCACCAGTGATTGACACATCCTACAAACATGTCCAAAAATGAGATTTATATCCAGTCTTTTAAAAATGCAAGACCATATACCAGTTATATGCTCATTTACGTTAAAGATTACAACTTTGATTTATGTTACTAAATGGCAATAGTGCCTAGGAAAGAGAAACAATTATGGCTTGTATGAAATTAGCCATTTTTGTTGCAAATGCTTCTTTTTTGGCTTAAGGAAGGCATGCTTTTCAATTCATTATTATCTGATTTATAATATATTTTAAATTTTAATTGACAACAGTTTTGTTTAGTTAAAAAGGGTTACTTTAATTGTGTAAAAGTATTTTCGACACAAATATTTGGATTTATGAATTAATGATAGATGCCAATTAATGTTGCTTCAATTTTGCTAGTTCCAAGTAATTGGCACCTATTCCAATTACAAGGAATTCGCAAGGAATTTGAGATTAAACCACTTATTTTGGAAGTACTTTTAAAGTTATAGACTAATTTTGTTTATCATTTGTTTTTATTTGAAAATATGAAATATTACCAGTAATTAGAATCCATTAAAACTTCATATGACTGCGGACATCATGACAATTACTGGGTATTAATATAAGTATATTGTTTTGTTTTAAAGTGTTCACATTTCAGACTAATATGCTGATTTCTCATTCTCAAAAACCTGAAATATGGCATCGTCATCTACAGTAAATTCATTTAAAGCGATTAAACCCAATGCAAAATGTAAAGTTTTTTTTTTTTTTTAATATAAACTTGTGCCAATTACTGGATCACAAAGTGTCATACATTGGAGCTTTAGGTGTCAATTACTGGTGATTTCAGCAACTTTTTATAAATATATTTTTATAAAAATACTTTTCCAATTAAATTAAAATAAAAATTATTACCATAAAAGACAATCCTAGAAACAAAAAATAACCTTTGTAAGAATTGACCTTTGCAAAATAAATCCAATGCAAAAATAGATTTTAAATATTGATATTTAAGTGAAATATTTAAAAAAAAAAAACTATTTAATAAACATTGGTGAACAGGTTTTTTTTTTTTTTTTTTTTTTTTTTTTTTTTTTTTTTTTACCTGAGTGAAATAGCCTTTTAAACGTGAAATACTAGGAGTGTTCAAATATAAAGGTACGAAACGTTGTAACAACCAAACTGGTAGAAGTTTGAATAAAGTCCTTCCGGCAGTACCGGGACGAAGAGGTAGGTTTCATATATTTATTTATTTATTTATATAAAATTAAGTTATATTATTGAGACATACGAAGCTCAAATTATTGGAACCTAATTAATTAAGATTGAATACTAGTTTTTGTCAATACTGTATATTAATGGGAATTTTTAGAAATTTGTCATCTTTTATTCAACCTGGTTTTATTTTTAGCCATTTATAGGGTTGCCAAATTTCACGATATCAAGAAGTGTAGCCATTTTAAAGCAACATAATGGATAAAACAAACCAATGAGCTTAGTCGAAATCTTAATTCATGTGCATATGCACTCTCAAATCGAAATCGATTAATATATACGAGTTCTGTCGCGGGCAAATTGATTTTTAAAGAAACGTCACCACATAAGAAATTCAAACTGCTATATCTCAGGTACTTTTTAAGGTAAAGACAAAGCAAAGAATACTCCGGAATTCATTATTAAGATATAGGAGAGAGGCGGGCACATTTGAACTGGGGGCACCTTTGCACACTCTAAATATTTTCCTTCAAATAAATTATTTAAAAAAAATGTATATGGCAATACATTACTACTGCTTCAAGGGAATAATTATACAAAGCTGTATTATTTTGTATGAACAGTACTGTCTAAACAAGATATGCATTTTTATCCCTCTTGAATCTAAACTTTAGAAAATAAAGTTGTAAGATATTTGTTTACACACTTCTATCCCTAAAATTTTAATTTATTGTTCAATGCTTAAACAAAGATGTTAGATTTAGTTTATAAGCTTTGTTTTATTCAAATTATTCAGTAGTATTGAGTAAATCGTTATAATATGATTCCATGTGATGGAGCACCATTGAACAGCGAAAAAACACCAAATAATCTGGTGATAAATAATAATTGAAATAATTTAAAGAGAACACTTAAAACTATGAAGTAAAGAGTTGTTAATGTATCTAAATATTATCATTTCTGATATATATATATATATATATATATATATATATATATATATATATATATATATGAAAAGAGGTTAATTAAGAATGTCGAAGAACATGGACTTATACTGCTGACAATTCCCCTTACTGCACACATAGGTTCCAACCTCTGTTTGTATCAGTGATGGAAAGTTTCAAATCTAAATCGAATCAAATCTAAATTCATTTATTGGATAATTGCATAATTACTATGTACATACGTAGTTATATCCCAATCAGTTTATAAATATTCGTATCATCTCGTGACAAATTTCAGACAATTTCAACATGTCAAACACACTGAAAAATTGAAAGTGCTATAACTCAGCCATTTTTCAGGATATAGATGAAACAAAAAATGCTGTGGAATCTTTGTATTAAGGTCAAACACACAAAAGAAAAAAAAATTCAATTTATTACTTTTTTGCACTTAATTTTAAAATTCAAATTTTTTTAAAAACATTTAATATTCCGCCATTTTGAAACAAGATGGCGGATAAAACTGGCCAACGAACTCGGTGCAGACATTCGTATGTACTATCTACGCACCAAGTTTCATCCATATTAGTTTCTAAATACGCGTGTTATCACTTGACAAAAACCAGATCATTTCAAAATGTGAGCAAAACAAGACATTAAAAGAACTATAACCTCCATCCCCCTCTCCCCATTTTACGAAATATTTATATTTGTTTGCAGAAAGTCATTAATCATTAAATCCATTCTCATTAGTTTCTGACCTATTCTTAAAATAATTTTTGTTTAGTAATAAATCAGAAATTTTTGACAGATAACAGAGAGAAGGAAAACTGAATTATAATTCAAAATTATCATAATTATGACAGTAATAATTTATTTTATTTACAATATTTTTCACACATATTAATGTTCTTCACTTATTAAAAACACAGAAATTATAATAGGAATTCAACTTTGAATTCTAGTTTTGAGTACATGATGTTTAAATACCAAACCAAGATTTTTTGAAAAACTATTACATTTATTATTACATTAAGAGAACATAACTGTAATTCCACAGCTCGTGAAATTCCCATTAAACGGAAGACACTCCTACTGAAAAATTAGCTTGAAGTTTAATCTGAAAATAAGACAAATAGACAGAAATAAATAAGTAAATCCAGAATTTATATACATTTTATATTTGCAGTTTCAAATATTTAATACTTTTTTGTAATACGTTGACTGCCACGGCAATTTTCAGAAACCTGGACAAAAATAACAATTTCATTTTATCACATTATCTTATTAAAAGCTTTAATTCTAGTCCATAAATATCATCAAAAGTTTTTTTTTTTTTTTTTTTTTTTTTTTTTTTTTTTTAGAATTTGCGAATTATCTCGTAGTCGGCATTATCTCGTAGTTGGTAATTATATTTTTGGATCGTTTTTTAATAAATTTTCTGTTCATGCAAGCCAGCATTGATTTTTTTTTTTTTTTCCTAGAAACCATCTATCGATATTAGCACTGACATATTGCAAGTTTAATCGTAGATGGACAAAAATGGCAAGTAAACACAGTACGAGATAATTCGTAGTTGGCGTCCTAGAAAAGGACGCAATCAGCGAGTTATCTCGTAGTTAGTCGCCAACGTTTTAAACAGAAATTTATTTATTTATTTTAAATTACGGTTCTAGAATGTGACAAACAGCCCAAAATATCCTTGCATAGAATAAATTAAACCCAAAATTACATTATTTTACTAAATATGAGTAAGTACAAATACAAATGTGTGAGAAAAGCAGAAATTGCATTTTTCTGCACCATTTATATAAATTCTTTGAAAAAAATTTTTAGTTATAATATTTCAGAAACAAAAGCCATCCATATATTTATGTTCTGAATAAAAATTTTGCAGATTTTTTCTTTTTTCTTTTTCTTTATATATATATATATATATATATATATATATATATATGTATAGAAGATTTTCAAAATAATTTCAAAATAATTGAAATAAATGATTTATTTGCCTTAAGTTCTAAGAGATAAAAAAGAGGGGGGGGGGTGGTACTTGTGCACATCGATATAATCCAAAAATTACAAGAATTATTATTATTGGATTTAAAATTACATATAATTGGTTTAATTTCCTTTCAATATGTGTAACAAAAAAATGGAGTTTCAGCGACTCTTAACACTTTTACTCAAAAATGGGCCTGACTCCAACTCTGCAGCGTGCTAGAAAGGCTGTTTTTTTTTTTTTTTTTTTTTAATTATTATTATTGAAATTATGACACGTTCACTTTTGAAACAGGTTTCAAACTAAATTAAGTAACTATTCTTTTCCTATTAGTATGGTGTTATTAACTTGATCTTAAAATAGGCGATAATAAGATAAAATAAATAAAGTAGGGGGAACTGGGGGACATTGATACAGCTTTTTTCAGAAAAATTTTTTGGTGTCTAGAAAGCAGAAATTCCAAATTATTTTTTTATGTGATGTCAGCAAAACCTGTGTAATGTGTTATAAAAATGTACAATCGTTGTTTTATATATTGTTTTTGCATGTAATTTTAAAAAAATAAAAAAAAGTAATTTGTATCAATGTGCCCCACAAACTGGGGCAGATTGATACACATTGACACGTTTGGGAAAAATGGAGGCAAAATAACACCAATGCATATTTTTCATAGAAAAATAGTTAGCAAACCATTTTATATATATTTATAGACATTTAAACCGCACACAATTTATTTGTAAGCGATATTAAAGCAATAAAAATGAAATGTATAATGACCTGATGTTCTGGCTGTTCCTTGTCTGTTTTTGGCTGTGGTAATTTTGTCATATATGGCACTTTAACCCCAGAATTATCTTCTTTCTTAGGAAAGGTGAAAGAATTACCAGGTTTTCTATTTATAAATCGGTTTACAAACAGAAAATAAAGGATAATTATATTAAAAATTATGTTTATAATATAATTATCCTGTACTGTTCTGCAGCTTGTTTCTCTTACTTAACATTTCTCATGTCGATAATTTTTTCTCTGGAGAATCGATATAAATTTGAGATTTGCCAGGCTGCCGTTTATTTCTTTTGTTAATTCTACAAGAACTTGATATTGTGTAAGTTTGTACGTCCTCTGTTTGCAAAAATACTTTAAAATGTTCCAATATAAAGAAATTAGAGCTATTTCACTTCAATAAAAACTAATACTAGAAATTTTTGACGAAAACTGGTTGAATTAAGGAGTGTACGGTAAAAAAAAATAATAATAAAAGGTAATGAAAAAATGAACTAGAAAAGGATTTAGGTTGTATCAATGTGTCCCGACAAAGACTGTATCAATGTCCCCATACAGTCATTTTGAATAAAATGAGTCGCAAATCCAACACTTCATAATTTATCTAACAGTAAAGAATGAGGAACTGATAAAGAGTAGCTCTACTTGCCAGGGAGGGTATTCTTTTCGGTTGAAAATACTGGAACAGTTGTATAATACCATTTCAATTGTGCAACTCAAATTTATATTTGACCTACAAAAACAATTAATCATCCATCCCATTTCATCAAACTATTGAATCATTCCAAAACTTTTTGTATGTAGTTAATCTCACTAGTATCACCTTTTGGAGCTGTTCTGAAACTTCCTGTAATGACCCTGTGTGCTGTACAGGAGGTGTATCAATGCGCCCCAAGTATCAATGTGCTCCAGTTCCCCCTAAGTAATATAGTTTCATCAGTATGAGTCGACTGATTTAAATCAGTTAAAACAAAGTTTAAACCTATGTCAAATCAAAAACTCACTTATGTTAGATAAAACCCAATCCTGTCACATTATCTAATCTACTTATGAACTGAGATATCAAATTAAACCATAAAAAGATAGTGATTGTGCTAAAATAATTTAAAATTTTACTTTTAATTTATATACATCAAATTTAGATCTTCAGCAAGAACATGTTTTTCCGTAAATTGTGGCACTAACTCTAAAAATCTCTCATGATCCTCAATTATAGTTTGTCATACAGCCCCGTAGTCAAACCCATCACTGATTTCTAAGGAAAACAAGAAAACAGAAAACATACTGTTAAATTAGAACTAAGATACCACTTGTCAGCATAAAATTTATAGTATTTGCAAATTGAGTAAAAGATATTTTCTCGGGCTCATTTTAAGCAACAACAAATACTGACAAATTGTTAAACCTACAGTTATTTAAAATAATACATTCATATGATGTGGGATTCCCTTTATGAAAAAATTCACTGTTTTTTAAAATTTGATAGAAAACACAACACAAGTGAATTTATCAAAAAAATATAATTCTTGCTCTAATTCATTTTTAAGACAAGGCAACCAGGAAAAAAAAAAAATACTACATTATTTAAAATTTTCTTTTAGGATTTCTAAGTTGATGGGTTAACAAATAATCATTGTAAATTAGCGTGAAATTACTAAAAGCATGTAATTTTTAGATAGTACACTCTTCACTTTGTCATGTGTAATTTATTTTGTGCATTTCAGTCATTTTCAGTTCATTTATTTTGGCATGTGTTGCACAAAGTATTTAAATACATAATTAAATACTTTGTTATGTACTGTACGCAAGTTACTGACAATTTTTAATTTTATTATTCGTGTGGCAAACCAAACGTCAAATGTCTTAAAATGAATGCATTTATTATTAAATTCTAAAAATATTAAAATTCTAAATTTTTATATTGCCTTTGGATTCGCACTGATAAGTATGTATTATTATTTTATTTATTTATATTTTTTAATTTGAACATGCCATGAAGAAGGCTAAATATTTATTACAAAATTCTATGTTTGCATTAAAAAAAATTTAATTATTTTACATAAAAAATAAATAAAAGCGTTACTAATAGTTACTAATAGAGTACTAATATAGTTACTAATAGATTAAATTCATTCAATTCATATTAAATAAATACATTTATTTATTGCAGAGTCTTAAAATTTCAAAAAGTTTCTCCAAAATAATTATAGCAAATATAACATTCAAACAGAAATGAAGCTAATTAAGGATTTCAAATTTACATCACTACCATTCTCTGGAGAACTTTTAAAATTTTTAAGAATTTTAAAAATGGCAGGCCTAATAATTTTCTATTGATATTTAAGATATTTTCGTCTGTTTAACCAATTTTAAGTTGTCAGTTAAAATTAGTTCTCTTTGGATATGCAAGTAAGAAAGAAAATATATAGATTGTTTGAATGTTGTTATTGACAGTTTTTTTCGAAATTTTGAAAAAAAAAATTATATAAATTACGTTTTAAAGATTTATTTTAAAAAATACGCTTGTCGAAAAAAAATCTTACATGAGAATAATGCGCATAATCTGCTTTCATGCTAATTAAATATTTTATTACATTAAAAATTTCTCTATTAATAGGAAAATATCACTTCGTTCAAACTACTATTAATCTTTTTTTTTTTTTTTTTTTTTTTTTTTTTTTTTTTTTTTTTAACATTTTAAAACGGTTTGTTTCTTGGGATAAAAGTAATATTTATGCGCAGGTGCACTCTGTATATAAATTTGTTCGTCATAGGAAAATATTAAAATATTTTTTTATAAAAATGTGTATAAAATAAAGTACAACTTCTGCTATTTTTTTTTTCATTTTGAATATTTTCAAAATATTTCTCTATCCATTTATTTTTTAACCATTCCCTTCAACTTTGAACATTAAGAAATAATTAAGTGGTAAAAAATTATTTCCTGAAATTTGATTCTCCAATCCTCTTAGGAAAATAAGTAATATTCTACAGTATACAACAAATTTATTTTAAAGCAGACACGGGTAATCGTTCTTATTTTATTAATTTCCATCGCTTACTAACAATAACCTCCACGTGCTGATAACACTTGAAATGACTTTTAATTCTTTGACAGGCTTAACAGGTGTCATAAAGTCCGATTTGTCTATTCGCATTCTTTTCATTCACATTCTAAATTTCCTTTAATCTTTTGAAAATTTTCAAAGAACTGTGGATTTCATGCAGCAATCAATACATTTTGTGCAATGGGAATAATGATAATAGTAAATATTTTCTCATTGTTTACCAGACAAAAGATTTTGAGGTTCCCATGCTGGCTTTTCTGAACAAAATCTGTTCAAGAATAAACAATAACAGCTAAAATGTTTTGTTGTAAATGTTTTCACCAAAGGAGTAATAACTAAATTGGCCTACTTTTAAATTTTTAGATTAATTATCTCATGTAGCAAACTTAATGTAATTAGGAATTTATAATTTGTAGCTCTCAATATTCTGTATAAGGGTGTTTTGAGCAATGACTGTAAGCATTTTCAGAATAAAACTTATGCACATTTAAAATCGAACCTTTCTTTAAAAACTTTTATGTTTTTTGGATTTTTTAATAATCTTGTTTGCTTGTGTGTGTAATCATAGTGAGATTAAAAAAATTATAAAAAGGAATATCAAGAAATTATCGTGAAAACAAACTGGAATTAACTGGAAACAAATCACAAAATAAATCGCTTTAAAATTTGTCTGGCTGAAAATTGTTTGGGTAAGCGGTAATCCTATTGAGCAAAACTATATTTTCTCTTATTTAAATAAATGCTGAAACTAGATTCAGTACTAGCAAATATATGAGGTTTATTGTTTAAATACCACCCAAGTTTATTCGAGTAAATAGGACGAGATATAAAAGAAAATTTCAAATTTTCACAATGAAATACAAGGAAAGATAGTTGAAAACCCAATACAGTAATGAAACATTTTAACTCCGTTATACATGAGGATGCTTTTGAACAAAGGTTAAATTGGCGTGTAAAGAAAAACGTGTTAAATATATATTACTGTAACTTATTTGCAAATATAAACTAGAATACTTTATTCATTAAAACTTTTTAGAAACTTAATTTATTGCATAATGTTCGTAATTTTGGATATCACAAAGTATATATACTTCATAAAATTCTTCATACTACACAATTTTTTATTGTTTTATTTCATTTTACAATATTAAAAAGAAAATGTTTATAGTTGAAATAAACCAATATATATAAAATTATCCCAAATAATATTTACTAAGAAAATAGCTTAAAAAAAATTGGACTTACATTTATATGATGGAACGAGTTAAATAACATCGATAATGTAAAATTGAAAATATTTCTAGGATGATTACTTGTTTCCACGTGAAAATTCATTTAATGCTTTTGTAATACTATTTGGGATATGTTTTCGTTTGATTATTTTTTAGCTGTCTCTATATTGCATCTCCAGATTACAATTGTTTAAAATACAAAAGAGAAATCTGATTGCTCTTTTCAATGCCTCTGCAATGACAGCTTCTTTTGCGACACCGTACATCTCAGCCAATAGGTGCTTAGTATTCTTAGACATATCAGTCTATTATTTATCAATAGGCTTTTTAAGATTTAGTTTCAAGTTAGTCTTAAAACTTGTGTGTTATCTCTAATCGTTCAAAAGTTGCCGTTTCGTCTGTTTTGCTGCTATTTGAAAGCTCCTTTAGGAATTTCATCTGTGAATTCAAGTTTCGTGGATTATAAAATTAAAAGGTAAGAAATCTTTCTAATACATTATTTATAAATATTAAATAATTTTAAGTTAAAATTCATTTCAACAAAGCAAGCGCAAAATATATTTGAAATTTACAAATTTGTGCTTACAAAGGGTTATTTAATGCTAATTATTAAATGTTTTATATATTATATTAGATGACAGTTTATTGGCAATATTACATCTATTTAAAAACTATTTCTATTTTGGCGTTTTCTTAAATAATATATTTTTTTCTTATTATTTATTGAATAATCGCATCTAAAAAAGAAAAATCTCCAGAATTTCAGAAAGACTTTGGGGACGATTTATTTAATCGACATTCGACTGTTTATTATACTATTAATAAAATATTTATAAATGGCTAATATATTACACGAGCCGTTTAAAAAAAATTAGAGTAACATATATATATACATACATATATATATATACAGGGTGTCCAGCAAAAAACACCCTGATTTCAAAATTAAATTTCTCAAAAACAAAGATCAATAGTAATATGCGGTAAACGGTTTTTTCATTAGGTAAGCTGTAAAAATCTTTTACAGACATTTCAAACAGTGAATATTTTGAAAAAATTGCATTCTGATTGCATAGGATGCTGTGATTTGACATTTTTCTTGTTTTAGATTGCCTACAGAGAAATAATTTTTCAGCTTACACAGCAATATTTTAAAGATTTTTCGAAGTAAATTTTTAGAATTTCGAAATTTCAAAAATTTAATTTAAAAAACTATGAAATATGGCACTTTAAGCCGAAAAACACATTCTCTGGCAGCAATCTAAAGCAAGAAAAATGTCAAATCAAAGCATTCTATGCAATCAGAGCACAATTTGTTCAAAATATTCAGTGTTTGAAATTTCTGTATAAGATTTTTACAGCTTACCCAATGAAAAAACCGTTTACAGCATATTACTATCGATCTTTGTTTTTGAGAAATTTAATTTGAAATCATTGTGTTATTTACTGGACACCATGCACCTTGTATATATATATATATATATATATATATATATATATATATATATATGTATGTATGTATTGTTTCGTCGGTGCCTAATTACCTACGAGTCACCTGGGATATCGATTAAGATTTTCTAGTTTTTTTTTTCTTTAGATCCAGTATTTTATTCGAAATAAATTTCAAAATAAAAAATACTAAGAAGGTTCTTGATTTATCACAAAACGTACGTCAAACAAAACTGTTGGGGACTTTATTTTGTGCGAGTAATAACATTTTCATGATGTATAACAGATATTTTAGTATTTACATAGATTTTCATTATGTGAATATCTTTATATTGCTTCTGAATTGTAGAAATTGTTTATAATTTGTCCAAATCCTTTCTCGCTTCTTTATATACATTTTAAATTTTACTATGGTTGGGATATTTTTATTGCGAACATAACATCATTATTGTTATTGTTATCTTCTTCAAGATAATGTTAGTCCATTTTATATTTATTTTAAATCGTTTCTGATTCTATTAATTACTATTCCACAAAGATATTTTAATGAAAATAAAAGTTTAACTTGTGTTCATACTAATGCTTACTTTTCATTTAGATTTGTGCATTCAGTAATACATAATTATTCACACATTAAAAAAGCATATCAATTTTAAGGGGCTAAAATCTTTAATTTTCCTGCATCCCACATTTTGATGATCATGTCTTGATGAAAGTACTTTTATTTTATATCTTTTAATATTACTTAGGGGATGTTAGTGAGCTTTAAACATTTATGCCCCCAAAATTTTAAGTCAAAGATTATTCATGACCGAATCTTTCAACCTTTTCTTTAATAGTATTTTTAAAAAATGTTAATAAAATATGGAAATTTCTTATTTAAATATCGAAAATTTCATTTTAAAAATACATAAATGTAAAGTGTTCCCATTTTTAAATTAAAAGCGTTTTGTAGTTAAAAAGTTATCTTATAATATATTTTATTTTAAGAGAAGAGTTATACTAAGGAAATGATGGGAAAAACAATTGTAACTAAATTTGATTTGTTATCAATGTGATCGATAACAGTTAATTTGCATAAAAAGTAAAATTTACTTCCATTATTAGACGTATTAAATAAATTTTGAACAAAATTAACTTTATTGGATTTTAAAAGTACCGCAAAACTAAAAAATCAATTACAAACTAAGTTTTCTTTCTCAAAATATATTTTATAAATTTATTGGAGAGAGCTCTGAAAACAGCATGTAAACAATTGGGAATAACTTCCATATTTTCCTAAGTGATAAATCTAAAAACTTAGTTTTATTATTTTAACATATATGAAACATCTTACATCGAATTATTTCACCAATTTTGTTAGAATCCATGCGAAACATTATAGAAAATCATCGAATCGTTTTAAAGCAAGAGATGGCAGCAGAGGCAACCATCTCATCGAGCTTCACGGTTAAAATTAAAGATTTATTTAAAATTAGATTCGCATATTAGTATACAATCGATATGCAAAATAATTTCTTTGTGGAAAACACCCTAAAACTTAAATTTTAGCGGCTGACTCGTAGATTTACCATTGTGTTTTCATGCACTCAAAGGAATGAATACATGGATGGCTGGGAACAGAAAAATGATAAATCTACGAGTTTAAAATATAGTTTTCAGGAGTTTTCCACAAAGATATGACTTGGCAGACCGATTACGTTTTAATATGCGAATTGATTTTTAACTAATTCTAGAATTTCAGCCTTTAACTCGTTGAAGTGATTATCTGTGCTGTCTCTTCCCGATCTATTTGAAACATATCACAGGCTTTTGTGGAATGATTGCAAACTTATATTCGAAATCAACGGTCCTCAAATTTCTTATTTATAAAAAAATATTCTATTTAAAAAAAATACATGTCTACCTAAAACCACTGAAAAAAATTATTTCACAAGATGATCGACAGATCCTGATTTAGACTTAAGGCTCCTCTTCACTTAGAGTGCAAATTAATATTTCTGATGCTAAATCTATGGGATTGGCATACAATCGCATTTTACAAGAATCTCCTGGTAAAATTTTTTAAAAAATACGTTTTCTGTATGCTTTTTTTTTTTTTTTTTTTTTTTTTTTTTTTTTTTTTTTTTTTTTAAGGGCATAGCATATTTTAATGTGTTAACAACGTGATAAATCTATTTCAAATACTTTTAAGAAAAACTTTCTTACAATTAGTTTATCTTCATATCCATTATACATAAAAAGGGTTGTGACAGTTTCCTACTTTAAACAGTTGGCATCTTTTACTTAAAAAATGTTAAATCTTAATGTGAAATGCAATGAAGTCAGTCTACAAATTCTACAAATGCGTAATAATTAGCCTAATTGAAAGAAAAAGATTAAAAAATAAGTCATTGCTAATTTTTTATGAACGAAGACACCATATCTTTTTTTTTTATTATTTTTTAAAAGGTGATTGCTTTTTGCCTATAGAAAACCATTGAATTTATACTTGTATCAACTTTTAAATTCAAGAAATTTGCAATTTTTTATTAAAAATCCGTGAAAAAGGCTCTCCTTTAAGAATATTTCCTGTTAAAATCTAATATTTACATAATATAAATAGATTCGGGAATATTTAAGAAAAATACACGAAAGATCTTGTTTTATTATTATAAAGTGAGTTTAATACAGATTCTTAGTACAAAAGAAAAGTATTTTTTTTGTTTTGTTAGTTCTATTTTATTTTACAGCTATACTTTTCATGCTTGTATTTTTATATAATAAGTTTTCGAGTTTAACCGAAATGTTTAAAAAAAACTTGTAATTATCTTTTCATAATAAAAAACTAGACAAAGAATTGTTTACAACCGTACTAATTTAAAGAGAAATAATTTCACAGCAAGTATTCAACCGTATCTTCATACTATTTTGAAAATGAACAATTTATATAAATCCAAAAGTTGCTATCACAATCATATATAAATTTTAATTTTTTTTCTTTTGTTTAACATCTTAAAATTATTTTTATTTATTGAGTTATTTTTTTATGATGATTAAATATATCGCTTGTAAACAAAATCACATGGTAAAACGTCTTATATGGGGTAGTTTAAAATCGTTATAACTAAAAGTAGTATTTTTAAAATTTCATTTTTTTAACTTTTAAATAGAAATATCCAAACTTTAATTATGATCCAGCATTTAAAAAAATATTAATTTTTAATTAAATTAAAATGGAAAATATCATTTTTTAATTTAATTAATAAATATGATAACAAATTAGGCGGTTTTTTCCTCAATTTGACAGTAACTCCGTTCTGTATTACAATTTATTTGCTTTTAAAAATAAATCTGCATTACATTAGACAATGTGTAAAGACCCAAATTAACATATATGTCAAAGCATAATATTGGCATGCATAGAATGTTCCCAAAAGAAAACATAGCTAAAGAGAAAAACAAGAAGAAAGAGAAAAACAAGAACAGAGCGAACAAAATGATATATCGTGCATTCAATTTAACAAATAGAAATTTTTCAACAATTTGGAATCCTTCTGTGAATCCTATTTCATAAAGTACTGAAAGCTTATTTTTAAATTTGTTAAACAGATTAAGAAAATATGTACTTCTTCAAAAAGATTAAATATAAATCAGTCAATGGACAGTTTTTTATATTTGTCGTCTTTTATTATTAACTTCAATTGAGAAACAAATGATCCGGCCTTAGTTGTTTTTTCTGTAACATAGTCTATTATCTACTGATAAAAGGAAGTCTATTACCTGATTATCTATATGATTGATGTATTATCTAAATTTTACACTTTTTTTTTTTCAAATTAGTTTAAACCATTATTTACCTACTGTACTTATATGTACCATTTAAATTACTTCTTATAAAATTCTTTTAATACGTCAATTAATTGAAATACTGTTTAGAATGAGTTAGAGATACATTAATTTATCTTGTTCCAAAGACATTATTAGTTACAGAAAACAGAAATATTTTTAAAAAGATTATTTCTTTTGCCTTTGTATTTTTTCAACTTTCTTGGCTCTGAGGAAGATGAATGGGGATTTTTCATTTCGGAAATATTTCTATATTTATATTGTAAGAACATCATAAATTTATATTTTATAATTCTACTAGATACTAAGAAATCAATTTAAAATAAAATATTTGAGTAGGGTTATAAATATTTTACAAAATCCCTGTAAATTCAAATTTAATTAATCCTTCAAAAAACTATTAAATGATTATATAAATCTTTTAATTTAGTTAAAAAGTTTTATGTAAAGTGCTTTAGAATGTAAAATTTTCATGAATTCATAATTCGATACATAAAGGGTTAAAAGTATATATATTTATCAATTTTAGAGCACTTTAGTGAAAACACGATTACTTCCTGCCGCGGTTTTCTGACGATGCTATAAATCAAGTTTTCTAATTAATATAAAAAGTAAAGGTTTGGATGTAGATAGAATTTGAGAATTTTCTATTCATTTTATTATTATTATATTTTTAATTTATTACTGCTAATTACCTGAATGTTTTCTTAGTTTTTTACATTTTTCATCTATAGCATTTAATAACTATTCTCAAATAATAATATCATCCTACATCTTCAAGTACCTGAAATTTATTTACTTAAAATACTTTTTAAAAAAACTAAATCAAAGATTAAATTTAAAAATATATTTCTAAAAGAAAAATTCATGCATTAATTTTATAAAAGTATAATTTTAAGATAAAAGTTTCGATTACATTCCTGTCTGCACTAACCATGTGCGGTTATAATAACAAGGCATTGCTTTGTCTTTAATAGTTAAAAAAAATTTAAACAATCTGAAAAAAATTTGGCATACCATTTTAAACAGCAAACAAACATTTCCCCCCCCCCCTTCAATAATGTTGTTTGCTTGTGTGTATAGTCAGAATAAAATTAAAGTACTTACATCATAAATTACATGAATAGATTTTAAGAAGTTTAGTGTGCAGTTTTATTTAGCTGATTTTTTTTTAATGAAATATTTGTTATTTTATTTAATCAAATCGCTTTTTTCATGAAGAAATGTTTTTGTATTTTTAGATGAACGTTCGAGTGGCTTATGTATTTTACATGTTTGTGTTAGTTGCACTATTATTATCATAGTTATGAAATATACTTATGACATAATTATGAAATAGAATATTTCATAAACGGGAATCCTTTTTTTTTTGCATGAAAATATTACCTAATAAAATTTCATGTATAAATGATATCAAGTCAATTTCGGATTGTTAACGAAAATTTACAAAAGGCCTTTAATTTACCGCTATTCTTTTCATACTTGTGTCTATGTATTATAGTTTTCTATTTTAATTGAAATACAATAGTCTTATAATTTTTTTTAAATAGTAAATAACTACACTTAGAAGTATTTTCAACCATGCTAATTTAAATCGAAACAATGTAATAGGAAATGTATTTATGAAAGATAATGAATTTGGGCTGTTTCTAAATTTTTGTTAATATTACTCATAATACTTTAAATTTATAAATTAAATTAAATATTAGGCGCTTTTTTCATTAATTTGAAAATAACTCTTTTCAGTACCTCAATTTATTTTCTTTTAATATATAAGTTTGCATTACCATTAGACAATGTATTATATATCCAAATTAACCCATCTGTCAGAGCATTATTTTGACATATGTGGAATGTTCTCAAAAGAAAGCTTAGCAGAAAAAGGAAACAGGTGAACAAAAGAATGAGATTGCATGCATCCCATTTAACAAATAGAAATTCCCCGACAATTTATATTCCTTCAGTAAAACTGATTTTATAAAGAACAGAAAACTTACTTTTAAACTTGTTAAACGGATGTACCTTTTTCAAAAGGATTAACTCTCAATCACTGAATGGAAAAATGTTTTTATTTGTGATGTTTTGTTACTAACTTAAATGGACAAACAAATAATCCGTCTTTAGTTGTTTTTCTGTAAGGTGGTCTGTTATCAACTGATGATATGAACTATATAAATTTTACATTTAATTTTCAAATAAGTTTTAAAAATGTGTATTTGCCGATTTTTAGAGCTTTATAATAAAAACACGATAGCTTTTTGTAGCGGATTTCTTAAGATGCTAAATCCAGAAAAAAAAAAAAAAAAAAAAAAAAAAAAAAAAAAAAAAAACTTTAGGATTTAGTATGAAGTTTTAAGAAAATGTTCGTTTTATGCAACAAAATTTGGAATACAAATTGAAAGACATGAAAACAAAATGTAAGCGTGTTTTTCTTCTTCTTCTTCTTCTTCTTTTTCATTTTTAAATTTGTTGTGCAATTTAAATTGAACAAAACTAAAACCAGTAAAGATTATTTCCAATGAATATTTAAATAACTTATCTAATTAGACAGATCATCTCTCAATACCTCTTCTAAGTAAATACTGCATCCCCACATTATTATTGATTCTACAATTAAGAATTCAGCTTCAGAAGTAAAACGTAATTTTTTGTTGTTGTTGGTTTGGTTGGTTGGGGGGGGGGGGGTAAAAACCATTTCTCTAGCAAAAGCTTTTTTATCTACAGAATGACACAATTAATAATGATTTAAAAAAATTTACATTTGTTTTGATTAAAAATATAAAAAGTATTAGACAGAATATTTTGAATATAAATTAAATTATATCAAAAATATCAAACTTCTTGATATTCTGAAAATAAAATTTGGATATACATCATGGTATATATTATGGTATGTATATATATATATATATATATATATATATATATATATATACCGAATTTCAATTATTTATTTTCAATATATTGTGTATGATACTTTTGATATTTTCAAATAAAAGAAGTTGTAAAATGTTCTTTTTTAACTACTGATTGTGTTACTCTGTAGACACAGAACTTTTGTTCTAGCAGTAGCCTCTTAACACCCTCCGCCTCTCGTTAATAAATAAATAAATAAATAAAAGTAAAATAATAATAATAATAATAATAATATATTTCTAGCTTTACATTTGACCTTGGATTTTTAAATATACAACCAATAATGTTGCGGGACAATATTTAATTAGAATAGTCATTGGGAAAATAACTGTCTAACTTTCATAAGTTATTTATTGTTTCAGTATAATAATTTTTTTCACCTTTCTCAGTTTAAACTATAAGGTAGGTTAAGTAATGAAAAAATGGATAAGCTTGCTTTTGTTTCATAGCTACTCTATATATATAAAATCCTAATGAAACGACTTCATGAAACGATTTTATGAAAACAACTGATTAAATGACTGATTTTGTTTGAAGGCGATTTTTTCAAAAATTTCCTGTGATGTCACAATTGGTAAAATGATTATTATTAGCCTGAGTAAATGAGCATTATAGCCTTGAACCAAAATGAAGAATAGGGTCTATTTCTTTATTAGTTATTAGCTGGAAATAAATGCGTAACTACATATATTCTTTTAATTGTAATAATTTTCTGTATTAAGTGTATAAATTTCTGTAATCATCTGTGTACGGTAAGTTCAATTGCGGTTTTTATAGCCTGGAACCGAATGGAAGATTACGGTCCATTGCTCAACTGAATATAAATGACAATAAAATCTTAAACAAATTAATCTTTCAATAATATTATGCTTTTAATATTTTGCATTTAGAAATTATAAAAATTATTAAATTTTCTTTTGGAACTATTTTGGTATCTGAAACGAATATCTGAAATAATAGTAGCATAAATTACTGCAAAGAGAAAAAGAATCGTCTTTTAGTTTTCTTTTAAATTTTAATAAGAAAATGACTTCAATAATGCAGAAATCACATTATTTACTCTCTTCTTTTGAGCATTCGCAGAAATAATATTAGATTTTTATGCTTCTAAAATTTAATGCTATTGCTATTAAATTTAAATGCTATTAAATTTGAAATATAACATTAAAAAAAATATTCCATATTAATTTTAATGAAGTATTAACATGTAAATTAATACTTCAATAAGATGATTTAATTATATTTTTAGTACACGTAAATCTAAAAAGAGAATTAAAAAAAAACTTCAAAAATTAAAATTGCTACACCAGTCACGCAAAGAATTTGGAGCGTTAATGTTAAATGTAAGGGAACGTTTTTTTTTTAAAGTTCTCTCTTGCATTCTAATAATTTTAAATGTTACTTTTACTTTCAGTCAATTTTGTGGGTAAGCTTTCAAGACGCGAGATTTTTTTTTTTTTCAAGTTTCATGTACATATATATTTTGTGTCAAACTACAAACAAAATCTTCATTTGATGCCCCCTTCACATTTTGTTTGGGCACTCTAGTTACTTCCCCATCTGCTCTTCCCTATTTTCGGACCACGCTTTGTGTATATTTGTTTCATAACTGATAATAACATAGGCATAATTTTACCTTGTCTGATTATTTTGTTTTGTTAAAAAATATTACACAAATCTTCTTAATTTTAGTCGCATTTTTAAAAGAATCCCCCCCCCAGACCCACACACCCTCTTTTTCCCCTTTTTGAGAATGTAATGTCTCTATTTATATAAATATTTATTTATTTTCTTATTTTTTAATTTAATAATCCCAACTCATAAAGTATCATTAACTATTGTTACACACTTTATTTTCTTTCTTTTATTTCTTACTGTACATAGAGAAGAACAGTGCATCCTCTCTAACTTTTATTTATTCAAAAAACAGCTACACTGGAATTACAATGGAATTAATTACTGGAATTAAAAATGGAATTACACTTTCTAGACAAATCAAGATAAAATTATGATTTATGGTACAAAAAGCATACTGCACACAATAAATATATATATAATGAATATTATTTACAATGTACTGCGAAAAAAAAAATGAAAAGAAAAATTAAATTTAAAAAAAAAAGGCCTTAAAGCTTGAAGTGAAAATTCACTTTCATGTGACATCGCATTTTCATTAATAAAAAACGCAGAATAAAGATTCAATATTACTGAAATTTTATTAAGAATGTTAATTTTTGCTAAGCTTCGCCTTCTTCTTTTTTTTTTCTTTTTTTCATATTTTTGAATATTTCAATAATAATCGTATTTCTTAAAGTTATCGTAAGAAACCACACGAAATAATAGATTTCAAAAATATCATTTGCCATATTACTAAACTATCGAAGATTTCTAAAAATTTTTCCTTCCATGTAATCAAAATTAAGTATACTATTATATTCCAAAATTTTGAAAATAGTTTGTAATCGGGAATATAAAACTAACTATATGTAATTTCTAGATCTTTAATACATCAGAAAGTGAGTGAAAAACTAACTATAAAATTCCACTTTTATATGAATGTCAAGTTAAGTAAAAAATATATATATAATATTAAATTTACCCTTTCAAAAAATACAGACTCATATGAATGTAATAATGTTATTTAGGTCCTGCATATATAACCAAATGTGTAATAATACATTTTCGGATATTTCTTCTTAAATCATGCTTTTTTTCCGTTTATAAAATACAAAAATGAATAGTTCTAATGTGTAAGAATTTTTCAGCAATTAAAGCTATTCTCAAATCTACATTGAATTTTTTTTTTAAGTTTCAAATTTACTGTTATTCATTAATAAACGAATTTTCATATGCAGTGTTATTTTCATGCAAAAAACCGAACAGCGTTTTTAATTTCCTATAAAAACAATGAAACTTTCAGCAGCGGATGTCGAAGTTTAAATTTTGAATCAATTTTCGTGACAGAAAGGGAAAAAAAGTCGAAGAGGGGGGGGGGGTACAGTCTATTATAACTAAAGCTGTAATCATTTTATTAAAAAAAAAATTATATGTGAGATTTAAACAAAAACATTATGATTTGACATTTAATTTTTATTTCTTTTAAAGGACAAATTATAAGACCACCCTAACGTTATTTTAATGGTGGTGAAGGGATGTCAAGATTGGGTTGTTATAACAGAGTTCTAAGTTTGTCTAACAGAGTAAACAAGCAATTTCGTAAAATTGAGATAATTGTTTAAAATTTCATGTGAAGGGAAATATGTAAAGACCAGTTACATTATGAGAATATTTTTTCAAACCTTTCTTTTGAAAAAGAATTTTTGCATTTTAAATATGTTTTTACTTTTATAAGAAATCCATCTATGGCTAGGAAAATGGAAAGCTTAAATGTTTCTTTTTATTTGTAAATTAAAAAAATATCATCACTTATGGTATACTTAATGAATTAAACCTAATATAGGACCAGAATGAATACGTAAAGTATAAAGTTACTTAAGAAACAACGATAAATAAATGATAAGGTGAGAAAATGTAATTTGTTTCCAATAGGCAACATTATGCACTAAAGGGTTAAGATATACTATGGCAATGAAAACTAGTTTTTTTATAATCTATAACTTAACATATTTTATAACTTTTTCCATATGATTTTACTTAATTTTCTACTTCCCTATTAGCCGGTTTATAAAGCATAAATAACTACAACGCATTGAAAAAGCATTTTTATCTATATCTAATTATGTGATGAAAAGATTTTCCGGTTTACGAAATTCATGTTTAATGAGACACTTAAATTTTGATCTGAATCTCAAAACCGATCCAAACTCAAAATTTACCATATTCATAGATTACATAAACACAAGATTTCTTTGCCAAAAAAAAATGTTGAAAATCGCCAAAAAGGGTTACCAAGTTAGTTAGTTACCATAGAAGGGGTCTAGATCTCAAGAGACGTATTTAGACCAGTTTAAAAAGGGATTAGGGGACATAACAATGCTTGTCAATAAACAATGGCGAGCCGGAGTGACCATCTCCCCAATTTAAATTCCCTCTGTGGAACTGATATCCTGAAGTGCGAAAAAATAGCTTTTACATTTGTGAAACTTTCAAAAGTATTAACTCTCAAACATACAATGGTCAAGTGTTTTTATTTGTTATCTTTTGTTATTAGCTTCAATTGACAAAGAAATGTTAGTTGTTTTCCTGTAACGTAGTCTATTATCGACTGATAATACCTTTTGTATTATCTGATTGTCTATCATCTACTGAAATATCTAAATTTTACTTTTTATTTTTTTATTTCAAATTAGCTTTAAAAAAAGGTATATTTATTGATTTTAGGGCGCTTTAATGAAAATACGACTTTCTGTCGCGGTTTTCTGACGATACTAAATTCAGTTTTCTAATTAACCGAAAAAATAAAGGTTTGGATGTAGATATAATTTCAGAATTTTACATTAATTTTATTGTTATAATATTTTTTATTTATTTATTTCAAAGAGATGAACAAAAAAATGAGATATTGTATATTCTATTCAACAAATAGAAATTTCCTGACAAATTCAATTCCTGTTGTGAGATCGATATCATGAAATACGGAAAACTTACTTTTACAATTGTTAAACAGATTAAGAGAAATATATGTCTTTTGAAAAAGGATTAAACTCTCCATCCGTCAATGGACAACTTTTTTTGTTCGTCGTAACTGTTCTCAAATATTAAATTTCAGCCTATATCTTCAAGTACCTGAAATTTATTTACTTAAAATACTTTTTTAATTAAATCATAGATTAAATTTGAAATTATATTTCTAAAAGAAAAAATCATATATTATTTTTATAAAACTATAATTTTAAGATAAAAGTTTCGATCACATTCCTGTCTACACTAATTACGTGCGGTTATTATATCAAGGCATCGCTTAGTCTTTAATAGTTAAAAAATAAACTAAAAATGTTGGATAAACTACCATTTTAAACAGCAAACAAACATTTTTTTCTTTAATAATGTCGTTTGCTTCAGTGTATTGTCAGAATAAAATTAAAGTATTTACATTGTAAGTTTCTTGACATATAGTACTGGAATAGATTTGTAGAAGTTTAGGGCACATTTTATTTCGCTGATTTTTTAAAATGAAATATTTGTTATTTTATTTATTAAAATCTCTTCTTTCATAAAGAAATATTTTTTAAATTTTAGAAGGACGTTCAAATGACATGTATTTTACACGTGTGTGTTAGTTGCAGTATTATTAACATATTTATAAAAGATAAATATAATACTATTTCATAAACACGAACCCTTTTTTCTGCATCAAAAATACTACTTAATAAATTGTTTTATTTAAATAACATTAAATGAATTTCGGAATGTTAATGAAAATTTACAAAAGATCTTTATTTTACAGCTATTATTTTCATACTTGTGTCTTTGTATTATAATTTTCTAGTTTAACTGAAATACAATAGTCTTATAATTATTTTTAAAAATAAATAACTACACTTAGAAGTATCTTCAGTCATGCTAATTTAAATAGAAATAATGTAAGAGCAAATGTTCAATGATTATCCAATATTTTTATGAAATTGAATAATTAACACCCAAAAGATGCTATCACAACCAAAGATAAATATTACATTTTATTATTATTATTATTATTATTATTATTATTATTAGAAAAAAGAATTTTAGCGGTTAATAAGTTTTTGTTAATGTTGCTCATAATACCTTAAATTTAAAAATGTAATTAACGATTTGGCGCTTTTTTCATTATTTTGAAAATAACTCCTTTCAGTATCTCAATTTATTTTCTTTTTAAAAATAAATTTGCATTACTTCAGTCAATGTATTAAATACTCAAATTAACCCATCTGTCAAAGCATTATTTTGATATGTGTGGAATGTTCCCAAAAGAAAGCTTAGCAGAAAAAGGAAATAGGTGAACAAAAGAATGAGATTGCATGCATCCCATTTAACAAATAGAAATTCCCCGACAATTCGGATTCCTTCAGTAAAACCGATTTTATAAAGAACAGAAAACTTACTTTTAAACTTGTTAAACGGATGTACCTTTTTAAAAAGGATTAACTCTCAATCACTGAATGGATTTTTATGTTTGTTTTATTTGTCATCTTTTGTTAATAACTTAAATGGACTAACAAATATTTCAGCTTTGGTTGTTTTTCTGTAAGGTGGTCTGTTATTAACTCATGATATAAACTATTTAAATTTTACATTTAATTTTGAAATTAGTTAAAAAAAATATGTATTTACTGATTTTTAGAGCATTTTAATAAAAATACGATAGCTTTCTGTAGCGGATTTCTTACGATGCTAAATCTTACTTTTCTAAACATAATATAAAAGTTCGAAAAGAAACAAAATAAGGTTTATGTTTAATTTTGATAACAATACTTGTTTAATTAATTACTGCTATGGATTTAAAAGTTTTCTTAGTTTTTTTGTGGGGGTTTTACATCTCTAGCATGTAATGCTTGTTCTGAAACATTAAATCTCAGCATGTACCTTCAGATACCTGAAATCACTTTACTTTTTTTTTCAATTAAATCAGTGAATAAACTTGAAATTACATATATAAAAGCGAAATGCATCGATTATTTTCGTAAAACTATAACTTTAATGTAAAAGCTTCGATCACATCCCTGTCTATTTTAATCATGTTCGGTTATTGTTAAGAGATGATGCATGATCACCCATAGTTTAAAAGGTTTTAAAAAGTGAAAAATGTTGATGAACATCTCATTTTTAAGTCTATATTAGACAGAGAATAATTATTTAAATACTTTTTAATAATTTTGTTTGCATTTTCAAAATACTTATATTAGAAAAAAACCCACAAACTATTGTTTATAAGATAAATATTGATTGAATAAATTTTACACAGCAACTGTTAAATACAAGGAGGGGTCTTTTATTTAAATTTCCCCCCTTCGTTTTTTGAAAAAATATTGCTAAATAAATGCATGAAAAATTAAAAATATTAGTAATCAGTGTTATTTTTAAGTACAGTGATTACATTTTATTTTAGAGAATTAAGATAAATTGGTAAGTCCTCCCCCCCCCCCCACAATGCACTTTCAAGAGCATATAAAAAAATTCTAGTTCTCTGTCTGATTTTTATTTAAATGCAATATGCATGATAAGAAACTATTTTATTCAGCACAAACTATTTTAGTTGGATGTATTTGATGCTTTGTTTTCATACTTAAAGTTTTTAATGCAATATTCACGTATAACCAGCAAAAAAAAAAAAAAAAAACAGAATTAGAATTTAGAAAAAACAATTTGTAAGTATGTATAAGAATTTTAAAAGTGCAACTTTAAAAATATATATATATATATTGAGATAACTATTTTACTACAAATTTCTCCGTATCTCACCCTTTTATTTATTTATTATTATTATTATTATTATTATTATTATTATTTTCAAATTCGAATAGTATTTTCATTTGCATCTGGTAAAAAAATATAAATTTTTGTCAAACTATTTAAAATATTTTGCATGTATTTAAATTACATTTTATCAGAAAATATCGTAGAATAAAAAATAAACAAATAATTTTTCAAAAAAATTGGTATATCATTTTTTAAAAACGTCAAAATAAGCTTTGTATAAGATTAATAACTAAATCTAAATCTTACTTCAGCAATAAAAATCTCTTACTCATAGATTGAAATGTTCGTTATTGAATTGTAAAAAAAAAAACCTCATAAATACAAATTTTCTATATAGCCTGAATTATACTACATATTAAGAATTTGTATCTTTTTCAGAAATTTTATATTTTATGTTAGATATTCGACTAATGTTTTGTTCTAGAAAATTCGACATTTATTAGTTAGGAAATAAAGAAGGGATTCTTTGGGCACGTTAAAATTCTATTATAATATATGTAATTTCAGATAATTTCCCCCTTTATTGTCATCGAAAAATTGTTTATTCAATAATCAATTGTTTAGAAATTTGAACAAGTGTATTTTGTGTTTAAAAATATCTTTTAAACTTACTTTACCTCTCTGAAATATATTGCAAAATATTTGTATTTTAAAAGTACAGAAAGTATTGACAATACTTTAAAGAAATGTTAATTTGATTGTTATAAATATATTTTAAAAAGTTCAATATTATAAGTATATTATAAGAGTTTCTAAAAAGTATTTATGATAAAATTTAATAAATCAATATAATTATTTTTTAATTTACAGTTTATCTATATTACTTAATTTAAAATTTTAAAATGGAATTTGTATGAATTTTGGGAGTAATTTTTAAACATTTTCTTTCAAAAATTAAAAATATTGCCAGATAATTTTTTAGATACATATAGTATTTCATTTATATTTTTGGAAAATCTTTTTCTTTAATTCTTTTCTTTTCTTTCTTTTCTTTTTTTCTTTTTTTTTTTTTTTTTTTTTTTTTTTTTTTTGAATGAGTTTTTAAATGTAACAGGCAGTGACTGTCTATTTTCACCCTACAAGATTAATTTTATTGAAAGGGGAATGATCATGGGACTTCTATTGTCCATTTGTATCTTTGAAACGGTATGACCAATAACCAGCTTCTTTAGTACCCTATTAATCTCTTCACCAATGGGAGATATATATTTCTTATCAGTCTAATAGTTTATAGTCAAATGCTTTTCGAATTTTTAGTTCTGTGGATGTTCTTTTAAGTGTGGTTAAAGTGTTTTTCCGACAGTGAAAGTGTGCGTCTTTTTAAATTGTGGAAATAAGTATTTGTAATAAAACGGAGATTTTGCGGGGTTTTTTTTTGTGAAATTATATGTACTCACGTGGATATTTCTTGTAGGCAATTTGGAGAGTTCTAATTTTCAAAGGTAATTTTTTTCTTATACATTAAATTTTATAAGCTAAGTAATTTTTTTTTTTGTTTTGTTTATATTATATAATGCATGAAATTTTAAAATATATACAAAGAAATTTAAAATTATCAAATAAAATATGTAAAATTATAAAATTAAATATAAATATTACATTAAAAGTCAAAATATATAATTTAATTTATTCGTATTCGTAATAAAAAACATATTTAAAGCATGACGCTAAATTTTCTTTATAGTTAAATTACTGTTAAAAACTGAAATTCAAAACAAAAAGATTTTGTTAAATAGCTTTTATTTTTTTAAGACAAGTAAAAACTAAATTTTTTGATTTTTTCATTGTCAAATTAATTCAAATTTGACCATTCATATTTTACTTTGAAGGTTTGATTTTTATATAGATATAGTCTTCTTATTAAAGGGAGCTGTGTAAATTTTTTGTGATTAACTTTTTATGATATAAAGCATTCAAGAATTATTTTTCCTTTATAAAGTGGCTTGAAATCTTAAAATAAATAATCTGCAGTTTTGCATATTTCCAATTTCTTTTAGATTAGTCAAATGGAAAATCATTTAACCAATTCGCTTTTTGTTTGTTTCGTATAGTTTTTTCTTTTATTTACTATAATGACTTATATCATATTGTTATCGGTTTTTAAACTTTAAATATTTATTTTATTTTATAATTATTTGAAATATTCAATGTAATATTTCTTATCTTGCAATTATTAAAGCTTGATAAGTAACTAAAAAGTATAATGCATTTTAAAAATTATCCATTTGAAGTTGCTTAACGTAAAAAATATTTTCTTATTTAAAATAATGCTTATGCTTTGAATGGGTTCATAATTTACATAAACTTTAAAAGTATTCAATTTATATACTCTGAATTGTTATGAAGTACATAAAACGGTTATATATATATATATATATATATATATATATATATATATATATTTTTTTTTTTAATTGGTAATATGTTGCATTGAATAAATTAATTCATTTATTTTTTTCCTATACTACGTTTGATGTATAACGTGGGAAACAAACAACCTGAAATTTAAAAGAAAGGTATTAAATTGTTTTAGTTAAAAAACTAATATTAAAACAAAGAAAAACCACTCCCTTATTCAAGTTATGGTATTTGTCAAAAATTCTCTTCCCATATCTCTCTTTTTCTACATCCCTCACCCTCTCTCTCTCACTCTTTTTTCTTAAATATATATATGTGTGTGTATGTGTTACATAAAGAAAAGAAAAAAAAAATGCCAATTCTTTCTCCATTGATATTTATTTCATTTGTCTAATTGTTTCCTTTGTAAAATATTCTTTGCAATTTAAGATGGGGGTGGGGGTGTATGATGATAAATGTCTATAATATAAATTTGTTATTAATTTATTGAAATTTTTTGTAAACATTAATGAACTACCTAAAGAATAAAAAAGAACACGATAAAAATAATTTACAACCTGTTGATGTTTATAATGTAAAAGAAAAAAAAAATCTAAAACAGCATGATTTAAACTTTGCCTAAGGACTAATCGATAAAAACCGAAATTTTTTTTTTCCGTAGTAGACGATATTTTGCCTTAGACAAATGTATTTAGACTATGTATTCTTTCCGAGTTCGGCAGGTTTTCGTCGTCTCGAGTTGGGCAGAGTTAGTTTTAGAGAGAGTTTACTGTACATATTTCAATAGAAAAGCATTTTTTTATGTTTATTTGCTCATAATTTTTCGTCTGAATTGTTGTTTGTTAGAAAAGAAAATGTTCATATATGCTGTTTTTACACAGTTGTTTAGAATACTACTGAAAATGCTCGGCTAAATTACATCGAAACTACTGTGTATATTAAACTAAAATTAAATTTCCTCAAAAATTTCAACCCTCCCCTCCCTAAAGGAGAGTTTCATTAGTAAATTAAAATAATTGCTTAAAATTGGATTGAAAAAAGATACAAAAGTTTTTTTTTTTACCCAGTTTTCAAAACTTTTGAATATATCATATTATTTTGAATTATGAGTATATTACAAGTATATAAAAAGCTAAAAATTTAAATTTTAAAATTTATAGGAAATAAAATGCATATTAATATTTTAAATGCCTAAGATACATTTTTTTTTCTAATTAACTTTTAGTTTTCTTTTAATTTTTCTATTAATTTTATTAATCAGTTATGCTAACGGAGATATAATAAATAATTAGAAAACAATAATATCAATCGTAACACGTTTGTTGGCATGATGCTTTAAATTTAGATTTTTACCTTCCTACCATGTAACATTCCCCTACAGTCATAATTCATCGACATCACTAACATCATCATAGCAAAATACCTTTAAAGAAAGAAAGAAAAAAAAAATGTAGTTTTTGGTTCTTGTCGATTTTTTACTGAAACTATACTTTGAAAACATCGGAATTCATGTAAAAAATTCTAGTTTTAAAAACAAAACTTAAAGTATCCGACTTTTGAGAGATTCATTTTTCATCAAACATATTAAACAGAATAGATTTATTAAATATAACGTAGATACGAAAACTAAACATACGATTTTTTTTTTTTTTTTATGTTACAGTAAAAAATTTCAAAATGGTATTTGGAAACTGAACAACTATTATTCAGAGCAATATATTTAATAAACTAAGTATGTTAAGATTTCGAAATGGTTTTTCTTGCAAATTAGTAATTCTTTTATTCAATTATTTAGTGAATTTGTTTTCTAAACATATTTAGTTTTATAAGAAAATTTATAACTTCGGATATTTCTGTAGTTTTCTGAAGAAGTAAAATCCACGAAGACGTATTTACAAATGCAAATTTTATTGTAAAAAATTATATAAAAAATAATGATAAACGATTCCTTATCTCTGATTTTTACTATTCTAATTGAAAAAAAATATTTATGACTTTGTAAAATATTAAATATTTGCATCGGAAAAACAGAATTTAGTTTTGATGTTTAGAGATGTGAAAGCTAATTTATATATTGTCTAGTTATAATGAATTAAGAAGACTTTTACGTAAAGTGCAGCTAAAAGTGGAAAGTGTATCGCGAAAGCTTATTAATTTCTTTTTCAGACCATTTATTTATTTATGTGATTATCCAAATTTTCCCCAAAAATATTTGATGTTGCAGCTATGGTACTAGTAACTGCTATAAATATTTCTAATTAATAACTGTTTAAAGTAATTATATTATAGAATTACGATTTTGTAAATTATTTAGTATTTGCATTGGAAAGGTAAAATTTAGATTCGATATTTAAAGACTTGAAAGCTAATTTATATATTTTCTAGTTCTAATGAATTACGAAGCCATTTACGTAAAAAAATACATACGCGTCGAGTTGATAAACTCCTTCTCCTTTTTTGAAGTCGGTTAATAGAGATACAAGTTGAAAGCGCATCCCGAAAGCTTAATAACTTTTTTTAGAACATTTATTTTTTTTATGTAATTATCCCAATTTTTCACACGAATATTTGGTGTTGTAGCTGTGGTACTATTAGCTGTTTAAATTATTTCTAACTAATAATTGTGTGTTAAACTCAATGAAGTAAAATAATATTTTATCGAATTTTATTTTGAAAATGATAATGAACTTGACTAAAGTTTTGTTAGTCAGCACGCCATATTACTTCTTAATTTTAATATTTTTCAAACTTTCAAGTAATTATCAGCACTAATTCAAAATAGCAAGGATTTAAAACATAATAACATAACTTAAATAATTTAAATTCTTATTTAGTTAATTTTTTTTCTTAATGTCTACAGGTATTTTTAATCTATTCCTAACACTAACTATTTTCCCAATTTTAATTAGGAATCATGAAGTTAATATTTCTCAATTAACAATTCCAATCAGACGTCGATAACATATCCAACCACATGGTCGAAAAATTAAAATGATTTTGCAAAATATTAAATATTTGCATTGGAAAAGTAAATTTCAGATTTAATATTTAAAGATAATAAAGCTAATTTATATATTGTCTAGTTATAATGAATTACGAAGACTTTTACGTAAATTAGAGCTACAAGTTGAAAGTGTATCGCTAAAGCTTAATATTTGTTTTTTAGAACATTTATTTATTTATGTGATTATCCTAATTTTTCACACAAATATTTGGTGTAGTAGCTGTGGTACTAGTAACTGTTAAAATTATTTCTAACTAATAACTGTGTGAAGTAGATGTTAAATTCAATGAAGTAAAATATGAATTTACCGAATTTTATTTTGAAAATAATAATAAACGTGACGAAAGTTTCGATTCTCTACACGCCATATTTCAAGTTAATTTGAATATTTTTCAAACTTTCAAGTAATTCTCAGCATTAATTCAAAATAGCAAGGATTTAAAACATAACAAAATAATTTAAATTAATTCAAATTCTTATTTAGTTAGAATTTTTTTCTTAATGTCTACAGGCGTTTTTAATCTATTCCTAAGACAAACTATTTTCCCAATTTTAATTAGGATTATGAAGTTAATATTTCTCAATTAATAATTCCAATCAGACGTAGATAACATATCCAATCACCGGTCGAAAAATTAAAATAATTATAATAAAACTTTTTTTGAAAATGCAAAATGGGGGCTATTGCTTAAAAATTTAAAAATAATTGTTATCTTCACTTTCAATTAAATGAAGTATTTCTATTTCTTACTTCGCGGCTAAACAGGGAATTTTAACAACAATTAATAACTAATGGGACACAAAGACTTAATTTTGGATGCTATTTTCTTCATCACTTTCTGGAGATTTTCCGATATTCTTTGTTTCCTCTGAACCAAAACCGACACGCGACACAATATCATCTTCACTTAAAATTTCGTAACTTTTCAATTTCGAATCTTCGTTAGTCTGTTGTTTTACTGCTTCTTCTTCCGCATTTTCAGAACAGTTTTATTTTCTCAAATAAGTTATGATTTTTCTCTGCAAATCAGTGGTGTCTTCTTCCATGATTTTTAAACCATGGTGCTTAATACTAATTTCCATTTTGTTATTCTCCATCCTTAATCCCTTAACTGCCGACTAAATCTTACTCGATCTACGTTGCTTTATTTAATAACACAATTCTTAATTTAAATAAAACGGTGATTTTTTTTATAACAAAAAGAAAAATCCCATATTATAAGTGTGCAGAACACGGCTCTGCTGGGCAAAATTAGGCCTGCAGTCCTGACATTTAGCCATTTTTTTAATGTATAGAGTGTTTTCAAAAGGCGTATATATACGCCCGCGGCAGCAAAGGAATTAATTAATTGTATGCAAAATTTATATTTTTACCGCGCTGGATAATTCGCAATCCGTATTATATGATCCATTTTTAGAGAATCCACTGTAGGTATTTTATATTTTCTCGAAAAAAATGCACTTCTCCTTTGGAGATATCATAGTTTTAAAATTAGTTTAAAATCAACCAAGATACACAAGATAATGTGTTTGAAGATTAGGAAAACTTCTGACTTTGAGTTTCTTAAAATTAAATTCCTCAATTAAAACAAATCTAAAAAAAAAAAAAAGTATTTTTATGCACGAAAATTTTAACTCTTTATCTACCGACAATATTTATAAGTACCATTAAAATTACTTATTATAAAATTCTTTTAATATTCGTGAATTAGTTGTAATACTGTTTAGAATGAGTTACAGATACATTACTTTATTTTGTTCCAAAAACATTATTGGTTACACAAAACAAAAATTATTTTAAAAATATGATTTTTTTCCTTTGTATCTTTTTAGCTTTCTTAGCGCTGAGAGAGGGGGATGGGGATTTTTCAATTCGGAAATATTCCGATATTTATATTGTAAGAATATCATATTTGTATATTTTATAATTCTACAAAATTTAATTAATCCTTCTAAATCCTTCAATCCTTAAAAAAATTATTAAATGATTATCTAACTCATTTAATTTAGTTTAAACAATTTGCGTAAAATGCTTTAGAATATAAAATTTTCATGAATTAATAATTCGGTAGATAAAGAGTTAACATATTCATGGATATTTTTAAAAAATGCAAATGTAAGCAATGAATTTTTTGGCCTTTTGAAATGATTTAAATAATAATAGTATTTTTAAATTTTTCGCTAAAATTTTAAACTTTAAATTAAAACAGATTCATATTATAAGATACCTTTTTTTAACGTCCAGTGTATTTTTCGGGAATGGGGGGAAGGGAGAGAGATACTTTGCTTTGTCGCACTTTATTTAACTTCGTAGTTGTGGTTATTATTGTTGTTGTTGTTAAGTATGTGCTTCTTTCAATTCATGTCACTAAGCTTAAAAGTGAAATGAGAACCTTAAAATTTTATTATGATTATTTATTTGTTTATGTGATTTATTTAATGTTGCTTGGGTAAACATTATTTAAGATTCTGTATTTTCGTATTAATATATTTGCTTCTTTTTATATTAAAAAAATCTTATTTATACGACTGTGTAGGAATTTCATTACTATTATACAACTAATAATTCCAAAATATGATAAAAATGGGAGCTAAACTCATTTAGTTTTAAGAACTACTTCCGCGGTTTTCTCTCTCTTCAAATTTTACACATTTTATTATTTGAAAAAAAAAAATAATAATAATAAAATAAAATAAACCATGTCTCTTCATTTATAATAATTCGTTTTATAGTTAAGGAAGTAACTTTTCATGATGGAAATTAAGAGCTTTTAATCTAGTTTTATAAAATACTTCTGCAGTTTTCTTTGATCCTCATCTTTACATTTTAATATTTAGAAACTTGGGTACTACTAGGTTATCCCGTCGACCAAAAAATTATCGCCAAACTATAAGATTAAATGCCAAAAATGGATGATCGTGAATGTCACATTCAATGACATTAAATACGATTCACGTGCTTAAAATGCCATCAAGTGATTTTTATTTAGACTTTTTATTTGTATTTTTATTAATATGCTACTAATTATTTGTTTTTTCTTTATTTAAAATGAAATCTATGTCAATATGTTTAATTTGTCTGTTAGTTTGGCCATTTGTATAATTTGGCGAAATTGTTGGGCAGGATAACAGAGTAAAACCGAAACTTGTTTTGTATAACTTTAATCACGGACTTTATAATTAATACGATAGAATGTATTTATTAAAAATACAACACATTGCCCAAAGGTGCACAAAACAAGAATTTTAATATCAACTTGTACAATTAAAATAACATAAAAATATCAACGTTTCGCGCCGTCTTCTGTGGCCGTCTTCAGAAAAATATGATAATGGAAGGACTAAGTTTGCTTCTTGATCGAGAGATAATATTTCTAATAAATTAAAATCGAAATGAATTAAAAGTTTAAAAATGTTGCCACTTACACCTGAGTAAAAAATAAAATATTGCAACGAGATAAAAATTTTAAGATTTTATGATGTTGTGCCATAATTTTGGTATATTGTAGGGCAAATTATCATTACAAGATTTATTTTCTCATGCAATGATCTCGACGGATTCTCTTATTTTACCTTCAACTGGGTTATTGCACGGACTATGATTTTGGCCTCATCAAAGTTAATACGGCAACCCTTGTTTTCCAAGTAGAAGCGAGTTTGAGTAGAGGCAACATTTTTAAACTTTTAATTCATTTCGGTTTTAATTTATTAGAAATATTATCTCAATATTATCTCTCGATCAAGAAGCAAACTTAGTCCTTCCATTATCATATTTTCCTAAAGACGGCCGCAGAAGACGGCACGAAACGTTGATATTTCTATTTTATTTTAATTGTACGAGTTGATATTAAAATTCTTGTTTTGTGCACCATTGAGCAATGTGTTGTATTTTTAATAAATACATTCTTAGTAGTTAAATTTTATGGTGCAAATGTCCAGTATATATTTATAATACGATAGATTTTTAAGAAGGACATTAAGAGCTTTGAATCTTATTCAATTTTTAAAAAATATTTTTGCATTTTTCTCTGTTTGCTTTTCACTTTTAATTTTTTTCTCTATAACTTTATTCAATGTTTTTTCTATTCCAAATATATATTTTTACAAAACAAATTAAAATATTTTAATGTAGTTCAATTTTAAAAATGATTTATGATGTTTTCTCTCTTCCCCATCTTTACTCTTTAACATTTGAATAATCGTTCTCTATAACTTTAATTACTGATTTTATAATTAATTACAATAACGTCTTATGAAGGAAATTAAGATCTTTTAACCTTATTCAGTTTTAAAAGGCATTTCCGAAGTCTTCTCACTTAACCATCTTTATTTTTTTAATTTTTAAAACAGTTTTTCTGCATAACTTTATTCATTGGTTTTGTTATTAAAGAAATAAATTTTTATGAACGATTAAAAATTATAAAAAAGTAAATAAACTGGATTCAAGAAGAAACTCACTGATTCGAAATTTATGTTCAAGAATGTTAGGATATTTGAATTTTAAAATGGGATGTTAATTTTTTAGAGCCACTTTAAAAAAGAAATAAGTTAATGAACAACATTTAACTTTATACATTTAACCATTTACCAAAAAAAAAAAAAAAATCATTAAGATATCGCGGGGTTTTTCGATTCATTATAAGCAGATTAAAATTGTATTTTGAGACCTCATTTTGAAACTATTCGTCGAAATTACATATCTTTACTGTGAATTGCGCAGTGAAGGCCCTCTTAAGAGCCTATAACACATTTATAGTTAGTCCTGTTTTCAAATTTTCACATTCCGGTGTTTAAAGTTTGAGAATTTTCTTTTGCAATTGGTTTTAAATGTGATTCTATTTCACTTAGTATGTATGCATGCCTGCACATGTCCTTTATGTATGTATGAATGCAAAGAAGACTCATTTTTTATACATAAAATTAAAATATTATATTATATTTTTTCTTCGATATATTAAAATTTATTATTATCTTTTTAACATTAAATTGTTCCGCAGCAATATATTTAATAGTAATAGTTCTATTAAAATTTAAAAATCTGAAACTTTGAATTTGATTATTAGGTTTTTGTTTCTTCAGATGTTAGGTATATAAATGTAGACTAAGCTTCATAAAATCACCAAGAAAAAAAAAAGTTATTTAAGTAATAATGATTTGTGACAATTAATAGATTATTACTTTAGTAATATATATGTTTACTATTCTGTGTAATATACTTGAAAACGATAATATTACCTATATTTTCATAGTTTTTATTCTCATAAACATAACTTTTATTTCTTCAAAAATTTAATTTTTATTTTCAAAAAATTCAAAGCAGAAATAAATATACAGTCGGATCTCGTTAATTCGATCTCGTCGAGACCATGAGTAATGCTCGAATTATCCAGCGTTCGAATTATGGAAAGCAGTGGCGTAGCTAAGGGGGGGCAAGGGGGACGTCCGCCCCGAGCGCCGAGGCCTAGGGGCGCCAAATTGAGAGAAATTGTTATATATCTATATTGGGGTGGGGGCGCAAAATTTCTAGCTGGCCCTCGGCGCCAAAAAACATAGCTACGCCACTGATGGAAAGAATGATAGGGAAGCAATATTAAAGGGTTTCTATTGCAAAGAAATTCATATTATAGTATTTTAAAAATATATTTCGGCTGTTATCATTCGAGTATAGCTTCATATTAAATTTAAAGATATAAATACATGAATTAATTAAGGGTTTAGGAACAAGCACAAATGAAGAAGGTGGAGAGGTGTCATTGACAAGTGCATGGGGCTATACATCTTCTCTTTCAGAATAATTATGACAAAAATAAAAGAAATAAATTTAATTAAAAAATCTTAATTAATTAAGGATTTATCCTATTTTGAATTAACAAGAGTCGACTGTACTGTTAGAGTTCTGTATTTGCTCATTTTTGAGTTTGACGTTTTGCAGGTTGGGATAAAATTTTACAAGGACCATATCTCATAATTTTGTCTAAAATGACATTTGTTGAAATCACTTATTGCATCACAAATGTGATAGTAATGTTTATTTTTTATTTTAATTTTCTTTAGTATATAATTGACGGAAATTATTACAGTCGCCTCTCGTTAATTCGAAATCGGATAAATCGAATTTTCGCTTAATTCGAACTACTTATGAAGTTCCGAAATTTTCAATAGCACACTAACATTAAACATTTTCATTTATTCGAACTCATTTTACCTTGACTTCGTTTAGTTCGAACTAACGAGATTCCGACTTTTCATTTTTCGTTACTTTCTCCCGGACTTCAGATCCGTAAAATACACTGGTGGACAAAATTAAGAGATGGAAGGCATTTTTCCAAAGATCTCGAGAAATACTGGATAAAAAAAATAAAAATTGGTATGGATATAACTTTAAGTATGATAATAATATGTACAAAGAAAAAATTAAAGTGCCATTCATTGGCAAGAGTTATTGCCAACAGTCCAGTGTGCACTGAAATTCATGATGAAAGATGGTAATGAAAGTGAGGCTTGTATGGTGTGTAGTCGCCTCTAGTATGGTGTGTGGTCACCTCTGACAGATAAGTTAAGGAATGCTTGTGGAAGACTCTCCCACTCTTCCACCAGACCAGTTTTTAATTCCGGAATGGTTATGGGTGGGGATTGGTGTCTCGCAATAGCACTTCCAAGAGCATCCCAAGCATTTTCAATGCGGTTAAGGTCAGGAGATTTGGCTGGCCAATCCATTCGATGAATATCCTCGCTTCCCAGATACTCCTCAACGGACGTCTACAGCGACACAACTGTCAGGGACCTTGCTGCTGCCACAGGAACATTAGTTTCAAGGAAGACTGTTGCCAGGAGGCTCGGTGAAAGAGGGTTGAATGCCAGGAAGCCCATTATTTGCATCCCACTCACTCCCTTGCACAAAAGAGAGCGTGCACAATGGTGCAGACAGCACCAACACTGGACACAGATCCAATGGGCTAATGTTTTGTTCACAGATGAGTCCAGATTCAGTCTTCAACCTGATTCTTGGCGAATATTCATATGGAGGGAACCTGGGACCCGATACCATCCTAGTAACATCATGGAAAGGGACCATTATGCTGGTGGAGGACTGATGGTTGTGGCAGGGATCATGCAAGATACCCACACACCGCTCCATGTGTTTGACATTGGTTCCGTAAATGTCCAAATGTACAAGCAGGAGATCCTACAATCCTACGTGCGTCTTTTCATGGGTACTATTGGCCCTAAATTCGTTTTTATGGTCGACAATGCCCGACCATATAGGGCTCGCCTGGTTGAGGAGTATCTGGAAAGTGAGGATATTCATCGAATATATTGGCCAACCAAGTATCCTGACCTTAACCCCATGGAACATGCTTGGGATACTCTTGGAAAACCTATTGCGAGATGCCAACCACCACCCAGAACAATTTCGGAGTTAAAAACTGCTCTGGTGGAAGAGTGGGAGAGTCTTCGACATGCAATCCTTAACTCTCTTATTAACAGCATGCATACTCGTTGTGCATGCTGTCTATCTGTAAGAGGTGACCACACACCATACAAGCCTCACTTTCATTGCCATCTTTCATCGTGAATTTCAGTCCACACTGGACTGTTGGCAATAACTCTTGCCAATGAATGGCACTTTAATTTTTGCTTTGTACATATTATTATCATACTATAAGTCATATCCATAACAATTTTCATTTATTTTTATCCAGTATTTCTCGAGATATTTAATAAAATGATTAATTTTGTCGAGATTAATTTTGTCCACCAGTGTAACTTTCTTTCCTTTTTGTCAGAATTATTCTGAAAAAGTATACATATAGTTCCATGCATTGGATATCCGCTATATTAGTGCCCTGTTCCATCCATCAATGACGCCTTCACTCCATCTTCGTTTGTGCTTGTTTCTAATCCCTTAATCAGTTTATGTATTTATATATTTTAATATAATAGTAAGTCATATTTTATGATAAAAGACGAAATAACCATACAAAATATTATAACTTTATTTTTATTTTTATTTTGTAATAGAACCTTTAAACATGTTTTCCTATCATGCTTTCCATAATTCGAACTCTGGATAATTCGAACATTTCTTGTGATCCCAATGAGTTCGAATTAACGAGAGTCAACTGTAGATTGAAATACATTCTAAAACGGAATCACAACAGCAGTCTCGGAGAAATAAAAATATTAAATTAAAGACTTAATAAACTTTTATAAATACTATATCAAATCTTTTATCATCCATATTTCTCTATGAAATTTTTTCTTTTATTTTTCGCTTAGAAACGCCATGAAAACATGCATTGCGGTGAACTTTTTACTACAATTCTTGTTGGAATCTAACATAAAAATAATTATAAAAAAGTTACCGGTTTCTAAAAAAAATGACTGCTTTCAGACCTGTTGTTAGATAAATGAACAATAAGTGATATATTAAAGAAAAATATTGTTATTTTTATATAACATGTTGTAATGGTAAAAAAAATTAATACTAACAATAGTATTAAAAACGATAAATAAACATATGAATAAATTGGGTATTTTTTACTTTAATTTTATTTTCTAGATTGTTGTATGTGTATATTAAAATGGTATAAAATATTTAAGAACAATTTCGAAAATTTTTTTTTATTAATAAATGAAAACTTAATTTTAATTTATAATCAAAAATTATTTTCTTTCCTTTAGATGGTACCTAAACCCGAAGAAGACATACCAGTTCAACAGGAAAAAACATCGATTCCTGTGGCAAAGGAATTTAGGCGAGAAAGCAATGCAGAATTTAGTAAGTAAAGTTTGAATTTTTAAAATGTAAATTTACGCTAGTTTAGATATACATATTCAATTCATATTTTGATGATTTTATTAAATAAATGTCGAGTGTTGAAACCTATTAATTTTATTATTTTTTAAATGAGTTATATTTATTTAATTTATTTATTGCAGAATTCAATATCAACGCTCCAGAGTTTAAACCCAACAAAAAATGGAAAAAAGATGAATTGAGTAAGTGATTAATAGTAACCATTTTATTTTAGTTATGCTACACTTATATTTAAATATTTTTGCGAAATAAATGTCGTGTTTTAAAGCCCATTTCTTTTATTATTTTTTAAATGATTGATATGAAATAAGTAAGAAGTTAATTGTAATTAATTCTTAAACTTAATGTTTGATTGTTGTGATTGATCGTTTTGCCAAATTCTTTAATTAATCAATAATTTAATTCGTATTTCTGAAACAATCTAATTGAAAATTTTATTTCTATATACTGTTATTGAATTAATTAATAAACTTAAAATGCAAAAGATATATCAATAGAATTTGCAGTAAAGTTTCCTTCTTTGTACATATAATGATGATGTTAGGAGATATATGACCTATCCACATTTGTATTTAAAGAGAACTCAATTTGACAAGACATGTTTTAAAATGTTGTTTATAATACATAAACACGAGCATAATAGCGATGTTCATCAAGTTTTTAGCACATTTACATTGTGTTCCTCGCATATTAGTGTAAAATTATTAATAGCTTCTCTAAAAAATTTCCAGTGTTGTTAAAGTTATAGAAACAATTATGTTTTTATTTGGAAAAAGACATTCTGTAGTGCGTAGATTTGCAAATAAGAAATTTGATTTCCTTTTCGAAAAATATAGGGGGAACTGGGGGACATTGATACAGCTTTTTTCAAAAAAAATTTTTGGTGTCAAGAAAGCAGAAATTTCAAGTTATTTTTCTATGTGGTGTCAGCAACACCTGTAGTGTGTTTTAAAAATGTAAAATCGTTGTTTTATATATTATTTTTGCATGTAATTTTTAAAAAATCAAAAAAAGTAATTTGTATCAATGTGCCCCATCCCCGGGGCAGATTGATACACCTGGTAAAAATGGGGACAAAATAATACCAATGCATATTTTTCATAGAAAAATAGTTAGCACACCATTTTATATATATTTATAGACATTAAAATGGCACACAATTTATTTGTAAGCGATATTAAAGCAATCAAAATGAAATGTATAATGACCTGATGTTCTGGCTGTTCCTTGTCTGTTTGTTGGCTGTGGTAACTTTGTCATATCTGGCACTTTAACCCCAGAATTCTCCTCTTTCTTAGGAAAGGTGAAAGAATTACCAGGTTTTCTGTTTATAAATCGGTTTACAAACAGAAAATAAAGGATAATTATATTAAAAATTATCATGTGCTGTTCTGCAGCTTGTTTCTCTTACTTAACATTTCTCATGTCGATAATACTTTTTTCTCACCAGAATCGATATAAATTTGAAATTTGCCAGGCTGCCGTCCATTTCTTTTGTTAATTCTACTAGCACTAGATATTGTGTAAGTTTGTACGTCTTCTGTTTGCAAATATACTATAAAATGTTCTAATATAAAGAAATTAGAGCTATTTCACTTCAATAAAAACTAATAGTAGAAATTTTTGACGAAAAATGGTTGAATTAAGGAGTGTATGGTAAAAATAAAAATAAAAATCCCTTTCGGCATGGCCTATAGGCGGAGGTAGATTTCGAAAAGTTTTCATCTCAAAAAAAAAAAAAAAAAAAAAAAAAAAATGCCTATCTCTACTCAAATGCCCATTTTGGCAATATATTTTGAGTTATATTCTTACTTTATTTAAAAAAATGACCAATATGCTCATTATATAGTTCCTAAATAACAAAAAACTGTTAATTAAATTCGTTTGACAGCAAAAGTGAATTTAAAAATGAGTCATAAAATAACCAATTTATTATTTTAATACATCCACAATTCTTTAATCAATATCGCTTTGAGATATTTTGTGCGAAGTGCCCACTTTGACAGATTTTTTTAAATATATATTTAGCCTTTATCAAAAATCTGACCAATACGGCACATTACACAGTTCCTAAATAACAAATAACTGTCAATTGAATGCGTTTGAGAGCAAAATTGAATTTAAAAATGAGTCATAAAATAAACAATTTGTTATTTGAATACAACCTCAATTCTTTTATCATGATCGCTTTGGGAAATTTTTTTGCGAAGTGCTTACTTTGACAGCTTTTAAAATATATATATTCACCCTTTATCAAAAATTCGACGAATACGCACATTATATAGTTCCTAAGTAACAAAAAACTGTCAACTGAATGCGTGTCAGAGCAAAATTGGATTTAAAAATGAGTCATAAAATAACCAATTTGTTATTTGAATACCCACAGTTCATTAATTATCTCGCTTTGGGAAATTTTGTGCGAAGTGCCCATTTTGGCAGCCTTTTTTTAAAATATATTCTGCCTTTATCAAAAAAACTGGCCACTCCGTCACATTATATAGTTCCTAAATAAGAGAACCTGTAAATTGGATGCGTTTGAGAACAAAAACGATTTAAAAATGACTCGGTAAAAACGCAATTTCTTAAATTTTCTCAAATTTTAATCACGATAACTTCGTGAAATTCTGTTCAAAATACCCTTTTTGGCAGCCTTTTAAAAATATATTCTGCCTTTATCAAAAAACTGGCCAATACGTCAAGTTATATAGTTCCTAAATAATAAGACCTGTAAATTGGATGGGTTTGAGAACAAAAATGAATTTAAAAAGACTCATAAAAAACGCAATTTGTTATACTTAATGAATTTTTTAATGATGAAAACTTCGGGAAATCGTTTCAAAATACCTTTTTTGGCAGCCTTTTTAAAAATATATTCTGCCTTTATCAAAATATTGGCCAATACGTCGCATTATATAGTTGCTAAATAAGAGGATCTGTCATTTGGATGCGTTTAAAATCAAAAATGAATTTTAAAATGAGTCAGAATATAAGCAGTTTGGACTTGAGGTTTTTTCTCCAACTCCTATTTTTGTTTAATTTATTTTTGCTATAAGAATTGGTTCTATGAAAAACTTGTCAATATAAAAGTTGTAGATATTATTGTGAAGATGTAAAATAAATTTAATTAGATTTAATTGCTTAAGAATTGAGTAAGTTATGGGTTTTTTTCTTTTTCCTCCCCCCTTTTTCTTTTCGTTTTTAATTTTTTTCATCGGTAAAAATTGGTCCTATCAAAAACTTGTAAATACAAAAGTTTTAGATAATATTAAGTACATTTATATAGAATTTAGTTGGATTTGGTATCTTGAGAATTGACGAAGTTATGAATTTTTTTCTCCCAAAAACCATGTTTTTTTCGCCCCTTGAGCCCATTTTTAACTTTATCAAAAATCTGTCATGCATAAACTTTTTGCCCATTGTTTAGAAGTAATATAAACTTTAAACTGATTCGATATCTATTTTAATTAAAAAGTTATCGCGTTTTTTCTGTTTTCACAAAAACCCTCCTAACTTCCACCCCCTTGGTCCGATTTTGCCCATTAACGAACTTAACCGAGATTTTATGCCCCTTGATTTTATGTAAAAGTTTGATGAAGATCTGAGCATAATTATGGAAGTTATCGTGTCTAGAAGAAAGTGATATACACCGATAGATAGATAGATAGATAGATAGATAGATAGATAGATAAACTTTTTTACTGATGGTAGTTTTGGGGTCTAGGAGTCATGATTCGTGTAGATCCGCAAAAAATTTTCAGAAATTCCAACATGGGAGACAATGCAATAGGTAGTATTTCATACGAAATCTACCTAAAAGGTAATGAAAAAATGAACTAGAAAAGGATTTAGGTTGTATCAATGTGCCCCGACAAAGACTGTATCATTGTGCCCCATGCAGCCATTTTAAATAAAATGAGTCGCAAATCCAACACAGCGTAATTTATCTAACAATAACGAATGAGGAACTGATAAAGATTGGTGTTACTTGCCAGGGAGGGTATTCTTTTCGGTTGATAATACTGGAACAGTTGTATCATACCATTTAAATTGTACAACTCAAATTTACTTTTGACCTACGAAAACAATTAATCACCCATGCCATTTCATCAAACTATTGAATCATTCCAAAACTTTCTGTATGTAGTTAATTTCACTAGTATCACCTTTTGGAGCTGTTGTGAAACAGCCTGTAATGACCCTGTGTACTGTACAGGGGGTATATCAATGTGCCCCAGTTCCCCCTACTCTGTAGAAAAAGTCTTGTTTTTTCCTTAAATTTCTTATGTAACATTGCGGAGCTCTGTACATTAAAAATTAATGCAGAAATTAGAAAAAAAATCACACAAAAGCTTATTTTCAGAATATCTATATTTATCAGATTATTTATTAGATTATTAGATATATTTTCAGATTATTAGATATATTTATCAGAATACTAAATTTTTAAGCCTCATTTAAATGACCACTAAAATTTTCATTTTTTTTTCTTTTTTTTGGAAAAAATTAATCAAATTTTATTTAATCATAGCAAAATATACATTTCGAAATTTTCTTGCATTTATATTAATTTATTTAAAAAAATTTTTTAAGTTGATTCTTATAATGCTTGTAAAAACATAATATCCCGCGAACAGATTTTTTTTTCATTTAATTAGTTATGAAGTGTATATTTATTTATTTATTTATTTATTTGCAGGTTCTGCAACATGTAATATATTGACTAAGAAGGACTCTGACAAGTTTGAAACCGATGAAAAAACTTTACCTCGACAGTTCAACTTGAACCTTAACAAGGCTGAACTTTTTGATGAATTTTGTCGATACCTCTTGACAGAAAAAGAACTATTAGCAAATGGATTCCCGCAAGAGGACCTGCTTAGCCAAGGACGAGCTATTAATTTCTCCCAAGGTGCAAAGAAATTTCCGTTAACTCGAAAGTGTTGTCGCTGCGGTGATAGTTTTACAATTTTCGAAAATGGAGAGTACGACTCAAGAACAAACTGTAAATATCACCCAAAGAAGAAAAATCCAAAGCTCGGAATTTTCCCTTGCTGCAACAGCAAATTCAAATATTGTCGATTTTGTGATTTCCACGTCACGGCTGAATGTGACCTCAGTGAAATGGAGTTTTTGAAAACCGAGAAATGTCCTTTTGAACAAGCTGACCGAAGTATTTATGCTCTCGATTGCGAAATGAGCTTTACGACTTCGGGAATGGAAGTTGTGAAAATTGCAGTCGTTGATGTAGATGGACAGACTGTAATGGATACTCTTGTTTATCCAGAAAATCCAATATTGGATTACAACACTGAATACAGTGGTGTTAAAGAAAAGGATTATGAAAATGGTGCTATCACATTCAAAGAGGCTCAAAGAAACTTATTAAAACTCGTGAAAGAAAACGCGATTTTAGTGGGACATGGATTAGAAAATGATTTGAAAGTCCTTAGAATTATTCATAAGAACATTGTGGACACATCTGTCGTCTTTCCACATTATGACAGTAGATTTAAGAAGTCTTTAAAGAGACTAACTGAAGAAAACTTATCTAAATCTATACAACAATCATCAAACGGCCATGATCCTACTGAAGATGCCAGGACTTGCATTGAACTTATGCTCAAGAAAATATATTTAGATATGTTGTAAAAATCCTTTTAAGTGTTGTTAAATTAACATTCCATAAATAATCTTATGTGATTCATAAATTATAGTAAAATATATTTATTTCTATACATAGTACTTTTGTACACAACATATATTGTATTTACCATCTAGTCATATTCATCAGTTTTATTTTCTTTTATAATATAATGCTTTTAATCATCATACAATCATAAGTGCTTTTATTGTCTAGTCATGTTTATCACTTTTTTTTGTTATCATAAGATATTTATAATAAATTATCTGTTTTTGAATTATTATTATCATTGTCTTTCATAATTTGGATATATTTTCTTAAAATATTTTTTGTCAGTATTTGCAGTGGGGCATTGAACGGGATGTTAAAAATCGTTAATAAATGGATATATTTCTTATTAAAAAATCAAATTAAACAAATTAATAATCTAAACAAAAAATACCGAACATATAAAACTAGATTATTTGAATCAATTTTGTAAATAATGTTTAAAGAACTGGAGAATAACAGTTAATTGAAAATTTCTGTTTTTCAGATTCTTAAAATATGACTTTAATCAGTGCTCACTCAAATCTACCTTTCTTATTTATTATGTTTTCTAAGATTTTCAGCTCCAGGTTGACAAAAAACATTTTACTATTCACATTTTTTTCTTATCAGTTTATAAAACTTATAACATATGCTTGAAGCAATTAATGATTTAGAAAAAAAAATCCAAAATAAACAATAAATATACTAATTTGGAACTTAAAGTAATGAAAAAATGCATGAGAGAAAAATAGGAAAGACTCTATGACACAATTGAATATTAACTACTTACTTCCAGGTTTTCTTATTCTCTAGTATTATAATTTCGATTATTATTTAAATATCTTTATTCAAATATTCTTAAAAAATATATCATCAAATTTCTCGTAATTAAAATCTTTTAAAATATTTCAGGTTTCGCTTGGCGTTTTCTATATTTGTACAGTTTTGTTTTAATGTCGATAAAAACTTGACGATGATTTAATAAAATTCTTATGTTAGTACTTAAGTGCTAAAAAAATTAAACTATAAAATAAAACAATGTTATATAAAAAGAAAGAAAGAGAGAGAAAAAACAAATATTGTAAAATATTTTGACAATTTAGTAGTATTGTACTGACAATTCACAGAGTATTCCACAATACAATTGGATACTAATTAATTAATATGAGAATATTTTCCATTCAGCATTATTATTATTATTATTATTATTATTATTACTATAAATGCAATTTTGTACATTGGATATTCTCAAATACTGAAGATAATATCCGTCCACAAAGTTATAAAAAGCAACATTTAAATTATCTCATATTTATTATTATAATAAATGTATTTTGAAGAACTGAAATTCTCAAATACTTAAGATAATATATCAATCGATAGGGAGATAATTAGCAATCTTTATAAATCTCAAATCAAAGGAGTTCTTTTTGATATAGACATTATTTATCATCAGAAAAAGTTATTTCAAATTTCCAATAAAGGAAAAAAAATCTTATTTTAATTTGTTAACAAAAAAAAAAAAAAAAAAAAAAAAAAAAAATTATATACATAACAATAAAATTTAAAAAAGATTTTTAGAAAAAAAAATGCTATACTAGAGATTATATACAGCTCAATATTCATAGATTTATTTTATCTAGCACCTTCATTAAAAATTATTATTCAATAGTTTCAATTTAAATCTCACTTTAAAAACTGAATATCCACAGCTATTTTCTGCATTTGGAAAGTTTTATAGTATTCTAAAGTTACTGTGATGCTTTATACATTTTTAAATATTTTTATATCAATATAAAACATTGAATAAAATCACGATGCTGATCTTTTTGATTCTAACAAAGAATAAACTTGAAAGACAGGAAAATAACATCATTGCGATTATGTACAACTGATTATTCACAGATTTATTTTACCTATCACCTTCATTAAAAATTATTGTTCAATAGTTTCAATTTAAATCTCACTTTAAAAACTGAATATCCACAGCTATTTTCTGCATTTGGAAACCTTTATAGTATTCTAAAGTTATTGTGATGCTTTATACATTTTTAAATATTTTTATGTCAATATAAAATTTTGAATAAGATCACGGTGCTGATCTTTTGATTCTAACAAAGAAACAACTTGAAAGACAGGAAAAAAAGTGGCGTAACAGTGACTATGTACGACTGATTATTCACAGATTTATTTTACCTGGCACCTTCATTAAAAACTATGATTCAATAGTATCAACTTAAATCTCACATTAAAAACTAAATATCAATAGCTATTTTGAGCATTAGGAAACTTTTATAGTATTCTAAAGTTATTGTGATGCTTTATAAATTTTAAATATTTTTATATCAATATAAAATTTTGAATAAAATCACGGTGCTGATCTTTTGATTCTAACAAAGAAAAAATTTGAAAGACAGGAAAAAAGTGGCCTAATAATGACTATGTACAACTGATTATTCACAGATTTATTTTACCTAGCAACTTCCTTAAAAATCATTATTAAATACTTTCAATTTAAATCTCACTTTAAAAAATGAATACCCACAGCTATTTTCCGCATCTGGAAACTTTTATAGTTTTCTAAAGTTGTTCAGATTCCCTATATATTTTTTAAAAATTTTTATCTTAATATAAAACTTTGAATAAAATCTTGATGCTGATCTTTCTATTCTAACAAAGATAAACCTCGTAAGACAAGAAAAAATAAAGGCATTATAGCCACTATCTACAATTGATTATTCAAGACTTATTTTATATAGAACCTTAATAAAAAACTATTATTCAATAATTTCAATTGAAATTTTACTCTAAAAACTGAATTTCAACAGTTATTCTCAGCATCTGGAAACATTTATAACTTCTAAAATTATTCTGATGCTTTATATATTTTTACATTTTTTTATCTCAATATAAAACTTAAAATCCCAATATAAAATCATGATGATGATTTTTTGATTCTAACAAAGAAAAAACTTGAAAAACAGGGAGGAAATGACATTATAGTGACAATGTACAAATGATTATTCACATTTTTTTTTTTTTTAATTTAGTACCTTCATTAAAAACTATTATTCAATTGTTTAAATTTAAATCTCACTCTAAAAACTAAATATCAAGAGTTATTTTCGCATTTGGAAACGTTTGTGGTATTCGAAAGTTGTTCTGATGCATTATATATTAAAAATTTCAATATAAAACTTTGAATAAAATCATGATGTTGATCTTTGGATTCTAACAAAGAAGAAACTTGAAAGGCAGGGGAAAAATGGCGTTATAGTGACTACCTACAACTGATTATTCACCGATTTATTTTACCTAGCACCTTTATTAAAGACTATTATTCAACAGTTTCAATTTAAATCTCACTCTAAAAAGTGAATATCAACAGCTATTTTTCGCATTTGGAAACTTTTACAGTATTCAATAGTTTTCTGATGCTATAAATAAGAAGACCTTTTCATTGATTTTCTCAATTATATGTTCTATTTTTTTATTGAGATTTGAGATAGACTGAGGCAAAAATGAATCATGAGAAGATTTTCCAAATAATTTCAAAATAATTGAAATAAATGATTTATTTGCCTTAAGTTCTAAGAGATAAAAAAGAGTGGGAGGGGAGTGGGTACTTTTGCACATCGATATTATCCAAAAATTACAATAATTCTTCTTATTGGATGTAAAATTACATATAATTGGTTTAATTTCCTTTCAATATGTCTAACAAAAAAAATGGATTTTCACCGACTCTTAACTCTTTTACTCAAAAATGGGCCTGACTCCAACTCTGCAGCGTGCTAGAACGGCTGTTTTTTTCTTTTTCTTTTCTTTCTTTCTTTCTGTTTTTTTTTTAATTATTATTATTGAAATTATGACACGATCACTTTTGAAACAGGTTTCAAACTATAAGTAACTATTCTTTTCCTATTAGTATGGTGTTATTAACTTGATCTGAAGATAGGCGATAATAAGATAAAATAAATAAAGTAAGTAATATAATTTCAGCAGTATGAGTCGATTTTCAGTCACTAACAAAAATTAATTATAGTCTAAACAGTTCAAAATGTATTTTGATAATTTTATTCCTACATTTAATTATTTTATCTTTCATAAAAATAAAAAATAAAATATATTTTTATATTTCTCTGTTTGTACCAAGTGTAAAACCAAATAAAACAATTAATGCAAAAGAGAAAATATCTACCAAAAGCTGTACACATTACATAGATATATATATATATATATACCTTCAAAAATATTAATTTAGCAAGAACTAGAACCCCCTCCCCCCCTTCACAAAACAAACTCCCTTAAAAATTAAACATTCAACAACCAAAAGTACAAAACAATAGACTGCAACCCTCGTCAGCGATGGGTTTTTAATACAAAAAAGCAGCCGAGCATTGAAATTTACAAAAGGAAATTTATTTAAGTGGCAGTGGGTTTCGGCCAGAACGGTAAACGGCGAGGGGGGATGTGCTAGTTCTTGCTAAATTAGTATTTTAGAAGGTGTATTTTAATTTATGTATGTATATATATATATATATATATATATATATATATATATATATATATATATATATATATATATATATATATATATATATAAAGTATTCATCAAGAAATGCAAAAATCCACACTAAAATCCCCATAACTTAAAAATATATATATTATTTTTATTTCGTATTTGATTAAAATTTAAAATAAATTAAAACTACATTGCACTTTTATTAAACAAAAACAATGCTATGCTAACAGAGTTTGTTCAGTTTTATTCCGAGTTTATTTACATATTTAAGTTTTAGACAGTTTAAATCAGTTAAAATATAGTTTAAACCCATGTCACATTAAAAACTCGCTTCTGTTGAATAAAACCCAATCCTGTCACATTATCTAATCTACTTATGAACAGAGATATCAAATTAAACCATGAAAAGATAGTGATTATGCTAAAAATAACTTAAAATTTTACTTTTAATTTATATACACCAAATTTAGCTCTTCAGCAAGAACACGTTTGTCCGTAAATTGTGGCACTAACTCTAAAAATCTCTCATGATCCTCAATTATAGTTTGTCATACAGCCCCACAGTCAAACCCATCACTGATTTCTAAGGAAAACAAGAAAACAGAAAACATACTGTTAAACTAGAATTAAGATACCACTTGTCGGCATAAAATTTAGAGTATTTGCAAATTGAGTAAAAGATATTTTCTCGGGCTCATTTTAAGCAACAACAAATACTGACAAATTGTTAAACCTATAGTTATTTTAAATTATACATTCATTTGATGTGGGCTCCCCTTTATGAAAAAATTGACTGCTTTTTAAAACTTGAGAGAAAACACAAACAAGTGAATTTATATAAAAATATATAATTTTTGCTCTAATTCTTTTTAAGACAAGGAAACCAGAAAAAAAAAAGAAATTACTACATTATTTAAAATTTCTTTTTAGGATATCTAAGTTGATTTATTAACAAATAATCATTGTAAATTAGTATGATATTACTAAAAGCGTGTAATTTTTAGATTGTACACTCTTCACTTTGTCATGTGTAATTTATTTTGTGCATTTCAGTCATTTTCATTTCATTTATTTTGGCATGTGTTTATAAATATATAATTAAATACTTTGTTTGTTATGTACTGTACGTAAGTTACTGACAATTTTTAATTTTATTATCCTTGTGGCAAACTAATCATCAAATGTGTTAAAATGAATGCATTTATTATTAAATTCTAAAAATATTAAAATTCTAAATTTTTGTATAGCCTTTGGATTCGCACTGGTAAGTATGTATTATTAATTAATTTATTTTTTTTTTTTAATTTGAACATGCCATGAAGAGGGCTAAATATTTATTTAAAAATTCTATGTTTACATGAAAAAAAACTTTAATTATCTTACATAAAAAAGAAATAAAAGAGTTACTAATAATTACTAATAGAGTACTAATATAGTTAATAATAGATTAAATTCATTCAATTCATATTAAATAAATACATTTATTTATTGCAGCGTCTTAAAATTTCAAAAAGTTTCTCCTAAATAATTATAGCAAATATAACATTCAAACAGAAATGAAGCTAATTAAGGATTTCAAATTTGCATCACTACCATTCTCTGGGGAAATTTAAAAATTTTTAAGAATTATAAAAATGGCAGGCCTAATAATTTTCTATTGATATTTAAAATGTTTTCGTCTGTTTTACTAACTTTAAGTTGTCAGTTAAAATTAGTTCTCTTTCGATATGCAAGTAAGAAAGAAAATATATCGATTGTTTGAATGTTGTTATGAGAGTTGTTTTCGAAATTTTGAAAAAAAAATTACATTAATTACGTTTTAAAGATTTATTTTAAAAAATACGCTTGTCGAAAAAAAATCTTACATGAGAATAATACGCATAATCTGCTTTCATGCTAATTAAATATTTTATTACATTAAAAATTTCTCTATTAATAGGAAAATATCACTTCGTTCAAACTACTATTAATCTTTTTTTTTTTTTTACATTTTAAAACGTTTTGTTTCTTTGGATAAAAATAATATTTTTGCCCAGGTGCACTCAGTATATAAATTTGTTCGTCATAGGGAAATATTAAAATATTTTTTTATAAAAATGTGGATAAAATAAAATACAACTTCTGCTATTTTTTTTTTCCATTTTTAATATTTTTAAGATATTTCTCTATCAGTTTATTTTTTAACCATTCCCTTCAACTTTGAACATTAAGAAATAATTAAGTGGTAAAAATTATTTCCTGAAATTTGATTCTCCAATCCTCTTAGGAAAAGAAGTAATATTCTACAGTATACAACAAATTTATTTTAAAGCAGACACGGGTAATCGTTCTTATTTTATTAATTTCCATCGCTTACTAACAATAACCTCCACGTGCTGATAACACTTGAAATGACTTTTAATTCTTTGACGGGCTTAACAGGTGTCATAAAGTCCAATTTGTCTCTTCGCATTCTTTTCATTCACATTCTAAATTTCCTTTAATCTTTTGAAAGGTTTCGAAGAACTGAGGATTTCATGCAGCAATCACTACATTTTGTGCAATGGGAATAAAGCTAATAGTAAATATTTTCTTATTGTCTACCAGACAAAAGATTTTTAGGTTCCCATATCGGCTTTTTCTGTACAAAATCTGTACAAGAATAAACAAAAACAGCTAAAATGTTTTGTTGTAAATGTTTTCACCTAAGGAGTAATAACTAAATTGGCCTACTTTTAAATTTTTAGATTAATTATCTCATGTAGCAAACTTAATGTAATTAGGAATTTATAATTTGTAGCTCTGAATAATCTGTATAAGGGTATTTTGAGCAATGACTGTAAGCATTTTCAGAATAAAACTTATGCACATTTAAAATCGAACGTTTCTTTAAAAACTTTTATGTTTTTTGGATTTTTTAATAATCTTGTTTGCTTGTGTGTGTAATCATAGTGAGATTAAAAAAATTATAAAAAGGAATATCAAGAAATTATCGTGAAAACAAACTGGAATTAACTGGAAACAAATCACAAAATAAATCGCTTTAAAATTTGTCTGGCTGAAAATTGTTTGGGTAAGCGGTAATCCTATTGAGCAAAACTATATTTTCTCTTATTTAAATAAATGCTGAAACTAGATTCAGCACTAGCAAATATATGAGGTTTTATTGTTTAAATACCACCCAAGTTTATTCGAGTAAATAGGAAGAGATATAAAAGAAAATTTCAAATTTTCACAATGAAATACAAGGAAAGATAGTTGAAAACCCAATACAGTAATGAAACATTTTAACTCCGTTATACATGAGGATGCTTTTGAACAAAGGTTAAAATGGCGCGTAAAGAAAAACGTGTTAAATATATATTACTGTAACTTATTTGCAAATATAAACTAGAATACTTTATTTATTAAAACTTTTTAGAAACTTAATTTATTGCATAATATTCGTAATTTTGGATATCACAAAGTATATATACTTCATAAAATTCTTCATACTACACAATTTTTTATTGTTTTATTTCATTTTAGAATATTAAAAAGAAAATGTTTATAGTTGAAATAAACCAATATAGATAAAATTATCCCAAATAATATTTACTAAGAAAATAGCTTTAAAAAAATTGGACTTACATTTATATGATGGAACGAGTTAAATAACATCGATAATGTAAAATTGAAAATATTTCTAGGATGATTACTTGTTTCCACGTGAAAATTCATTTAATGCTTTTGTAATACTATTTGGGATATGTTTTCGTTTGATTATTTTTTAGCTGTCTCTATATTGCATCTCCAGATTACAATTGTTTAAAATACAAAAGAGAAATCTGATTGCTCTTTTCAGTGCCTCTGCCAATGACAGCTTCTTTTGCGACACCGTACATCTCAGCCAATAGGTGCTTAGTATTCTTAGACATATCAGTCTATTATTTATCAATAGGCTTTTTAAGATTTAGTTTCAAGTTTGTCTTAAAACTTGTGTGTTATCTCTAATCGTTCAAAAGTTGCCGTTTCGTCTGTTTTGCTGCTATTTGAAAGCTCCTTTAGGAATTTCATCTGTGAATTCAAGTTTCGTGGATTATAAAATTAAAAGGTAAGAAATCTTTCTAATACATTATTTATAAATATTAAATAATTTTAAGTTAAAATTCATTTCAACAAAGCAAGCGCAAAATATATTTGAAATTTACAAATTTGTGCTTACAAAGGGTTATTTAATGCTAATTATTAAATGTTTTATATATTATATTAGATGACAGTTTATTGGCAATATTACATCTATTTAAAAACTATTTCTATTTTGGCGTTTTCTTAAATAATATATTTTTTTCTTATTATTTATTGAATAATCGCATCTAAAAAAGAAAAATCTCCAGAATTTCAGAAAGACTTTGGGGACGATTTATTTAATCGACATTCGACTGTTTATTATACTATTAATAAAATATTTATAAATGGCTAATATATTACACGAGCCGTTTAAAAAAAATTAGAGTAACATATATATATATATACATATATATATATATACAGGGTGTCCAGCAAAAAACACCCTGATTTGAAAATTAAATTTCTCAAAAACAAAGATCGATAGTAATATGCGGTAAACGGTTTTTTCATTAGGTAAGCTGTAAAAATCTTTTACAGACATTTCAAACAGTGAATATTTTGAAAAAATTGCGTTCTGATTGCATAGGATGCTGTGATTTGACATTTTTCTTGTTTTAGATTGCCTGCAGAGAAATAATTTTTCAGCTTACACAGCAATATTTTAAAGATTTTTCGAAGTAAATTTTTAGAATTTCGAAATTTCAAAAATTTAATTTAAAAAACTATGAAATATGGCACTTTAAGCCGAAAAACATATTCTCTGGCAGCAATCTAAAGCAAGAAAAATGTCAAATCAAAGCATTCTATGCAATCAGAGCACAATTTGTTCAAAATATTCAGTGTTTGAAATTTCTGTATAAGATTTTTACAGCTTACCCAATGAAAAAACCGTTTACAGCATATTACTATCGATCTTTGTTTTTGAGAAATTTAATATGAAATCATTGTGTTATTTACTGGACACCATGCACCTTGTGTTATATATATATATATATATATATATATATATATATATATATATATATATATATATATATATATATATGTATGTATTGTTTCGTCGGTGCCTAATTACCTACGAGTCACCTGGGATATCGATTAAGATTTTCTAGTTTTTTTTTCTTTAGATCCGGTATTTTATTCGAAATAAATTTCAAAATAAAAAAGTCCTTCCGGCAATGCCGGGAGGAATAGGTAGCTTTCATATACTTATATATTTATTTATTTATTTTAAAGTAAGTTACATTGTTCAAAAATACTAAGTTCAAATTAGTGGAAATAATCTTATAAAATTAGTCATTTTATAAGATTGAATACTAGTTTTTGTCAAGACTGAATATTAATAGGAATTTTTAGAAATTAGTCATCTTTTATTCAACCTGGTTTTATTTTAAGCGATTTAGAGAGTCGCCAAATTCCACGATATCATAAAGTGTATGCCATTTTAAAGCAACATGATGGATCGTTCAGATCAGACCGTTTCAAAATGTCAGCCATAAGCAAAATTCAAAGTGCTATAACTCAAACATTTTTCAAGATATAGACAAAATAAAAAGTGTTCTGGAATCGTTGTTTTAAGTTTTAACACGTAAAAGAAAAATATTTTTCAACTTTTAGTTTTTTCGCATTTAATTTTAAATTTTTAAATTTAAAAAAAAATTAAAATGGCCACCATATTGAAACAAAATGGTGGATGATGCTGGCCAACGAACTCGGTCGAGACATTTGTATGTACTATGTACATACCAAGTTTCATTGAAATCGGTTCATAAATACGCGTGTTATCACGTGACAAAAATCAGATCGTTTCAAAATGTCAGCCATAAGAAAAATTCAAAGTGCTATAACTCAATCATTTTGTAAGATATAGACAAAATAAAAAGTGTTCTGGAATCGTTGTTTTAAGTTCTAACACGTAAAAGAAAAATATTTTTCAAATTTTGATTTTTTTGCATTTAATTTTAAATTTTAAATTTTTTAAAAAATTTAAAATGGCCACCATTTTGAAACAAAATGGCGGATGATGCTGGCTAACGAACTCGGTCGAGACATTTGTATGTACTATGTACATACCAAGTTTCATTGAAATCGGTTCATAAATACGCGTATTATCACGTGACAAAAATCAGATCGTTTCAAAATGTCAGCCATAAGAAAAATTCAAAGTGCTATAACTCAATCATTTTGTAAGATATAGACAAAATAAAAAGTGTTCTGGAATCGTTGTTTTAAGTTCTAACACGTAAAAGAAAAATATTTTTCAAATTTTGATTTTTTTGCATTTAATTTTAAATTTTAAATTTTTTAAAAAATTTAAAATGGCCACCATTTTGAAACAAAATGGCGGATGATGCTGGCTAACGAACTCGGTCGAGACATTTGTATGTACTATGTACATACCAAGTTTCATTGAAATCGGTTCATAAATACGCGTATTATCACGTGACAAAAATCAGATCGTTTCAAAATGTCAGCCATAAGAAAAATTCAAAGTGCTATAACTCAATCATTTTGTAAGATATAGACAAAATAAAAAGTGTTCTGGAATCGTTGTTTTAAGTTCTAACACGTAAAAGAAAAATATTTTTCAAATTTTGATTTTTTTGCATTTAATTTTAAATTTTAAATTTTTTAAAAAATTTAAAATGGCCACCATTTTGAAACAAAATGGCGGATGATGCTGGCTAACGAACTCGGTCGAGACATTTGTATGTACTATGTACATACCAAGTTTCATTGAAATCGGTTCATAAATACGCGTATTATCACGTGACAAAAATCAGATCGTTTCAAAATGTCAGCCATAAGAAAAATTCAAAGTGCTATAACTCAATCATTTTGTAAGATATAGACAAAATAAAAAGTGTTCTGGAATCGTTGTTTTAAATTCTAACACGTAAAAGAAAAATATTTTTCAAATTTTGATTTTTTTGCATTTAATTTTAAATTTTAAATTTTTTTAAAAATTTAAAATGGCCGCCATTTTGAAACAAAATGGCGGATGATGCTGACCAACGAACTCGGTCGAGACATTTGTATGTACTATGTACATACCAAGTTTCATTCAAATCGGTTCATAAATACGTTAGTTATCGCATGACAAAAATCAGATATATATATATATATATATATGGTTATATATATATATATATATATATATATATATGTCAACATTTGAACGGAGGGTGGTTTTGGGGTCTGGGGGTCATGATCGGTGAAAATATACCAAAATTTTCCGGAAGTGCTTTCCTCCGGACGGCTGCAATAGGTAGCTTTTTACTTTTTGTAATGAAAGCTACCTAAAATACTAAGAAGGTTCTTGATTTTTCACAAAAAGTACGTCAAACAAAACTGTTGGGGACTTTTATTTTGTGCGAGTAATAACATTTTCATTATGTATAACAGATATTTTAGTATTTACATAGATTTTCATTATGTGAATATCTTTATATTGCTTCTGAATTGTAGAAATTGTTTATAATTTGTCCAACTCCTTTCTCGCTTCTTTATATACATTTTAAATTTTACTATGGTTGGGATATTTTTATTGTTAACATAACATCATTATTGTTATTGTTATCTTCTTCAAGATAATGTTAGCCCATTTTATATTTATTTTAAATCGTTTCTGATTCTATTAATTACTATTCCACAAAGAGATTTTAATGAAAATAAAAGTTTAACTTGTGTTCATACTAATGCTTACTTTTCATTTAGATTTGTGCATTCAGTAATACATAATTATTCACACATTAAAAAAGCATATCAATTTTAAGGGGCTAAAATCTTTAATTTTCCTGCATCCCACATTTTGATGATCATATCTTGATGAAAGTACTTTTATTTTATATCTTTTAATATTACTTAGGGAATGTTAGTGAGCTTTAAACATTTATGCCCCCAAAATTTTAAGTCAAAGATTATTCATGACCGAATCTTTCAACCTTTTCTTTAATAGTATTTTTAAAAAAGTTAATAAAATATGGAAATTTCTTATTTAAATATCGAAAATTTCATTTTAAAAATACATAAATGTAAAGTGTTCCCATTTTTAAATTAAAAGCTTTTTGTACTTAAAAAATTTACTTATAATATGTTTTATTTTAAGAGAAGAGTTACACCAAGGAAATGGTGGGAAAAACAATTGTAACTAATTTGATTCGTTATCAATATGATCGATAACAATTAATTTGCATAAAAAGTAAAATTTACTTCTATTAATAGACGTATTAAATAAATTTTGAACAAAATTTACTTTATTGGATTTTAAAAGTACCGTAGAAAAAAAAAACAATTACAAACTAAGTTTTCTTTCTAAAAGTATATTTTATAAATTTATTGGAGAGAACTCTGAAAACAGCATGTAAACAATTGGGAATAACTTCCATATTTTCCTAAGTGATAAATCTAAAAACTTAATTTTATTATTTTAACATGTATGATGTTAAAATATATTCTCCTGTTTTTTTTTTTTTTTTTTTTTTTTTTTTTTTTTTTTTTTTTTTTGAAGAATTTTGATTGTTTGAACATCTTAGATCGAAATATTTCACCAATTTTGTTAGAATCCATGCGAAACATTATAGAAAGTCATCGAATCGTTTTAAAGCAAGAGGTGGCAGCAGAGGCAATCATCTCATCGAGCTTTACGGTTAAAATTAAAAATTTATTTAAAATTAGATTCGCATATTAATATACAATGGATATGCCAAATAATTTCTTTGTGGAAAACACCCTAAAACTTGATTTTAGCGGTTGACTCGTAGATTTACTATTGTGTTTTCATGCACTCAAAGGGATGAAAACATGGATGGCTGGGAACAGGAAAATGATAAATCTAAGAGTTTAAAATATAGTTTTCAGATGTTTTCCACAAAGATATGACTTGGCAGTCCGATTACGTTTTAATATGCGAATTGATTTTTAACTAATTTTAGAATTTCAGCCTTTAGCTCGTTGAAGTGATTATCTGTGCTGTCTCTTCCCGATCTATTTGAAACATATCACAGGCTTTTGTGGAATTATTGCAAACTTATATTCGAAATCAACGGTCCTCAAATTTCTTATTTATTAAAAAATATTCTATTTAAAAATATATATATCTGTCTACCTAAAGCCATTGAAAAAAAATATTTCACAAGATGATCGACAGATCCTAATTTAGAACTTAATTTAGCTCCTCTTCAGTCAGGGTGCAAATTCCTATTTCTGATGCTAAACCTATGGGCTTGGCATAGAATCGCATTTTACAAAAATCTCCTGGTAAAATTAAAAAAAACAAAAATATGTTTTCTGTATGCTTTTTTTTTTTTTTTTTTTTTTAGGACAAAGCATATTTTAATGTGTTTACAACGTGAAAAATCTATTTCAAATACTTTTAAGAAAAACTTTCTTACAATTAGTTTATCTTCTCATCCATTATACATAAAAAAGGTTGTGGCAGTTTCCTACTTTAAACGGTTGGCATCTTTTACTTAAAAATTGTTAAATCTTAATGTGAAATGCAATGAAGTCAGTCTACAAATTCTACAAATGCGTAATAATTAGCCTAATTGAAAGAAAAAGATTAAAAAATAAGTCATTGCTAATTTTCGATGAACGAAGACACTATATCTTTTATTTTATTTTTTATAAGTAAATAGCTTTTTTCCTATTGAAAACCATTGAATTTATACTTGTATCAAATTTAAATTCAAGGAATTTTTTATTAAAAATCCGTGAAAAAGGCTCTTCATTAAGAATATTTCCTGTTAAAACCTAATATTTATATAATATAAGTAAATTCGGGAAAATTTAAGAAAAATATACGAAAGATCTTGTTTTATTATTATAAATTGAGTTTAATACAGATTCTTAGTAGAAAACAAAAGTAATTTTTCTATTTTGTTAGTTCTATTTTATTTTACAGCTATACTTGTATTTTTATATAATAAGTTTTCGAGTTTAACCGAAATGTTTATAAAAAAATTCGTAATTATCTTTTCGTAATAAAAAACTTCACAAAGAATTAATTAAGAACGTACTAATTTAAAGAGAAATAATTTCACAGTAAGTATTCAACAGTATCTTCATACTATTTTGAAAATGAACAATTTATATAAATCCAACAGTTGCTATCACAATCATAGATAAATTTTATATTTTTTCTTTTATTTAACACCTTAAAATTATTTTTATTTATTGAGTTATTTTTTTTATGATGATTAAATATATCGTTTGTAAGCAAAATCACATGGTAAAACGTCTTATATGGGGTAGTTTAAAATCGTTATAACTAAAAGTAGTATTTTTAAAATTTCATTTTTTTAAAAACTTTTAAATAGAAATATCTAAACTTTAATTATGATCCAGCATTTAAAAAAATATTAATTTTTAATTAAATTAAAATTTAAAATATAAACTTTTAATTTAATTTATAAATGTGATAACAAATTAGGCGCTTTTTTCCTTAATTTGACAGAACTCCACTCTGTATTTCAATTTATTTGCTTTTAAAAATAAATCTGCATTACATTAGACAATGTGTTAAAGAACCAAATTAACTTATATGTCAAAGCATTATATTGGCATGTATAGAATGTTCCCAAAAGAAAACATAGCTAAAGAGAAAAACAAGAACAAAGAGAAAAACAAGAACAGAGAGAACAAAAGAATGAGAAATCTTGCATTCAATTTAATAAATAGAAATTTTTTCAACAATTTGGAATCCTTCTGTGAAACCTATTTCATAAAGTACTGAAAGCTTATTTTTAAATTTGTTAAACAGATTAAGAAAATATGTACTTTTTCAAAAAGATTAAATATAAATCAGTCAATGGACAGCTTTTTATATCTGTCGACTTTTATTATTAACTTCAATTGAGAAACAAATGATCCGGCCTTAGTTGTTTTTTTCTGTAACGTAGTCTATTATCTACTAATAAAAGCAAGTCTATTACCCGATTATCTATATGATTGATGTACTAATGTATCTAAATTTTACACTTTTTTTTTTCTTTTTTTTTCAAATTAGTTTTACCCATTATCTACCTACGGTACTTATAAGTACCATTTAAATTACTTCTTATAAAATTCTTTTAATACGTCAATTAATTGAAATACTGTTTAGAATGAGTTAGAGATACATTAATTTATCTTGTTCCAAAGACATTATTAGTTACAGAAAACAGAAATATTTTTAAAAAGATTATTTCTTTTACCTTTGTCTCTATTCAACTTTCTTGGCTCTGAGGAAGATGAATGGGGATTTTTCATTTCGGAAATATTTTTATATTTATATTGTAAGAACATCATATTTTTACATTTTATAATTCCAAAAGATACTACAAAATCAATTCAAAATAAAATATTTGACTAGGTTATAAATATTTTACAAAATCCCTGTAAATTCAAATTTAATTAATCATTCTTAATCCTTCAAAATATTATTAAATGAATATATAAATCTTTTAATTTAGTTAAAAAAAATTATGTAACGTGCTTTAGAATGTAAAATTTTCATAATTCGGTACATAAAGAGTTAAAAATATATATATTTATCAATTTTAGAGCACTTTAGTGAAAACACGATTACTTCCTGCCGCGGTTTTCTGACGATTCTGATTTATAAATCAAGTTTTCTAATTAATATAAAAAATAAAGGTTTGGATGAAGATAGAATTTCAGAATTTTCTGTTCATTTTATTATTATAATATTTTTAATTTATTACTGCTAATTACCTGAATGTTTTCTTAGTTTTTTACATTTTTCATCTATAGCATTTAATAACTATTCTCAAATAATAATATCATCCTACATCTTCAAGTACCTGAAATTTATTTACTTAAAATACTTAAAAAAAAACTAAATCAAAGATTAAATTTAAAAATATATTTCTAAAAGAGAAATTCATGCATTATTTTTATAAAAGTATAATTTTAAGATAAAAATTTCGATCACATTCCTGTCTACACTAACCATGTTCTGTTATAATAACAAGGCATTTCTTAGTCTTTAATAGTTAAAAAAAAATTAAAACAATCTAAAAAAAGTTGGCATACCATTTTAAACAGCAAACAAACATTTTTTTTTTCAATAATGTTGTTTGCTTGTTTGTATAGCCAGAATAAAATTAAAGTACTTATATCATAAATTACATGAATAGATTTTAAGAAGTTTAGTGTGCAGTTTTATTTAGCTGATTTTTTTTTTTAATGAAATATTTGTTATTTTATTTAATCAAATCGCTTTTTTGTTGAAGAAATGTTTTTGAATTTTTAGATGAACGTTCGAGTGGCTTATGTATTTTACATGTTTGTGTTAATTGCTCTATTATTATCATAGTTATGAAATATGCTTATGACATAATTATGAAATAGAATATTTCATAAACGCGAATCCTTTTTTTGCATAAAAATATTACCTAATAAAATTTCATGTATAAATGACATTAAGTCAATTTTGGATTGTTAACGAAAATTTACAAAAAGCCTTTACTTTACAGCTATTCTTTTCATACTTGTGTCTATGTATTATAGTTTTCTATTTTAATTGAAATACAATAGTCTTATAATTTTTTTTAAATAGTAAATAACTACACTTAGAAGTATTTTCAACCATGCTAATTTAAATCGAAACAATGTAATAGGAAATGTATTTATGAAAGATAATGAATTTGGGCTGTTTCTAAATTTTTGTTAATGTTACTCATAATACTTTAAATTTATAAATTAAATTAAATATTAGGCGCTTTTTTCATTAATTTGAAAATAACTCTTTTCAGTACCTCAATTTATTTTCTTTTAATATATAAGTTTGCATTACCATTAGTCAATGTATTAAATACCCAAATTAACCCATCCGTCAGAGCATTATTTTGACATATGTGGAATGTTCTCAAAAGAAAGCTTAGCAGAAAAAGGAAATAGGTGAACAAAAGAATGAGATTGCATGCATCCCATTTAACAAATAGAAATTCCCCGAAAATTTATATTCCTTCAGTAAAACCGATTTTATAAGGAACAGAAAACTTACTTTTAAACTTGTTAAACGGATGTACCTTTTTCAAAAGGATTAACTCTCAATCACTGAATGGAAAAATGTTTTTATTTGTGATGTTTTGTTACTAACTTAAATGGACAAACAAATAATCCGTCTTTAGTTGTTTTTCTGTAAGGTGGTCTGTTATCAACTGATGATATGAACTATATAAATTTTACATTTAATTTTCAAATAAGTTTTAAAAATATGTATTTGCCGATTTTTAGAGCTTTATAATAAAAACACGATAGCTTTTTGTAGCGGATTTCTTAAGATGCTAAATCCAAAAAAAAAAAAAAAAAAAAAAAAAACTTTAGGATTTAGTATGAAGTTTTAAGAAAATGTTCGTTTTATGCAACAAAATTTGGAATACAAATTGAAAGACATGAAAACAAAATGTAAGCGTGTTTTTCTTCTTCTTCTTTTTTTTCATTTTTTAATTTGTTGTGCAATTTAAATTGAACAAAACTAAAACCAGTAAAGATTATTTCCAATGAATATTTAAATAACTTATCTAATTAGACAGATCATCTCTCAATACCTCTTCTAAGTAAATACTGCATCCCCACATTATTATTGATTCTACATTTAACAATTCAGCTTCAGAAGTAAAACGTAATTTTTTTTTTGTTGGTTTGGTTGGTTGGGGGGGGGGGTAAAAACCATTTCTCTAGCAAAAGCTTTTTTATCTACAGAATGACACAATTAATAATGATTTAAAAAAATTTACATTTGTTTTGATTAAAAATATAAAAAGTATTAGACAGAATATTTTGAATATAAATTAAATTATATGAAAAATATCAAACTTCTTGATATTTTGAAAATAAAATTTGGATATACATCATGGTATATATTATGGTATGTATATATATATATATATATGTAATAATTCGACGAAGGCGATGTTCCATAACAATGTACAAGTTCCAGTGGCACACCATCTATGAGGCAGAACAGATTACTACTACCAAGAATCAACAGTGGGACGAGCTGAGCAGTCGCTCCGGCAGTTTGACCAGCAGTGGATGAGTTTATTGGGCTATTTCCCCATAAGAAAGTTCAATCAAGCAGCCTTTAAATTAATTTTATTAGAACTCATAAATAAGTTAAGTTCTTTCACGCAATCACCTTGGCACTCTCATCGAATAACTTCCACTTCACCAACTTCGTGATTAAGCTGCATTCCACGATATTAGAATTTTGGGGAGAAAAAAGAAACAGCATCCTAATAATTTTTGAAAGTCAATCGCATTCTCGGGAAACATGACATGGCTTCCGAGTAGTTTTTAAGAAAAAATGCATTCTAATTCAGCGGAGCAATGAAACGCGCGTCTTGATAGTTTAAAGAAAAGGTGCATTCTGTTCTCCTGAAAAGCCAAATGAAAAAATCATTTTCACGACAAAACTAGCGCCCTCCTACTTCGCGTCAATCATTTTAAAAATCCAATCAGGATGGACTCGAGCCTCTAACGGACAAAATGATCAATTCTAATTGGCCGTAATAGGCGGTCTATTGGCAAGAACTATATTTTTTCCTCGGAAGACTAAGCCCTTTAGCAACGCGTAGTAACACCTGTCACGCGATGTTAAAAATAAAAAATAAAATTAAAATCGCAGGAATATGCCACAAAGTAAAAAGCTTACGAAATACTTCCCGCCTTTTTGAGAAACAAGTAATAATTTATTAATAACTAAAGTAAGAAAAAGAATTTTAGCTGTTACAAGTTACGAAACTAAGATTGAAATATGTTCCACAAATTTAGAATTGAAGCTAAGAGAGAACAAAAAAATGGCGCAAATTTTTTTTTTTTTTTTTTTTTTATTACAAATCCCCCCTCCCAGAAAGACGGGTGAAAAAGTAGGTCTGAGACCTGCAATTTCACAAAAAGGGAGATGATGCAGACTTAGCTCACGAAGTTGTTGATATAAGTAATAATAATTAAATACTAAATAAAAAAAATTTAAATTAATTTATCTTTTTTATATAAATATAGAATTCAAATTTAAAAACACTAAGGTGATGCGTGGAATAACTTCAAATTTAAATACAATAAAATAGGCATCAATACAAATACAAGATATAATCTTGTTTAAAGTACACATCATAAAGTAATTTGAAAATATAAGCAATTACCCATAGTAATAACATAAAAATGAAAAACAATAACGTTGAATTCTTTTTTAACAATGTCAAATCTAGAAATGAAGGAATTTAATAGAACTTTCTTGACATCAATGTTGAAAGTTTGTTTCAAAAATCCATTTAAGAGTCATATTTGGAGTATTCATGATCTCTTTTCAAGGAAGTCTAATTATATCTTATTACTTGTCCAAGAGTCATATTTGGAGTGGTATAGTCCATTGCCTCTTTTCAAGGAGGTCTAATTATATCATTATTAATTGTCCAAATTCAATATAGTAAGACAATTTATAATATAGTAATAATAAACTTTAACAATGTAAATAATAAACAATATAAGTAAGAAACATAATAAGGAAAAATATCAATAATAATAAATATCATAAGTATAAGTAAATCTCATAATGGGTATAAGTAAATCTCTTGATAAGTAATAATAAATATCACAAAAGACATTCTTTAAATACTTAATCTCGTTTATCTCATCTCATATTTTTGGGATGAAATATAGAGAGAAGTGAAATAAAATAAAAAATACAATCAATTATGAAATCATTTACTTAATCTGGTAATTCGAGTACAGGATTAAGTAGGAATATGTACAAAAAAAAATTAAAATATAATATGATAAATTAAAATAAAATAAAGATAAATAAAAATTTTGTTCATGTTTGAGAATGCACGTGACCTTTAAACTACTAAGATTCTTAAAAAGAAATATTAATAAATGATAAAAATAAAAAACAAGATCTATTCATGTCAAATAATTACGCAATAAATATTCTCTCGGCGTGATAAAACATTGCAAGATGCAAGTAGGAAAGAGAAAAAGAAACAAAATTATATTATAATTGACATGTACTTGGACTGGAATGTAGCAGCAAAGAGAGAGAGAAAGAAAAAAAAATTAAAATAAAGTGATATAAATTTTGTTACTTGGTATATAATTAATTTAATAATTGATAGATTAAATTTAATATTACAAATAGGTTCAGTTGAAAGAAAAAAAAAATATTCTAAGTAGAGTAATTCAGTACAGAATAAGAAATTTCCACTTTGTTCGTCTACGCCGGCATAAATAAACAAATATAAAAATTTCCAGACAAGTGACACTCTCGCTGCAGTCAAGAGATATCATTGCCATTCTGTGAGAATTACAGGATATTATCTGAATTAAAATATGAAAAGAAATTTACTGTTTAAGAGAAAAAAATTATAAAATGATAAACTAGAGATATAGTTTAAGCTACAGTTTTTACTTGAGTTTGTTGTTGTTGATTAGGGGGTTGTTGCTCATGACTTAATTTAAATTTATCAGGGGAATAATAAGGCCTTAATTTAGATACATGTACTATTTCTGAACTTTTGAACTGGTTTTGCCTATCAATTTCAAAATTTACTTCGGATAATTTGTTAAGAATTTTATAAGGGCCACTAAATACTTGTGATAATTTTCTAGTATTAGGGTACTGAAATTCTTCATAGATAACTAGATCTCCTATTTTAAATTTTGGTTCGATATAATCTTTATCATAATATCTTTTATTTTTTAAATGAAATTCATCAGTTCTTGTTTTAGCAATTTTAAGTGCTTCATGAACAGGGGGATAATAATTTTGTTGTAAGGGGGAGTCATAGGGTAATTGGCCAAAAAGCAAGTAAGCAGGTGGAAATTTAGTAATAGAATGGGGTGTATTATTATATTCATTAATTACCTCAGTTAAAAGCTTAGTCCAGGGAATTTTAGAGGTAGTGGAGTTTACTTTACATTTTAATCTAGTTACTATTGTCTGATTTACTCTTTCACATTTCCCATTCGTTTGTGGATGATGGGCAGTGGTCAAACGTTGTTTAATATTATGATTTCGCAGGAATTTTTTGAATCTTGAAGAAGTAAAAGCAGCATTCCTGTCACTAAGTATTTTTTGAGGGGACTGTACACTTGAAATCTTACTAAAACAGAATAATTGTTGAGGGATTTTGATATTGAAGATTTGTTTCAGACAATTTGTATAAGTTTCTGTAGTGACACTTTTGGAAGGAAATGCCCAAACATATCTTGTGGCATGGTCTATTATAATATGGAGATATTTTTTTGTAGAATTATAATAATTGAACCCTCCTACAGTATCAACAGACAGACAGTCAAAAGGTTGATCTGTAGTGGGCATAGCTTGTAATAAGCCAAATTTTTTCTGTCTAGGTTTTTTATTTTTCTGGCAAATATCACAGTATTTAACAAAGTTAGTAATGTCTTGGGTCATATCTGGCCAATAATAGTTAGGAGAAATTAAATTTTGCATTTTTTGAACACCAGGGTGACCAAACTGTTCATGAGCAACATTAAGCAATTTTTTTCTTAGGGACATGAGAACTACCACTTTACGAAAACCTTTTCTTTTAACTATAATCAGTCCATTGTCATTAATATAATTTGATCCACACACATTTTCTTTTTCTTGCATCTCAATAATCTCTTTAACGTCAAGAAGAAAAGTAAGGGGTTTACAAAAATGAGAAATAGGGTTTCGGGACAACATGTCGGCTTCGACATTTGTAGATCCCTTTAAGTACTCTATTTTGTAATCGAACATACTTAACTTCAATGACCACCTAAATAACCGACCTCTTAAATGTTTGACATTTTTTAACCAAACAAGAGATGCATGATCAGTATGGATGGTAAATTGTACACCGTGAAAGTAATGATAAAATTTATCTAAAGTATCAATGATAGCAAGACTCTCTAGTTCGGTAATGAAATAATTTTTCTCATAACTTCTCAATCCTCTAGAAAAATAAGCAATTGGATGTAAAAAGTTATTATGGTCGGGCTGTTTAAGAACTGCACCTACCGCTACCTGAGAAGCGTCAACAAACATGTGTAGGGGTAATTTTGGGTCATAAATCTTTAAAATTGGTTTAGCAATGAGAGCATCTTTTAATTTTTGAAAAGAGTTTTGACATTCAGTATTCCATTCCCAAATAGTATCTTTCTTAAGTAATTTATTTAGGGGGTGTCTAATTTCAGCATATTTGTCAATAAATTTATGATACACATTTATAGAACCAAGAAATCTTTGTAATTCTTTAGTATTAGTAGGAGGTTTTAATTTTTTAATTGTTTCTATATTAGTATTAGCTGGAGTTAAAGTTCCATTTTGGATTTCATACCCTAAAAAATTGATTTGTTTTTGAGCAAAAGTACATTTAGATAATTTTAATTTAATATTTTCTATTCGGCATAAATCAAAAATTTGGATGAGATGCTGTATATGTTCATCTATTGATTTAGAAAAAATAATTATATCATGAAAATAATAACAAGCAAAGTCTATTTTATATTTTGTAAGAATTCTTCTAATTGTCCTGTTGAAAATTGGGGGGCCTACCTTTACACCAAAGGGGAGAACATTCCATTCCCAGAGCCCACAATTAGTTGTAAAGGCTAACTTTTCGGAATCGGTTGGGTGAATAGGTATGTGCCAATAGCCTGAGGCTAAATCTAGTGTAGAGAAATATTGGGCACCACTTAATTTGTCTAAAATTTCATCTATTCGGGGCAAAGGTTCAGCGTCATTTTTCATAATAGAATTTAATTTTCGGTAATCAACACACATTCGGGTTTTTTTGCCTTCATCTCGTTTATTTACTAACGTAACTGGAGAAGAGTATGGGCTATAACTTTCTTTAATTAACCCAGCAGCTAATAAGGATTGGATTTGCTGAGATATTTCTTTTTCATCAGCAGTGGATGTACGATAAGGCCTCAAAGATATTGGTAGGTCAGATTTAAGATAAATACACTGAGGTTCAATATTAATTCTCCCTACATCATATTTATTTTTTGCAAAAATATCTAAATAATCCCTTAAAAGTTCCCTTACATTTTTATTTTGAATAGCATTCAGATCCCCCAATAGATTATAATCATCATTATTAGTTCGCGACAAGGATTGAGGAGTTATGGTATTTCCATAATCGGGTTGCACAGTAGTATCATTTTTTATAATATCAAAATGAAGCAATTCTAAGTTATCACTGGATATGTTGACATATGGGTTTAACGAAATATTGTCTTGTAACACCTGGCTTTTTGCACAATCAATTTTCAATTTAAATTTGGCACAATCAGGTAAACCTAAAATAGCATAGTTCAAATCAAGTTTAATTCATAGCACAAATCAAGTTTACTTACTAAAAAATTAACATATCTCTTTATATTACCAAATTTAATACATAATCGACAAGATTTATTAATTGTAAGAGTTCCTTGTGCCTGTCTGATAGTAATAGGGGTAACATTATGTAAATTACCATTTAAATATCGAACAAATTTGAGGGGTAAAATTGAGACAGTTGATCCACTATCCACCACACAATACACTTTGTTATTGCCCACATATCCAGGGATGATTAATTGTCAAATATTATTAGTAGGGGGTGGTTGAATATGAGCAGGAGTTTGAGCTTGAAAGGAATTTGTGTTAAATATACAACTCCTCTCCCAATGATATGCATTTTCTATGCCTCTGTTTAAACATATTCTGCACGGACGACTAGGGTAATTGTTTTGATAATGAGTTGCAGGCATTCTAGGAGTGAAAAACCTAGGATTAAAATTTTGGGATGGATTGTTTGGAGTAGGTCGAGTCCAATGTCTGGGCTGAGGATTGGGATTGTGCATTGGTCTAGTTTGTTGAAAATTTCTATTGCCGTTATTAGAGGTATAATTTGGAATCGCTGCTAATTGTTTAGCAATGCGAAACCATTCACGAGTATTGGAAGGAGGGTTAACCATCAAACAATTTTGATACTCCGGCTGAAGTCCATCAGTTAATCCCTGTATAATTAAATTTTCCCCAAGCTGAAGTTGCCTTCCAATCTCAACTTTCTTTCTAAAATAAGAATCCAAATCACTTAGATCATTTAACTTTAAGGAAGTAAATTCAGAAAATTTTGGAACTCTAACTTGAATGAATTTTTCACTTAAAATCTCGACAATTTCCTCATAAGTAGCACAATCCAAACAATCATTTATATAAGCTTTTAGCGCTTCGCCATTTAAATATTTTGAAATATTTTGGTGTTTCCACTCATTATCTTTTTTTTCTACAGAACATTCAGTATCAAAGTGTTTAAACCACTTAAAAATGTCCATGCCTGATTCAAAGTCAAAAGGGACCATATCAAGTTTATTTTCTGACATTTTTTCTTCTTTTACTAATCCTGATCTTAATACATGAAAGAAGGATAATTCATATGGAAAAAATTTAAATGCTATACTTCAATTATTAAAATTCAATTACTATACTTCAAATACCTCAATAAATAACAATAAAAATAATAAATAATAAATAAATCAATTCTGTTTGACTTCATGTGAAATAAATAAATAATAAATAAATAAGTAATAAAATAATAAATATCGGTTTTCCATACATGGGAAATAACAAATAATTTTAAGAACAAAAATACTTTTCTTTACGTATAGAAAATAAATTTAGCAACAGAGTATTTTTTTAACAACAAATTAATCCATCTTTCGATTTAAAAAATAAAAATAACACCTTTAAAACTAAATAAAATTTCTATGAGCAGAAAATTTTAATTAATTATAAATTAAGAACAAATTTATTTTTTAATATCTGTAATAAAAGAGAAAAAAAATCAAGAATTTAAACAAAGAAATTATTATTAAAATTTCTTAATCAATAAAACAATAAAATAATAAATAATAACTTACAGACATGCTCGATGTGGCCTTGTTCAAATACCTAATTTTCTATTAAAATAAACAAAAAATAAAGCACTTCGTAGATACGACTCACAGGTGCAAATTTTAATTGACTTATATTACCGATGGTATCAACAGTAGTTTCGCAATCATGCTGCAGGTGTTCATTTATTATGAAATGAAAGTTTATCAAAATATTTCAGTACTGTTATCTAGAAATTACATAAATAAATAAATAAAAGAAAATGATGTTGAATTTTGGCGTTCTTTGGATTAAGTAATAATCAGTAGATGATTTCGTAGATGTCAAGTATAAAAAAAAAAAAAAATACTGGAGGCATATTTCACACTGAAAAATTTGCAGATGCTAGACAGAATCACAACAAAACTTCATAAGACGATCCTTTTCCCAGCTGAAAGGTTTATCATTTATGCACATGAAGATGTTTTTCCATGCAGGCCATCTCGTCGTAACATGGGTGGAAGTAGACGCGGATGAGGTTAAAGATGCGTGCAGCTAGCATCTCAAAAACTCTGACTGTTAGTAACACACATTGAGTCTTATTGCAGGAAACAAAATTACAATATTAGTATTAACACACAGCAGCTGATCCCATCCATCTTCAGTCTTGGACATACCATTTAGATGGAAGATATCATAGTTATTTTTTTCTGTATTAAAGGTTAAGATGAAACAATACCAGGAAAAATGTAGGAACAACTGTACGTGTATGAAGAGCATGCAGCTTATTCTCAAAAGTTTTACGCCGGTTCATTTTTCATCCTGCTGGCTTTCAATGTAATAATTCGACGAAGGCCATAAGTTCCATAATAATGTACAAGTTCCAGTGGCACACCATCTATGAGGCAGAACAGATTACTACTACCAAGAATCAACAGTGGGACGAGCTGAGCAGTCGCTCCGGCAGTTTGACCAGCAGTGGATGAGTTTATTGGGCTATTTCCCCATAAGAAAGTTCAATCAAGCAGCCTTTAAATTAATTTTATTAGAACTCATAAATAAGTTAAGTTCTTTCACGCAATCACCTTGGCACTCTCATCGAATAACTTCCACTTCACCAACTTCGTGATTAAGCTGCATTCCACGATATTAGAATTTTGGGGAGAAAAAAGAAACAGCATCCTAATAATTTTTGAAAGTCAATCGCATTCTCGGGAAACATGACATGGCTTCCGAGTAGTTTTTAAGAAAAAATGCATTCTAATTCAGCGGAGCAATGAAACTCGCGTCTTGATAGTTTAAAGAAAAGGTGCATTCTGTTCTCCTGAAAAGCCAAATGAAAAAATCATTTTCACGACAAAACTAGCGCTTTCCTACTTCGCGTCAATCATTTTAAAAATCCAATCAGGATGGACTCGAGCCTCTAACGGACAAAATGATCAATTCTAATTGGCCGTAATAGGCGGTCTATTGGCAAGAACTATATTTTTTCCTCGGAAGACTAAGCCCTTTAGCAACGCGTAGTAACACCTGTCACGCGATGTTAAAAATAAAAAATAAAATTAAAATCGCAGGAATATGCCACAAAGTAAAAAGCTTACGAAATACTTCCCGCCTTTTTGAGAAACAAGTAATAATTTATTAATAACTAAAGTAAGAAAAAGAATTTTAGCTGTTACAAGTTACGAAACTAAGATTGAAATATGTTCCACAAATTTAGAATTGAAGCTAAGAGAGAACAAAAAAATGGCGCAAATTTTTTTTTTTTTTTTTTTTTTTTTTTTTTTATTACAAATCTCCCCTCCCAGAAAGACGGGTGAAAAAGTAGGTCTGAGACCTGCAATTTCACAAAAAGGGAGATGATGCAGACTTAGCTCACGAAGTTGTTGATATAAGTAATAATAATTAAATACTAAATAAAAAAAATTTAAATTAATTTATCTTTTTTATATAAATATAGAATTCAAATTTAAAAACACTAAGGTGATGCGTGGAATAACTTCAAATTTAAATACAATAAAATAGGCATCAATACAAATACAAGATATAATCTTGTTTAAAGTACACATCATAAAGTAATTTGAAAATATAAGCAATTACCCATAGTAATAACATAAAAATGAAAAACAATAACGTTGAATTCTTTTTTAACAATGTCAAATCTAGAAATGAAGGAATTTAATAGAACTTTCTTGACATCAATGTTGAAAGTTTGTTTCAAAAATCCATTTAAGAGTCATATTTGGAGTATTCATGATCTCTTTTCAAGGAAGTCTAATTATATCTTATTACTTGTCCAAGAGTCATATTTGGAGTGGTATAGTCCATTGCCTCTTTTCAAGGAGGTCTAATTATATCATTATTAATTGTCCAAATTCAATATAGTAAGACAATTTATAATATAGTAATAATAAACTTTAACAATGTAAATAATAAACAATATAAGTAAGAAACATAATAAGGAAAAATATCAATAATAATAAATATCATAAGTATAAGTAAATCTCATAATGGGTATAAGTAAATCTCTTGATAAGTAATAATAAATATCACAAAAGACATTCTTTAAATACTTAATCTCGTTTATCTCATCTCATATTTTTGGGATGAAATATAGAGAGAAGTGAAATAAAATAAAAAATACAATCAATTATGAAATCATTTACTTAATCTGGTAATTCGAGTACAGGATTAAGTAGGAATATGTACAAAAAAAAATTAAAATATAATATGATAAATTAAAATAAAATAAAGATAAATAAAAATTTTGTTCATGTTTGAGAATGCACGTGACCTTTAAACTACTAAGATTCTTAAAAAGAAATATTAATAAATGATAAAAATAAAAAACAAGATCTATTCATGTCAAATAATTACGCAATAAATATTCTCTCGGCGTGATAAAACATTGCAAGATGCAAGTAGGAAAGAGAAAAAGAAACAAAATTATATTATAATTGACATGTACTTGGACTGGAATGTAGCAGCAAAGAGAGAGAGAAAGAAAAAAAAATTAAAATAAAGTGATATAAATTTTGTTACTTGGTATATAATTAATTTAATAATTGATAGATTAAATTTAATATTACAAATAGGTTCAGTTGAAAGAAAAAAAAAAATATTCTAAGTAGAGTAATTCAGTACAGAATAAGAAATTTCCACTTTGTTCGTCTACGCCGGCATAAATAAACAAATATAAAAATTTCCAGACAAGTGACACTCTCGCTGCAGTCAAGAGATATCATTGCCATTCTGTGAGAATTACAGGATATTATCTGAATTAAAATATGAAAAGAAATTTACTGTTTAAGAGAAAAAAATTATAAAATGATAAACTAGAGATATAGTTTAAGCTACAGTTTTTACTTGAGTTTGTTGTTGTTGATTAGGGGGTTGTTGCTCATGACTTAATTTAAATTTATCAGGGGAATAATAAGGCCTTAATTTAGATACATGTACTATTTCTGAACTTTTGAACTGGTTTTGCCTATCAATTTCAAAATTTACTTCGGATAATTTGTTAAGAATTTTATAAGGGCCACTAAATACTTGTGATAATTTTCTAGTATTAGGGTACTGAAATTCTTCATAGATAACTAGATCTCCTATTTTAAATTTTGGTTCGATATAATCTTTATCATAATATCTTTTATTTTTTAAATGAAATTCATCAGTTCTTGTTTTAGCAATTTTAAGTGCTTCATGAACAGGGGGATAATAATTTTGTTGTAAGGGGGAGTCATAGGGTAATTGGCCAAAAAGCAAGTAAGCAGGTGGAAATTTAGTAATAGAATGGGGTGTATTATTATATTCATTAATTACCTCAGTTAAAAGCTTAGTCCAGGGAATTTTAGAGGTAGTGGAGTTTACTTTACATTTTAATCTAGTTACTATTGTCTGATTTACTCTTTCACATTTCCCATTCGTTTGTGGATGATGGGCAGTGGTCAAACGTTGTTTAATATTATGATTTCGCAGGAATTTTTTGAATCTTGAAGAAGTAAAAGCAGCATTCCTGTCACTAAGTATTTTTTGAGGGGACTGTACACTTGAAATCTTACTAAAACAGAATAATTGTTGAGGGATTTTGATATTGAAGATTTGTTTCAGACAATTTGTATAAGTTTCTGTAGTGACACTTTTGGAAGGAAATGCCCAAACATATCTTGTGGCATGGTCTATTATAATATGGAGATATTTTTTTGTAGAATTATAATAATTGAACCCTCCTACAGTATCAACAGACAGACAGTCAAAAGGTTGATCTGTAGTGGGCATAGCTTGTAATAAGCCAAATTTTTTCTGTCTAGGTTTTTTATTTTTCTGGCAAATATCACAGTATTTAACAAAGTTAGTAATGTCTTGGGTCATATCTGGCCAATAATAGTTAGGAGAAATTAAATTTTGCATTTTTTGAACACCAGGGTGACCAAACTGTTCATGAGCAACATTAAGCAATTTTTTTCTTAGGGACATGAGAACTACCACTTTACGAAAACCTTTTCTTTTAACTATAATCAGTCCATTGTCATTAATATAATTTGATCCACACACATTTTCTTTTTCTTGCATCTCAATAATCTCTTTAACGTCAAGAAGAAAAGTAAGGGGTTTACAAAAATGAGAAATAGGGTTTCGGGACAACATGTCGGCTTCGACATTTGTAGATCCCTTTAAGTACTCTATTTTGTAATCGAACATACTTAACTTCAATGACCACCTAAATAACCGACCTCTTAAATGTTTGACATTTTTTAACCAAACAAGAGATGCATGATCAGTATGGATGGTAAATTGTACACCGTGAAAGTAATGATAAAATTTATCTAAAGTATCAATGATAGCAAGACTCTCTAGTTCGGTAATGAAATAATTTTTCTCATAACTTCTCAATCCTCTAGAAAAATAAGCAATTGGATGTAAAAAGTTATTATGGTCGGGCTGTTTAAGAACTGCACCTACCGCTACCTGAGAAGCGTCAACAAACATGTGTAGGGGTAATTTTGGGTCATAAATCTTTAAAATTGGTTTAGCAATGAGAGCATCTTTTAATTTTTGAAAAGAGTTTTGACATTCAGTATTCCATTCCCAAATAGTATCTTTCTTAAGTAATTTATTTAGGGGGTGTCTAATTTCAGCATATTTGTCAATAAATTTATGATACACATTTATAGAACCAAGAAATCTTTGTAATTCTTTAGTATTAGTAGGAGGTTTTAATTTTTTAATTGTTTCTATATTAGTATTAGCTGGAGTTAAAGTTCCATTTTGGATTTCATACCCTAAAAAATTGATTTGTTTTTGAGCAAAAGTACATTTAGATAATTTTAATTTAATATTTTCTATTCGGCATAAATCAAAAATTTGGATGAGATGCTGTATATGTTCATCTATTGATTTAGAAAAAATAATTATATCATGAAAATAATAACAAGCAAAGTCTATTTTATATTTTGTAAGAATTCTTCTAATTGTCCTGTTGAAAATTGGGGGGCCTACCTTTACACCAAAGGGGAGAACATTCCATTCCCAGAGCCCACAATTAGTTGTAAAGGCTAACTTTTCGGAATCGGTTGGGTGAATAGGTATGTGCCAATAGCCTGAGGCTAAATCTAGTGTAGAGAAATATTGGGCACCACTTAATTTGTCTAAAATTTCATCTATTCGGGGCAAAGGTTCAGCGTCATTTTTCATAATAGAATTTAATTTTCGGTAATCAACACACATTCGGGTTTTTTTGCCTTCATCTCGTTTATTTACTAACGTAACTGGAGAAGAGTATGGGCTATAACTTTCTTTAATTAACCCAGCAGCTAATAAGGATTGGATTTGCTGAGATATTTCTTTTTCATCAGCAGTGGATGTACGATAAGGCCTCAAAGATATTGGTAGGTCAGATTTAAGATAAATACACTGAGGTTCAATATTAATTCTCCCTACATCATATTTATTTTTTGCAAAAATATCTAAATAATCCCTTAAAAGTTCCCTTACATTTTTATTTTGAATAGCATTCAGATCCCCCAATAGATTATAATCATCATTATTAGTTCGCGACAAGGATTGAGGAGTTATGGTATTTCCATAATCGGGTTGCACAGTAGTATCATTTTTTATAATATCAAAATGAAGCAATTCTAAGTTATCACTGGATATGTTGACATATGGGTTTAACGAAATATTGTCTTGTAACACCTGGCTTTTTGCACAATCAATTTTCAATTTAAATTTGGCACAATCAGGTAAACCTAAAATAGCATAGTTCAAATCAAGTTTAATTCATAGCACAAATCAAGTTTACTTACTAAAAAATTAACATATCTCTTTATATTACCAAATTTAATACATAATCGACAAGATTTATTAATTGTAAGAGTTCCTTGTGCCTGTCTGATAGTAATAGGGGTAACATTATGTAAATTACCATTTAAATATCGAACAAATTTGAGGGGTAAAATTGAGACAGTTGATCCACTATCCACCACACAATACACTTTGTTATTGCCCACATATCCAGGGATGATTAATTGTCAAATATTATTAGTAGGGGGTGGTTGAATATGAGCAGGAGTTTGAGCTTGAAAGGAATTTGTGTTAAATATACAACTCCTCTCCCAATGATATGCATTTTCTATGCCTCTGTTTAAACATATTCTGCACGGACGACTAGGGTAATTGTTTTGATAATGAGTTGCAGGCATTCTAGGAGTGAAAAACCTAGGATTAAAATTTTGGGATGGATTGTTTGGAGTAGGTCGAGTCCAATGTCTGGGCTGAGGATTGGGATTGTGCATTGGTCTAGTTTGTTGAAAATTTCTATTGCCGTTATTAGAGGTATAATTTGGAATCGCTGCTAATTGTTTAGCAATGCGAAACCATTCACGAGTATTGGAAGGAGGGTTAACCATCAAACAATTTTGATACTCCGGCTGAAGTCCATCAGTTAATCCCTGTATAATTAAATTTTCCCCAAGCTGAAGTTGCCTTCCAATCTCAACTTTCTTTCTAAAATAAGAATCCAAATCACTTAGATCATTTAACTTTAAGGAAGTAAATTCAGAAAATTTTGGAACTCTAACTTGAATGAATTTTTCACTTAAAATCTCGACAATTTCCTCATAAGTAGCACAATCCAAACAATCATTTATATAAGCTTTTAGCGCTTCGCCATTTAAATATTTTGAAATATTTTGGTGTTTCCACTCATTATCTTTTTTTTCTACAGAACATTCAGTATCAAAGTGTTTAAACCACTTAAAAATGTCCATGCCTGATTCAAAGTCAAAAGGGACCATATCAAGTTTATTTTCTGACATTTTTTCTTCTTTTACTAATCCTGATCTTAATACATGAAAGAAGGATAATTCATATGGAAAAAATTTAAATGCTATACTTCAATTATTAAAATTCAATTACTATACTTCAAATACCTCAATAAATAACAATAAAAATAATAAATAATAAATAAATCAATTCTGTTTGACTTCATGTGAAATAAATAAATAATAAATAAATAAGTAATAAAATAATAAATATCGGTTTTCCATACATGGGAAATAACAAATAATTTTAAGAACAAAAATACTTTTCTTTACGTATAGAAAATAAATTTAGCAACAGAGTATTTTTTTAACAACAAATTAATCCATCTTTCGATTTAAAAAATAAAAATAACACCTTTAAAACTAAATAAAATTTCTATGAGCAGAAAATTTTAATTAATTATAAATTAAGAACAAATTTATTTTTTAATATCTGTAATAAAAGAGAAAAAAAATCAAGAATTTAAACAAAGAAATTATTATTAAAATTTCTTAATCAATAAAACAATAAAATAATAAATAATAACTTACAGACATGCTCGATGTGGCCTTGTTCAAATACCTAATTTTCTATTAAAATAAACAAAAAATAAAGCACTTCGTAGATACGACTCACAGGTGCAAATTTTAATTGACTTATATTACCGATGGTATCAACAGTAGTTTCGCAATCATGCTGCAGGTGTTCATTTATTATGAAATGAAAGTTTATCAAAATATTTCAGTACTGTTATCTAGAAATTACATAAATAAATAAATAAAAGAAAATGATGTTGAATTTTGGCGTTCTTTGGATTAAGTAATAATCAGTAGATGATTTCGTAGATGTCAAGTATAAAAAAAAAAAAAATACTGGAGGCATATTTCACACTGAAAAATTTGCAGATGCTAGACAGAATCACAACAAAACTTCATAAGACGATCCTTTTCCCAGCTGAAAGGTTTATCATTTATGCACATGAAGATGTTTTTCCATGCAGGCCATCTCGTCGTAACATGGGTGGAAGTAGACGCGGATGAGGTTAAAGATGCGTGCAGCTAGCATCTCAAAAACTCTGACTGTTAGTAACACACATTGAGTCTTATTGCAGGAAACAAAATTACAATATTAGTATTAACACACAGCAGCTGATCCCATCCATCTTCAGTCTTGGACATACCATTTAGATGGAAGATATCATAGTTATTTTTTTCTGTATTAAAGGTTAAGATGAAACAATACCAGGAAAAATGTAGGAACAACTGTACGTGTATGAAGAGCATGCAGCTTATTCTCAAAAGTTTTACGCCGGTTCATTTTTCATCCTGCTGGCTTTCAATGTAATAATTCGACGAAGGCGATGTTCCATAATAATGTACAAGTTCCAGTGGCACACCATCTATGAGGCAGAACAGATTACTACTACCAAGAATCAACAGTGGGACGAGCTGAGCAGTCGCTCCGGCAGTTTGACCAGCAGTGGATGAGTTTATTGGGCTATTTCCCCATAAGAAAGTTCAATCAAGCAGCCTTTAAATTAATTTTATTAGAACTCATAAATAAGTTAAGTTCTTTCACGCAATCACCTTGGCACTCTCATCGAATAACTTCCACTTCACCAACTTCGTGATTAAGCTGCATTCCACGATATTAGAATTTTGGGGAGAAAAAAGAAACAGCATCCTAATAATTTTTGAAAGTCAATCGCATTCTCGGGAAACATGACATGGCTTCCGAGTAGTTTTTAAGAAAAAATGCATTCTAATTCAGCGGAGCAATGAAACTCGCGTCTTGATAGTTTAAAGAAAAGGTGCATTCTGTTCTCCTGAAAAGCCAAATGAAAAAATCATTTTCACGACAAAACTAGCGCTTTCCTACTTCGCGTCAATCATTTTAAAAATCCAATCAGGATGGACTCGAGCCTCTAACGGACAAAATGATCAATTCTAATTGGCCGTAATAGGCGGTCTATTGGCAAGAACTATATTTTTTCCTCGGAAGACTAAGCCCTTTAGCAACGCGTAGTAACACCTGTCACGCGATGTTAAAAATAAAAAATAAAATTAAAATCGCAGGAATATGCCACAAAGTAAAAAGCTTACGAAATACTTCCCGCCTTTTTGAGAAACAAGTAATAATTTATTAATAACTAAAGTAAGAAAAAGAATTTTAGCTGTTACAAGTTACGAAACTAAGATTGAAATATGTTCCACAAATTTAGAATTGAAGCTAAGAGAGAACAAAAAAATGGCGCAAAATTTTTTTTTATTTTATTTTTTTATTTTATTACATATATATACCGAATTTCAATTATTTATTTTCAATATATTGTGTATGATACTTTTGATATTTTCAAATAAAAGAAGTTGTAAAATGTTCTTTTTTAACTACTGATTGTGTTACTCTGTAGACACAGAACTTTTGTTCTAGCAGTAGCCTCTTAACACCCACACAACACAATGATGTCCTCAAGACATCCTAAAGTTGTCACATGCAGGATGCTCGGATGTCCTAAGGACATCAGATATTTTCCCAGTGACATCCTAAAGACTTCTTTTTGCAGTCAAAATGTCCCACTTGGTGTCATCCTCTGGAAGTCCGTTACACGACACTTTCAGGTTTTTCTAGGAATTTATATGACAATCATAGGACAGCTTTAGGATTCATGCGATGAAATAAGGTCAAAATTAGGATGCTTTCTGGATTTAGTAGGATAGTTTTGGGAATTTTCAGTATCTCTTCAGGATAGTTTTGGGAACTTTTAGTTTCTTTTTAGGATTGTTATAGGACGCTTATCAAGGATATAAATAGGACGTCTTTGGGGATTTATAGGACTGTTTTGGATGCTTTTAGGATGTCTATAGGCTAGCATTATATTTGGTTGTGTTAATATATTGAATTTTTATTAAAACTAAAAATTTAATGTGTTGAAAAAGTACTCTCCCAAATTCACACAGCTTTAGGGGCAAGATTCTTGAATCACCTTTTAAAAATTTGCTTTTAATCCACCAAAGAGTATACATAGGAAATGAATTCCCCCGCCACCATCCACAAGAGAAAAATCTAGGCTTTAAAAAAAAAGATTAAGAAAAATGAATTGTTATTAATATTTTTAACAACTCTTATTCACTCAAAAATCTCGCATTTTCATGTGTCCAGAAATTATGTACAAAATCTTAAAAAGCCATGAAAGCAACATCTATTGTCTTTCTACTAATTAAAAGTATATCACAAACTGTTTTGCAGTGAACGTTCTGTATATCGGATGGAAAAATTACTCAGGATCTTTGATTATTCACACAAGTAACTGAAGGATTTGCCTTCAAAATAAAAGCAATTCTTGGATTAATTAGACAAAAAAACTTATTTTTAAAAATCAGTGATGGACAATAAAAATGTTTTTAAAGGATGCTCCTAGCACATGGATTAATTTCAAAATATATATTTTTTAAAAAGAAATTTGTTAGGAAACACAGCTGACATTAGAAAGTGAATGGATTTCAGAAAACACTGTGCATAATTATTTTAAAGAACATTCCAACATTTTTAATTTTTTAAAAAAAATACTAAATGTAATTTCCTAAAATATATCATTTTTTGAAGAAAACATGCACAAAAAAAAAAAAAAAAAAAAAAAGTTATGAACAACATGAGCAGCAAATTTTATTAATTATATATTTAAATATTAACATTTATTACATATATTTCTCTAAATATGCATTGCAAATGTTTTGTGCATCTGATTGAGTATAATCAATATATTCTCAGTTTATTTAAATCTTCACATGTGATGTAGATTGTTTCTTAACATAGTTTTGTTTTAAAGTGCATACACTGCATTCCGAATACTGTTATTTTAAGGTAAAGTGCTCAATAAATAAATGACTCTTGGGGGAAGAAAAAAAAAAAAAAACAGAATAAAGATAGTAGATTCCCTCGAGCCTGAGAAACTGATTTTGAAATATTCCTAAATTTATCAGAACAAACCCATAAAATCACAAAAAGCAGTATTGAAAGTGCACTTCATTTATAAACAAAATACTTTGAAAATGATAAACATTTTGTTATAACAGAAAATTTGTTCAACCAGATTTTAATCTAGTGGAATTACTTTTTTTTTTCAATTTTTTAATACACAATTCTTAATTATTTGCTCTTATCATTTCTGCAATGACTGAATAAAAATAAAAACACTCAAAAATTTTAACAGGATTGAAATAAGTAATGTGTTTCTTTAACCGTTCTTGTTCTAGCACAAAACATATTTCTAATCAAAGATGGATATTTTTTCAATCTCCCCAAACATGATTCCAGTCAAAACCTGAGACTTATGTGCAGATTATTATTTACTCTTCGAATGAATAAATTAATTAATGGACAATTTTTAAATTATATATATATTTAGATTAATAGATTTTATGATTTATGTTTTAACCTTTTATCTATCAAATTATGAATTCATGAAAATTTTATATTATTAAGCATTTTACATAAATTGTTAAAACTAAATTAAAGATTTACATAATCATTTAATAAATTTTTGAAGGATTGGAGAGTTTAGAAGGATTGATTAAATTTGAATTTTTTGCAATATTTATAACCCCACTCAAATCTTTTATTTTAAATTGTTTTCTTAGTATTTTGTAGAATTATAAAATGTACAAATAGGATGTTCTTACAGTATAAATATAGAAATATTTCTGAATTGAAAAATCCTCATTCCCCTCTCTCAGCGCCAAGAAAACTGAAAAGATACAAAGGCAAAAGAAATCATCCTTTTAAAAATATTTTTGTTTTGTGTAACCAATGATGCTTTTAGAACAAAATAAATTAATGCATCTGCAACTCATTCTAAACAGTATTACAACTAATTGTTGCATTAAAAGAATTTAATAAGTAATTTTAATGGTACTTATAAGTACTGTCGGTAGATAAAGGGTTAAAATATGCTTCATTTCTTTCAATAAAATCATTTTACAATTTTAATGACCATTTAATGGCAAATTTAATCTTTACTGAAGTATTCAAACATCTATACTTATTCTATAAATAACAGATTATATGGAAAAGAGATGTTCCAAGGTAGTGAAATAGAAATTCCACTTTAAAAACTGCAGAAATTTATACAATTCATTTAATGTATCCAAACAATTCAGTTTTATGAAAAATTAAACTACTTATGATTTGTTTGATTTTCATTTTTTAACAGACATACATTTAATTTTTTTTCTATTACATTTCACCATATAACTATATTGTGCACATTCTAAATGCAAAATGAATTTAAAAATTAATAGGGAAATAGTTTAAAGAAATTACAAACTATCCATTTGGCATTAAAAAAAGAAAAAAAAACTATAAAATTAACTTTTGAAAAATAAATAAAAAATAGAAATTTAGAAAAATTTCTTGCAATATAATTTTTCAAATGTAAGAACATTCTTTTAACATCACAAGTACATTCCCACATCATCTTTTAAACATTTTAACTGAGCAGATTATTTAAAAAGTTTAAAAGCCTTTGACACAGCAAATCAAAAGCATATTTTTAACATTTTTGTTATTCATTAGATCATGCCAGATATATTTTTGCTACAATTGAATTCCTTAAATTTAGTTTTCAAAAACATGTCCTATCACATTAAACTTCATTAACATACAAAATATTGTTAACCATTAAATATATTTTTGTAATATTAAAATATACAAGTAGTGAACAATATGAATGAAGCAACCAAAAAGTGAACAAATATCTTTAATAGTATACATAGCAGAAATTATTACACAATAGGCCAAGATTTGCCAAGAAATTTAAAAAAATTACAAACAGATATAAAAGTTTCGAAAAATGCTTAAGAAGTACATTCCTCAAAAGAGATCTCAAGGCTTAACGCTGTTATAATCAGAGAGATTCCCCAAACCACGACTTGGCTGTGATGGTCTTTTACAATAACACAGTGTTTGCAACGTATAAAAGTCTATCTCAAAGTGTATGCGGTTTTCTGAATGCCCATGCTTCACTGAAAAAATTTCTCTTTCATCTCAATACATCATCATGCTTTTCTAGACTTTAGCTCAAGAAACATCTAAAATAGATAAAAATACATATAACACAAATATACATTTGTAGCCACAAGGCATCTTATTACAACAATTTGCAAAATGACCAAAATATTTTTAGAAATTGCACATATATATATATATATATATATATATATATATATATATTTACTCTTAACCCCTGTGCAGTGAGTAACAAATGTATATGTATTGTTCAGGGTTTGCTCCATCCTTGAGTTTAAACAACACTATATTCGTCCAAGAAAAATTTTACCTTATCTAGTTACAGATTTTTCAGCAATCTGGGGGAAAAAAAAAGGCCACTGAAAAGCTTATGTATTTAAAAGTGCTAACCAGGGTTTCCGGCTTTTAGCCAGGCCAAAAAAAGCCGGCCGGCTTTTTTTGGTTTTATCCACTTAAAAAAAGCCGGCTTTTATTTTTAAAGTGTTAATTTGTATTGAATCTATATTAAATTTGGATTGATTTATTTTTAATACATTTTTAATAATTTACTACTAAAAAAGTTATAAATTTCTATTTAATTTTTCAAATAAATAAGTCTTTATAACTGCTAGGACTCAACTGTGAAGGCATTATGTCTAAAAAATATAAATCTTGAAAAAAAGAAAATATACACAAAAAATGTGTTTTAAACTTCTACATTTCATAGTTCTACATATATTACGCATTCTTAAGAATTATATTTAATAGAATTATGACAAAATTAGTGTTCCCTATAGATATAAAAAGGGCATGGTGCTATTCACTAAAAAGGGCACTACTGCATCATAAAAGGGCACTTTTGCAAGAAAAAAAATTGTTATTGCCTTTAGAAAGGGAAAAAAGAAAACAGCAAAATACATAATTTTTAAATATGATAAATCAAGTAACATTAATTTCAAATGATTTTATGATATAAAAATTAGAAATACAATTAAATTAAAACATGATTGAATAGTTTCATGTTCTTTTTCTTAAAGAAATGAAAAAATTCTATCATTTTTGGGCACACAAATTTAGAAATACTACAGAAAAAAAAAAATATTTATCAAAAATCTCTGGGTAAAATCAGAGGTGCATTTTACTACTTTTAAAAAGGGCAGGGTGCTGCACCCTTCAAAAATGGCCTAGAATGAACACTAACAAAATGAAACATCAAAGCATTCATGGAAACATTGTTACAGGTCAATATGTAAAGATTAAGTCATAAAATGAACAATGGTGAAAGAGAAATTAGGGAGGATTCAATATTTGAGGAAAGTTTAATACATAATTACATAAAATTAAACAACAAAAAATTTTCTAATAAAATTTGTTGAATTAAAATTTTGAATAGCTCTTTGTTATTTAAAAGTGCATATATGCCCACTTGCATGAATGAATATATTCATGCATATGCTAATTGAGAATACTGAAATAAATTGTGAAAATATAATATATTATGAAATCTGCATAATTCGAAATACTATTTTCAATAGTGAGAAATGGTGTTTTTTTATATGCATGATTTTAAATGTTTATAGCGAATAAAACATGACATTTTAATAACTGTTAAAATTAGTTAAGTAATAAAACATGTAACTAAGTAACCTTTAATTTTATAAAGCAGTAAAAATGGAAAAACAAAAGGTAGGACTAAAGGTCAATGTAAATCAGAAAAAGCACTTGGTATGGCCATTTTATAATTTAGCTGACATATTTGCAATTCTGACTATAAACTACTAGCAACTCCATCAATGTGTTATTCTAGTATTAATGTCTTCATTATTGAAAATTTGGGCTATAACCCAATTTCTCATAATGAATCATAATTAAAATACCAATTTTTCATATTAATAAATAAATTTATTAAACTCAAAAGTAAATTAAACATCATTGAAATTAGTTAAAAGACACTTAAAAATGTTTTGCTTAATAAAAAGGCTTCACTGTATAAAAGCCAATTATGGCCAAAAAAGGCCAATTTTGGCCAAAAAAAGCCGGCTAAAATCAATAAAAGCCAACCGGCCTGGCTTTTTTTAATTTTAGCCGGCTTTTTTGCAACCCTGGTGCTAACACAAAATAGTTTCCAATTTTTTATGTATAACAGACATTTATAAAATTTAAGTTTTATGTATATAATTTGTTCATACAGATATTTATAGATTTAAAATTATTTTGTGTAAATAAATACACCAGTCAGCAGCTATACTATGCTGAAAACATATAAAGTAGTTTTCAAATCAATTACTCAATGACATGGAACTGACATTTTCCAGGGCTCATACTCATTTTCCAAGAAAAAAATTCCCTGATATATTTTCCGGGCTGTACAATTTTTCCATATCAACAATTAACAACATTTTGATATTACATATGACAATAAAACATGCAAACAGTAACAATTGCCCCCAGAATAGACTGTCATTTTGGTAGGTTTCTGCAGGTTTGGGAAATTTTTTGTATTATCCCCTGATTTTTACAACCTAAAATTCATCCCAATTTTTGCAGGGATCCCATATTCCTCTGATGAGTATGTACCCTGACTCATTTTTTAAATATAAAGGCTTCAAAATTGAGCTTAGAAAATTGACTGTTTTAACCATAAACTGTTTAGAATTAAATAGTGTTTTCTTTTTTTTTCCAATACTAAGTGTGCAAATAAGTTGGATTTTTTTTATCCATGAAAAATCCACAAGAAATACAAAAAACGGCTTATTTAAGGTATTGTCTACTAGCTACATATTATTGCCATCTTTCTGACAGTACATGCATACCTTTACGATAACATAAAACAACACATCTTTCGACAGAAAACATTTATCAAATAAATTTTTCATCTCTTTGAAATTAGCCAAGGGTATCCCAGCTACACTTTGCGCCATTGACCAGAACAAGTTTTAATCTGAAAGGGCCGAGTCTGGACAATATAGCAGGTACAGTAAAAAATCCTATTTCAGCATTTTGGTGGTGTCCTGAACGATGGAATTGCGACAGTATGGAATGTTGTCGTGCTGCAATATCACTCGCTTGTGTCCCGGGATTCATACTGGCAGTTGTTCGAGCAATGGATGATTCAAATTAATTATTTGTTGTCAGAAGGAATGTCCTTTATCAGTTTCGCCCATTTTCAGCAGCTCATAGTTCATGATTCCTTTCTGGTCCCACCAAACGTTGGGCATTGTCTTCTTTCCGAAGTGATTTTGCCATGCTGATCAATATAATTCGCCAAGTGAAAGCCATGGCCTTTTGCATTGAGATTCTTGAAATATATCCACTTTTCATCACCAATAACAATTCGTTACAGGAAACTCTTATGTGCCGCAAAAGGAAATTTTCGATAACGACTATTCCATTTTTCATCTCTCTCTCACTCAACTCATGCTGCACCTATTTTCTCTCCTTTAAATTTTTTTCCATGGCAAGTAAGCGCTTGTAAATACTTTGTCAAGTCATATTTAACGCCTTTCCAAGTTAATCTTGCTGTTTTGTTATCATCTTCCTCCAATAACGGTTGCAGATCGGCATCCACAATTGTTTTGGTTTTCCAAAGAAATTGCCTCTTCATTTAAACAAATCTTCACAGGTAGTTTCCAATGGTGTATGTTCACCTTAAGCCTTCTTAACAAACGATGCCCTTCAGCTGCAATTTTTTTTCAGATTAAAGCAGAGTATCTAAACTTCATGCAAACACTATTTATTTGGCACAAAACTCGACATCTTCACTGTTAGAAAAAATATTTTTGCATTGTGATATGTATTGGTATTGCAGAAGTTCATTGTTAACAGAAGTCTAAGCTGTTAAAAAAACAGAACCTTCAGATAAATATGTTGTTTACATGTGTCGTTAGTGCCAACCATGTGTGAAATCCAGGCACTTAGTTGCGCACCTAGTACATAAATAATGTGCAAATAATTAAGGATTGTCATGTGATGACCATTTTTACCCCTTTCTTGCACTGTTGCATTGGAAATTTGAATCAAAATGTTCTCACTTTGATATTGTTTTCTGAAAAATCTTCTGTCTTTACCGAAAAATAGAAAACTCCATTTATATTTCTAAAACAGAACACTCGCCAATTTTATGAATTTCTGGAGGATTGGTTGATGAATTCAGAAATGTGACAAAGTAGCTTATTTGAATTTGCGAAAAGCTTAAAAGTCACTAAAATAATAATTTTTTTACAGTCTAGAATAAATTCCCCCTTCCCATAAAAATGCCAACAAATTTTAATGCATATTTGCATTGACCCCAGGGATAATCAAATTCATTGCCGAAAATGTAGAATTCTGCAGAAAAGTAACATGTTAGTAAATGTCAGACGAAATTTGCTTTAAAACTTTTTACTAGACCCAATAGATTGCAGGATCAAACATATTCTGTATCCCTGGAAATAGATATCTCGAAATTTGATTAATTCCATCTTTTTTTTACATTTCAAAACTGTATCACACATTTCTACAGAAGAAATATTAAACAAAAAATAACCACTTACCCCGTTTAAAATTTTCTGTCACAATCTGCAGCAAATTAAGATTTGTGATCCAACAATGCTGTACCAAGCATAGATTATTCACCAGAAATCACAGTAACCTATAAAACCAAGAAAGCTTTAATTTACAAAGAAATTCTAATAAAAAGATGCAATGCACTTATAGATTAAAGTGATCTTTAAGTCTAACTTGTTTTATATTTTTCATTTCGAAAGCAGAACACTTAGCAATGTTTTATAATAAACTTAGCTGATCAATAATGTTCTTCAAGAATAAGAAAGACACAGCGAGATTTTCTTTTATGTGAAGGAGAACATATTTTATAGAAACATAAAAGCCATTTTGTAAAACAATGATATACATACACACACGCACAAAAAGAAAAGAAAAAAAAAAAACTATTTCCAAATTTTCTGATTTTACCCTGATTGAATGATGAAATCCACATTTTTCCCCAACAATGAATTGACGATTTTCTCAATATTTCAGATTTCTTATTCTGTCAACTGCCGAATTTCTTTCTTTCTTACTTGACCCAGCTGTCTAATTTCACTATTTTTTTTTCCTGCAACTGATTCAAAAATTCAGATATGTTTCACAATTCACTGATGACTTTTTCTTTTTTAACTGTAATGGATAGTCAATTTTTTTAAAAAAATTTTCCAATGATCTATTAAAGGATTTTGAAATATTTACTTTCTAACAACAGGCAAACTTGTCGTCTTTTTGAGAGCTGATTCAAAAAAAATTGTGGATTTTTTTCTGCAATTAAACAATGAGTTTCCATTTTTTTTTTTTTTCCCTAGCCAACAATTTGGTTTTTTTTCAAAATTTTCCTTTTACCTTTAAGGAAATTTTGTAGCAATTTCTTGTGACCGATTAAAAAAAAATCCATACATTTTATCTGCTACTGATTGACAAATTTCACAGACACTTTTACAAGTCACTGAATTTCGTGATATTTACTTTCTGCTAATAGGAAAACTTTTCACTTTTTTGCAACCAATTAATCTTGGGATTTTTTTTAACAATTAATCAACTAATTTCAGATTTTTGTCAATAATCCACTGATGAATTTCATTTTTTTTAAACCTGAGATCGATTTTAAAATTTCATGTTATTTTTCTTACTAATAGGCAAATATTTGCAGCTTTTCCTTGAAACCAATTGGAGAAAATCACAATTATTTTTTAGTACTGATCAATGAATTTCACAATCTCTTCCGATAATTTTCCTTTTTTTTTTTTGTACCTTAGTCAAATTTATAGGCTTTTTCTTGCAAATGATTAGAAGAAATTGAAGTTTTCAGTTTCTTCCAACAATACACTGACAAATAAATGCGTTATTTTATTTTTATTTCTACATGTGACCAATTGATTTTTTTTGTGACTGTTCATAGAATATTGTATGTCTTTCCACAACAAGCTTAAGAATTTCATGATTTATTCTCCATGATTGAGTAACAGAATGCACAAGTTGGCTTGTGATCTTGAGTTGTCGTACAGAAACATTCATCGTTTTGCATTATGTCACAGTTTTAAGTATAAAATAAAAAATCATACAAGTTCACATTGATAAAAGCAGTACTGCCATCCTCTCAAAACAAAAATTATATTCTTTATAAAATATAAAGACAACATTGATTTTTATAATTATATAATATAAAGACAACATCAACACTGATTTTTGGCATATTTAAAATTATTATACACCTAAAGTCCTAATGTCAGGTGGATCAGTCAGATTATAAATATTTTTTCTTTTTTAAAATTTAGTTATAGCAATTATAAAATTCTTTCACTGTTTTATAGTTTTTCTTTTTCAACTTAAAAACACACCATTAGAATTATACATTTAAAAACAACTATATGTATACATTACATATTAAAAAAAATATTCAACATTTAATTAATAAAAACAAACTGATACGTACTCCAAATTAGTCATTTTCAATACCTGGATCATTAAATATATTGTATTCGTATTACTTTTGTTAAGGACAGTTAACTCCATGTAGAAAATGTAAAATTAGCAATAAAGTAATCATATAATGTAGGCTCTAGATCATAGGTTCCCAACGGGGGCGGTACCGCCCCCCAGTGGGCGCTGGAGCATTCCAGGGGGGCGGTGACGGGCTCAGAAGAAAATGGGGGGCGTTAAGACAGCCAAGGGGGGCGGCCATGATGTATCTACTTATTTAAGAAATTAATATAATGAAACTAGTTAACCCGTATCTCCGGCTTTGCCCGGGTGTATGATAAAAATATTAAGCATAGCTTTAAATGAAAATCTATCAAAACGAGCTTAGAGCTGGGTTCTGCTCTTACTTGCCGCAGTTTGCAAAGAAGGAGAAATTTAAGCATCAGGCACATAGCACTAACTTCTTGTGGTCAGGCGTCGCTCTCTCTGATCTTTCGTGTCGGCGCTTTGATGTATAAATTGCTTTGTCAGTGCACTGAATTTGAACTTCAAGAGAGAAATCGAATGCGAAATCAGTTGACAGGTTTACGACTGAAGATTGGGAGATAAACTTTCCCTTCCTTTGAAAATTAGATAGGCTTCGTATCTCAAAAATCATTTAAAGATGTTCCAAAACTAGCAGCCTTTTGTTCTCATCCCACAGATACTCGGAAATACTGCATCTTCAAAGATAGATTTATTGCTCTTTTAGTGCAACTGAAAGTAGTGATGTTTGTGCGCAGCCTTAAATTCGAATTAATGGCGTGCGACCCTTTATTTGCCCTTCGCTTGTGGTCAGATGGTATGCTTTTTGGAAGCTTTTCCTTTGAACGCTGTATTTTTTTATTCTTGCAACGACGTATAATTTTATTTTGTCGTGTTTGATGAAATAAAAATTTAATTTAAACTTCTCATTTAGTAACAAACGCATTGATCAAAATATCACGATCACTAGTGCAGAATTTGCTATATTAAACTCACTAAAGGTTTAATAACTAGAGTTAGTTTTTAAAAATTGGTATTTCGCAACATGTAGGATATATGGCAATTTATGCCTGAATAGAGATATCGAAACGAAACTGTAGTTTGAACCTGCTCAAGAAATTCATTTATTCAGAGTGAAAGCTATAAAAGACTTTGTAATCTTTATTTTTACATCTATCTATAAATATGTTGTAAAGTTAATCTACTTAAACTGTGCTAAATTTTGTATTTCGAAATGTGTAAATCTAAGAAGAAATGTTTGCAGCATAGTATCGAATATTTGAAATATGGATTTACACAATCTCCAACACATAAATCATTGCCTATGTATTTAATTTGCCAAAAGGTTTTTTTCAATTGAAGCCATGAACCCTTCTAGATTACAAAAACTTTTTAATAAAATGGCATGCTGATAAAAATGACAAAGATTTATCTTATTTTCAAGCCCTAGAAAAAAATATTTAAAACAGAGAACTGTATTAAATATTTACGATTGTCTTCTAAACAAGAAGATGGCTAACTACGAGCTTCATATAATATTGCAATGTTAATCGTAAAAGCGCGAAAACCATATACAATTGACGAGGAATTAATCTTGACGGCAATCAAAGAGGTAATAACAACTGTTCTTGAATTTGCTAAAAATTTGGAAACCGATACAAATGGAGAACCGATATTTAACAACATGAACATGTTTCTTCAAAGAGAAGTTCCAATTCATAATAATTTGTCAGCAGCTACTGATGGTGCTCCAGTAATGACGAGGCGTCATCATAAGGGTTTCATAGGGCATTTAAAAGAAGCTTTACCAAATGTACTCGCTGTACATTGTGTTATTCATAGTCAGTATTTGATTGCCAAAAACCTGAATGAACGCCTGCATACGTCACTTTATTACGTTATTAGAGCAGTGAATAAGATTAAAAGCAATTCTTTGCATGACAGATTATCTGAATAACTTTGTAGTGAAAATGACGTAGATTACGATCGCTTGTTCTTACACATAAATTCGTTGACTCTCGAAAGGTATTTGTCAGAATCGTTTTTTCAGTCTATTTGGCTCAGTGCTGGATTTCCTTGAAAACATAGATGAAGAACTGCGCGAAAACTTGGTAACATCCAAAAGATGACATTGTTTAATTGACAGACTTGTTTAGAATAATTAATGAAATCAATTTACAATTGCAAGGTAATGAGTTAAATTTAATAAAACAAAGAATGTCATTGTTGCTTTTGTGAGAAAACTTGGTATGTTCAAGTGAAATCTAGGCAGAGGTGAATATAGCCATTTTTCTACATTAGCAGCAGTTTCTACAAAGCAGGAAGATTTACTTACTTACTGCCAACACTTGGACACTCTTCATCTGATTTATTGAGCGATTCCAGAACACACTCTCAAAAAAACTTCCGTCTTTTCACAGAAAAAGTACTGGCAGCACTGCTGCCAGAAATTGTCTGTATATTGACGATTTTCCGTTTATTTTTTTCTCCGTCAAAAGAGGAAAAATATCCGTCACTTGAAAAAAGTTTGGAAAAAATCAATGCGGAAGAGGTGGGGATCGAACTCACGAACCCAGGTTTACAAGGCCAACGCTTATCCACAGCGCCACGATTGCTCATGAAGATTTTGCTTTAAAATAGAAGTGTTCATTTCATATGGGTGTGATTTGGTGTATTTCGTTAAAAAGCTTTTAATTTTGCAGTTAAACTCGGAAAGATTTCATCTTTAATGAAACTGTGGCTGTTTTTTTTTACGTTTAGTATTAATATAGTATAAAAATGTAAATTTTAAATATATTACGTAGATTGTTAGAGAAAAAACATGGATGTTTTATTTTTATTCGATAAGATTTTTTTTAATAATATTAATTTTTTTTTTTTTTTAAATTAAAATATATTTTAAATTTCTTCACTTAAAGTATATTTTATATGCGAATATTTATCATAGAAATAACTTAGTATATTGAACTTTATTCAACTTATCCAACTTTGAATAACAGATTGTGAGAATTTTTGAACGAATAAAGAAAGTAATTGTTATTTATTTTTAAATTCGATAACATTTTTGTCTTTTAAAACTAAATTAGGCATTTTAATCGATAGAATATTTTTGTTTTTCATTTAAAAAATAAATTCGAATTTATTACTAACAGACCCAATGTGCATGCGTGCTAGATATAAACGGAATCGTTTCCTCATTTTTCGATTTTCGGCATGAACTCACAGAACAAATACGTTTTCTGGGAGAACAGAAGTTATTTGTAAAAAAATAACAATAACTTAGTGTATATTGACGAATTTTTCTGACAGTGCATTTTAAACATGAACATACCGAGTTGGGTTTTAGGTGCCTTCGTAAATGCAAGATACAATAGAATCATCGAATTTAGAAGAGGAACTCATAGAACTCACAACTAATGAAAAACTAAAAGAAAAATTTTGAAGTGTATACTAAGAGTTCTAGCTTCTGAAATCTATACCAGCCCTCTACCCTGAGTTGTGGGCAAAAGTAAAAAGTTTTTTAATTGCATTTCCGTCATCTTATTTAGCTGAGCGTACGTTCAGTGCAGTATTTAATTTACTAGCTAAGAAAAAAATTGACTGCACGTCACTGATTTATGACTGCTGTTAACAAAATTGGAACCCGACATTAACAAGTTATTAAAATTCCATAAGCCTCAACCATCTCATATAGATATTTTTTTTTATATCTTATTGATTTTACGTTTATGATATTACTTTTTTATTTTCTTATTGATTTCCAGTTTATTCACATTACTATTTGTGAAATATTTAATGCATTAAAGATGTCACAAATAAAAAAGATGTTGCATATAAAAGCATAGTTTTTAAAAACTTAAAACTTCAAATATTTTCTCAAATATCTTCTTCAAATATCATCTCCCAATGCTTTCGATCAAAACTCAATCATCATCTTTATTTACATTCAAATACATTTACGTTTATTTATTTGAATAACATATATCTGACTTGTGTGCTCGACATGAAAGTCTGCTTACAAGGACGAGATAGCACAAGGAAATTTACATCACAAGAGAAATACAACCAGGAGCTCCACACAAAGTGTGTGTGCAATGGAACCAGTGGGAATCGAACCCACAACCTCCAGATTAGCAGAGCGGCGTCTTAACTTCTCGGCCACGGAGGCCCACATTTGCGTTAGAGTACGAAAAGGAATTTTAGCACATAAACTAAGCTGCCCGGATGATGATGAAGTTCTGATCGAAAGCGCATGGTGTATAATGTTTGAAGTTTTAAGCTTTTAAAACTGCGTTTTTATATGTAATAACATATTTTAGCTATATCCAATATTTAATGTATTAAATGCACCTTTTTAGAAAGTTTATTTAATTTTTTTATGCATATTTTTAAAACGTTTATTGAACAACTTTTTATTACGTTTGATAAGCGTTTTAATTATAATTTGTACTTTGTGTTTCTTAATAAATAGACAAAAATGTATAGATAATATGAAACAATATTGGTATAATTAACTGTTTTGAAAGAGTAAGGGGGGGGGGGGCGTTGGAATATTTTTTCTTCTATGGGGGGCGGTGGTCCATAAAAGGTTGGGAACCTATGCTCTAGATGAATTTGACAGAACACAGTAATTTACAGGTATATCACTTTATGCATCAGGCAGCCACAAAATCAAACTACTTTATGAATCCGGTAGTCTTTATAACTCATTTTCATGCTTCCCTTTGTTTAATTTCATCATGTGATAGGTCAACTAGTAGGGAGATGTAATTTTGTATATTGAGGAAAAAGTAAATAACTTGCAAAAAATCAAGAAATCTGACAATCGCCTGCTCAGAAAAGTGAAATTTGTTGATTGATTCCTGGAAAAAAAAAAAATAATAAATTTTCAATTGGTTAGGAGAAAAATATTGTGAATTCTGTCAACAGACATGATACAAACTCAGCTAAGAAAATGCTGAAGTTTTAAGACCTCAAACTTTTGACAAAATTCATATTTTTTGCAGCATTTTGACAAAGTGTGTTTTTTTCGACCATTTGATGATAATCGCACTCTTTTTGCATGGAATTTTCAATTAAATTTGAATTTTTATTCATGATCCTTTAGAGGAAAAAGTAAATAACTTGCAAAAAATCAAGAAATCTGACAATCGCCTGCTCAGAAAAGTGAAATTTGTTGATTGATTCCTGGAAAAAAAAATGAAATCTTCAATTGGGCATGAGAAAAATATTATCTCAGCTAAGAAAATGCTGAAATTTCAAGACCTCATGGACTTTTAACAAAATTCATATTTTTTTTGCAGCTTTTTCACAAAATTAAACTTTCACAAAATCGTACTTTTTTTCCAGTCTTTTCAATGAAATTTGCATTTATTCATGATCTTTTAGAGAAATTCATGGTTTTCTACACTCTTCTTCGAAAAAAATTGCATATTTCCCCCAATCTTTTATCAAAATGTGCCTATTTTCAGCCATCTTTCGACAAAATTCACATGTTGTTTGCGATCTTTTGACAATATTTCCATATTATTCACAATCTTTCGACAAAATTAGCATATTATTTGTGATTTTTCAACAAAATTAGCATATTATTCAAGATCATTCAACAAAACTTGTATATTCACAATCTTTTGAAAAATTCACATATTTCTGGAATATTTTTACAAAATAAGTCTATTTTCCAAACTTTTTGTCAAAAGTCTCATATTTTCCATGATCTTTCGACAAAATTCCCATGTTTTTCTTGATCTTTCGTCAAAATTATTGTACTTTTCTTGATCTTTCGTCAAAATTATTGCATTTGTTGCGATTTTTCAACAAAAGTTTTCACAATTCTTTGACAAAATTAAAGTACTTTTCCACAACCTGTTCATGAAAATCACGCTTTTCCCACAATCCTTTGACAAAAATTGCATCTTTTCAGCAAACCTTTGACGGAAATCACGTTAACTCATGCAATCCTTTGAAGAAAATAGTATTTTTTCCACGATCATTTGATGAATTTAGTTTTTTTTTTTGCTCATCCTGAGGAAAACTTTGTGTTTTTCCTGCAATCGTTTGAAGAAATTTGTCCAATTTGGTGAGGTTTGCACTGGCACTTTTGTTGCATTTCATCTGTTACTCCTTCCCTATACAAAAATATCAACAAATTTAAATGTATTTTTGCATCTATCCCAAAGATAATAAAATTCACCATAAAAAAAAGTGGAATTCCGCATTTCTGCAGAATAGTAGTATGCCTGTGTCAATCAGTCTCAAGATAAAATGGCAGGAATTGCCTATTGCTCACATGAAAAACAAAGTGAAATTTAATAATTGACCACAAGAGGGGGAAAAAAATCCAGAATTAATCATGAAGCAAGAAAGCTGTATAAATTTTATCATTTAGAAAGAGAAAAATATCGTGAAGTTATCAACTGAATGTGTGGAAAAAAAAACAGAAATGTCGTCTAATGATAACATGAAAATAAAAAACTGATTTCAGGCAATCACATGTACAAATATGGAAACTCGCCATATTGTCAGTCGTGTGAAAAAAATGATGAAATTCATCGATGAATTGCAGAAAAATATAAAATTCATCGATTGACTACAGAAAATAAGTATGACAAAACTTGTCAATTGTTTTCAGAAGGTATCAGAAAATAAAATACTACTGATAAAAAACAAAAAAAACTGTATAATAAACCATTTTTAAAATATGCTTTTTGAATATGGCACAAGAGAACATCTGGTGGTCTTTTTCTCCCGAGAGCCAACACTACGCTACACAAAGTAAAGAAACTATTTTAGATAAATTACATTTTCAAACTTCAACAATTAAAAATGTTTGCATAATTTAACAACAACACAAACACCATTTTAATATTTTCAAAACTGAAAGCCCATGTTGAGATAGATTTAATGTTAAAATTTAAAGTATGTGCTTGATACTTGCCCATTTTTGCAAATTTATACTACACTTTTAAAAAACAAAAATTTCACTTTGAGGGCTCTTAATTTTTTCATAATATTTTGTAAATATTATAGCACAGATAGAAAGAATAAGAAACTAGCTTTAATTTGATATCAAAATAATGTATAATTGTTCACAGTTCAAAATTAGCAGAGCTACAGAATTTTCTGCAACAAAATTTCAAACATTACCGTATACACTCGCGTATAAGTAGAGAAATTTTAGACAAAAAAAGAACTTCAAAGTGTAGACAAAAAAAGAACTTCAAAGTGTGTGTGAGAGATGGGGGGGTCGACTTATACTCGAGACCTAAAAAAAAATCTATAAATATCGGAAAATAGTTTGCTAGCGAATTGGTGCTGCAGCACCCCATTGTGTTTGTAGAGTACAAAATCCAGAACCCTTCCAACCTTAACAATTCTGAATTTAAGATCATTTTTAGTTTATTTTTCAAAAAATAATCTACCCTACCCTGTTGCAAAGAACAAAAAAAAAAAAAAAAAAACATAGTGTGTGATTTATGTCATTTCAGAACGATTCAGAGGAGTCGTTCCTTTTCAGAGTCGTTTCATTTCGGAATGAACTAGGGAACTGCTACTTTTCGGAGTCGTTTCATTTCAGAATGAGTCCGAAGAATCAATCTTTTTCAGAGTTAATGCATTTCGGACTGATTCCAAGGATTCGTTCATTTTGAGACAAATCCAAAAAGGAATTATTTCTCGAACTCATTCCTTTTCGGAATCGTTCTGAAAAGGACTTTTTTTTTTTTTTTTTTTTTTTTTCCAGACTGAAATTGTTCCTTTAGTTCCACTGCTGCAATCGCTCCTTTTGAATCATTCCTCAACAAATGACACATCTCACTGATTAAAGTTAATGTTAAAACGACTGATTCAGCAAAAAGTAAGCTTAAAATAAGTAACATGTTACACTGTTGTTTTTACCCTCTCCAAATCAAGAGCAAACGAGCACCATTATTTCTTGCTGCCGGCAGGCCAATATTACAAAATATGCGACTTCAAAATGTTCCTGACCTGTGATCTTCAAATTACCGGTTATTTTGTTAATCATGGCAGTTGAAGAGAAGTTTGGCGCCATTGCACACGACATGCATTCAGTACTTTTCAGCCAATGGCGTTTTACATAATTTTATCTTTTTCAATGGCAGCACTTGTTATGTAGAAATTCTGTTTGTTTGTATGTATAAATAAATTTTACTTTCGCATTAAAATAAATGAGAAAAAAAAATTGGATTTTTTTGGGGGGGAGGGGGGGTTGACTTATATGCGAGTATATACGGTACTATGGTAATACCTCTTAGGTTTGTCGACAAAAAAAGAATAAAATCAGAGATATAAGAGCACATTGAATATTTTATTTTGGATGATTTGGCAGGGAATGAGCCTGATGAATTCTCAAGAAGATAGTTTAGAGTATCTTGGTGATTTTTTTTCGCCCATTTTAATGAGGACATTTTCAGACACTGAAAAGTACAGTGAACAACAATTACCCTGGAAAGCTGTTGACAAGGAATCAATTCGGTTGACTATTTTCTGTAGCTTGCAGATATATGCACTCACTAGCACTGAATAGACAGTTGTAATATTCCAACCCCAGTTATGCATACACATAGTTGGATTTTTGACGTCAAAAAGTGGTTTTTGACATTTTTATTCAATTGTAATAAAAATATGTATATTATTTATATGCAATTTTATACATTAAATTAAAAAAGTATTTTCATAATGTACTTTCATTTTTAAAAATTAAAGTATTTCATTTGATTTGTTTATATTTTTAATCCAACAATACTTTTGATTTTTTTTTTTTTTTTTTTTTTTTTTTTTTTTGTATATTTATAGCTTAATTATATTCTATTTTTAAAGTAATTTATTGAAACAAAAATAACTTTTGAGTATTAAACAGGAAGGATATGTGGTTTTTAATGTCTATAAGTGTCCAAAAGTTCATTCAAGTGTTTAAAACTAGAAATAATGAAAATTGTAAATTTAACATTGTTGTAACAATTTTTTTTTTTTTTTTTTTAAAGGTTTGGACTGAATTTTAAGTTTTTGACAGTAATTGTCAAATTATGTCAAAAAGGAGTTTCTGACATGATGGTCAAAACCAGATAAAACTGTCACACTGTCAAAAACTTGCCAATCCTGTACATACATAAAATATAAACTGAAAAAGCTTCATTATATGTGTACAAACAACAGAAATGGGTCATAATAAAAATAAATAGCTTTGATTTGCTTTAGGTTCAAAAATCAGAATTTCTTTAACAAAATATATTATAAATATATATAAAGTTACACTTTATTCCCTTATTTATTATTTAATCTGTTAGTTTTTAAAATACTTTATCATAGTAGTTTCATGTTCAGTAGTCAAATTTCAGAATCAGAATGTATGGCATGTAAATTAGAAAATTAAAGATATATGCATCAAATAACACACAGTAAATATCTAATGCATAGAGTTAAAATTTTTTGTTGCAATCATATAAAATTCATTTATAACATTTATTATTAAAAAGGATGAATATTTTATTTTTATTTAAAATTATTAAGTTCTGAATCTCCAAACAGCTGTAAAATTGATACAAAGTATTTTAAATTATTACTATATTGAGAATTAATAAAAAATATAGTTAATCATTCAAAACAAAACAAAGCTACAAACAAAATGTTATCCAATGACATTCAAACTTTCTTAACATGAAACCAAATGGGTCACATTAAAAAAAAAAATGTGTGTATTTGTCAGCCTTAGATAAAATATAAAACTGTCTGCAAACTCAATTTCTTAAAAATTTTCTGAAAAAAGAAAAGAAAAGAAAAAAAATGCTATGCCTCTCTTAAAGTCCTATTTCACTGCTAACAGCAAAAATGATAAGTTGTTGGGAGCAGGACCGTAGCTAGAAGTGATCTATAGGGAGGGGGGGGGGGGGGGCTCATAATTTTTTATATATCTCTGACACAGAAAGATAAATTAGTGCATATTCACATTGTAGGTACTATGTTTCTTATTAAAATGTTGTAATAAATTCATTTGTATTAAGAAATGAATAGGATGATGAAAATTTTGAGTGTATAACTGGTGCAAAATTAAACATCATTGTTAGCTTCATATACATAAATAGGGTGATAAATTGTTGAATTAATTATTTTAGATGCAATTTAGCAACTCTGCTAAACTGTGAAAGTATCTCAAAAGCTGAGCCGCCCATAGCACCCCCTTAGCCACGGCCCTGGTTGGGAGTGAAGTGCCACTCAAAATAATAATAATAATAATTTACATGCATCTTTCAAACTCAGTCAAGAAATGTAGTACTAAATGGTATGCTTTCTTTCCAATCCCTTGCATTATGTTACATGCACTCAACCCCATCTCCAGTTTTCTAAATTAGACTTTATTGAAAAAAAGGATATTATTATTAAGTTACTGAATTTTCCTTTTAAATGTAAAAAAAAAAAAAGCTGCAAAATGCTAAACAAGCGCATAAACATTCATTAAAATTTCTAACAAACGAGCTTTATTTAAAAGAAATCAACATTTATTTATTTTTTTAACAGGAAATTTATTTTTCATCAATTAAATTAATCTCCAAAACCAAAAATAATCTGCAGCAACTGCTCCAGTGGTGCTCTCTTTCTGCTATTGGCCCTGGCAAGAGGGGAAATAAGCATCATACCCAGCATTCCAGGACAAGTGCTGCACTTACAATATAAAGTTCCAAATTTGCATGACTGTGGCACTTCTTCCAAAAAATATTGTACCATGGTACATGGCAAATATTTTATAGCAAACTTTCTTTCCTAGTTGGAAAATAGTCTGCAAATTTTCTCAAGAGTCTACGACATGCGGCACACTGATTCTCCGCCCGGAATCTTGATTTTTCTTTTTCTTTTAAGAAATTTGTAATAAAAAAAACTATCAAAACTGCCTGCAAATTTTTTAAATCCTCTGTGAATGACATTTGCATGTTTATCTATATTACCTGACTTTGATGTTAGTGTTAATTTTTTAAATAATAGTACAATCTTATCTGTTGAGACTGTATTATTAATTTGTGTTGAGAGCTAATTTTATATTAAGCAATTTAATGCTGACAATTTTTCACTATGTTGCAAAAGAATAAATTAACCCAATAGCTACTAATAACTTTAATAAAGTTGGAAATTGAAAAAGAAATTTTCATATGATATATTGGGCAACTATTTTTTATGTTAAAGAAACCAATCATTCAATATATAAACATATATTTTAAATTGGGGTACATAATCTGTTATCCAACTAAAGATTTATAGTGTTATCCAGTGGTGCAGCCAAGGGGATGGTTTTAGGGTTAAAACTCATCTCAGAGCTGAGAAAGATCAATATAATTGCTGCTTATATGAATGAAATTTAAACTTAATATTTAAATGTTTTGGCGCATTTTGGAATCCGCCACTTTATTGAATCAGATTTCATTTAATAAAGTGATTCAATTAAATGGCGAAAATCCTACTTAAAATTGTGAAAGTGCATATTACATGAATCAGTTAAGTAAAAATTAGTTATTTGAACTAAATTACTTTTCTTAGATGCTTCATGCTAAAAACAACAACAACCAAAAAAAAATGATGATTTCCGGCCACACAGACGCTTTTTGAGTTTAAGTATTAGTAAATATTCTAATTAGTACTGTTCTATTAACCGGCGATTCAAATAACCGGCAATCACCTTTATCAGAAACTCAAAACCCCCCTTAGAACCGAATTCTGGCTGCGCCACTGGTGTTATCAAGACAAAAATCAACTAAATTTGATCATAAAATTTTTACTATTAAGAAATCACCAACAGTATCAGTTGATTGGCCTTTTTTAAACTACTTTAAGCACCTGGCTACCCTTTACCACTCTTTTTAATAAACACTTTTGCCTTTTAATTTTTCAAAAAAAAAAAAATATATATATATATATATATATATCAATTGCTAGAAAAATATTTGACAATATCATCAATTGGCCAAGCAGAAAAAAAAAAAAAAAAAACAGCTGAAATATAGCGAGGGGATATTAAAAAATGTTCCCTTGATCGAGGGAAATGAAAATCACATTTTTAATTGACATGGGAAAAACATTATGGGTTTTATCAATCAGACAGAAGATGAAGCGACAAGCTTTGTCAATCGTTCACAGAAAAAGAAAAATCTGATAATCGGTCAAAAGGAAAAAAATCATGAAATATGTCAGTCACATGAAAAGGGAAACATTGCAAATTTAAAACTTACTGTGAATAATTTACCATTTGTCAAATGCAATAATTTAATTGCATCTGATAATAATAGTTAATAAAAAAAAACAGGGTGGTATGGCACATAATTAACGTCATTGCAGATTTTCACAATTATCATTTATACCCGGCTAACAGAAAAATGCCTTATAAATAATTTCTAAAAATATTAAAATTTTGTTATACAGTCATTAAAAATGCATACACTTGAGTATACATTATTTTTTAAATTCAGCATATCAGGATGTGATTGAAAGTTGCCTGTTGGGAGTGTTAAAAATTAAATCTTTACATTATATTACATGAACCAAGTTAAATAAAAAAGTGTAAAAATCACACATATACAGCATAAAAAGGAAAGTGGAAATGTATTTCTCTTAAAGTATTGTTAAATACCTGTGGAAGCATTAAGTGTCAAAAACATAATATAAAACTAACCAGATCAGTAACAAAAATAATGAACTGATAGTGCCAACATTTGTTAATCATGGGTTAATTTTTATCTGCACTATTTTAAAAGATTTTAACAAAACAAAAAGGGAACTATTCAGTATATTTTTAATTTTCATGCAAATGTTTGTAGGGCAAAACTTACACAACATTAATTTGTAATTGTACATTTAAGTTTCCTTAAAACAGTACACTATGTAAATTAAAAAAGCCTCATTCCCCTTCCTCCTTCAGTCATGAAAAAAGAAAGAAAGAAAACTAAAGGACATTGGTAAAATGAAAATTTCTAAGAGGTTAAATCTTGTTGGTACGCTTTTTTGTCATGTAAACATTATATTAAAAAAATATACTAGGAACATACTATAAACATAAACAATTCAGTCAACAATGAGCACAGTTTAAAATCGAAAAGAAACTCAGCAAATATGCTGAGAACAAGAATTTTTAAATAAAACATAGCAGAATATCATTAAAAATAAATCACTTTGTAGCAATGTATTGTTTATTTCAGTAACGCTTCACGGAAAGAATTTGAATTTAGAGCTTATTTAAGTAAAATGAACGCACTGTTTGTGCAGTTTCTTTCCTGAAAACAAATATTTCAAGAACAGAAAATTTGTAAATACTGATTGTGCTTAAATCTATTCTATTGATGTATTTTAAAATATTTTCTCTGTTATGAGGTTTCTGAAATAAACAATTCAATTACAGTATTTCTTCATATGAATACTTTGAAATCAAATTTCATGAAATCATTCTCTTATGAAATCATTTTATAATGATATAAAATTCTAATTTCACAAAAAAAATATTGGAAAATTTACTAACCTTAATAATTGCACGCTGAATTTTCGACACACGCGATTGTTTACACGGCGCCGAGGGGTCTCTCAATGGAGTGTAATCTCGTACAACCGTTCCTGTAATCAGTGTAATCTTACTGTAATCTTGCCTTAATCTTGCGTAATCATGTCATCCCGTGTCATCCCATGTAATCAGGTATAATCAAAGAAATCTTAATGTAATCACTTATAATCAATGTAATCTTAGTATAATCATGTATAATCAAGTATAATCTCGAACTGAAAATCTCGAGAAAAATCTAATTTGCCGCCATCTAATTTGTCGGGGGGGAGAACTCGTGTGATACAACGTCCTAAAGCCCGGTGACTATTCATGTGAATGCAACCCCTCCCCCCGCCGGCAAATCTTTCAAAATTTTGCCTGATATGAATATTTTTAAATGTTGATTACACCCATCGTGTGCTATATTGTTAGAAAAAGTCGGCGATTTATAATTTTTTACGCATTCGATGCGCCCTCCATCCCCCCCAGGGGGTACTTTTCTAAATTTCGTAAACACCCGTCATGTGACATATCTTTGGAAAGACCTTAAACTGATTATTCATATTTTGCACCTCCAGTGCGCCATGCCCCCCTCTCTGCCCCCCTGGGGGCATTTTCTAAATTTGTATGTACACCCATCGGGTGGCGTATCGTTTAAAAGAACTGTAACTGCTCATTCCAATTATGCATGTTTGGGGCGCCGCACCCCACTCCCCCCCCCAAAGGGGAACTTTTTTAATTTTTGTCCACACCCCTTGTGTTGCATATCTTTAGAAAGGTCTGAAACTGCCAATTTCGTATTATGCATGTGTTGTGTGTCCCCCTCCGCTCTGCCCCCCCAGGGGAGCACATTTTTAATTTCTTTACAACACCAGTCGTGTGACACATCATTTGAAAGGTCTGCAACTGCTTATTCATATTATGGATGTCTTGTGTGTCACCCCCCACTCTACCCCCCCAGGGAGGGCACAGTTTTAATTTCTTTACACTACCAGTCGTGTGACATATCATTTGAAAGATCTGCAACTGCTTATTCATATTATGGATGTCTTGTGTGTAACCCCCCACTCTGCCCCCCAGGGGGGCACATTTTTAATTTCTTTACAACACCATTCGTGTGACACATCAATTGAGAGGTCTGCAACTGCTTATTCATATTGTGCATGTCTTGTGTGTCATCCCCCACTCTGCCCCCCATGGGGGGGCACATTTTAAATTTCTTTACAACACTAGTCGTGTGACACATCATTTGAAAGGTCTGCAACTGCTTATTCATATTATGCATGTCTTGTGTGTCAACCCCCCCTCTACCCCCCAGGGGGGCACATTTTCAATTTCTTTACAACACCAGTCGTGTGACACATCAATTGAGAGGTCTGCAACTGCTTATTCATATTGTGCATGTCTTGTGTGTCATCCCCCACTCTGCCCCCCATGGGGGGCACATTTTAAATTTCTTTACAACACTAGTTGTGTGACACATCATTTGAAAGGTCTGCGACTGCTTATTCATATTATGCATGTCTTGTGTGTCAACCCCCCCTCTACCCCCCAGGGAAGGCTCCTTTTTTAATTTCTTTACAACACCAGTCGTGTGACACATCAATTGAGAGGTCTGGAACTGCTTATTCATATTATGAATGTCTTGTGTGACATCCCCTACTCTGCCCCCAGGGGGGGCACATTTTTAATTTCTTTACAACACCAGTCGTGTGACACATCATTTAAAAGGTCTGCAACTGCTTATTCATATTATGGATGTCTTGTGTATTACCCTCCAATCTGCCCCTTCCAGGGGGGCACATTTTTAATTTCTTTACAACACCAGTCGTGTGACACATCATTTGAAAGATCTGCAAGTGCTTATTTATGTTATGGATGTCTTGTGTGTCACCCCCCACTCTGCCCCCCCCAGAGGGGCACATTTTTAATTTCTTTACAACACCAGTCGTATGATACATCATTTGAAAGGTCTGCAACTGCTTATTCATATTGTGCATGTCTTGTGTGTCACCCCTAGGGGGGGGCACATTTCAGCTATTGCATAGCTTTTATCGCGAGCTTTGAGCGCGGCGACCGAATCTAGAAATTTCGTAACGAGAAAAATGCTTAACACTTCGGCTAACGTCGTTTTAGTTCGGCAAACTTCTCATTTATTCAATAAGAAAAAAAAAACCCACTGTTTTCTTATTCGGTCATCACGCTCAAAAAGTGTAACTTGAATTAATATCAAAGAAAAAGAAAAAAATTGAATTAATATCAAAGACAAAAAAAAACTGCATAAATAAAAAATAAATAAATAATTGTAATTGCATAAGATGATAAAAAATGCTATGCAATAGCTTTACCGCGGCAGTCCCCGAGTGCCACATGTATTTTTTTAATCAGTGTTGATTTCAAAGGGTGGCCCAGGGGAAGGGGGAGACATCCCCCTGAGGTATAAAATGTCCCCTCCCACGAAAAAAAATGATATTTTGCGTGTCCAGTGAATAAAAACTGCAATTTATTCACCAGAACATTATAACCCCCCCCCCCCCATGTCTCAGAGAAAAGTGTCCGAATTCAACACTGATTTTAAATGTATAATCCAATTTTCCTGTAATGGAATATAGGTCTCTTCTAACTATACTTTATTATTTTCCTCTAATTTTACAAGAAGAAAGTTTTGGATTCGTGAAAATTTTCGAATTCTGGTTTATGACGAATTTACACGTTTTTCGTGACCAGAGTCTGTCAGTGTGTCTGTAAATGACACAAATTTTGCGAGCGCTCTGTCTCAATAACTAATCCCGAAATTTAATAAAAAATTATATTTAGTTAGTCCTTTTTATAAATTAGTGCTGTTTTTTTTTTGTTTGTTTTTGTTTTTTTGTGTGTGTGTAAATCGCTCTGCAGGTGACGATACTATGCCGCAATTTTTACAATTTTCGTAAAAGTTCTTTCTCGAGAACTAACGCACAGACTACTGTCAAACTTTAAATTCGATTAGTCTTTGACATGAATTGATACTGTTTACATTTTGGTATAAACAAGCGGCGCTGCTATATTGAATTTGTTGCGATTTCTGCAACAGCTCTATCCGATGAATTCTCGGGTGGTTTAATTCGCGGATTTCCACCAAACTACAGATTCATTTAATCCTTGACATAAATTGGTTTTGTTTATGTTTTGGCTCGCATTTTGGTGTCCATTGTCTTACAGGTAGTGCTTCTGTGCTCAATTTTGTAGGATTTACACGATTTTAGCGATAGTCATATCTCGAAATCTAATGCACGGAATTTCATATCTCAATGTAATTAGAAGCATGCTAGCAGACAATGTCAGCTAATTAATTATTAACATTTCTATCGTGTATTTTCTGTCTTCCAAACACATAACGAGTCAGATATGGTAATCCCTTTTTTTTCTATCTCATACATTTTAATACTTTAAAATCACTATATCTCTAAATTAAATGGTAAACTATGCCGATCTTGGGTATTCTAATAATATGAAATTCCGTACATTAGTTCTTGAGATGTGACTATCGCTAAAATAACGTAAATAATACAAAATGCAACGTAGCAGCGTCACTTGCTCGGTGAGTAATACGAATCCTAATCTGTAACAACTCATGTCAACATCTAACTGATCTTGAAGTTTGATGAAAATCCGTGCATTAGTTCTTGAGATACAGCCAGGGTTCTCGCTGTCGCTCGCCATTGCGCCAAATTGCGACTAAATCCTTCATTTGGCGAGCAAACAAGTGATTAGATTCGCCAAATTGCTAGTGCTCATTTTTTGTTTTTGTTTTTTTCATTTTTTATACATATGCATACATACATATTTTTAATATATACATATTTTTAAGATATTGATTGTTGAAATTAGATTAATAACAATCGTTGTCGCAACTGTACGAACTTAGATTATTTTAGAACATATTGAACTAAAGGGGGTACATTAAAGGATTAAAGATAATTTTTTTATAGTGCTACACGGCGAATCTATTTGGCTAATACTTTTTTCATTTGGCGAATGTTTTTTATTTTTCATTAGCCAAACTACTAACGTTGGTCAAATGTCAGCGAGAACACTGGACAGCTATAGAGGAAATCGTGAAAAATGCCACATAACAGTGTTACTTGTTGGGCGATTTACACTAAAATGTAAACAATAGCAAGTAATTTTAAGTACAAAGTAAATCTGAAGTTTCATGAAAGTCTGTGCATTAATTTTTCAGATACCGTTATTGCAGAAATCACTAAAAATGAAGCATAGAAGTGCCATATGTGGAGCGCTTTATACCAATATGCAGAAAACGCCTATTCAAGTTATGGACTAACTGATTCTGAAGTTTGAAGAAAATCCGTACATTAGTTTTGGAGATTGGAGTTTTGGAACTACTTCGGAAATCGTAAAAAAAATGCAGCATAACAGTACCTTTTGTTGAGCTATTTTTCGCCAAGCTGTAGAAAATATCAATTCATGTCAAGGACTAATTGAATCTGCAGTTTTGCGAAAATCCGTGCTTTAGTTCTGGAGATTGAGTTATTGCGGAAATCATGAAAAATGCTGCATAACAGCTCCACCAATTAGGCGATTTACAAGAAAATCTAATCAGCACCAATTTAGATCGGCATCAGACATTTACATCGTGTCTTATGTGAGATTAATTGTTTTAGCAGACTCGCGTCGCGCCGGTATTAGGCTTGCACTTTTTTTTTTCTACACAAACGACCCGGGCCAGAACAAGACTGACTTGCTCAGACTTGCTTCCTTGATGTATCGGGCAGGAAAATTGTTTTGTAAAAATAGTAATACCGATCACGAATTTCTGGAAATATATCTTAAGGTGGTTGGTTCTCAAATTTCATGTTCAACAATACGAAACTTTTTGCAATTTTTCTAATTTTTTTTTAACTGTAAAGGTATGACTTTTGAAACATTTTGAAGCCAAATAGTGCTTTTTTTTGGGGGGGGGGGGGGATAGATATATTACAAAGATATATGCGATTCATAAGATTGTCATGTGACAACAGATTTTTCTCCTTTACAATGATATTGCGCCCGTATATTCGATTCAAATCGGCAAATTTCAAAGTATTTTCTAAAAAATATTTTGCATTTCCTCAAAAATGGAAATGCCAGTCGATTACATGGTTTTTAAATAAGAACATCTACCAATTTATTATATGAGTTTCGAAACAAAATTGAATTTACACGAGTGTCAGAAAGTAGCTCATGCGGATTTGAAAACAACCTTAACAAACTGCAGGCAAATAATTTTAAAAATATCTACTTTTCACTATACAGCTTCAAGAGTTATGATAGACCTATGATTAATAATTTTACATAGATTACTGTTCTTTGGTTTTAGAATGCGCATAAGAATGGAGAGTCCAGGTAAATCTTCTCTTTGTTAAAAAAAAAAAAAAAAAAAAAAAAAAAAAAAAAGATAATTGGACTTCCCTCACAAAAAAAGAAAAAGATCAGGTGTAGAAACTTGTAATTATGACATGGCTGTTTGCCCCTTGCACCCATCAGATGATGGGTGCAAGGAGAGCTGTTCGCTGAGTCAGCCCTTTAGATGAATATTTTTTTATATTATTTTAGGCGTAAATTAGGATAGGATAAATCAAAATAATCAGAATTAACGTTATCATGTTGACATAAATATTTTCACTCTCTTTTTTTCCTCTTTATACAAAGTAGAAAAAAAAATTTCCCCTTTCATTCCAAAATATATTTGTTTGAATGCACACAGGTCCACAAATGAGGCCACAATAGAGGGGAGGGCAGAGGAAGCATTTGTCGCGGTTCGTTGGTGCCAGAACGAAAGACGAAAAGGACGTCAAATGAAAATTTTGAGGGAAATTTTCTTTGGGATTGTTCAAGTATTATGTAAGAGTGAGTGGGGGGAGGGTAGTGTTTGCTTATTTTTGCTTACAAGGGGGAGAGAGGATGACGATAATTCTTACATAAGCATTAGACAATGATGCAACTATATTTTTAAAAATAAAAAGCTAAAGAACATAATTTGTATGAGCGTTCTACGGTTATTGAATGACTTAAGATAGTAAACAAGGACTGCAAATGAGGAACATTCCAGCCCACCACAACATTGAAAAAGTCATAATATGTAATCCAGAAACATGGATTCAAAGATCTTGGACACCAGACTAGAAATGGAACACCAAACACATAATATTCAGATTATTCTTGGTAAAATGTTTAGTTATGCGCTCAAATTAGTTAAGTCTGTTGTATTTCTTAATTTTTTTCTCTTATCTGTTACATGTGAGAACTATCATTATAATAACTATTTTGTATTCTGTAACTTGTTTAATGCAATAAACAACATTATTATGTAGCACCGATTTTGATTTCCTTCCGATGGTAGGCGGAAAAAAGCGCCCCGGAAAAAAGCGCTTCGGAAAAAAGCGTCCCCGGAAAAAAGCGTCCCTTTTTACAAATCACATATTAAAATAAGTCTGATAATAGTACACATGGTTAATCTTAGAATATAAACCCTAGATTGAGACGGTTTTATGAAATTTGAGCGTCCTTGCACTCTCGGGACTTACAAGGAAGGTCTCCATACGGGCATACTCAGAAAAATCTGAAAAAATTACAGAATGTTCTTCTCATATAGTTATATATGTTTATAAAAAAAATTTCGGCGGAATCTCCTTATAACGTCCGTAAAAAAATAATAAAAATTTCGTTTATTTGGCGATTTATCTCCGGTTGGCGAAAAAACGAAATTTTGAAAAATACGCTTTTACGAATCGAATACTTTTTAAAGAAAAAACTTTCTATGTTCAATTTATTTAAATAAGTTTAGTTTAAGTAATTTTAGTTTTGCATTTTTACTTTACTTTACGTGTAATTTTGTCATATACGTTTATATGTACTTACAACAAAATGAAATTAATATATTTTATCATTCAAAACACAATTTAAATTGATTAAAATTGTTCCAAATTGAAAAATACACTGTTAAAAATCTACTGCATTTTGTTGCAACGCATTCCCTTGCTTGTATAGAAAACGGTTACTTGGCCGTGAAATGGAGCTTTCTCATTGGTTGGAATAGAGATATTATATACAAGCGGTGGAGTGCGCTGCAACAAAATGCAGCAGATTTTTAACAGTGTATGAAACGGTCAATTCACCGTGCTATGGAGCATTCTCATTGGTCAGAAGAGAGATATTCTATAAAAGTAGTGGAGTGACGTTGCAGTAAATGCTGCAGATTTTTAACAGTGAATTCAATTAAAATCAATTTTCAGATTCGTTAAAATCGTCTGCTTTTGGCGAGGAAATGCACTGCTCGCCAAATCCCGCGTCGCTTTCAGCTTTTCACGCCAATTATTCCAAACTATTATATTTTTTTACATATCTAATAATGTAATTCCGCCGCTAATTTTCGCTGATCCTTTATTACCTACATGAGTAGTTTAATTCGTATTTTTTTCAAAAAATTCTGAGTATGCCCCCAATGGAGACCTTCCTTGTTAGATGGGCGAAGGTGGGGGGGCTTTAAAAGTTATCTCAAAACCTGTTATTGCCTCGATGAAAAAAAATTGTAGGATACGAAAAATAAGATAATAAACACTAGGTACTTAAATGATTTTTTTTTAAATTCAGTCTCCCTTGCTCTTCTGTGGTGGAGGTTGGGGGGGGGGGAGGGGGAGAAGGCGATTGTCTACAAACTCTGAATCTATCTCTTACACTATTTTTTTTATATTATTTATAATTCAAATTATACATAATTAATTTATATATTATATGATTATTATTTTTATTATTATTATCAAAATACATATTAATATTTTATTACATTTTATATTATATATTTATACTTATATAATACATATTAATTAATTATTAATATAATATATTAATAGTAAATAACTAATAATATAATTAATAAATTAATAATAATAATAATAATAATAATAATAATAATAATAATAATAAATAATAAATAATTTATAATAAATAAATAATAAATTGATAATACATAATTATAAATTAAATATAAAATTAAATAAAAAAAAATGTACAACTAAATATTATTAAATATTAAAAATTATACTCATTAACAAAAATTTATTAAAAAATGATAATATTTTATTAACTCATAGTAATATCAACTCATATATATATTTTTCATTCAGCCACCCTTGTTCTTCTGTGGGGGCGGGGGGGGGGTGAGCCTACAAACTCCAAATCTATCACTGCTTTAAACGATAACATTTTTTCGGAATGTTTTCTAGAATTTAGGGAAAAAAGTGACTGGAAAAACAAGAGCGCAAAAAGTGATCAGAAAAAAGTGGCAAGGAATTGATAAATATTGAACTTGTGGATAAATAAATGATAAAAACTAAAGTGGCAACAAATGTCTCATTTATATCATTCTCGTAGGACAGCGGTTCCCAACCTTTGATACGCGTACCCTTGGGGATACGTAGCGAGATTGCTGGAGGTATATGACAATAGTATCAGTAATGGCGGATGATAAAATATCATTTTTTAAATAAATTCTTGTTAATGCGTAGATTTTTTTAATATTTAATTTTATATATTTATACACTTATTTTTATTATGTCCTATAAGTTAATAAAATATTATCATTTTTTAAAATTAATTCTTGTTGATGAAATTAGCTTTTTAATATTTAATTTTATTTATTAATACATTTATTTTTATTGATTTACTATGAGTTAATAAAATATTATCATTTTTAAATAAACTTTTGTTAATAAGTATAATTTTTAATGTTTAATTACATTTATTTTTAATTTTATATTTAATTTATATTTATGTATTATTAATTTATTACTTATTTATTATAAATTATTTATTCTGTATTATTATTATACTATATTAATATATTTATTATTATATATTATGTTATATATTATATAAATATAAATATATAAATGTAATATAAAATATAATAAAATATTAATATGTAATTTTACAATAGAAATAATCAAATTATAAATAATATTAAAAAAAAATAAATATAAGAAATATATTCAAAAGTTTGTAGACACCCTCTCCCCTCCCCTCCCCCCCACACTCCACAGGATACCTTACAATTATTTTTCATTAAAGCAATGACAGGTTTTGAGATAACTTTTAAAGCTCCCCCCCCCCCCCCTTGCCCATCCGAGTCTCGATAGAGCAAAGACTTAAATTTCATAAAACCGTCTCAATCTAATGTTTATATTTTGAGATTAACCATGTGTACTATTATCAGACTTATTTAAATATGTGATTTGTAAAAAGGGACGCTTTTTTCCGGTGCGCTTTTTTCCGTGATTCGCATGATTCCGTGATCGATTTTTTCTGATTATCTTACACACTATTTTAATGGTCCCTTTCCTTTGTCGTTTGATACAAAAGCGTACAATGGCGAAATTTGGATAAAATTCTATGTCAAAAAATCCAAACATAAAAATGACCAAAAGTAAAATTTATTTTAAAAATATATGCAGCTAAAATAAAAAGAAGAAGAAATATTTAAAACTATTAAAATGCAAGCAAAATTTTTTAAAAAGAATGCTTCCATAGGTTTAACATTAACATTTCAGTGCTACAGTCTTCACGTTATCAGTGCAGTCTTGTAAATATTAGTGTAGTCACAGAAGTAAATATTTCCCCGATAACTAAAACCTATTTAAGCTTTTTTTTTCCAGAAATCTCACTTGTATTTTAATATTTATTTTATTTATTATTGTTATCATTATGCAGTTTAAATTTACTGCGGTGATTCAGGTTCTAAACTGCTTTTCAAAAATAAATTTGTTCCCAAAAAAAAAAAAAAAAAAACCATGAAAAAGTACAAAAACATAAAATTAGATATCCACCTCAGGTATTCCATGAAAGAAAAAAAAAAAAAAAAAAAAAAAAAAAAAAAAAAAACATGAAACCGTACAAAAACATAAAATTAGATATCCACCTCAGGTATTCCATGAAAAAGAAAAAAAAAATTCAAAATAATAAGGTGCAAGCGAGATAATTGTTAATTATGCTCCCTGCTCCCATTGTTTTAATATAAACTTGAAAATGTCTTCGCGTGACTCTTAATTCATATCACTGTCATTTTAACTCTTCAATTACAATTCTGCAAATACCCTAAAATCTATGAAAATGATATCTATAGATAACAGAATTCGAACTAAAATGAAAAAATTATGTATTTTCAACAAAAAGAATATCAACAATTATACTCGCTAAGATGGAAACCTGTATACAGCGGAATATTTTTCTGTTCCTTTCGATTCTGCTTTCAGAGTTTTTATGAATCAATATTTAATAAAGCTGATTCAGTATTAAGTATGTTATGAATGCATATTTTAAATTTCAAAATAAGTTGGCTATTAAAAACTTAATAAAATTCTCGTTGTGAATTTTCTTTGCGAAGGAGGAGAGGGGAGGCACCAAAATCTATGTTACTCCCTGGCAAAGAAAAAAAGAAAAAGGTTTTTTTCGGCCCAGAAGCCCAGAATACACGTGGCTCGACGCGTGGGAATAAATCTCGTAATAGATATCATGATTACTGTGCCGCCCTTGGTGTCGCCAGAATATACCATCTGACCATTGTCCTTTTCCACCGTCTTTTCCTAAGAATTATATAAACCGAACACCGAACTCTACACAAAATCTTTGTCCCCCAGGGCTTTCGATTATATCAACGTTAGTGCTACTGAGTCTGATGAGCATTGGCCTCGGCATTGGCGCACCACCCATGAAGGGAGTTAAGGGGGCTGAAGTCTCTCCCAGACAGCGAGACTAGACTAATTACACACGCTTGCAAAATTTAACTTTTTGTCTGTGGTTTTTATGAATTAAATGTAAATTGGAATAAATTTGCTATACTTATTTCAAAAATAGTATCCATTTTTATGCATCACGTCAGGATTTTTTACAATTAAGAAATTAAGAATTACATTCTTATATATACAATAAATTTACTTTTATTTATCATCAAAAGAATGCCTTATCCTTTAAATTTTGAAGTTGGTTTAGCGTCTCTCTCTCTCCCTCTCTTCTTCTTCTTTTTTTTATTTTTTGCCGCCTGCAGTAATCTGCTAACATTATGACATTACAGTGTCCTTGATAGCATTTTTCTACGCATTTTATGTTGTGCTGAAATCTCTCACCTTGTGCTTTACTCATTTCCAGATTTTCTGTAAAATATTAAAGATTAAAATACAGAAAATATATTTTTAATTCTTGTTACAACCTAGTTTTAAAACAGTTTTAAATTTTTTCAACGATCATTGCATAGTTAGGATTATTGTAATTTCTTAAAATTTTCTGAATAACATCTTTGAAGCTAATCCATGCATCTTTCTCAATTGATTTTATATTTTCCTCAATTTTTTCATCTTTCATTAACCTTCTTTTATCTGGACTGACGAACACACCTTCTTTGATTTTACTTTCCTGTGAATGTTACTTCATTCAAATATCAAAAACAACCCCCTGTTTTATCTAAGGCTTTTACGAATTGTTTTATTAAATTTAATTTATTGTACAGAGAAAGCAAGAGGACTTCTTTTGGATCAATTAAGTTCTGCCAAATCACATTATTATTTTTTTTTAATTCTAGAATTTAAATCTTTTCATGCAGGTCATTATTTTCTTATTCAGTATTGATGTATAGCTTGGTTTCTCCACTCGTATAAGAAATAGGGCATTTTGATGTAGCTCACCTTATTGGATTAAAAACATTGATAAAATTTTAAAATTCCCACAGATTTGCCATATTTAATAATATTGAGGAGAAAATCAAAATTATCATATGATTGTTTAAAATATACTGAAAGAGCTACAAGAATTGAAGGTAGAGCATTACCATTATTAAGTAAGACACCTTTTCAATTTCTTTTACTAAAATCAATAAATAGTCTCTCCTGAGAGCACTGAGATTGTTCATGATCAGAGGTGGAAAGAAAGTCAATGAGTGATAAGTCCAGGAATATCTGTATAGTATGGAAATGAGTTTTTTGGGGAAAAATACTTAATAAATTTTTTCTAGTTTCAGAGCCTCACCCGCCCACTAATCGTCTTTCAATATCTTTAATTTGTCTAAATTTTTTGTTAAATTTGTCCGGTTTCAATTGTACTTTTTTTTCCCTTTTCCTATTTAAAGTCCAAGATTTTCGGTTCAAAAAGTAAAGAATTTTGGCGCTATCCGTGTCGCGCGAGACGGCGTACTCGTACTTCCATGTACTCGTTAAAAGTTGAACATTTAAGGATGTATTTCGATTTAAACTGCTTAGTTTACGATTTATTTTTAAATTCATTTTTGCTCTCAAATGCATCAAATTGGCAAATTGTATTACAGTAAAACCTCTAAATAACGGACATCCTGGGAACACAGAAATTGTCCGCTATTTAAAGGTGTGCGCTATTGGGAAAACCTCAGAGATTCAAAAACCGCTAAGAAATGCTCGATGTTTCATTAATTTACTTTTATATGTGTCTTAAACCTCTATTAGATAATTAATCAGAAATTATAATTATTTTTTAAGCAATAAAATTGAAATAAAATTGTGCACACTTTTATCCATTGCTTATTATATTATTGTGAAAAAAATCTGTTACAAAAGTTTATTTTTGCTTGCGATTACATGTAATTTGTTTTTCTGTGTGATGTTGTTGGACATTGTACAGATCCGGGCGAGGAGGGAGGGATTGCACTTTTTGATCTTTAAAAATCTAAAATATCAAGATATTCTTGGATGATATTTCAATAGTCTGGGAGATTATTTCTCCTGGGCAACCCCCTAAATTTAGCACTGAACGTTGGGAGGGGGGGGGGGATTTTCCCCAGCTCTTTATCTACATATAACTGTGATCACAAAATTTGTGACACGTTGTCCTGATAAATTCAGGGGCTTTTTTAATTTTTTTAATTTTTTTTTCTGTTTAATAAATACTTTTTCATCCTTTATCGCCGAATAAAGTGTCCGCTATTCGGAATGTCCGTTATTCAGAGGTTAAACATACAAAAATTTAAGTTTTGGGAGTGGGGATTGGAAAACTGTCCGTTAAACAGAGGTGTCCGCTATTCGGGAGTGTCCGTTATGGAGGTTTTACTGTATTTAGAAAGTACACAATGTGCCGTGATGGTCGATTCTTTTATAAATGCAAAAAATATTGCAAAAAAAGCAATCAAAAACTGCATTTTGAACCGAATTTACGGAAGCGGATTCTAATGAACTGAGTGTAAAATCACATCACGCGGCACTTTATACATCTCTTCAAAAATCAAATCAGCAAGTTTCATGCTTTATTTTTGAAAATGCGTCTGAAATTGTATGAAAAAATTTCGAACTGTTGAAGGTGGAAAAACGCTTTTTTCGAATACACCCTTAACATCAACAGAAAAAATTTTGCTTGAAACCGCATAAGTGCTTCGAATGCTCTCTGAGAAAATTCTATCATAGATCATTATAAAAAATAATTATAAAAGATAAGTCGAGTTATGATAAACCCTTTTAATGCGATGAAATTCGTATAGTTAAAAAAATCATACAGCGATGATGAATAAATTTCAGTTCATTTTACCTGAAAATAAAATGTTTTGATCAGAGATAGAGAGACAATTTAAGATGCAGAGATAAAATATTCAAACAAGGGTGTCGTTTCATAACTTTCTTAATAAGGGCGGGGGGTAATGTTTTTTGAGTTTTTTTTTTTTTTATTTGGAGAAAATATTTATTTTGGTCTTGCTGTGTACACATCTGAAAAAAGAATACGATACATTTTTATTTATACACACATTTCTAAAAATAGTTAATATACTCAATAATGTTAAATATGTCTACATTGAATGTGTTTCATTTTGCTGGTGTTGAAATGGAAATTAATAATTTCTAGGCTTAAAGTGTTGTCTTAATGTAGTGTTCCTCTTTTTCTCAAATTTAACGTGATTTTTTTTAATGCATTTTATTTTTTTATTTATAACAATATTTTTATCTAAACGAATTTTCAAATAGCACTAATTAATCATAATCAATTGTGTTTTGATTTTTCACTAGTGAATTAATGTTGCTTTATATAACCAAAAGGAAAAATTGACAAACATTCAATATTACTTAAATTTGGAAAAAGGAGTTATAAACAAATTTTTTTAATACTTATTCGTTTAAAATTTTCAATGGGTTAATTTGACAGTAAAGATGAAATATATATAAGTTAAACATAATATAAAGTAAGGTGAAATATCTAAATAATTTTGACGGAAACCTACATTGAATCACTTTTTATTGTTATATTTCATTTTCATCGAATATATTTTTTTAATTTATGCATTTATAAAAGTCGAAAGTATTCTAATGAAACTTATACCGTGATGAAATTCTCGGTTTCAATGCTGTAATAATAATAATAATAATAAAGTAAAATCTTCAAAGTTTTCTAGTGTACTGTACTGCAAAAACATTCTCTCAATTCTCGAAGTAGCATTTCCCTACATAGGAAAAATTGCGTATTTTTGACGTGACAACGTCTTGTAAATTGGTTTGCCGGGAGACACTTCAAGAAACTGCGTTACGTTACGTTACGCTCCGCTCACGATACGCGCTCACTTTTCTCTTAACTTTTTCCGGTCACTTGTGGGACCATTTTCTGAATGTGAATGTGAATTCGCTGCAAGGAAGGGGCGGTGCTTAATAGGAATTTTAGATAGTATCAAACTAAGACGAAATACGTTATGTATTAGTTATTAGTATAAAGTACAAAGAAAATAAGTGTAGTTTATTTCGTAATTCGGTGGTATATTATGGAAAACTAATGATATGTGATTAGTGAAAGCCATTTTACTTTAGTTATATTCTGCTCATTGAAAAATTCTTTAATATGCTGTTTACAAAATTCAACATTTGACATCAATAAACATGAAGTAAAATGTGTTTAACAAACACAGTGTATTGCAAGTTATTGTATGTATATTTGTATATAAATACGTATGTATGTGTAAAGGTAAAAATAAAATTTTGTTAATATGAAATTCAGTGCGAGATTCTTTGTATAAATTAATGTTTTAAATATAATTCTTTGTATAAATAAATGTTTTAAATTGTTACTATTATTTCATCCTTCTTCCTACTATACGAATGAATATTCACATTAAAATTATTTTACAACTCAAAGTCGTTGTCACGTAAAACTTTCGCCCGTATACCGACTTTACAGGCAACCAATTTTTATCTCTTTACTGAGTCATAAATTTTGTCAACAGACAGCCGATGAGGCATCTTGGATTTCACGGCTATTAGCGGTAAACAGTTCTTTGAAATCTTGTAGGGGAGGGGCGAGGGGGGGGGTAGGAATGGACTGCTTTCTGAGCGGAAAACGCTATTCTTTCCAGAAATGACCTATTATTATTATTTTATTTTTTTTGCCAGTTTAAGTATTTATATTATTTTTTTATCGCTAACAATCATAACATTTTTTGGAATTCAATTTTCTTTCTATTATAGAAACTATTGCGATTTATTAATGATTTATACCATTTTAAATATCGTTTAAACATTTTTTTTTTCGCTTCTAGAAATTTAAAATTTAATTGTTATCACTGTAATTTTTACTTTATTTTATTTATTTATTTATTTTTTGTTTTTATTTATTTATTTATTTGTTGATTTTCAAATGAATTGATATTTTGGATTTTATGTAAATAATTTTTTTCAACATTTATATTTTAATTAAAATAAATAACTTCTTTTTATAATTGTTTTAAGATCAAATTTATTGGTACTACAATCTATGTAAGAATTTAATAAATATAAATTAACAATTTGGATTTATTAATTAAAGGATAACTTTTTCTGAAATAAATATAAAACGAAACCCTTTGTATGATATGCGATCACATTTACCCCCTTGTTTTAAATTAGTAAGCTTCTTATCAGAACCATTTCATAAATCGATACAAATTACATTTATCATTTAGGACAATTTTGTGACTTTATTAACTATTTTTGCGACTTTTTAAAATTAATTTTGTAATTTCCGCTATTATTTTCTCGTACACCCAGCACATTACTCCGTTACATACACTGTTAAAAAAATTCTGAAATTCACGAACATTTTTTTCCTGAATTTCACAGAAAAACTCCATTTTAGCAACAAAGGGGTATTTTCCGTTACAAATCACAAAATTCCATCATATTTCCTGAAAATAACGAAACGGATGGAAATAAAAACAAAAAACGGAGACACTCCGTTGTGTGGGGAACTCCATGACCGAGTGGTCAAGGCACCACACCGCTAATTACCTGCGAGCGCAGATTGTGGGTTCGAGTCCCATTGGCGCCATGGAATATTCAAACATAAAAAATTTCTTTTAAATTACATTTTTTCTGTTTATTTTTATCTTTTTTCTTATAAAAAATCTTTTAATTTATTAGCCGAAAAATAAATAAAGAAAGAAATAAATAGTGTTCGACAATTTCAAAAAAATGTCTATATATATATATATATATATACATTTGTAAAAAAAAAGAATAATAAAAATAAAAAAAATAAAAAAAAAAAAATAAAAAAAAATTTATTAAAAAAAACAGTGGTTTTAAACAGTGATTTTTTTAATTTAAACTATTTAAAAAATTAAAAATGATTTTAAAAAATAATAAGTATTATGCATCAGTCTAAAATAATCCGTTTACAAACATTCTAAGGAATATATTTGAAAGGAAATCTTTAAAAAGCGCAACAGATTTTCCCACTAACTCATAAAAGGCATACTTTGTACCGTTTAGCATCAGCAACTTTGGCTCAGCTCGTAAGAATTGGTTCCGCAACCTGAACGTCCCGAGTTCGATCCTGAGGACGGCGTGAACTAAATTATTCAAAGTAACAATTAAGTAAAATAACCTAGCAGCTTTGAATCCCTCGGTGATTTCGAATTCTTTGAAGATTAATCGGTAAATCATTTTTAAAAATTATATTAAATTATTACTATTATAAATCAAACTTTGTAACGGAAAGTTACTGATTCTTACACCGGAGTTTTCCCGTTTTGTATTTCCCACAACGGAAAATCTACTAACGGAACGGTAAAAGTTCGGCTACATTGCTGCCGGTAGTTTCACCTGGAATTCACAGATTTATTTTTAACAGTGTACTCCTTAGGATACGCATACGAGTACTGCAGATTGGGAACCGACGCTCTATACATACACGTTGTATACAATAAAACCTGTAAGAAGTGAACTTAATGAAATAAATATTCTACAATTTTACAGGCTAAGACAAAAAACCTGGCAAAAACAAAAAACTTTCAATCATTTTAATTTTGCTTTAATAGATTTGAAGGTACTTTACAAGCTTAATTAAGTGAATAGGCCCGATTGCTAATGCTATGGAAAATATTTAAATATTTTTAAATGATTCTTTTTGCATTGGATAGGTAAGATCAATCTGTACATAGATCGTTTTTTTAATTTTTTCGATTTTGTATACAGATATTTTTAATGAGGAAACTTTCATTTTCGGAGCCGGTTTCGAAAGTGAAAGCAATCTCATGAAAAAAAATCTGCAGTCAATATCTAAAAAGCAAAAAACGATCTTTGTACAGATTGATGTCAGCTATCCAATTCAAAAATAATCATTTAAAACTTCTGAAATTATACTACTAAACGAGATATATTTATAAATTTCTTCCATAGGATTAGCATTATCGAATTGGTCTCTTCTCGTAGCTCAAATAGCCCCTTTACTTCAAACTTCATTGGCTGCATTTGTATGCGTAATTCCGATTGCCATATGTTGTATACAATAAACCTTGTGAAAAATTAACCTATCTATAACGGAATCTTGCCTTTAAATGGGAAATTTCTATTGTCTTAATTAAATAAATACAATTATGCAAGCTAAGATGAAAATTTGACAAAAACAAAAAACTTTCAATCTTTTTTATTTTACTTGGACAGGTTTGATTGTACTTTTAGGAGACCATTTCAAACAAAAGAAAAAACCCATTTGAATAAATGGAATATTGGAATAAATTTTAAAGATATCTCGTTTGAATTTCAATATTTTTAAACGATTCCCTTTTCATTGGAAAATATAGACCGATCTGTACAAAGACTATTTCTTACATTTTCAATTTTGTTTTCCGATATTTTTAATGAGGACACTTTCATTTTCGGAACAGGTTTCAAAAGTGAAAGCATTCTCATGAAAAATAACTAGAGGCAAAATCGAAAAAGCTATAAATGGTCTTTGTACAAATTGACTTTAGCTATCCAATCAAAAGAAAAAAAATTAAAATAATAAAAATAAAAACAAGTTAATTTTATAAATTTCTTCCATGGGATTAGCGTTAGCGAATTGATCTTTTCACGTGACTAAAGTACGTAACCCCTTAACTTCGAACTCCATTAGCTGTATGCATTTGTATGCATGATTCAGATTGATATACGTTGTATACAGTGAAAAATTGACCTGTCTATATCGGAATTTTACGTTAAATGGAAAATTTCTGTAGTCTGAATGAATTAAACACCAAAAAATTATGAAAGCTAAGAAGAAAACCTGACGAAAACGAGCATTTTTCAATCTTTTTGTTTTTGCTTTAAAATGTTTGACTCTACTTTATAGTGTTAGGAGGCTTCTTCAGTCAAGCGAAAAGAATTGGTAGCTAATGCAAATCCTATCGAAGACATTTTTAAAGATATATCGTTTGAGTTTTAATCTTTTTAAATGATTCTTTTTGAGTGGATAAGTAATACTGATCTGTACAAAGACCGTTTCTTACGTTTTCAATTTTGTTTTCAGATATTTTTAACGAGGATACTTTCATTTTCGGAACTATTTTCGAAAGTGAAAGCATTTTCATAAATAAATAAATAAATAAAAAATAATAATAATAATAAAAAAACCTGCAGTCAATATAGAAAAACTAAAATACTTTATACAGATTGACCCAATGCAAAAATAATCATTTAAAAATACTGAAATTCAAACGAGATATCTTTATAAATTTCTTCCTAGGGATTAGTATTAGCGAATTGGTCTTTTCGCATGAATGAAGTACCTCCTTAAGGGTGTATTCCGATCCAAACTGCTTTTTTTTCAGATTTATTTTTAGATTCGTTTTTGCTCTCAAATGCACTAAACTTTCGAATTCTCTTATTTAGAAACTACACAAGGTGCCGTGATTATCAATTCCTTGATAAATGCAGAAAATGTTGCAAAAAATGCTATCAAAAACGGCGTTTTGGACCAAATTTTCCGAAGCGGGAGGTCTGCGAACGAAAAAAAGGGTCACGCTGAGAAAATAATTGCTTATAAATCAAATTCTAATTAAATCAGCGAAAAATTACATCACACGGCACCTTGTATGTCAATTCAAAAATCCCCTCAGCAAATTTCATGCTTCTATTTTACAAATGTGTCCAAAATTGTATCTGAAAATTTCGAGCTGTTGAAGATGGAAAATCATTTTTCCGAATGCACCCTTAACTTCAAACTTCATTGGCTATACAGTAGAACCCCGCTAATTCGGACCCCGTTAATCCGGATCTCCAGATAATCCGGATCGTTTTGGTCAATTTTTTTTTCAAGTTTCAGAAGAGATTGGCTAATTTCCATAACATTAACTTGTTTCACCGTCGTATTCTGAATAAAAGAAGCTTTTTCTGAAATCTTTTTGGAAGAATACCTTAAGCTTTCTTATTTAAACACTTTTTTAAACTACTCGCAACGGACTGATTATGCTCAAGCGGATGCATGACCGTAGGGCTCGCAAAAGGTATAGAAAAACTGGCACAGCAGAAAATTACAAACTTTTTTATTACAAAGTAAATATTTTTATTGTCTGTAAATATTCAAAAAGTTTAACGTAAAGGTGATTTTCTGTAAGTATGTTTTATTTTATCTCATTTTTTTCTAATTCACCGGATAATCCGGATTTTCGATAATCCGGTTTGGGTCTGGTCCCAATTAATCCGAATTATCGGAGTTTTACTGTACTTGTATACATGATTCAGGTTGATATATATTGTATATAGTGAACCCTGTAAAAAATTTACATGTCTATAACTGAATCTTGCCCTAAATTATTTATTTTTATTATTATTATTATTATTATTATTATTATTATTATGAAATAAATACCACACAGTTATGCAAGATAAGACAAAAACCTGACAAAACGAAAAATTTTCGATATTTTTTATTTTTCTTTGACAGGTTTGACAGTACTTCATAAGCTTCGAAAGCTACTTCGTCAAGTGAAAAGACCCGGTTGCTAATGTTAATCCTATGTATGAAATTTCTAAAGATATATCGTTTGAATTTCAATATTTTTAAATGAATATTTTTGTATTGGAGAGATAAGTTCGATCTGTACAAAACCCGGTTTTACTTTTTCGATTTTCTTTACAAATATTTTTAATGAGGACACTTTCATTTTCGGAACCAGTTCCGAAAGTGAAAGCATTCTCATGAAAAATTCTGCAATCAAAATCGAAAAAGTAAAAAACGGTTTTTGTGCAGATTGACCTCAACTACACAATAGGAATGAACATGAGATATTTTTATAAATTTTTTCCATAGGATTAGCATTAGCGAATGGGTCTTTTCGGATAACTGAAGTAGCCCTTTAATTTCAAACTTCATTGACTGTATTTGTATACATGATTTAGATTAATTTACGTTGTATACCGTAAACCTTGTAAAAAACTAACCTATCTATTAGCTAATCTATCCTTAAGTGGAAATTTTTATAGTGTTAACGAAATACATAACATAAGGCCCGTAGCTAAGGGGGTGCTATGGGCGGCTCAGCTCCCCCCCTAAAATATTTTGAGCCCCCCCCCCCCCCTGGAAACAATTCCAAGGTCACTCAATAAATTTCTGTTCCGAAAATTCAAATGAAATTTTGTTCAAAATTTAATTTATTTTTGAGACCCTTTCACAGTTTTGCAGAAATACTAAATTGTACCTAAAATAAGTGTTTAAGCACCCCCTCATCTTATTTATACACATGAAACCAACATGATGCTTAATTTTGCTCAAAGTTATACACTCAAAATTTTCACCGTCTTGTACTTTTTTGAGCATATAATGAAATTATTACTACAGTTTAATAAGAAACATAGTATCTACAGTCTAAATATGCACTCATTTATCTTTCTGCGTCAGAGAGAGATAAAAAAATTATGAGCCCCCCCCCCCCCCGTATATTCTCTTGAGCCCCCCTATAATTATCCTTTCATCATCAGAATCGGAACATCGGAATCATGAAATATTTCTGTTTAACAAGTTGAGTGTCACGGTGACTGACACTGGACTTTTTCCGTTTAGGCCGCGTCAATCACCGGTGACTGACAATGTAAAACATGATATTATATACATTTTTAATACATTCTTCAGTAATTACATAAAACAATATAAATATTTTGGTTTCATATCATATTGTAGACTGTCAGTCACCTGTGGCTGACATGGCACTCGACGTGTTAAATCAGAAATTAATTTTCACAAGCGGACCGCTGCAAAGAAGGAATCGTAAAGGACTGGATAAAAACTCCTCTGTATAGAGGTCTGCACGGGCCGGGCCTCGGCCCGAAGCCCGAGCCCAGCCCGGCCCGCGGGCCGGGTTCGGGCCGATTTTCATTAACGGCATTCGGGCCGGGCCGGGCTCGGGCCTTAATTTTTTTTTCTGGAGTATTGGATCGGGCCGAATCTAACTTATTTTTTCCGTACGAAGCCGAGACTAATTTCGTTCTTCCTAGTCTTCACGAACCTAAATAATCAGTTTCTGTTGAATCTTTCCGCATGAAAATCCTTTTCTCGACGTGGAAAAATCTGTTCATAAATCAGTAAAGTTTGGCTTGATCCAAAAATTTTTGCAAAATAGACATATACTTTTAAGTCGTCATTATTCTACAATTAAATATTAGAATTTATTCTTTTTAAAGAATCGTAGATCACTAGGCGTCTTAAAATAAAATTAAACACATTAAAAAAAAAAAAAAAAAAAAAAAAAAAAAAAAAAAAAAAAACATGATTATGACGGAATTTTCGTTTAAACTGAAAACTGCAAATTTTTTTAAAACTGTTCATTCATTCAAAATGAATACAACAATACGCGAAAAAAAAATATATATATTAAGCATTTACATCTGCTAAAGAAGGAAACCTATTTTTTTTTCAATGTCTTAGAAGATTTTACTTTTACCATATACCATTTTTTAGATTTTTTTTTTATGTATTAATAATACTACTGATAACTGAAACATTTACATACAACAAACAAAGGTTCATTAACCCCTTGAAGGGCGGTGGTATAAAATATATACCACTTAATTTTAATTGCGAAACGCCACATTGACACCAGAAGATTGAAAAGAAGATTTTAATTTTATCAAGTATGTAAAGAAAAGTTTATCTATTTTGAAATAAATTCATTTTTAAATTCTGGTGTCAATCAGTCATTTCAGCATTTTAAGAATAGAAGTGCTTTGCCCCTCAAAGGGTTAAAAGCGTAAATATCGCAGCCTGTGGCACTTCTGCATAAATAGAGATTATAAACATGAAAAAAAAAAAAAAAAAAAAAAAAAAGACTAAGATAAGTTTTTTTGGTCTGAACTCTTCCGTTAGAGTAAAGATAAGTTTTTTTGGTCTGAACTCTTCCGTTAGAGTAAAGATCAATGTTCTGTAGAAATTCACCAGAGCCGGGCCGGGTTCGGGCCGAAATTTTAACTCTCGGGCCTGGAAATTTCGACCCGTGCAGACCTCTACCTCTTTATACAGATGTTGATACTATTTTCTTATTTTGGACAACTCTAAAAAGTTAACATGTAAAAAAAGTTGCTTGGAAGATAGTAAAATCGATTAAAACTCTTATATGATAACCTTTAGCAATAAAATCACATGTAATCAAGTATAATCAGCTGTAATCTTAGTGTAATCAAGTATAATCAGCTATAATCTTGGTATAATCAGCTATAATCTTGGTATAATCAGTATAATCAGCTGTAATCTTAGTGTAATCAAGTATAATCACATGTGATTACAGTAATCAGCTGCAATCAGCCGTAATCAAGGTGATTTCGTAATCTCGTACAGAATTTCTCTCATTGAGAGACCCCTCGCACGGCGCAAGGCGGCAAACTCAACTCACTCACTGAAGAAAGTTGAGAGGTTCTTTCCTGCACTGGGGGAAAATTTCTGCGCATGCGCGGAGTACACCACGGGGTTTCGTGCACAGTCAGGTTAAAATATGGCGTCCAGAAGACGTCGGCTTATGACTTCTGTAGGATATGACAGCTATAGGACTTCTAGGAACCTTCTAGGATGTCCGGAGGAAGTCTGTGGTTGTGTGGGCACCCTCCGCCTCTCGTTAAAAAATGAAATAAATAAATAAAAGTAAAATAATAATAATAATAACAATATATTTCTAGCTTTATATTTGACCTTGGATTTTTAAATATACAACCAATAATGTTGCGGGACAATATTTAATTAGAATAGTCATTGGGAAAATAACTGTCTAACTTTCATAAGTTATTTATTGTTTCAGTATAATAATTGTTTTTCACCTTTCTCAGTTTAAACTATAAGGTAGGTTAAGTAATGAAAAAATGGATAAGCTTGCTTTTGTTTCATAGCTACTCTATACATATAAAATCCTAATGAAACGACTTCATGAAACGATTTTATGAAAACAACTGATTAAATGACTGATTTTGTTTGAAGGCGATTTTTTCAAAAATTTCCTGTGATGTCACAATTGGTAAAATGATTATTATTAGCCTGAGTAAATGAGCATTATAGTCTTGAACCAAAATGAAGAATAGGGTCTATTTCTTTATTAGTTATTAGCTGGAAATAAATGCGTAACTACATATATATTTTTTTAATTGTAATAATTTTCTGTTTTAAGTGTATAAATTTCTGTAATCATATGTGTACGGTAAGTTCAATTGCGGTTTTTATAGCCTGGAACCGAATGGAAGATTACGGTCCATTGCTCAACTGAATGTAAATGACAATAAAATCTTAAACAAATTAATCTTTCAATAATATTATGTTTTTAATGTTTTGCATTTAGAAATTATAAAAATTATTAAATTTTCTTTTGGAACTATTTTGGTATCTGAAACGAATATCTGAAATAATAGTAGCATAAATTACTGCAAAGAGAAAAAGAATCGTCTTTTAGTTTTCTTTTAAATTTTAATAAGAAAATGACTTCAATAATGCAGAAATCACATTATTTACTCTCTTCTTTTGAGCATTCGCAGAAATAATATTAGATTTTTATGCTTCTAAAATTTAATGCTATTGCTATTAAATTTAAATGCTATTAAATTTAAAATATAACATTAAAAAAATATTCCATATTAATTTTAATGAAGTATTAACATGTAAATCAAATTAATACTTCAATAAGATGATTTAATTATATTTTTAGTACACGTAAATCTAAAAAGAGAATTAAAAAAAAACTTCAAAAATTAAAATTACTACACCAGTCACGCAAAGAATTTGGAGCGTTAATGTTAAATGTAAGGGAACGTTTTTTTTTTTTTTTTTTTTTTTTTTTTTTTAAAGTTCTCTCTTTCATTCTAATAATTTTAAATGTTACTTTTACTTTCAGTCAATTTTGTGGGTAAGCTTTCGAGACGCGAGATTTTTTTTTTTCAAGTTTCATGTACATATATATTTTGTGTCAAACTACAAACAAAATCTTCATTTGATGCCCCCTTCACATTTTGTTTGGGCACTGGAGTTACTTCCCCATCTGCTCTTCCCTATTTTCGGACCACGCTTTGTGTATATTTGTTTCATAACTGATAATAACATAGGCATAATTTTACCTTGTCTGATTATTTTGTTTTGTTAAAAAATATTACACAAATCTTATTATCTTATTATCTTTTGTTATTAGCTTCAATTGACAAAGAAATGTTTGTTGTTTTCCTGTAACGTAGTCTATTATCGACTGATAATACCTTTTGTATTATCTGATTGTCTATCATCTACTGAAATACCTAAATTTTACTTTTTATTTTAAAATTAGCTTTAAAAAAAGGTATATTTATTGATTTTAGGGCGCTTTAATGAAAACACAATGACTTTCTGTCGCGGTTTTCTGACGATACTAAATTCAGTTTTCTAATTAACCGAAAAAATAAAGGTTTGGCTGTAGATATAATTTGAGAATTTTACATTCATTTTATTGTTATAATATTTTTTATTTATTTATTTCAAAGAGATGAACAAAAAAATGAGATATTGTATATTCTATTCAACAAATAGAATTTTCCTGACAAATTCAATTCCTGTTGTGAGACCGATATCATGAAATATGGAAAACTTACTTTTACAATTGTTAAACAGATTAAGAGAAATATATGTCTTTTGGAAAACGATTAAATTCTCCATCCGTCAATAAACAACTTTTTTTGTTCGTCGTAACTGTTCTCAAATATTAAATCTCAGCCTATATTTTCAAATATCTGAATTTCATTTACTTAAAATACTTTTTTAATAAAATCATAGATTAAATTTGAAATTATGTTTCTAAAAGAAAAAATCATATATTATTTTTATAAAACTATAATTTTAAGATAAAAGTTTCAATCACATTCCTGTCTACACTAATTACGTGCGGTTATTATATCAAGGCATCGCTTAGTCTTTAATAGTTAAAAAAAATTGAACTATAAAAAGTTGGATAAACATATCTTTTTAAATAGCAAACAAACATTGTTTTTTCTTCAATAATGTCGTTTGCTTGTGTGTATAGTCAGAATAAAATTAAAGTAATTACATTATAAATTACTTGACATATAGTACTGGAATGGATTTTTTGAAGTTTAGGGCACATTTTATTTCGCTGATTTTTTAAAATGAAGTATTTGTTATTTTATTTATTAAAATCTCTTCTTTCATAAAGAAATATTTTTGAAATTTTAGACGGACTTTCAAATGACATATATTTTACAAGTGTGTGTTAGTTGCAGTATTATTAACATATTTATAAAAGATAAATATAATACTATTTCATAAACACGAACCCTTTTTTCTGCATCAAAAATACTACTTCATAAATTATTTTATTAAAATAATATTAAATCAATTTCGGAATGTTAATGAAAATTTACAAAAGATCTTTATTTTACAGCTATTATTTTCATACTTGTGTCTTTGTATTATAGTTTTCTAGTTTAACTGAAATACAATAGTCTTATAATTATTTTTTAAAATAAATAACTACACTTAGAAGTATCTTCAACCATGCTTATTTAAATAGAAATAATGTAAGAGCAAATGTTCAATGATTATCCAATATTTTTGAGAAATTGAATAATTAACACCCAAAAGATGCTATCACAACCAAAGGTAAATATTACATTTTATTATCATTATTATTACTATTATTATTATTATTATCATTAGAAAAAAGAATTTTAGCGGTTGATAAATTTTTGTTAATGTTGCTCATAATACCTTAAATTTATAAATGTAATTAACGATTTGGCGCTTTTTTCATTAATTTGAAAATAACTCCTTTCAGTATCTCAATTTATTTTCCTTTTAAAAATAAATTTGCATTACTTCAGTCAATGTATTAAATACTCAAATTAACCCATCTGTCAAAGCAGTTTTTTTTAACACACGTGGAATGTTCCCAAAGCTTAGCAGAAAAAGGAAATAGATGAACAAAAGAATGAGATTGCATGCATCCCATGTAACAAATAGAAATTTCCCGACAATTTGGATTCCTTCAGTAAAACCGATTTCATAAAGAACAGAAAACTTACTTTTAAACTTGTTAAACGGATGTACCTTTTTCAAAAGTATTAACTCTCAATCACTGAATGGATTTTTATGTTTGTTTTATTTGTCATCTTTTGTTAATAACTTAAATGGACTAACAAATATTTCAGCTTTGGTTGTTTTTCTGTAAGGTGGTCTGTTATTAACTCATGATATGAACTATTTAAATTTTACATTTAATTTTGAAATTAGTTAAAAAGAATATGTATTTACTGATTTTTAGAGCATTTTAACAAAAATACGATAGCTTTCTGTAGCGGATTTCTTACGATGCTAAATCTTACTTTTCTAAACATAATATAAAAGTTCGAAAAGAAATAAAATAAGGTTTATGTTTATTTTTGATAACAATATTTGTTTAATTAATTACTGCTATGGATTTAAAAGTTTTCTTATTTTTTTTTTTTTTTTTTTTGTGGGGGTTTTACATCTCTAGCATGTAATGCTTGTTCTGAAACATTAAATCTCAGCATGTACCTTCAGATACCTGAAATCACTTTACTGTTTTTTTTTCAATTAAATCAGTGAATAAACTTGAAATTACATATATAAAAGCGAAATGCATCGATTATTTTCGTAAAACTATAACTTTAATGTAAAAGCTTCGATCACATCCCTGTCTATTTTAATCATGTTCGGTTATTGTTAAGAGATGATGCATGATCACCCATAGTTTAAAAGGTTTTAAAAAGTGAAAAATGTTGATGAACATCTCATTTTTAAGTCTATATTAGACAGAGAATAATTATTTAAATACTTTTTAATAATTTTGTTTGCATTTTCAAAATACTTATATTAGAAAAAAAACCACAAACTATTGTTTATAAGATAAATATTGATTGAATAAATTTTACACAGCAACTGTTAAATACAAGGAGGGGTCTTTTATTTAAATTTCTCCCCTTCGTTTTTTGAAAAAATATTGCTAAATAAATGCATGAAAAATTAAAAATATTAGTAATCAGTGTTATTTTTAAGCACAGTGATTACATTTTATTTTAGAGAATTAAGATAAATTGGTAAGTCCTCTCTCCCCCCCCCCCCCCCCCACAATGCTCTTTCAAGAGCATATAAAAAAAATTCCAGTTCTCTATCTGATTTTTATTTAAATGCAATATGCATGATAAGAAACTATTTTATTCAGCACAAACTATTTTAGTTGGATGTATTTGATGCTTTGTTTTCATACTTATAGTTTTTAATGCAATATTCACGTATAACCAGCAAAAAAAAAAAAAAAAAAAAAAAAAAATTAGAAAAAAAAAATTAGAAAAAAGAATTTGTAAGTATGTATAAGAATTTTAAAAGTGTAACTTAAAAAAAAATATATATATATATATATTGAGATAACTATTTTACTACAAATTTCTCCGTATCTCACCCTTTTATTTATTTATTATTATTATTATTATTATTATTTTCAAATTCGAATAGTATTTTCATTTGCATCTGGTAAAAAAATATAAATTTTTGTCAAACTATTTAAAATATTTTGCATGTATTTAAATTACATTTTATCAGAAAATATCGTAGAATAAAAAATAAACAAATAATTTTTCAAAGGAATTGGTATATAATTTTTTAAAAACGTCAAAATTAGCTTTGTATAAAATTAAAAACTAAATCTAAATCTTACTTCAGCAATAAAAATCTCTTACTCATAGACTGAAATGTTCGTTATTGAATTATAAAAAAACTCATAAATACAAATTTTCTATATGGCCTGAATTATACTACTTATTAAGAATTTGTATCTTTTTCAGAAATTTTATATTTTATGTTAAATATTCGACTAATGTTTTGTTCTAGAAAATTCGACATTTATTAGTTAGGAAATAAAGAATGCATTCTTTGGGCACGTTAAAATTCTATTATAATATATGTTATTTCAGATAATTTTTCCCTTTATTGTCATCGAAAAATTGTTTATTCAATAATCAATTGTTTAGAAATTTGAACAAGTGTATTTTGTGTTTAAAAATATCTTTTAAACTTACTTTACCTCTCTGAAATATATTGCAAAATATTTGTATTTTAAAAGTACAGAAAGTATTGACAATACTTTAAAGAAATGTTAATTTGATTGTTATAAATATGTTCAAAAAAGTTCAATATTATAAGTATATTATAAGAGTTTCTAAAAAGTATTTATGATAAAATTTAATAATTCGATATCATTATTTTTTAATTTACAGTTTATCTATTTTACGTAATTTAAAATTTTTAAATGGAATTTGTATGAATTTTGGGAGCAATTTTTAAACATTTTCTTTCAAAAATTAAAAATATTGCCAGATAATTTTTTAGATACATATAGTATTTCATTTATAATTTTGGAAAATCTTTTTCTTTCTTTCTTTATTTCTTTTTCTTTCTTTTTTTTCCGAATGAGTTTTTAAATGTAACAAGCAGTGGCTGTCTATTTTCACCCCACAAGATTAATTTTATTGAAAGGGGAATGATCATGGGACTTCTATTGTCCATTTGTATCTTTGAAACGGTATGACCAATAACCAGTTTCTTTAGTACCCTATTAATCTCTTAACCAATGGGAGATAAATATTTCTTACCAGTCTAATAGTTTATAGTCAAATGCTTTTCGAATTTTCAGTTCTGTGGTTGTTCTTTTAAGTGTGGTTAAAGTGTTTTTCCGACAGTGAAAGTGTGCGTCTTTTTAAATTGTGAAAATAAATATTTGTAATAAAACGGAGATTTTGCGGGGGTTTTATTCGTGAAATTATCTGTACTCACGTGGATATTTCTTGTAGGCGATTTGGAGAGTTCTAATTTTCAAAGGTAATTTTTTTCTTATACATTAAATTTTATAAGCTAAGTAAATTTTTTTTGTTTTGTTTATATTATATAATGCATGAAATGTTAAAATATATACAAAGAAATTTAAAATTATCAAATAAAATATGTAAAATTATAAAACCAAATATAAATATTACATTAAAAGTCAAAATATATAATTTATTTTATTCGTATTCGTAATAAAAAAAATATTTAAAGCATGACGCTAAATTTTCTTTATAATTAAATTACTGTTAAAAACTGAAATTTAAAACAAAAAGATTTTGTTAAATAGCTTTTATTTTTTCAAGACAAGTAAAAACTAAATTTTTTGATTTTTTCAATGTCAAATTATTTCAAATTTGACCATTCATATTTTACTTTGAAGGTTTGATTTTTATATAGATATATTCTTCTTATTACAGGAAGCTGTGTAACCTTTCTATGGTTAACTTTTTATGATATAAAGCATTCAAGAATTATTTTTCCTTTATTAAGTGGCTTGAAATCTTAAAATAAATAATCTACAGTTTTGCATATTTCCAGTTTCTTTTAGATTAGTCAAATGGAAAATCATTTAACCAATTCGCTTTTTGTTTGTTTCGTATAGTTTTTTTCTTTTATTTGCTATAATGACTTATATCATATTTTTATCGGTTTTTAAACTTTAAATATTTATTTTATTTTATAATTATTTGAAATATTCAATGTAATATTTCTTATCTTACAATTATTAAAGCTTGATAAGTAACTAAAAAGTATAAAACATTTAAAAAATTATCCATTTGAAGTTGCTTAACGTAAAAAATATTTTCTTATTTAAAATAATGCTTAGTTTTGAATGGGTTCATAATTTACATAGACTTTAAAAGTATTCAATTTATTTACTCTCAATTGTTATGAAGTACATAAAACGGTTATACATACATATATATATATATATATATATATATATATATATATATATATATATATATATATATATATATATATATATATATAATTTGTAATATGTTGCATTGAATAAATTAATTCATTTATTTTTTCGTTCATAATTCCTATACTACGTTTGATGTATAACGTGGGAAACAAACAACCTGAAATTTAAAAGAAGGGTATTAAATTGTTTTAGTTAAAAAAAAACTAATATTAAAACAAAGAAAAACCACTCTTTTATTCAAGTTATGGTATTTGTCAAAAATTCTCTTCCCATATCTCTCTTTTTCTACATCCCTCACCCTCTCTGTCTCACTCTTTTTTCTTAAATATATATATGTGTGTGTATGTGTATGTGTTACATAAAGTAAAGAAAAAAAATGCCAATTCTTTCTCCATTGATATTTATTTCATTTGTCTAATTGTTTCCTTTGTAAAATATTCTTTGCAATTTAAGAGGGGGGGGGGGGGTGTATGATGATAAATGTCTATAATATAAATTTGTTATTAATTTATTGATTTTTTTTGTAAACATTAATAAACTGCGTAAAGAATAGGGAAGAACACGATAAAAATAATTTACAGCCTGTTAATTTTTATAATGTAAAAAATCTAAAACAGCATGATTTAAACTTTGCCTACGGACTAATCGATAAAAACGAGAATTTTTTTCCGTAGTAGACGATATTTTGCCTTAGACAAATGTATTTAGACTATGTATTCTTTCCGAGTTCGGCAGATTTTCGTCATCTCGAGTTGGGCAGAGTTAGTTTTAGAGAGAGTTTACGGTACATATTTCAATAGAAAAGCTTTTTTTTTTTTAATGTTTATTTGCTTATAACTTTTCGTCTAAATTTTTGTTCGTTAGAAAAGAGAATGCTCATATATGCTGTTTTTACACAGTTGTTTAGAATACTACTGAAAATGTTCGGCTAAATTACATCGAAACTACTGTGTATATTAAACTAAAATTAAATTTCCTCAAAAATTTCAACCCTCTCCTCCCTAAAGGAGAGTTTCATTAGTAAATTAAAATAATTGCTTAAAATTGGATTGAAAAAAAAATACAGAAGTTTTTTTTTTTTTTTTTTTTTTTTTTTTACTTAGTTTTCAAAACTTTTGAATATATCATATTATTTTGAATTATGAGTATATTACAAGTATATAAAAAGCTAAAAATTTAAAATTTAAAATTTAAGAAATAAAATGCACATTAATATTTTAAATGCCGAAGATACATTTTTTAACTAACTTTTAGTTTTCTTAAATCAGTTATGCTAACGGAGATATAATAAATAATTAGAAAACAATAAAATCAATCGTAACACATTTGTTGGCATAATGCTTTAAATTTAGAATTTTACCTTCCTACCTTGTAACATTCCCCTACAATCATAATTCATCGACATCACTAACATCATTATAGCAAAATATCTTTAAAGAAAGAAAGAAAAAAAAATGTAGTTTTTGGTTATTGTCGATTTTTTACTGAAACTATACTTTGAAAACATCGGAATTCATGAAAAAAATTTTATTTTTTTAAAAAAACTTAAAGTATCCGACTTTTGAGAGATTCATTTTTCATCAAACATATTAAACAGAATAGATTTATTAAATATAACGTAGATACGAAAACTAAACATACGATTTTTTTTTTTTTATGTTACAGTAAAAAATTTCAAAATGGTATTTGGAAACTGAACAACTATTATTCAGAGCAATATATTTAATAAACTAGGTATGTTAAGATTTCGAAATGTTTTTTCTTGCAAATTAGTAATTCTTTTATTCAATTATTTAGTGAATATTGTTTTATAAACATATTTAGTTTTATAAAAAAAAATTATAATATCGGATATTTCTGTAGTTTTCTGAAAAAGTAAAATCCACGAAGACGTATTTACAAATGCAAATTTTATTGTAAAAAATTATATAAAAAATAATGATGAACAATTCCTTATCTCTGATGTTTACTATTCTAATTGAAAAAATATTTATGACTTTGTAAAATATTAAATATTTGCATTGGAAAAATAGAATTTAGTTTTGAAGTTTAGAGATGTGAAAGCTAATTTATATATTGTCTAGTTCTAATCAATTACGAGTTCTAATGAGTACAGCTAAAAGTTGAAAGTGTATCGCGAAAGCTTAATAATTTCTTTTTCAGACCATTTATTTATTTATGTGATTATCCAAATTTTCCCCAAAAATATTTGATGTTGCAGCTGTGGTACTCGTAACCGCTATAAATATTTCTAATTAATAACTGTTTAAAGTAATTATATTATAGAATTACGATTTTGTAAATTATTTAGTATTTGCATTGGAAAAGTAAAATTTAGATTTGATATTTAAAGACTTGAAAGCAATTTATATATTTTCTTGTTCTAATGAATTACGAAGACATTTACGTAAAAAAATGCATACGCGTCGAGTTGATAATCTCCTTCTCCTTTTTTTGAAGTCGGTTAATAGAGATACAAGTTGAAAGCGCATCCCGAAAGCTTAATAACTTTTTTTAGAACATTTATTTTTTTATGTAATTATACCAATTTTTCACACGAATATTTGGTGTTGTAGCTGTGGTACTATTTACTGTTTAAATTATTTCTAACTAATAATTGTGTGTTGAATTCAATGAAGTAAAATAATATTTTATCGAATTTTATTTAGAAAATGATAATAAACTTGTCTAAAGTTTTCTTAGTCAGCCCGCCATATTGCTTCTTAATTTGAATATTTTTAAAACTTTCAAGTAATTCTCAGCACTAATTCAAAATAGCAAGGATTTAAAACATAATAACATAACTTAAATAATTCAAATTCATATTTAGTTAATTTTTTTTCTTAATGTCTACAGGTATTTTTAATCTATTCCTAACACTAACTATTTTCCCAATTTTAATTAGGAATCATGAAGTTAATATTTCTCAATTAACAATTCCAATCAGACGTCGATAACGTATCCAACTACTGGTTGAAAAATTAAAATGATTTTGTAAAATATTAAATATTTGCATTGGAAAAGTAAAATTTAGATTTGATATTTAAAGATAGTAAAGCTGATTTATATATTGTCTAGTTATAATGAATTACGAAGACTTTTACGTAAATTAGAGCTGCAAGTTGAAAGTGTATGGCTAAAGCTTAATATTTGTTTTTTAAAACATTTATTTATTTATGTGATTATCCTAATTTTTCACACAAATATTTGGTGTTGTAGCAGTGGTACTAGTAACTGTTAAAATTATTTCTAACTAATAACTGTGTGAAGTAGATGTTAAATTCAATGAAGTAAAATATGAATTTACCGAATTTTATTTTGAAAATAATAATAAACTTGACGAAAGTTTCGATTCTCTACACGCCATATTTCAACTTAATTTGAATATTTTTCAAACTTTCAAGTAATTCTCAGCATTAATTCAAAATAGCAAGGATTTAAAACATAATAACATAATTTAAATTAATTCACATTCTTACTTAGTTAGAATTTTTTTCTTAATGTCTACAGGTGTTTTTAATCTATTCCTAAGACTAACTATTTTCCCAATTTTAATTAGGATTATGAAGTTAATATTTCTCAATTAACAATTCCAATCAGACGTCAATAACCACCAACCACCGGTCGAAAAATTAAAATAATTATAGTAAAACTCTTTTTGAAAATGCGAAATGGGAGCTATTGCTTAAAAATTTAAAAATAATTGTTATCTTCATTTTCAATTAAATAAAGTATTTCTATTTCTTACTTCGCGACTAAACAGTGAATTTTAACAACAATTAATAACTAATGGGACACAGATACTTAATTTTGGATGCTATTTTCTTCATCACTTTCATGGGCATTTTCCGAAAATCCTTGCTTCGTCTAAATCAAAATCGACACGCGACACAATATCATCTTCACTTAAAATTTCATAATTTTTCATTTTCGAATCTTCGTTAGTCTGTTGTTTTACTGCTTCTTCTTCCGCATTTTCAGAACAGTTTCATTTTCTCAAATAAGTTATGATTTTTCTCTGCAAATCAGTGGTGTCGTCTTCCATGATTTTTAAACCATGGTGCTTAATACTAATTTCCATTTTGTTATTTTCCATCCTTAATCCCTTAGCTGCCGACTAAATCTTATTCGATCTCCGTTGCTTTATTCAATAACACAATTCTTTATTTAAATAAAACGGGGATTTTTTTCTTTTTATAACAAAAAGAAAAATCCCATATTATAAGTGTGCAGAACACGGCTCTCCTGGGAAAAATTAGGCCTGCAGTCCTGACATTTAGCCATTTTTTTTAATGTATAGAGTGTTCGCAAAAGGCGTATATATACGCCCGCGGCAGAGAATTTTTAGAGAATCTTATTTTTAGAGAATCTACTGTAGGTATTTTATATTTTGTCGAAAAAAATGCACCTCTCCTTTGGAGATATCATAGTTTTAAAAATTAGTTTAAAATCAACCAAGATACACAAGATATTGTGTTTGAAGATTAGGAAAACTTTTGACTTTGAGTTTCTTAAAATTAAATTCTTCAATTAAAACAAATCTAAAAAAAAAAAAAGTATTTTATGCACGAAAATTTTAACCCTTTATCTACCGACAATATTTATAAATACCATTAAAATTACTTATTATAAAATTCTTTTAGTATTCGTGAATTATTTGTAATACTGTTTAGAATGAGTTACAGATACATTACTTTATTTTGTTCCAAAAACATTATTGGTTACACAAAAAAAAAAATTATTTTAAAAATATGATTTTTTTTCCTTTATATCTTTTTAGCTTTCTTGGCGCTGAGAGAGGGGGATGGGGATTTTTCAATTCGGAAATATTCCGATATTTATATTGTAAGAATATCATATTTGTATATTTTATAATTCTACAAAATTTAATTAATCCTTCTAAATCCTTCAATCCTTCTAAAATCCTTCAAAAAATTATTAAATGATTATCTAACTCTTTTAATTTAGTTTAAACAATTTGAGTAAAATGCTTTAGAATATAAAATTTTCATGAATTAATAATTCGGTAGATAAAAAGTTAACAGTTTCATGGATATTTTTAAAAAATGCAAATATAAGCAATGAATTTTTTGGCCTTTTGAAATGATTTAAATAATAATAGTACTTTTATATTTTTCGCTAAAATTTTAAACTTTAAATTAAAACGGATTCATATTATAATATACCTTTTTTTAACGTCCAGTGTATTTTTTGGGAATGGGGGGAGGGGAGATACTTTGCTCTGTCGCACTTTATTTAACTTCGTAGTTGTGGTTATTATTGTTGTTGTTGTTAAGTATGTGCTTCTTTCAACTCATGTCACTAAGCTTAAAAGTGAAATGAGAACCTTAAAATTTTATTATGATTATTTATTTGTTCATGTGATTTATTTAATGTTGCTTGGGTAAACATTATTTAAGATTCTGTATTTTCGTAATAATATATTTGCTTCTTTTTATATAAAAAAAAATCTTACATGTACGACTGCGTAGGAATTTCATTACTATTATACAACTAATAATTCCAAAATATGATAAAAATGGGAGCTAAACTCATTTAGTTTTAAGAACTACTTCCGCAGTTTTCTCTCTCTTCAACTTTTTCACATTTTATTATTTGTAAATAATAATAATAATAATAATAAACCATGTCTCTTCATTTTTAATAATTCGTTTTATAGTTAAGGAAGTAACTTTTTATGATGGAAATTAAGAGCTTTTAATCTAGTTTTATAAAATACTTCTGCAGTTTTCTTTGATCCTCATCTTTACATTTTAATATTTAGAAACTTGGGTACTACTAGGTTATCCCGTCGATCAAAAAATTATCGCCAAACTATAAGATTAAATGCCAAAAATGCATGATCGTAAATGTCACATTCAATGACATTAAGTACGATTCACGTGCTTAAAATGTCATTAAGTGATTTTTATTTCGACTTTTTATTTGTATTTTTATTAATATGCTACTAATTATTTGTTTTTTCTTTATTTAAAATAAAATCTATGTCAATATGTTTAATTTATCTGTTAATTTGGCCATTTGTATAATTTGGCGAAATTGGTCGACAGGATAACAGAGTAAGACCGAATTTTGTTTTGTATAACTTTAATCACGGACTTTATAACTAATACGATAGAATGTATTTATTAAAAATACAACACATTGCTCAATGGTGCACAAAACAAGAATTTTAATATCAACTTGTACAATTAAAATAAAATAAAAATATCAACGTTTCGTGCCGTCTTCAGAAAAATATAATAATGGGAGGACTAAGTTTGCTTCTTAATCGAGAGATAATATCTCTAATAAATTAAAATCGAAATGAATTAAAAGTTTAAAAATGTTGCCACTTACACCTGAGTAAAAAAAATAAAATATTGCAACGAGATAAAAATTTTAAGATTTTATGATGTTATGCCATATTTTTGGTATATTGTAGGACAAATTATTATTACAAGGTTTATTTTTTCATGCAATGATCTCGACGGATTCTCTTATTTTACCTTCAACTGGGTTATTGCACGGAACTATGATTTTGACCTCATCAAAGTTAATACGGCAACCCTTGTTCTCCAAGTAGAAGCGAGTTTGAGTAGAGGCAACATTTTTAAACTTTTAATTCATTTCGGTTTTAATTTATTAAAAATATTATCTCAATATTATCTCTCGATCAAGAAGCAAACTTAGTCCTTCCATTATCATATTTTCCTAAAGACGGCCGCAGAAGACGGCACGAAACGTTGATATTTTTATTTTATTTTAATTGTACGAATTGATATTAAAATTCTTGTTTTGTGCACCATTGAGCAATGTGTTGTATTTTTAATAAATACATTCTTAGTAGTTAAATTTTATGGTGCAAATATCCAGTATATATTTATAATACGATAGATTTTTAAGAAGGACATTAAGAGCTTTGAATCTTATTCAATTTTTAAAAAATATTTCTGCATTTTTCTCTGTTTGCTTTTCACTTTTAATTTTTTTTCTCTATAACTTTATTCAATGTTTTTTCTATTCCAAATATATACTTTTACAAAACAAATTAAAATATTTTAATGTAGTTCAATTTAAAAAATGATTTATGATGTTTCCTCTCTTCCCCATCTTTACTTTTTAACATTTGAATAATCGTTCTCTATAACTTTAATTACTGATTTTATAATTAATTACAATAACGTCTTATGAAGGAAATTAAGATCTTTTAACCTTGTTCGGTTTTAAAAGGTATTTCCGAAATCTTCTCACTTAACCATCTTTATTTTTTTAATTTTTAAAACAGTTTTTCTGCATAACTTTATTCATTGGTTTTGTTATTAAAGAAATAAATTTTATGAACGATTAAAAACTATAAAAAAGAAATAAACTGGATTCAAGAAGAAACTCACTCATTCGAAATTTATGTTCAAGAATGTTAGGATATTTGAATTTTAAAATGGGATGTTAGTTTTTTAGAGCCACTTTAAAAAAGAAATAAGTTAATGAACAACATTTAACTTCATAAGATTTAACTTTTTGGCCATTTACAAAAAAAAAAAAAAAAAAAAAAAAAAAATCATTAAGATATCGCGGGGTTTTCCGATGCATTATAAGCAGATTAAAATTGTATTTTAAAACTATTCGTCGAAATTACATATCTTTACTGTGAATTGCGCAGTGAATGCCTTCTTAAGAGACTATAACACATTGATAGTTAGTCCTGTTTTTAAATTTTCACATTCCGGTGTTTAAAGTTTGCGAATTTTCTTTTGCAATTGGTTTTAAATGTGATTCTATTTCACTTAGTATGTATGCATGCCTGCACATGTCCTTTATGTATGTATGAATGCAAAGAAGACTTATTTTTTATACATAAAATTCAAATATTATATTATATTTTTTCTTCGATATATTAAAATTTATTATTATCTTTTTAACATTAAATTGTTCCGCAGCAATATATTTAATAGTAATAGTTCTATTAAAATTTAAAAATCTGAAACTTTGAATTTGATTATTAGGTTTTTGTTTCTTCAGATGTTAGGTATATAAATGTAGACTAAGCTTCATAAAATCACCACGAAAGAAAAAAGTTATTTAAGTAATAATGATTTATGACAATTAATAGATTATTACTTTAGTAATATATATGTTTACTATTCTGTGTAATGTACTTGAAAATGATAATATTACCTATATTTTCATAGTTTTTATTCTCATAAACATAACTTTTATTTCTTCAAAAATTTAATTTTTATTTTCAAAAAATTCAAAGCAGAAATAAATATACAGTCGGATCTCGTTAATTCGATCTCGTCGAGACCATGAGTAATGCTCGAATTATCCAGCGTTCAAATTATGGAAAGAATGATAGGGAAGCAATTTTAAAGGGTTTCTATTGCAAAGAAATTCATATTATAGTATTTTAAAAATATATTTCGGCTGTTATCATTCGAGTATAGCTTCATATTAAATTTAAAGATATAAATACATGAATTAATTAAGGGTTTGGGAACAAGCACAAATGAAGATGGTGTGGAGGTGCCATTGATAGACAGGCTGTAAACTAAAAAAGCGAATATCAAGTGCATGGGGCTATATGTCTTTTCTTTCAGAATAATTCTGACAAAAATAAATGAAATAAAGTTAATTAAAAAATCTGAAGTCCGGCAGAAACTAAGGAAAAAAAATGAAAAATCGGAATCTGGTTATTTTGAATTAAACGAAGTCAAGAAAAAATGAATCCGAATAAAGGAAAATTTTTAACGTTATACTGCTATTGAAAATTTTGGGAACTTCATGTTAAGTTCGAATGAAGAGAAGGTTCGATTTATCCGATTTTTAATTATCAAGAGTTGACTGCACTGTTAGAGTTCTGTATTTGCTCATTTTTGTGTTTGCATTTTGCAGATAGGGATAAAATTTTACAAGGACCATATCTCATAATTTTGTCTAAAATGACATTTGTTGAAATCACTTATTGCGTCACAAATGTGATAGTAATGTTTATTTTTTATTTTAATTTTCTTTAGTACATAATTGATGAAAATTATTATAGTCGCCTCTCGTTAATTCGAAATCGGATAAATCGAATTTTCGCTTAATTCGAACTAATTATGAAGTTCCGAAATTTTCAATAGCGCAATAACATTAAACATTTTCATTTATTCGAACTCATTTTCTCTTAACTTCGTTTAGTTCGAACTAACGAGATTCCGACTTTTCATTTTTCGTTACTTTCTCCCGGACTTCAGATCCTTGAAATACTAACTTTCTTTCCTTTTTGTCAGAATTGTTCTGAAAAAGCATACATATAGTTCCATGCATTAGATATCCGCTATATTAGTGCCCTGTTCCATCCATCAATGACACCTTCACCCCATCTTCGTTTGTGCTTGTTTCTAATCCCTTAATCACTTTATGAATTTATATATTTTAATATAATAGTAAGTCATATTTTATGATAAAAGCCGAAATAACCATAAAAAATATTATAACTTTTTTTTTTTTTTTTTTTTTTTGGTAATAGAACCTTTAAACATGTTTTTCTATCATGCTTTCCATAATTCGAACTCTGGATAATTCGAACATTTCTTGTGATCCCAATGAGTTCGAATTGACCAGAGTCAACTGTAGATTGAAATATATTTTAAAACGGAATCACAAAAGCAGTCTCGAAGAAATAAAAATACCAAATTAAAGACTTAATAAACTTTTATAAATACTATATCAAATCTTTTATCATCACTATTTCTCTATGATATTTTTTCTTTTATTTTTCGCTTAGAAACGCCGTAAAAACATGCATTGTGGTGAACTTTTTACTACAATTCTTGTTGGAATCTAACATAAAAATAATTATAAAAAATTACCGGTTTCTAAAAAAAATGACTGCTTTGAGGCCTGTTGTTATATAAATGAACAATAAGTGATATATTAAACAAAAATATTATTATTATTATATAAAAATGTTGTAATGGTAAAAAAAATTAATGCTAAAAATAGTATTAAAAACGATAAATAAACATATAAATATATTGGGTATTTTTTACTTTTATTTTATTTTGTAGATTGTTGTATGTGTATATTAAAATTGTATAAAAATATTTAAGAACAATTTCGAAATTTTTTTTTAATTAATAAATGAAAACTTAATTTTAATTTATAATCAAAAATTATTTTCCTTTGTTTTAGATGGTACCGAAACCCGAAGAGGACATACCTGTACAAAGGGAAAAACCATCGAATCCTGAGGCAAAGGAATTTAGGCGAGAAAGCAAGGCAGAATTTAGTAAGTAAAGTTTGAATTTTTAAAATGTAAATTTACGCTAGTTTAGATATACGTATTCTATTCATATTTTGATGATTTTATCAAATAAATGTCGAGTGTTGAAACCTATTAATTTTACTATTCTTTGAATGATTTACATTTATTTATTTATTTCAGAATTCAACATCAACGCTCCAGAGTTTAAACCGAACAAAAAATGGAAAAAAGATGAATTGAGTAAGTGATTAATAGTAAACATTTTATTTTAGTTACACTATACTTATATTTAAATATTTTTGTGAAATAAATGTCGGGTTTTAAAGCCCATTTCTTTTATTATTATTTTTTTAAATGATTGATATGAAATAAGTAAGAAATTAATTGTAATTAATTTTTAAACCTAATGTTTGATTTTTTTTTTGCCAAATTATTTAATTAATCAATAATTTAATTCATATTTCTGAAACAATCTAATTGGAAATATTATTATATGCAGTTATTGGATTAATTACTAAAACTTAAAATTCAAAAGATATATCAATAGAATTTGCAGTAAAGTTTCCTCCTTTGTACATATAATGATGATGTTAGGAGATATATGACCACATTTGTATTTGAAGAGAACTCAATTTGACAAGACATGTTTTAAAATGTTGTTTATAATACATAAACACGAGCATAATAGCGATGTTCGTCAAGTTTTTAGCACATTTACATTGTGTTCCTCGCATATTAGTGTAAAATTATTAATAGCTTCTCTAAAAAAATTCCAGTGTTGCTAAAGTTATACAAACAATTATGTTTTTATTTGGAGAAAGACATTCTGTAGTGCGTAGATTTCCAAAGAAGAAATTTGATTTCCTTTTCGAAAATTATACATTGTAGAAAAAGTCTTATGTAACATTTCTTATGTAACATTGCGGAACTCTGTACATTAAAAATTAATGCAGAAATTAGAAAAAAAATATCACACAAAAGCTTATTTACAGAATATGTATACTTATCAGATTATTTATTAGATTATTATATATTTTTTCAGATTATTAGATATATTTATCAGAATACTAAATTTATAAGACTCATTTAAATGACAACCGAAATTTTCATTTTTTTTCGAAAAATTAATATTATCAAATTTTATTTAATCATAGCAAAATATACATTTTGAAATTTTCTTGCATTTATATTAATTTATTTAAACATTTTTTTTCTAAGTTGATTCCCTCAATGCTTGTAAAAACATAATATCCCGCGAACAGATTTTTTTTTTTTTTTTACATTTAATTAGTTATGAAGTGTATATTTATTTATTTATTTATTTGCAGGTTCTGCCACATGTGATATATTGACTAAGAAGGACTCTGACAAGTTTGAGACCGATGAAAAAACTTTATCTCAACAATTCAACTTGAACCTTAGCACGACTGCCCTTTATGAGGAATTTCGTCGATACCTCCTGACAGAAAAAGAGCTATTAGGAAATGGCTTCCCGCAAGAGGACCTGCTTAGCCAAGAACGAGTTATTAATTGCTCGCAAGGTGCAACGAAATTTCCATTAACTCGAAAGTGTTGTCGCTGCGGTGATAGTTTTACAATTTTCGAAAATGGAGAGTACGACTCAAGGACAAACTGTAAATATCACCCAAAGAAGAAACATCCAAAGCTCAGAATTTACCCTTGCTGCAACACCAATTTCAAAGGTTGTCGATTTTGTGATTTCCACGTCACGGCTGAATGTGACCTAAGTGAAATGCAATTTTTGAAAACCGAGAAATGTCCTCTTGAAGAAGCTGATCGAAGTATTTATGCTCTCGATTGCGAAATGAGCTTTACGATTTCTGGAATGGAAGTTGTGAAAATTGCAGTCGTTGATGTAGATGGGCAGACTGTAATGGATACTCTTGTTTATCCAGAAAATCCAATATTGGATTACAACACTGAATACAGTGGTGTCAAAGAAAAGGATTATGAAAATGGTGCTATCACATTCAAAGAGGCTCAAAGAAACTTATTAAAACTCGTGAACGAAAACACGATTTTAGTGGGACATGGATTAGAAAATAATTTGAAAGTCCTTAGAATCATTCATAAGAACATTGTGGACACATCTGTCGTCTTTCCACATTATGACAGAAGATTTAAGAAGTCTTTAAAGAGACTAACTGAAGAAAACTTATATAAATCTATCCAACAATCATCAAACGGCCATGATCCTACTGAAGATGCCAGAACTTGCATTGAACTTATGCTCAAGAAAATATATTTAGATATGTTGTAAAAAAAAATTTAAGTTTTAAAAATAATTTTTAATGTTAAATTAACATTCCATAAATAATCTTATGTGATTCATAAATTATAGTAAAATATATTTATTTCTATACATAGTAATTTCGTATACATCATTATGTTGCATTTACCATCTAGTTATATTCGCCATTTTTACTTTTTATAATATAATGTTTTTAATCATCATATAATCATATGTGCTTTTATTGTCTAATCATGTTTATCACTTTTATTTGTTATCATGTGATATTTTTAATAAATTATTTGTTTTTGAATTATTATTATCATTGTCTTTCATAATTTGGATATATTTTCTTAAAATATTTTTTGTCAGTATTTGAAATGGGGCATTGTACGGGATGTTAAGAATCGTTAATAAATGGATATATTTCTTATTAAAAAATCAAATTAAATTAATTAATAATCTAAACAAAAAATACCGAACATAGAAAACTAGATTATTTGAATCAATTTTGTAAATAATGTTTAAAGAACTGGAGAATAACAGTTAATTGAAAATTTCTGTTTTTCAGATTCTTAAAATATGACTTTAATCAGTGCTCACTCAAATCTATCTTTCTTATTTATTATATTTTGTAAGATTTTCAGCTCCAGGTTGACAAAAAACATTTTTCTATTCACATTTTTTTTCTTATCAGTTTATAAAACTTATAACATATGCTTGAAGCAATTAATGATTTAGGAAAAAAATCCAAAATAAACAATAAATATACTAATTTGGAACTTAAAGTAATGAAAAAATGCATGAGAGAAAAATAGGAAAGACTCTATGACACAATTGAATATTAATTACTTACTTCCAAGTTTTCTTATTCTCTAGTATTATAATTTCGATTATTATTTAAATATCTTTATTCAAATATTCTTTTCAAAAAAAGAATATCATCAAATTTCTCGTTATTAAAATCTTTTAAAATATTTCAGGTTTCGCTTGATGTTTTCAAAACTTGTACAGTTTTGTTTTAATATCGATAAAAACTTGACGATGATTTAATAAAATTCTTATGTTAGTACTTAAGTGCTAAAAAAACTAAACTATAAAATAAAAAAATGATACATAAAAAGAAAGAAAGAGAGAGAAAAAACAAATATTGTAAAATATTTTGACAATTTAGTAGTATTGTACTGACAATTCACAGAGTATTCCGCAATACAATCGGATACTAATTAATTAATATGAGAATACTTTCCATTCAGCATTATTATTATTATTATTATAAATACATTTTTGTACAATGGATATTCTAAATACTGAAGATAATATCCATCCACAAAGTTATAAAAAGCAGCATTTAAATTATCTCATATTTATTATTATAATAAATATATTTTGGAAGAACTGAAATTCTCGAATACTTAAGATAATATATCAATCGATAGGGAGGTAATTAGCAATCTTTATAAATCTCAAATCAAAGAAGATGTTTTTGGTATAGACATTTTTTTTATCACCAGAAAAATTTATTTCAAATTTACAATAAAGAAAAAAAATCTAATTTTAATTTGTTAACAAAAGAAAAAAAAAAGATAAACGAATAAAAAATTACATACATAACAATAAAATTTAAACAAGATTTTTATGAAAAAAATGCTATAATAGAGACTATGCACAGCTCAATATTCATAGATTTATTTTATCTAGCACTTTCATTAAAAACTATTATTCAATATTTTCAATTTAAATCTCACACTAAAAAATAAATATCAACAGTTATTTTCTGCATTTGGAAATTTTTATAGTATTCTAAAGTTGCTCTGATGCCTTAACCATTTAAAAAAAAAATTCTTAATATAAATATTTTGTATAATATTAATTAATTATATTTATTTAATAAATATTTAATAAATATTTATTATCTCTTAATGTTCTTAATATAAATATGAATAAAATCATGATGCTGATCTTTCTATTCTAACAAAGAAAAAAACTTGAAAGACATGAAAAAAAATGGCATCATAGCGACTATGTACGACTGTTTATTCACAGATTTATTTTACCTAGCACCTTCATTAAAAATTATTATTCAATAGTTTCAATTTTAATCTCACTTTAAAAACTGAATATCCACAGCTATTTACTGCATTTGGAAACTTTTATAGTATTCTAAAGTTATTGTGATGCTTTATACATTTTTACTTATTATTATTTTTTTAATATAAAACATTGAATAAAATCATGATGCTGATCATTGCGATTATGTAGAACTGATTATGTAGAACTCAGATTTATTTTATCTAGCATCTTCATTAAAAACTATTGTTCAATAGTTTCAATTTAAATCTCACTTTAAAAACTGAATATCCACAGCTATTTTCTGCATTTGGAAACTTTTATAGTATTCTAAAGTTATTGTGATGCTTTATACGTTTTTAATTTTTTTTTTTTATCTCAATATAAAATTTTGAATAAATTCACGGTGCTGATCTTTCTATTCTAACAAAGAAAAAAAACTTGAAAGAGAGGAAAAAAATGGCATCATAAGGACTATGTACAATTGATTATTCACAGATTTATTTTACCTAGCACCTTCATTAAAAATCATTATTAAATACTTTCAATTTAAATCTCACTTTAAAAACTGAATATCAACAGCTACTTTCTGCATTTGGAAACTTTTATAGTATTCTAAAGTTATTGTGATGCTTTATACATTTTTTTTATTATTATTTATTATTATTATTATTTTTTTTTAGTATAAAACATTCAATAAAATCATGATGCCGATCTTTTGATTCTAACAAAGAAAAAACTTGAAAGACAGGAAAAAGTGGCATAATAGTGATTATGTACAACTGATTATTCACAGATTTATTTTACCTATAGCAACTTCATTAAAAATCATTATTAAATACTTTCAATTTAAATCTCACTTTAAAAAATGAATATCCACAGCTATTTTCCGCATCTGGAAACTTTTATAGTATTCTAAAGTTGTTCTGATGCTTTATACATATTTTTTAATTTTTTATCTTAATATAAAACTTTGAATAAAATCTTGATCCTGATCTTTCTATTCTAACAAAGATAAAACTTGTAAGACAAGAAAAAATAAAGGCATTATAGCCACTATCTACAACTGATTATTCAAGACTTATTTTATATAGCACCTTAATTAAAAACTATTATTCAATAGTTTCAATTTAAATCTTACTCTAAAAACTGAATTTTAACAGTTATTCTCAGTATCTGGAAACATTTATAACTTCTAAAGTTGTTCTGATGCTTTATATATTTTTAAATTTTTTTTTATCCCAATATAAAATCATGATTCTAACAAAGATTCTAACATTTCTAACAAAGATTCTAACAACAACATTAGACACATTAGATTCTTAGATTCTAACAAAGATTCTAACATAACAGATTTCTTTTGATTCTAACAAAGAAAAAACTTGAAAAACAGGGGGGAAATTGCATTATAGTGACAATGTACAAATGATTATTCACAGATTTTTTTTTATTTAGTACCTTCATTAAAAACTACTATTCAATAGTTTAAATTTAAATCTTACTCTAAAAACTAAATATCAACAGTTATTTTCGCATTTGGAAACGTTTATGGTATTCAAAACTTGTTCTGATGCATTATATATTAAAAAATTTCAATATAAAACTTTGAATAAAATCATAATGTTGATCTTTTCATTCTAACAAAGAAGAAACTTGAAAGACAGGGGAAAAAATGGCGTTATAGTGACTACCTACAACTGATTATTCACCGATTTTTTTTTTTACCTAGCACCTTTATTAAAGACTATTATTCAACAGTTTCAATTTAAATCTAACTCTAAAAAGTGAATATCAACAGCTATTTTTCGCATTTGGAAACTTTTACAGTGCTCAATAGTTTTCTGATGCTATAAATTTTTTTTTTAGTTTAACATGAAACTTTGAGTAAAGTCATGATGCTGATCTTTTGATTCTAACAAAAAGATGAAAAACAAGATAAAAGTGGCATTATAGCCACTACGTAGAACTGATAATCATAGATTTATCATACTTAGCACCTTCATTAAAAACTATTTTTCAATAATTTAAATTTAAATCTCACTTTAAAAACTGTATATCAACAGCTATTTTCCGCATTTGGAAACTTTTATAGTATTCTAAAGTTGTTCTAATGCTTTATACATTTTCTTAAAAATGTTATCTCAATATAAAATTTTGAATAAAATCATGATGCAGATCTTTTGATTCTAACAAAGAAAAGACTTGAAAGGCAAGATAAAAGTGGCATTATAGGGGCTATGTACAATTGATTACACTAGTTTACAGTACATCTGTTGCCGAAAAAATTTTAGCTGTTGCTGACTACATATGATATGCTATTTCCAAAAATATAATTAGAATATTTCAATCAGCTCTAGTTTATGAGTTTCAGCTATGTGGGTATTACAAAGAAAAAACACGCATTTACTAAGAAAAACCTTACTAAAAAAAGAATTAATCATTGAGTTTTAAAAAACTTTGTTTTAAAGCTCTTCTCTGATGTGTAGGCTTTGGAAAATGACATATCAGAGACCAACAATAGTCAGACCTCATATTCGTATCCCAGAAACTCTGATAGCGCTCTTCCATGACGCGTAAGTCCTGATGCATACGATCTCCCTACTCTTCGCTCATATCTTCTAATTTTTCTGGAAAACTGTCCAAGTGACTATGGAGGAAGTGGAGTTTTATGCTCATATTGCACCCCATATTTTTTAATTGTAGCACAAGTTCAATATAATTTTCAGATTTTTTATTTCCGATGAAACCTAATTTTAATAACTGAGAAAGCAATTTTTTTCTTTTAGTCTTGATGCTAACAATTCTGAAGCTTTTTTAGAAAGACTAATCTCTGACAAGATCATCTAACTCATTTTGGGAAAAGCATTTTGACTCATTTGACATACCTTCAAAATCAGCATCGTTTTTGTGATGAGTTTGGTCCTTCAATGTCTTGTTCTAATGATTCAGATATATTTTTAGCCTCTGAAGAGTCAAGTGAACGCTGCAGTGGACGTTGAACGCAACTAGTACTTGGGTACTGCCATTTAGCACGATTTTTAGTGTTTAAACCGTTTACGTTCACGCTACAAGAACAACAGTCTTCGAGATGGTTTCGTGGTTTTCACCAAATAGTCGGTGTTCCTGGCACTTCTTTTACCACTTTTGCGTATCTTAAATATTCCACACACGATTTACAAACACAATTGGGAGGCCAAGACTTCTCATTTTTATCCAAGAGCACCCCAAAATACTCAAAATAGATATTTTCCCCCAACTCTGATATAACTTTTTTACAATTGTGTTTAAACATATTCTTCGCATATATAGCAAAAATGATCTGGATTGTTTAAACAACGTCTTTTTGAACTACTCATGATGCAAAAACTTGAGAAACTAATTTTAACACAGTAAAATACGCCTGTTATCAATTAATATATATGCTTAAATGATAAAATTCAAAAACAAATTAACTCGAGCTGTTAAAATAATTTTCCTGTTACATTGGACAAAAACAAGTTATAAGTGAACATTATCAACCACAGAATTCGCAGCAACAGACAAAAAGAATAATTTTGTAAACTAGTGTTATTCACAGATTTATTTTACCAAGCATCCTCATTAAAATCTATTATTCAATAGTTTTACTTTAAATCTCATTCTAAAAATTGAATATCAACAGCTATTTTCCGCATTTGGAAACTTTTATAGTATTCTAATGTTTTTCTGATACTGTATGGATTTTTTTTTTCTTTTTAAATTTTTTATCTTAATTTAAACTTTTGAATAAAATCACGGTGCTGATCTTTTGATTCTAACAAAGAAAAAACTTGAAAGACAGGAAAAGAGTGGGATAATAGTGACTATGTACAACTGATTATTCACAGATTTATTTTACCTAGCACCTTCATTAATAATTATTATTTAATAGTTTCCATTTAAATCTCACTTTGAAAACTGATTATAAACCGCATTTGGAAACTTTTATAACATTCTAGAGTTGTGTTTGATGCTTTGTAATTTTTTTAAAAATTCCAATATAAAATTTTGAATAAAATCATGATGCCGGTCTTTTGATTCTAACAAAGAAAAAACTTGAAAGACAGGGAAAAAAGTTATGGAGGAAAGTATAATTGAACATTCACAAAATGTTTTTTTACATGTTTATTAAATTTATTATTTTACGTTTCTAAATCAAAAATTATTATAAAAAATTAATATCATCAGCAATTTTCGATGTAGAAATTGTTAGAATATTCTAAAATTAAGTAGCTGTTTTTCATTTGTTAATCTTTTATTTCAGAATAAAATTTTGAGTAAAAGCCTGCTTATTATTATTATTTTTCCTTTAACAAAAGGAAATAAAGGGGGGGGGGGGTAAATGAAAAGAAGGATAAATCAGAGCGAAACATAACCGAAACCGTGTTATGAATTAATTCTTTTTATGTTTTGGCGTGAATAGCCCAACAAGTGGCGCTGTTTTTCTGAATTTTCCCGATACTTACAATAGTTCTATCACAGGAACTAATGCACATTTTTTTTTTCATAAAACTACAGATTTTAGTATAGTTTTTAAATAATATTTCTCTCTTTGTTTTCGTATTAATTGCCCAACAAGTGGTGCTTTTATTTTGCATTTTTTCTGATATCCACAATCGTCCTACTTCAAGAACTAATGCACGGAATTTCATGCCTCTAGAATAATCACTGTGAGCATAGATTGTCATTTAATTTTCGCACTGAGGAAGCAACTTTTGAAGTATTAACAGGTATGAGATATCAGAAAGTTCTGGGATTGCCACATCCGACTAATTTAAATTTTCTCTGCAAATTAAATTTTTGGTTTCTATAATTTTTCACATTTGTTATTTTATTGTAATAATAAATAAATAAATAAGCAATTTTGGTAAACAGCAGGTGCTGGGTTCGAATCCATTCACGGCCGTCGGCTTAACCCTTCTGAGTTTTCCGCGGTTTTATTCGAAACTTGGATTTCTTTGCGTAAATACCAGTTAGGTTCCCTTAGAAAGACCCACCCCACACGGAGGACAATCCCCACTTTAGGACCAATATCCCAAAGTGTAGATATTTGGCCGTCATAGACACAAAATAAACAAAAAACAAAACAAAACAAAAAATTAAGCAATTTTCTGCGTTATCTTTCAGCTATGAATATAAAACATCATCTCTCCCTGCAAATAATCATTACATCTTAACTCTTTCGAGACCATACCACGGATGCAAACTTTATTGGGAGAGCTTTTTAAGCAGTTTCCTTTACTTGTATAATGCCAAAAAAAAAAAAAAATTCTAACTAAAAAACTGAAATCTTATTTTCATTTATTCATATTGCCCAAAAAATTAATTCTACATGCACCTTTTGATGCTATATTTGCATCCCAAGTCCTTAAAGTGTTAATAAGTTAAATTATTGGTTGAATTAAAAATGTTTGAAATAGCAAAATTTTTCTACTGTTTACAATTGTGAAAAAATGTTACATTTTAAAATGTATATTGCTTTCCAAAAATATATTAGATTTATTAGAATTATCAAATAATTTTCAGCGTACTTGTAATTTTGTAGTTGCAGTAAATAATCAATCAACAGCACCTGTAATTCCACCCTCAGATAAAATTTACACTATTTCCGCATTTTATGCCCAGCCAGTGCAAAAAGATTTTACATATATATATATACATATATATATATATATATATATATATATATATATATATATATATTAAATATTTTATCCTTTTTTTCAATAATATACACTATTTCCACACTATTTCCACATTTACACTATTTCCACATTTTATGCCCAGCCAATACAACAAGATTTTATATATCTATATCTATCTATCTATCTATATATATATATATATATATATATATTAATATTTTATCCTTTGTTTCAATAATATGTATATATATATTAAAAAAAAAAAAAAAAAAAAAAAAAAAACATGCATCCGCATTAGTTTTTATCAGTCATCTGAATTAGATGATTTTTTAAAGAATAGTGGTAGCTATCGAAAGGCAGAATATTCGCACACTCCGCCCACAAATAATGAAAATCATCCTTTTTATTTTGTTCGGGGTTGGTAAAGTGTATATTTAAATGTTCAAAGAACAAAATATGCAGAAAATTACGTGGAAAAGATTGACTGGATACAAATGTATACAAAAAGAAAACTAATTTAACGCATTTATATTAAATTTTATAGAAAAAGCACATAAAGTGTTATTGAATCTACCTTCATTGTAGTATTTCAAGAAACGTTATTCCCGCAAAAGACGACAACTTTGGCGTTAACATGTCAAAATCGGGTTGGAAAAATCGAAATATGTATCCTTCGAATATGCTCGATTATAACTTCATGAACGAGGATTCAAAAAAGAACACTTTTATTGAATCCTCGTTCATAACGGTTTACAAAAGTTATATACTTCTGCCTGTAGATAATCTGATAGATAATAATATCTGTAATAAAAAAAAAAAAAAAAAAAAAAAAAAAAAAAAAATGAAGGCAGCATTCAGAATTTAAAAGATGGACTCTCACCTGACCCCCAGTGAGTCGGTAGTGGGGGTCAAATTCTGAATCGCTGAGTAGCTTTTTAAAAAATCCTTAACACGTATATTTTCGTTTTTAGCTCACAGGCTATCATAGCCTGAGAGCTTATGTGCCCGTCCGTTCTGTATGTACGTTCGTACGTTCGTTCGTGCGCAACGCGATAACTCAAGATAAAAATATCGGATCCACGTGAAATTTTGTATATAGGTATATCCTGATAAGGCGCTTCCCTGATTAGTTTTTGGAGTTCATTCGATATGTATAAGAGGGGGAAGGGGGAGTTTATGCCCCTCCCCTTAATTGATATAAACGGGATTTTAATACAGAATTAACAGTTTTCCTTGAAAATTTAGATATAGGATCATTCTGATGAGGCGATACCGTGGCTGTTATTAGGTGTTCATTGAATAACTATAAACAGGGGGGACGGGGGGCTCATGCCCCTCCCCATGATTGATATAAACGGGATTTTCATGCAGAATTAACAGTTTTCGTTCAAAATTTAGATATGGGATCATTCTGATGAGGCGAGTACGTGGCTGTTATTAGGTGTTCATTGAATAAGTATAAACAGGGGGAACGGGGGTTCTAATGCCCCTCCCCTTAACTTGTATAAATGGATTTTTCAAGCAGAATTGTCAGATTTCGTTCAAATCTCTGAATAGTTTTGGAAGTTTAATGGTTAAGTATAAAAGAGGGGAATAACTTCTCTTAAATTATATAAATGCTAAATGGGTTTTTATTAAGAATTATCCGATTTGCTCTGAATTTTGGATATAGATTTTTATATGGTAAAACATGTCCTTGATAATTTAGGAGGTTCAATGATTAAGTATAAAAAAGGAGAAAGGGGAGAGCTGTTTCCCCTTCTTATTTTTTTTTTTCGAACGGAATTAACGAAAATACATGGCTGTAATGTACAATTAGTATGCGTAGCCTGTGACTTCAATGCCATCAGTTTAACTGGGCAATATTCTTTTTATTTAATCTGATGGGTATTTCTGGAGTTATTCAACCGTTTCTAGATTTTTCGGACAACCTGTATATTTGAAGTTTGCTTAAAACTTTTATTTTATACAAACAAATAAAATTTGTAAATTTTATTAACTTATGTGGAAATTTTAAACTTTGCAGAAAAAAATAGATAACGTACAATGAATAGAAAGACATTTCATTACCTATTTTGATGCTGACTTCAGCCAAACATTTTCCTACTTTTACAAATATAATATTTTTTTTAAAATTAGGATACAATCATTATAACTTACAAAAAAATATCAAGTATTACAAAATTTCATGTAAATTCATATTCATCTTACATAAATTTCAGAAACATATACTGAGAAATACAGGATGATCATAAAAAAAAAAAAACTTTGCCGGTATATGGAGTCCGGCCAGTCCGTTCAACCGATCGAGGTGAAATTTCAGATAGAGCTATTCAGAGGTATGAGCTTGAGATTCTCTGAACGGCAACAAAATGGCGCTCATGTTTAGGGTAATATTTACAGAAACTCGAAATTTTCCAATGGCAACATCCTTTTTTTATCGCAAAATGCTCAGCGCATGCGAAAACCCTACAGAGCATTAGAACCGTACGTATATAGCAAGAAACGGACACGTTATGCACGCAGAAAAAACTGTTCTGCAAATACCCCCCCCCCCCCAAAAAAAAAAAAAAAAAAAAAAACCACGATTGGGGCGCAAAGAGTAAATTTGCATATGACACAGAATCAATACACTAATCTCTGATTACAACACAGATCGGAGAAAACTTTTATTTTGATTACACATTTTCCACATGGGTGCCATCACAGGCAATTACACATTGCATGGTGGCGACTGTGGACAATACAGCCGAACGTTACATCGCACGAGGAATGTTTGCAATCTCACGTTTGATAGAATCTTTCAAATCCGGTAAAGTTTGCGGATTGCACATGTACACTCTAGATTTTAGATATCCTCAGAACCTAAAATCCATAGGAGTGAGGTCGGAGGATAGCGGACTCCATTGACGTTACCAGTTAAGGTGAATTGTGCCTCGCCCGTTCATAATATGCGAAGAGGTTGATCGTTATCTCCATCATATTGGATAAGAAATTCATGAACAAAGTCTGTATGTTGCTGATGGTCTCTCACTTCCAACATCTGGGCGTGCTGGTACCGGTAAAGAAACATCCAGATTACAGAGCGCAGTAACTTTAAGACCATTGATTTTGGTATATCAAATACACGAGATGTGCCTTTTGTAGTTTGCATGCATCCTCTGGGCACTATGTGATGCATTTCCACAACAGTATCCTCAGGAACAGTTGGTCGTCCGGATCGCAGACTATCACAGGTGCAGAAAAGTTTTTCGAATTTCATTACTAAATCACGAAGAGCTTCTGAAATGCATAGGCCACGTATTTGGCGATAGTTTCGACGGTAAACGCGCCAGGTTTTCGCAGCATTCATCTCATTTTGATAAGTTTTACCAACTCACCACGAACGAAGTCATTTTGTTGGCATCTGCGAGCTCTGACTGAAGAACTAACATTCCCACCCTACTTTTTATCCGTTTTCTACGCTGACTATCTGGCAAACGATGTTCCGTAATTGGTATTTTGTCTCTGTCATATTCAAATTTTCTTCGTACGCCTTCATCGCGTTTTTTTTTTTTTTGGGGGGGGGGGGGTTGGTTGGTTGATTGGTTGATTTTTGTCGTCCGATTATCTACGCTAATGGGATATAGGACCAGGGGGAGTGCCCTCCGTGGGGGTCTTTCTAAGGGAACCTAACCCGTATTTACGCAAGGTTCGAAGAAAACCACGGAAAACTCCGAACGGTTAGGCCGACAGCCGCGATTGGGTTCGAACCCAGCACCTGCCGTCTACCAGTTGAGAGGTCCGAACCTCTCGGCCACTGGTGGGGCGGGGGTGGGCGTTTGTAGAGCTGATTTTATGCGAGCATAACGCGTCCGTTTATTGCAATAACCATGCCGTCCAACGCTCATTAGGGTTTTCGCATGCGCTGAGCATTTTGCGATGAAAAAAAGGATTTGCCATTGGAAAATTTCGAGATTCTGTAACTATAACCGCAACCGTGATCGCCATTTTGTTGTCATGCCCAGAATCTCGAGCTCATACCTCTGAATAGCTATATCTGAAATTTCACCACGATCGGTTGAACGGACTGGCCGCTAGGGCTCCATATATCGGCAAAGTTTTTTTTATGACCACCCTGTATTAGCAACAAATTTGAATCGAGTATAATCAATCAATCCGGGATTAAGTAGAAGGCTTGGCCAAGCATCAAAATAAAAATAAATAATTGCATGTGGCAATGAAATTCAAACATGCAAATTGTTCGAATTCTTTCTTTCTATGTTTTGCTGGCATTCTGTGAAGTTTTCGTGACTCATATCAAGGCTTTCTGCCTTATAGCGGCTGTTGTTACAACACTGATTATCTCTTCAGTATTGTAAATAAGCATTTCCGACCATGGTTACTGAAAGACAGGACAAGATTAATTTAAAGTACGGTTGAAGACGATAGCTAAGACGAAAAACTTATGAAGTTAAATTTTTCTTGTCTTAAAAAAGAAAAAAAATCCCCTTTTTTTTTCTATTATCACAGTGAAGAAAGTGATTACTCTAAATATATTGATATGGGAACGTTCATTCAGAAATATTGCGACAATTCAAGCAAATTTTTGTAAATAATCACCATTGTTTCATTATTAAATATAATTAAGACAAAAATTGGTATAAACATTTAAATATGACTGTGTTCTACTTATAACATATATTTAATTTGGGGTTTACTTGGTTAACTTGTCGTCCAAAAAAAGCATCGCCAAACTATAAGGTTAAATGCCAATAATGGATGTTTGTGAATGTCGCATTCAATGATATTAAGTACGATACACGTGTTTAAAATGACATTAAGTGATTTTTATTTCCACTTTTGATTTGTATTTTTATTAATATTCTACTAATTATTTATTTTTTCGTTATTAAAATGAAAATTATGTCAGTATGTATAGTTTGGCTATGAATTTGGCGAAATTAGTTGACGGGATAAAAAAGTGTTACCCTAATTTGTAACAAAAAGCGTTTTACTTGTCCACATATTAAATCAAAATTTTGTTACTCTTGTGACAAGACTAATTACAAGAGTAACAAAATTTTGATTTATTAGTACATAGACAAGTAAAATTTAGATTTTGTTACAGATTAGATATATTTTATGAGAGTAGATCACAGTAGTATTTAACCCCCTAAGAGGCGGTGGGATATATTTTATCCTATCTAATTTAAGCGAGATTCTCAACAGAAACTTTTAGCGAAATTTTATATTTTAACTTTGGCGGCAAAATGTTGAAAAATTGCCCCTTTTTTATTAATTTTTTTCGATTTTCCGGTAAGAATTCAATATTACAGAGACATTAATGCTTTAAAATAGCAAATAAAGCCTTTGTGCAAAAATGTTAAAAGATAGAAAACCAACGATTATAAACGCACAAATAAAGTATGAAAAGGGAGTAAACAGCTGTTTCGAATCTACTATCGAGATTCTTCTTCAGTGCAAAAACTCAGCAAGCTAGATAAAGACAAAACTGAGGGATAAAGCAAAACCGCCCAGTTTTGCTTTATCTAGCTCGCTGAGTTTTTGCACTGAAGAAGAATCTCGATAGTAGATTCGAAACAGCTGTTTACTCCCTTTTCATACTTTATTTGTGCATTTATAATCGTTGGTTTTCTATCTTTTAACATTAATGCTTGCCCCTCAAAGAATTAACTGGTTACATTTTTTTAAAAATCTCAACTATATTTTTTAATAAAATAGTTGAACTTATTCATGAAAATTTGTTCGAATAACAAGAGTAACATTAGATGGTCCAATTTTCATATAAATTAATTCTTTATCGGGCAATCAGTTATTTGTTTAAAATGTTGAAAAGTTTTTCTGCTGCCAGAATCTATCAACAAATTTATTTTTATATAAAAAGACAACAATTCCGTTAAGTTAACATTAACATAAACTATCGCACTAAAAATTCCGGTGCATTTCAATCAATTTTTAATAAAAATTAAGTAATAAGTATATTACAATTGCCCGATAAATGATTAAGGTAAGCTGAATTTGGAATAAATTTGTTGTATACCAAAACACTTCCAAAAATATTTCTTAAATCAGAAATATTATGAAGTTCTTTTAAATAAATATTTGCGTAAAATTTTGATACCTGTATCAACCATAACATTTATAATTCATGATGCCATGCTATAAAAGCCTGGTTTCTATATATGCAAGCACAAGTTAATGCTAACCAACGTCTCGATTTTGCTCTCCATGCTAAGGCGGTTGCAGTCATTCGGTTTAACCGAGTCCAATCAAAGCTAGATTTGGCAAAGTTTTGCTAAATAGGCATAAAATTGGTAGTTTAACGAAACATAAAAATGTTATATCGAAATTAATTTATTGAATTTTGATTGTATTTTAATAAATAATGTCAGTTTCATTGCTTATTTATTTTATACGGATTCAGTAAACAATTTTCTAAATTTATTTGAAAGTGTAAAAGTCGATCATAAATCATGGTAAATCATTTAAACAAAATTAATAATTGTGTATAAATAATAATTATTGATAATTATGTATAATTAAATATAATGTCAAAAAATACTCTAATTAAAAAAGTAAAATCTTATAAATTTTTTTTTTATTAATATTGTTCAAAAATTAATTCTACACGCACATTTTGATGCTATATGTGCATCCCAAGTCCTTAAAGTAATAATAAGTTAAATTAAAAAGTTTAAAATAATAATATTTATCTGTTGTTTACAATTATGAAAAAAAGTGTTACATTTAAAAATCTATATTATTACACAAAAATACATTATATTTTAAGAATTATTATAATATTCAGCGCTACTTGTTATTTTGTAGTTGCAGTAAATAATCAATAAAACCTATAGTTCCACATCCACATAAAATTTACACTGTTTCCACATTTTATGCCCTGCCAGTACAAAAAGATTCTATATGTTTGTTTGTTTATGTTTTAATATTTTGTCTTCTTGCATCCCTTATTTTACCTTTTGTCTTCAATAATGAAAAAACATACACTTGCATTAGCATTCATCGGTCATCTGAATTAGATATTAAAGGGGAAAAAAAGTAGAAGCTATCGAAAGGCAGAACTTCCAATCACCCCGCCCCCAAATAATAAAAAAAAATCTCTTTTTTTCGGGGGAGGGGGGGGGGAAGGATTGGGGAAAGTATATATTACACGTTTAAAGAACAAAATATGCAGGGAATTACGTAGAAAAGATTGACTGGATACAAACATATGCAAATACGAAACTAATTTAACTTATTTCTATTATTTTTTTTTTATAGAAAAAACACATAAAGTGCTATTGAATGAACCTTCATTATAGTATTTCGTGAAACAGTATTCTCGCAAAAGACAAATTTGGCATCAAAAGTTCTGGCGATTCAGATTTCGAAATGTCAAAATCGGGTTGGAAAAATCGAAATATGTATCCTTTGAATATGCTCAATTATACTGTGATGAATGAGGATTCAAAAAAGAGTTAAATACAAGCATTACGTACTTCTGACTGCAGAATCCGAATCTGCAATAAAAAATAAAGGTTATGATTCAGGATTTCAAAATTGGACCCCCACTTGACACCAGCGAGACGATAGTGGGGATCAAATTCTGCAACACTGAATAACTTTTTTTAAAAAATGCTTATCATGTATATTTTTATTTTTTAATGTGATGGGCATTTCTGGAATTATTCAACCGTTTCCAGACTTTTCGGACAACCTGTATATTTGAATTTTGCTCAAAACTTTTATTTTATGTATTACAGATAAATAAAATTTGTAAATTTCATTAACTTATGTGAAAATTTTAAATTTTCCAAAAAAAATATGTAAAGTGTAATGAATAGAAAAACATTTCATTATCCATTTTGATGCTGATTTTAGCCAAACACATTTCAGCTTTCGCAAATATAATATTATTTGAATTAGAATACTATTATTATAAGTTAGAGATAATATCAAAATTAAGTATTACAAAATTTCATATAAATTCATATTCATTTTACATAAACTTCAGAAAAATTTTCTGACAAATGCGAGCAACAGAACTTAACCGAGTACAATCAATGCATCCTAGATTAAGTAGAAGGCCTGGCTAAGCATCAAAGTAAAAATAAATAATTGCACATGCTAATAAAATCAAAACAATAAAATTGTTCGACCCCCCCCCCCCCCCCGCATTCTGAGAAGTTTTCGTGACACATGTCAAGGCTTTGTCCCTTATATAGGGGGGCGTCAGTACAATGCTGATTACCTGTTCAGTGTTGTGAATAAGCATTTTCGGCCATGGTTACTGAAAAATAGGACAGGATTAATTTACAGTACGGTGGAAGACGATAGCTATTACGACAAAACTTGTGAAGTTAAACCTTTCTTGCCTTAAAAAAAGTAATAATTCTTTCTCTTTTTAGCTCTCAGGCTATCATAGCCTGAGAGCTTATGTGGCCGCCTGTTCTGTATGTATGTACGTTCGTTCGTTCGTTCGTTCGTGCGTACGTGTGTAACGCGGTAAATCACGATAAAAATATTCTATCTACTTGAAAATGTGTATATAGCTATATCCTGATATGGTGCTTCCCTGATTAGTTTTTGGAGTTCATCAGAACTGTATAAGAGAGGGGAACGAAGGGGGCTATTGATATAAATGGGTTTTTCATGCAGAATTATCAGTTTTCGTTCAAAATTTAGCTATAAGATCATTCTAATGAGACGCCTCCATGATTGGTATTAGGTGTTCATTGTATAAGTATAAACAGGGGGAACGGGGGTTCTAATGCTCCTCCCCTGAATTGATATAAAAGGGTTTTTCATGCGGAATAATCAGATTTCGTTCAAATCGCTGAATAGTTTGGGAAATTTAATGGTTAATTGTAAAAGAAGAGCAGGGTTCGCACAGTCCTACCAGTAAATTTTAAGAATACTTTCAAAGTGTTTCACTGCAGAAAAATATCGTAAAATCTGTGAATGAAGGTGGGATTACAAATGTTGTAGGTTAAAAATTAAATGTAAATTTTCCTATTTTTAATAGTGGTGCCAGAGTCCTTGGAAATTCCAAGGAGTATGCGAACCTTGGAAGGGGGATAACTCCTCTTAAATTATATAAATGGTTTTTTATTAAGAATTTTCCGATTTGCTCTGAATTTTGGATGTAGATTTTTTATGCGGTAAAACATGTCTCTGATTAATTTAGGGGGTTCAATGATTAAGTATAAAAAGGGGAAAGTCGGAATTAACCTTTGAAAATATAAGGCTGTAATATGCAATTCGTATGCTTAGCCTGTGAGCTCAATGCTATTAGTTTAACTGGGCAACGCTCTTTCTATTTTCTTCCTATTGTCACATTGAGAAACTGATGTCTAAATGTATATAACTGGGAACGTCCATTCAGAAATATTGCGATAATTCGAGCGAATTTTTTAAAATAATCTCCATTATTTTATTATTAAATTTAATTAAGACAAAAATTGATATAACCAGTTAAATACCATTGTGTTCCATTCACGTAAAAAAAATCTGATTTGTAACAAAAAACGTTTTACTTGTCTATATATTAAAGTGCAACACTATACAGTCGCAGAAAAAGACCTGGATGATAATGTAAAGTCTATGGAAGTGTTCTTTCCAAATATCTCACTCAATTTTTTTTTTTTTTTTTTTTTTTTTTTTTTTTTGAATAGGATAGCTGAGTGTAATCTACAACCTGCCTAGTTTTTGCTTTTTCAATTTTGGTTTCAGATTTTCTTTTTTTTATTACTTTGAATTTCAAAAACAGTTTAAACCGGTTTAGAAATTGAAACTATCACAATGTAAAAAACTATATAAGCAAAATGGAAAAAGTAAAAATTAGGCCAGTTGTCGACTGTCCTCATCTATGCTATGAAAAAAAAAAAAAAAATCATGTAAAAATAATAAAATTTAAGCGAGATATTTCAAAAGAGCGCTCTTATGGACTTTACATTATCACCCGGGTTTTTTTCTGTGACTATTGTGGGGCCTTAAATCAAGATTTTGTTACCCTTGTGATATTCTAGTCACAAGAGTAACTAAATTTCGATTTGTTATCTAGACAAGCAAAATACATTTTGTTAGAAATTAGATAAATTTTATGAGAGTAGATCACACTGATTTTTAACAGGTTACAACATTTTTTATGTCGTTTATATTTTTAAACAAAATAATTGAGATTACCGTATTTACTCGTGTGTAACGCACACTTTTTTTTTTCAAAAAAATTGGGCAAAACCCGTAAGTGCGCATTACTCGCGGAATATTTTTTTTTTTTTACTGCTGGATGTTATCACACTATATACATATAAATCAAGAAATTTATACAAAGAAGACTTAATTCCTTGAAAAATATTATTTAATTTAAGTATCACTGCATCTTTATTTCATTCCTTGTTTTTAATACATTAACATTATACAAACCATAGCTGCCAAGTTTTACACATTTTTCCTACCACAAAAATTTTATAGTAAATATTGTCTCTTTTAATCGTCGATGTCTTATCATTAAACAAATGGAAAATCTTTGTGGAATATCAGTGGTAGCAAAAATGCGTAAAAATTGTCAGTTACGTATAAACGCTATTTAGAAACTTTCACTGCCGTCACTCATTCCTACCGTCATTCAATACCTACCCGAAATCTAAAAATGTATTTTAGCCTTTGTTTTTGCTTCCTGTAATGTTTGTTTAAACTTTTTATACTGAAATTCATTTAGTCACTCATTCATTTGCAAATCAAATTTATGGTGCGCATTACATACGAGATTTTAAAAAAATCACCATTTTTTCTTCTTAAGTACGGGATGCGCGGTATACACGAGTAAATACGATACTTATGAAAATTTATTCGAATGGTTACAAGAGTAACAATCAACATTCCCAGCTTTCAAATAAATTAATCCTTTATCCGGCAGTCAATTCTTTGTTTTAAATATTGAAAAGGTTTTCTGCCACTAGAATCTATCTACAAATTTATTTTAAAATAAAAAGATGACAGCAACAATTGGAACGGTTTTTCGAGGAGCCTGGGACCAGAGTCCCACATCCCCGACACATAGGGAAATGGAACCATTAACGGGAATTAAAGTCGTGGCAAACGAGCGATAAAATCTGAAATAACATATATCTCCCCCCCCCCAAAAAAAAAAACATATTTTTTGAGCTTCTGTGAAAAACTAAATTAAAAAAGTTAAAAACTATTTAAAATCTAGTAAAATATAAAAATAGTTGTGGCTCTAGCATAATTTATTGCAAAAAATCCGAAAATCATTTCCGCATAACATTTTTGTTGTGTTAATATTAATACAAACTATGTCATTAAAAATTCCAGTACGTATCAAATAATTTTTAATAAAAATTAAGAGGTGAATATATTACTATCGCCAGATATAGAGTTAACATAAGCTGAATGATGAATAAGTTTGTCCTAAACCATTTTTAAAAAGCTTCCAAAATATGTTTCTTACATCAGAAATATTATGAAGTTCTTTTAACTAATTTTTTGTGTAAACTTCTATCATGTGTATGTTAATAATGGCTATTCATTTATGACGCCATGCTATAAACAGAAGTTTAGCATGATGTCTTTATACGTAAAATCAAAAGGTAAAATTAATATCGTATGGAGATGGTCACTCGATTTAACTAAGCCCAATCTATCTAAGCTAGATTTGGCGAAACTTTGCTAGCTTAGCCATTGCCATTGGCTTAGCGAAGCATAAAAATGTTATGTCGAAAACAGTTTGTTGAATTTTGGTTGTATTTTAATAAATAATGTCAATATCATTAATTCTTTATTTTTTAGGGGTACAGTAAAAATTTTTCAAAATTTACTTGAAAATGTAAATATTGCCATCGCCTTCTTAGCTTTTAAAAAATGTAAGAATCGATGATAAATCGTTGTAAATAATTTAAACATAATTAATAATTATGCATAAATAATAATTATTGGTAACTATGTAACGTTAAATGTATATTACTTACAAGGAAGGTCTCCATACGGGCATACTCCGAAAAATCTGAAAAAATTGCAGAATGTTCTTCTCATGAGGATATATACGTTTATAAAAAAAATTTCGGCGAACCCCCATCCCCTTCCGTAAAAAAATAATGAAATTTTCATTATTTGGCGATTTATCATCGGTTGGCGATGAAAAGCAAATTCAAAAAATGTTTTTATTGTGTCAAATGTATTTTAAAGGAAAAAAGTTTCATATTCAACGTATTTAGATAAATTAAATTATTTTGTTTTGTCAGCTTTAGTTTGTTTTAAGTATAATTTCGTTATATTGGTATTTATATGTATTTATATTCAAATTTAACCATTAATATTTGAGATTTAAAACGAAATTCAAATTTAAATTCATTATTCTTTCAAGTTCAAAGTCCTGTAGAGCATCGTCAATTCGATTTTGTTGCTATGGAAACGTCTGGCTTTTATTTTTGAATACGGTTAAATGTATGAAAGTAATTTTACTGAATAACAATATTTTATATATGAAAATATTTTTTCCAGGGGTAAATGTATAACTACAGAAACAAATAATACATATATATAATGCAATTTAATATATATTTATATAATATATTAAACTCGCTCATTGTTTATGTTTAAATTCATTTATGTTTAAAATCATTTATGTTTAAATCCATTTACACGGATTCTAAAAATCCAAAAGTTTTCAGTTGCTTTAAAATCGTTTGCTTTTGGCGGAGAAAATTGCAGCTCGCCAAATCGTGTGACACTTTCGTCTTTTCACGCCAAATATTCGAAAGTATTTTATTTTTTTACATGTTTTCTAATGCAATTCCACCGCTTATTTTCACTGATCCTTTATTACGTACATGAGTAGTTTAATTAGTATTTTTTTTCAAAAAAATCTGAGTATGCCCAGTATGGAGACCTTCCTTGTTAGTACAATAATAATATTATTAAAAATATATATAATATTACATATTATATAATATTATATAATGTTATATAAATATATAATCCTTCCACGGTACAAAACCTTTGAAAGGCATGTTCCTTTAGAACCTAGATATTACTATTAATATTTCAATTGATTTTTATACACGCAGATTTAAGAACATTTATATTGCGTTTAAGTTTTATAATTTTTATTATTTCTTTGACATTTAATATTACCATAATACTGTTGTATATTAATGTAATATAATTAAAATTATTCTAATTGATATTATGTATAAATAATATTATTATTTAATATAATATAAAGCTATATTATTAATAATAAATATATCCTTAATAATATGTCTATTAACATATTATTAATGTTATTATTATTATAATTAAGAGGTGAATATATTATTTTATAACTATTTCATAAAATTTATTGGATCATTTATTGGAACTTGCATTTTTAAGATCAACTCATTTTTTTTATGTAGAGTTATCCAATTTGACGCAAATCCCAATTTTTTTCTCTGCAGTTTATTTTTATGTAATTTCTTTGCATATCATTGTATGTTAATGACATTCGCTATGTGCGTTACCAGACCTTTGAAAGGAATGTTTCTATCGAACTACGCTATTACTATTTTCCTTGATTTTTTATACTTAATAAACATATATATATATATTGAGTCACTTTGTTTTCGGATATTTAAGAGGAGGTATTATTTAAATTGGGCGACCGTTTTTATCGATAACTATTGGATCGATTTCCTTCTTTTTTCATTTAAAGCAAAACATTTTTGCTGAAACTAATGCAACTGAAAAAAATACATTTTTTATTGATTAAACATTATTTATAATTCGCAAAATTAAAAAAAAAAAAAAGAAAGAAAGAAAGAAAGAAAGAAAATGTGACGAGTTTTTTTTTTTTTTTTTTTTAATTGAAATAGCTGTTATTTTGTCAAAAATTATTTTTTAAAACCAAATGCTGATATAAGCTCCAGAGAATTTAACGTCACATTATTATATATTGATTTAATTTGTTTGAGATGATTGTGCTCATAGAAAAAGAGTAAAAGAGTCACACTTATAACGACACGCATCTGCAGTCGCAAAGATATTTTTCGTTTTTTGTTTGAACAAGAATATTTAAATATATAATTAAAACGTTAATAAGTATAGTAAAGTCGGAAGGTGACGTCTTGTTTTCATTAAAATTGAAAAAAAATCGTAACTCTCACATAAGTGTAGACATAATAGGGCCTAAATAAAACCTCTCTGTAATTTGATAATCGTGAAAATTTTAAAAAATAGATCTGGTCTTTAAAATTTCTTTGGCATAGATAGCTGATATTTATGTGATTTTATGTAAGTATATATATATATATATATATATATATATATATATACATATATATATATATGCAGTGCTGTAGTTGGAAAAAAATATTTGTGGGAACTCACCTTTTTATAGTGGATGCTGATGCTGCCGGATTTTTGCTAAGTAAAAAGTCAGTTTAAAAGATTTTGTCAAAAACGGACTCTTTTAATCAACAGTTATAATTAATATATTCTCGTTTTTATAATATTGTATTTGTATAGAATTCATGTAAAAGCAATATTTAATCAATCTCATAGTAAAATTTTCCATCATGAATCAAAATTTAATTGAAATAAGAGAAATAAATCCATATATAGCTTATTGGCACATCTGCCCAGAAGTTTCTATTAAGAACAACAATGAGATGTTTTTTTGTGCTCTTTGATTTGACAAGCTGTCTCGTCTATTAATCTTCTTATTGAATGCAACCAAGATCTTGCATTTAATTCAGGACAAAATTATAATTATTTTAATGGGGGGGGGATCCTATATTGCTTATGGATATAATATATCAGTTTTTTAATTAAGAAGTGAATTTGTCGCATCGATCATGATGTTATTCATACAGCTGAATACTTTTTTGCATTCAGAGATGTTGAAATGGGTATAGCTTTCACAGTCAGGAAAAGAAAATTTAGTTCTCTAGGTTCGTCTCCAGTATCAATAAACTTGATAAATATCATTATAATATATGTCAATAATTGTCGCTTTGCTTTAAAAGAAAAGAAAAATAAAGTTTGTGCTTGTGCACATTTTTTTTTTTTTTTTTTTTTTTTTACAGTAACAAATTAAATATTTCTGGGAACTGCGTTCCCACGTGTTCCCGCCCAATTACAGCACTGTATATATGTGTGTGTGTGTGTACATATTTTTAATTTGATTTGTTCTATCACTATAAAACTCAAAATGAATGAACTCGAAACCAGTTTTGAAGAGACGTTATCCGTACCCCCCTCTCCCCCCCAAAAAAAATGAGATTTTGTGTTTTCAGTGGAAAAAATGCAATTACCCCCTCTGGAACTCAACAATGCCCCCCCCCCCCTCGCGCCAATGGTGTAGAAGTTCCTGTCCGAGAAAATTGTCTGAATGCAACACTGCATCGAAACAAATTCAAAATTCGATTTTCATAACGCATTGTTGACCGGCAATTTAATATATGAACTTTGGTTTTGAAACCATAGAAACCTCGCACTTTTCTAAAAACTTGAAGCGTTTCAGATGCTACGACGAACTTGTAAGAATTAGTAAATGGAATATAGGGAATAATATAGAAAAATATTGTCTAATAAGGTCCAGATATTTTAGATAAATTTTTACTTTTCCCGATAAAAACATTTTAAGCAAAGAAAATTATACATATGCATTTTTTTCGATTAGATAAATACATTTTCTACAAATGATTTGAAAACAAAATTATCTATCTAAAAATTTAAATTAAAAATTGTGCAACATATTCTTCGCAATTATGTACACATTAAAAAGCATTGACATTAACATCAGTCAAAAATATTTAGCTAAAAGAGGGAAATTTCGATTAAACGATTAATAATTGAAATTTTTGGTACGTATATTCCAAAGATCATAGGTGCCAAGGATTGGGGATTTTAAATAAAACCATTTATGGATAATAGATTAGATGCAATTATTAAAGGGAACACTGCTATTCTACTATAATTGTATCCAAAATCCATAATCATTGGCACCCGTGATAAAGTTATGTGCCATAGCGTTGCGCGACTTCTATGGACAATCACATACAAAAAAAAAATTCAACCCAGAAAAGATTTGAGATAATTATTTTTAATATATAAAACTAATATTTCATCGAAGAACATATATATTATTAGACATCATAAATCTAAAACATCATTCTTATCTATTACTGTTGGATGATGTATATTATTTAAATTACAATTACACAATAAAGAACGTGACGATGATGTGCAGCGTTTTCGTTGTTCACACTGCCTGCCCAGACCCAGGTAGCGCTCAGATAAGTGCTGTAAAAATAACGACTAAATGAGCAGCCGTATGAATGCGTTACTTTCAAACTCACTACCTGTTAGAAAATACTCGTTATTCGTTACTTTTGTTACTGTTTTGATAACAAAAGTAACCGTAAATACTAGTACATATATATTCGATGTATTCTCTAATTTTCAGAGAGTTGCTTCGTAGTTTTAACTATTTTCTAAAATAAAAATAAAATCTATACATCTGCAGTGATTTAAAATTTCTAAACTGTAAACCTGGGTGTTTAAAATTCTTCATATAAAATTTAATTTCACAAGACTGCAGCAAATCTACATACCGCTATACCGTATATAAGTTAAGCTATATACCGTACATGAAAATATGATTCATTACATTACCTAAGCGCATAATGGGATTTTTATAGAAACCTTTCTGTAACGGAAATGTGAGTAAAATTGTAAACATTACAATACAATAATAAATAAATTCATCCTATGAAAGTAGAATCCTACAATGAATGGATTGGTTGATTTTTGTTGTCCGATTATCTACGCTAATGGGATATAGGACCAGGGGGAGTGCCCTCCGTGGGGGTCTTTCTAAGGGAACCTAACCCGTATTTACGCAAGGTTCGAAGAAAACCACGGAAAACTCCGAACGGTTAGGCCGACAGCCGCGATTGGGTTCGAACCCAGCACTATGATGTATATTATTTAAATTACAATTACACAATAAAGAACGTGACGATGATGTGCAGCGTTTTCGTTGTTCACACTGCCTGCCCAGACCCAGGTAGCGCTCAGATAAGTGCTGTAAAAATAACGACTAAATGAGCAGCCGTATGAATGCGTTACTTTCAAACTCACTACCTGTTAGAAAATACTCGTTATTCGTTACTTTTGTTACTGTTTTGATAACAAAAGTAACCGTAAATACTAGTACATATATATTCGATGTATTCTCTAATTTTCAGAGAGTTGCTTCGAAGTTTTAACTATTTTCTAAAATAAAAATAAAATCTATACATCTGCAGTGATTTAAAATTTCTAAACTGTAAACCTGGGCGTTTAAAATTCTTCATATAAAATTTAATTTCACAAGACTGCAGCAAATCTACATACCGCTATACCGTATATAAGTTAAGCTATATACCGTACATGAAAATATGATTCATTACATTACCTAAGCGCATAATGGGATTTTTATAGAAACCTTTCTCTAACGGAAATGTGAGTAAAATTGTAAACATTACAATACAATAATAAATAAATTCATCCTATGAAAGTAGAATCCTACAATGAATGGATTGGTTGATTTTTGTCGTCCGATTATCTACGCTAATGGGATATAGGACCAGGGGGAGTGCCCTCCGTGGGGGGTCTTTCTAAGGGAACCTAACCCGTATTTACGCAAGGTTCGAAGAAAACCACGGAAAACTCCGAACGGTTAGGCCGACAGCCGCGATTGGGTTCGAACCCAGCACTGCCGTCTACCAGTTGAGAGGTCCGAACCTCTCGGCCACTGGTGGGGCCTACAATGAATGGAAAATTTCGAGATAAATTTCCTTGAAAATTATACTATGCAGTTTCATCTGATAAGACTAAAAATCTGTCTAAATGGAATATTTTAATGGTTTCTTGGGATTCCGTTTCAATTAGTATTATTGCATATATTACAAAAAAAGAAAAATAGTAATTGTGTATCTTAATAGAGATGTCTACCGCTTTATGAAATCATGCAACAAGAAAAAAACCTGCCTATAACGAAAACTAAAATTCAGAAGCTCTCAAAAACATATTTTCTTCCACTCAACGTCGTAAAATTTTTTGACACATTCATAGACTTAATCTAAATGCATAAAATCATAAAGTTGGTTTTGATGGCAATAGCAACGATATGAAATCGAATAACATTTTTCATTTTACGCTATAAGTAATGTAAAAAAAAATAAAATAAGACTATAAAAATTTAATTTTTGTAATTTTTAAAATAGATCCCCCCATGGAGTTGCAACTTATTCTATAACAAAATTCACCCTTTTTTATGAAATTTTTCAATTGGAAGTATGGATCTAGGGGCGATATTTAAGGAGATAGCCTATTGTTTCGATATTTATGACTCACCCTGTATATGTATAAAAGCAAAATCGAAAAAGTAAAAACTAGGCCGGTTGTCGATCGTCTTCAGCTATCCTATGCCAAAAGAGAAAAAATCATGTAAAAATATTAAAATTTGAGCGAGATACTTAAAAAGAAGCCCTCGTAGACTTAGCATTATCATCAGGGTCTTTTCTGTGACTAGTGTTGCGTCTTACATCAAAATTTTGTTATTCTTGTGATATTCTAGTCACAAGAGTAAAAAAATAAGTTGATTTGTTACATAGACAAGCAAAATACACTTTGTTACAAATTAGATAAATTTTATGAGAGTAGATCACCGTGATATTTAACAGGTTACATTATTTTTTATGTCAATTATATTTTTTTAATAAAATAATCGGGAATATTTATGAAAATTTGTTCCAATGATTACAAGAGTAAAAGTGGACGTTTCTAACTTTCCAATAAATTAATCCTTTATTGGGCAGTCAGTTCTTTGTTTACAATGTTGAAAAGTTTTACTGTCAGCAGAGTCTATCAAAAAAATTATTCTAAAATAAAAAGATAACGATTCCGTTATGTTAATATTAATACAAATTATGTCATTAAAAATTCCAGTGCGTATCAAACAATTTTTAATAAAAATTAAGTGGTGAGTATATTACTTGCCTGATATAGAGTTAAGAATGATGAATAAGTTTGTCCTATACCTTTTTTAAAAAGCTTTCAAAATATATTTCTTACATCAGAAATATTATGAAGTTCTTTTAAGTAATTTGTTTGTTCAAAAGTCGAAGGCATGTGTGATATAATATCTATTATTCATGACGTCATGCTAGGAAAACAAATTTAGCATGATGTCTATATATGTATAATTAAAAATTAAAATAAACGTCTAATCACATTCTGAAAGCTGAATATCAACAGCTCTTTTCCACATTTGGAAACTTTTATAATATTGTAGAGCTGTTCTGATGCTTTATATTAAAATATCTCAATATAAAACTTTAGAATAAAATCATTATGCTGATCTTTTAATTCCAACAAAGAAAAAACTTGAAAGAAGGGGGAGGGGAAATGGCATTATAGCGAGTATCTACAACTGATTATTGGAAGATTTATTTATTTAGATTTATTATCACTTTCATTAAAAACTATTATTCAATAATTTCAATTTAAATCTAACTTTAAAACTGAATATCTTATTTTTTGCATTTGGAAACTTTTATAATGTTCTAGAGTTGTTCTAATTCTTTTTTTTTTTTTTTTTTCATCTTAATGTGAAATTTTGAAGAAAATCATGATGCTGATTTTTGGATTCCAACAAAGGAAAAACTTTGAAAGACAGGAAAAAAGTGGCATAATAGTGACTGCACAAATTTATTTTACGTAGGACCTTCATTTAAAACTATTATTCAATAGTTTCAATATAAATTTCACTCTTAAAACTGAATAGCAACAGCTCAACAGATATTTTCCGCATTCGGAAACTTTTATGGTATTCTAAAGTTGTTCTGGTGCTTTATATATTTAAACAAAATCTTTTGATTTGTGATGTTTGAAAATTTATATTTACTGCATTCCCGGCGATGATCTATATTCATAAGGCGCCAATCAAAACAAACACAAACAATGAATTAACTTCTGGTTGAATTTTCGTAAGTAACAGAGGATATTTTTTAATTCAATCGCTATTTATTTAGTTAGTTAGTCATATAAAACTTAGAGAATTAATTTCTCGCTTTTTTTTTATGTAGATCTAAAGCTTGAGATTTGCAAATTATTTAATTGTACGAATTATAACTGTTCTTCTTATGAAAATAACACAGTGATAAATTTTGCTGTTTCTCATTATGAACTCGACATATGCTGAGAATTTCCCTTCGTAAGTAAACGTATTTTGACTCCGTCTTACTTTTAATTATAAGATCTTGAATTTATATTTAATAAAGGAGAAAAGGGTGAAAAAAAATTACTAGTAATGTTAACAATTAATTCCTAATAATTTCACACCTTCCTTAAATATGAAAAGGATTCTTAAAATAAAAATGGAAAAAATTACACAAAAGACTTTTTATAGCATTCAAAAGTTTTCAATAATTTAGTAGAGAAAATAAATTATTTTTAATGAAAAAAGGCATCATTTATTAAAATTATTTTTCATAAATAGCTATTTAAGTGTTTGTTGCATAAAATTGCAATTTACTCTTAGATCTGGATAGAAAAAAAAAAAAAAAAAAAAAAAAAAAAAAGATTAATAATGTTTTAAAAAATAAACATAGCAATATATTGTTATATTTGGATTAAAAAAATACTAATACAGTGAAACCTCCAAATAAGGGACATCTATGGGACCGCAACTTTTGTCCCTTATTCGGAGTTTCTCTTATTTGGAGGTTTCATTGTAATTTAATGCAGGTCTTTATTGAAGCATTGCATTCTTTCGTTAAACTTCTTTAGTATCTGTGTTTTTCTAGTGTGGGTGGAGTCTAACTGAAACATCACTTTGTTTTCCTAGAGTGAGCCATAGGAATTTGTTTGATTTAGTGCGGATTCGGATTTCCACTGACTAAAAAACAATAATCTATTTCAGCTATTCCCCAAACTGGGGTGCGAGTACTCTTAACGGAACGTGCTAATCCTGCTGAGTGTACATGAAAATGATATCAGTAATGACAGAAATCACAAAAAAAATTAATAAAATCACAGAAATGACAATGTAATTTGCATCAATTATTAAATGGTTGCAATAACAAGATTACTAATAAAAAAGAAGCGTAATTGCGTTACCTGGCTCAATGTAGGTGGGAAAGGGGGCGTGTTTATAAGAAATGGGAGTACTCAGAAAAGAAAATCCGGTACTACTCTGTTACCCCGTCGAGCAATTTCGCCAAATTATACAAATCGCCAAACTAATAGCCAAGTTATGCATGTTGTCATAATTTTTATTTTAAATAACGAAAAAACAAATAATTAGTAAAAATATTAATAAAAATACAAATAAAAAAAACGAAATAAAAACCACTTAATGACATTTTAAACACGTGAATCGTATTTAATATCATTGAATGTGACATTCACGATCATTCATTATTGGCATTTAATCTTATAGTTTGGCGATAATTTTTTGGTCGACGGGATAACCTAGTAGTACCGAAAATCCTAAGAAAAAAGTGAGTGAAAGATAAAAAAAAAAAAAAAAAAAAAAAAAAAAAAAGGGCAAAGCTCTGATTTGTATAAACAGCTACATCCACAGGCTTTTTTTGTTGCAAGTAGTAAAATTAATTATTAATTGGGCGTAACCGTGGATTTTTGAAATCTGGACATTATAATTTGCTTCATAATATTTTATGAAAATGGTAAAGCAAAAGAAAAATGTAAAACTATACCTCTATTTTGTAGCAAAATTGTTCCTCACTACGTTTGCTAAAAGATCTTGGGTTTAAACTCTTTTCATTTCCCCAAATCACGTAACTTTACATCTTTCAAATGCCTATGTCTCGTGCTTATTTAAATATTATGGACATGATATTCATTTTGTTATAATTGGTCATCCATAATTTAGGATGGCGTACGATATATTTTTAAATTCTTTTAAATAAATCGATTTAAAAAAAAATGTGTGAAAGAGTTATTTATTTATTTATTTTTTAACAATCGAAAATAAATCGTGAAAATAAATCCTGTGTGTATGGTTGTTTCCATTATATTAAATGTTTCCTGTGTAAGTAATATTTTCAAAAATATAGCTCAAACACTTTATCTAGAAATATTTGTAATGTGATTATATTTAAATTAAAAAATTCGCTTGAAGACTTATTTTGTTTATTTATTTATTTATTATTATTATTATTTAAAAAAAAACTGCAAAACAGCAGTTCAAGCTGTTGGGTTATTTACACCAAGAAGTAAACAACAGCAGCAATCTATATAGTCTAACTGAAACTAAATTTCTATTAAATTATGTGTATTAGTTCTTGAGATAGAATGCTTACAAAATTTATGTCACATACAGGCATACATTTTCTAAAAACAATTCAATTGTATTAAATATCTGCTAAAATACACAAATCTATTGAAAAATGGAAATCGAAATCTTTCAAAAATCTAATTTTTCTTTATAAAGCTATCTTTATAAAGCTATAAGAAAGAAGACAAACATTTTAAATTAAAGAAACGACATTGTATTGGGAATATGTAAGTTATTGAAAAGCAAAATTAATATTAAAAACATTTTACGTATCTCGGAATAAGAGTTTACGATAAGTTACAAAAATTTAAAATCTATACACACTAAAAAACTTAGTGTGTGTAGAAGCGATGTACTGTACGTATGGCATGAGATTGAATTATAAAAACAATTATTAAAATCCATTCATCCCGGAAAAGTCATATAATTTATTTTTATAGTTTTTAAAACCAAGTTCAGCAAATGTCCATAAATTTTATAGAATCAGTCCCGACAGGTTGCATATTTCTGTGCAATGTGTTCTTTCTTCTAGTAGATCAGCCGTTCCCGGTAGCTTATGTCACTGCACATTCATTTAGCGACCAGTCGAAATACTACCCAGTGATTGGTTGAAACAAAGAGTGTAAATGAGACGATATATCCAGATCTGGGTTGAAAGAATTTCGCTACTGCAGGCAAATGATTTTCGTGTTTTCTTTATGTTTGCGCTATGACAGTAAAAAAAATGATTTTATAAATCACGGTGGTGATATAATAAATCTTTTGCCACCAATTTTCGACTTTAATGTTACTGAAAGTGCGTTTGTTTTCGAAGAGAAATTCTCTTCTTTATTAAGAATAAAATTATCTGGTGAACAGAAGCACATAAAATGGCTTTAAATTTTATACCTTATTATTATTATTTTAAAACTAGCATGGTATCAGTTAATATTTTAGTCAGTCAATACCAGAATTGCCAAATAAACTATCTTACAAAATAAGTTCAATATATACATTCAATAATATTTTATTTTATTTATTTATACATTTATTTTTATTGATCTACTATCGGCTAATAAAATATATTTTTAAACTAATTTCTGTTACTGAAACTAATTTTTTATTTTATTTATTTAAACAATTTTTTTTTTTATTGATTTACTACCCTAATAGCATGCATGGTCACAGTGACGTCACTGTGAGTCACTTTGGTCGCATCATATCTGTGACCAAAATGCAACCTCTCAGTGACGTCACATTGTGACTGAGATGTGACTTTCTCAAAAATCTTTAGAAGTTTATAAATATCCTTCAAAACATGTTATTTACTTTAAAAAACATGTTTCTAGCAATTTAAATATCGTCGCTTTTGTCACAGTTTCGTCACAATGTTAATGTCAAATTAGTCATAAATGACACATTTTTCACAAATTTGTCACATTGTGACAACTTTGTGAAACGTCACAAAAGAGCTCTAAAACGGCCATAACGACTTCACATTTTAGTCACTTTGAGTTCACACCGAGTTCACGTGACATTACATCGACAATCGATGGTAACAAAGTCACAATGTGACTTCACAACGACGTTGCAGTGACGTTACCATGCTTTACGGGTAACAGCTAATAAAATATGATTTTTAAATAAATTCTTGTTAATGAAGCTAATTTTTGGTATTTAATTTTATTTACTTATACAATTATTTTTATTAATTTACTATCAATTAAAAAAATACAATTTCTTTAATCAATTCTTGTTAATGAAACTTATTTTTAATACTTAATTTTATTTATTTATACAATTATATTTTTATTGATTTATTATTTACTTTTCAATATTTCTCATACTTATTTATATATTTATTCTTATTGATTTACTATCATTAATAAAATATGATATTTTTTCAATCAATTTTTTTTTAATGAAACTAAATTTTAATATTTATTTTTATCTAAGTTTACAGTAATTTTTATTAATTTACTATCCGTTAATAAAATATCATTTTTTAAATCAATTATTAATGAAATTAAGTTTAATATCTCTTAAGGCTTATGTTTTAATAATCAAAATGAAAGATATTTTAAATTAATAATTACATAATTTAAAATTATAAATTGCAATTTTACAAAAATTAATTTTTATTAATTTATTGTCAAATAATATATTAACATCATTTTTTAGATCTAATCTTTATGATGAAACGGAATTCTAATGTTTAATATTACTTAAAAGCCACATTTTAATTAAAATACAATTAATATAATAATTACAAAATAAAAATATTTTTATGCATTTTTTCCGGTGTTATTAATGCATTAAAATATGTAATTCCTTTTAATTATTAAAATATAGACTTAAGTGACATTAAATATTAAAATTTAGTTTAATTAAGAAGAACTGGTTAAAAAAATTCTTTTATTATTTGAAAGTACATTAATAAAAAAGAATTAAAAATATTTAAAAATTAGCTTCATTAAAAAGAATCGATTAATTAAATAATACTTTATTAATTGACAATAAATCAATAAAAATATTTGCATAAATAAATAAAATTAAATATAAAAAATTAGTTTTACTAATAATAGTTGATTAAAGAAATTATATTTTATTAATAGATATTAAATTAATAAAAATAATTGTATACGTAAATGAAATTGAATATCAAAAATTCGTTTCATTAACAAGTATTTATTAAAATAATAATACATTATTAGCTGTTAGTAAATCAATAAAAAAAGTTGTTTAAATAAATAAAATTAAAAACCAATTTCAGTAACAGAAATTTATTCAAAAATATCTTAATAACCGATAGTAGATCAATAAAAATAAATGTATAAAGAAATAAAATAAAATATAATAAAATATTAAAAATAAATTTTATTAACGAGAATCGATTTTAAGAAACTTTTAGATTAATTGAAAATAAATCAATAAAAATAGAAAAAAATTCTCAAAAAGTCTAAAGCAGCCCCCCCCCCCCCAATCTCAGGTTCACTAGAAGGATGCGCTAACCATTACACCGTAAGATCCACGTTAAATTTACCAAATGACTTCATTACATTCATTTCTCTTATAGCAAATAACAATACGCCTTTAGGTAGAAAGATAAGTATTCTGAAATTGTAGACAAAGTTTAAAGGCTAGACGCCTGTAAATTAAAATTTATATCTTAATTAGAAATTAAGTTTTTGCATAACTTTTTTTACGTTTCTTTAGTTCCGATATTGGCATATTTAAAGGCAGTAGAAATTCTCCACGGAAGACTAAAATAAACAGCAAATCAGGAATCAGAATTGGCGCTGGTCGCTAAATGAATGTGCATATGTGATATACGCTTCCAGGTTCCTACTCTATGGGTTGTGACCAAAGCCCTTGAATGTACAAGCACAGTCACTACGTACTAGAAATGAGACAGGCTCGGTAACAAAAAAATTTCACACCAAAAGCTTGATATTTGCAAATTATTTAATTGTGCGAATTATAATCGTTCTTCATATGAAAATAACACATTGATTAATTTTTGTGTTTCTCATTATAAACTGTACTTACTATGTTGAGGCTTTCCTTTCGTAAGTAAACATATTTTCCATGTTATTCTGATTGAAAACAATCGATCAGTGTTTCTTCTATTCCTATAAAAGGATCAAACGTTTAAGATAACTGTATCAACATATTAATTTGCATTGATTTTCAGGTTCATGTCAAATACGGGGAATTGTTATGAGAAATTAATTGATTGTATTTGAAGATGTACGTATTATATAGGAAACTGAAAACGTTGTTCGATTCTTTAGTATGCCAATAGTAATTTCTGTAAACTTCATATATTTTTCCATTACACTTCTTTAACGTATTCATCAAATTTTCTTGTTAAATGACAAAAAAGTATGAGAATCCTTTTAAATAAGAAGTATATTTTTATTTGATACCAAACTGCTCTTTTGATAAGATTGAACTTAAATTTTTATTTAACAGTAATTTTTATGTAAGGAATTTTTAAAAACGAGACATCATATTTGAAACAATTTTTAAATGTCGTGCTGTTTAGTACGTTCGTAATTATGTTAATAGGTAGCACCTATAGTTGTCTTTCAGGATGTCCGTCGTCTGTCCGTCCGTGCGCATATAACAACGCAAAAACTATCCCACCGAATCGTTTAAAATTTAAAATATATAATTATTACATAATTTTGTCGAGTCATTTCAAGTTTTATGAAAATCGAATGCATAGATCAATTACAGGGACAATCAAAAGTAATCAGTTACATTACAGTCAATGGGAAAAAAGTTTCAAATGCATTTTAATAGTGTTACACTCATTCAAACATAATAAAATTGATATGCATCTGTGAAGTATATAATATAGTATACATTCTGCACAATCTGTGGTGCAAAGAACATTTGTTATTGATTTACAAGGTCACACAAAAGTATTCCATTAAATAATAGTATAGGTAGAACATTGTTTGGTGTGCGTCAGGGATGTAGTGGAGGGTATACGGGGATATACGCTGTATACCTTCTGGATTTTTAAAGGAAAAACGTATACCCTATGTTTCTAAAAAATGCTATATTATACACACTCGAAGGTATACGATGTGTTTTGAACCTATACCCTCTGTTTTTTTATGACTACATCACTGGTGCGCGTTCTAATTGTAATGAATTATTTAACATTTTATGAGGTTGATATACATTGATGGGAATATTACAAGTTATTTTCTGTGTAAAGGAAACCAGATAGTATTTACAGGGACACACAAAAGATTTTGGCTACTATAGTGTATCCGAAATACTGTGTAATATTACATGAGGATCTAAGTAACTTTAGGCGCGTCGGTAACTATATAAATAGGTAGCACCTATATTCATCTTACAGTCTGTCAGTCCGTTTGTCCGTCCGTCTGTCTACCCTTATATAGCAAATCAAACACTGCCCAACCAAATCGCTCGAGATTTAAAATATATACTTTTAGTCTAATTTTGTCAAGTCATTTTAAATTGTATGAAAATCGGATGAACAGTTTAATTAGAGGGATAATTAAAAGTATTCCATTGCATTACGATCAATAGGAAAAATAGTTTCAAGTACATTTTAATGATGTTAAACTCTTACGAATATAATAGAATTGACATGAACCTGTGAAGTACATATATACTAAAATACACATTCTGTTCAATCTGTAATGCTAAGAATATTTACAGAGTTACACAAAAGTATTCACTTCATAATGCTATACGGGGAAACATTGTTTCGGGTGTGTTTTAATTATATTAAACTATTTCACATTTTATGAATATGATATGCGTTCCTGACAGGGCTGCGGAGTCGATGAGAAAAATGGCCGACTCAAATTCCGACTTCGGAAATTTTAACGACTTCGACTCCGACTCAGAGGTTATTATACTAGGGTTACCGTTGGTTAAAATTATAAAGGAGTGCAAAATAATAATAATAATTAAAAATTGACCGAAAATTCAATTTCATTTTTGTTTTTGGCCAAAAATCTGAGTTTCACCGAAAATTCGTTTTTGGTAAAAATGCTACTGAAAATTCAGCTAGATCGAAACTCTCTGTATTCCAAAATATCATTTCTTCCTTTGGAAATTTGCAACATTATGCTCATCGATTAGATCAGTACCGACTCTATTTGACTATTTATCGCTATGAACTTCATTGTTTATAATTATCAATCATGCCTGACTCAAAACGTGAGAGCAGGTTTTAAAGCAAGCAATGCATATATATATGACTTAACTTTTTCAAGAGGTCAGTAAAACATTAAAAGATGCAGGCTTAAAGTTAATATAAAACTTTTAATTTGAAATCGCAAAAGTATTTCGAATATTCTTTCAGAAAACCCATTCCAAACAGTATTAATAAGACATTAAATGAATTTTCGCATGTTAGCAAGTAATCGTCTAGAAATATTTTCAATCTTTAAGTTACATTATTGGTACGATTTAACCCGTTTCCGCACATAAATACAAGTCCAAATTTTCTAAGCAATTTATTTAGTAAATAAAATTAAGATACTTTGATCTATATCAGTTTATTTTTACCATACATATTTTCTTTTAAATTTTCTGAAATAAAATAAATAAATAAAATTAAAGGGCGTACTACCATCAGGTGTTTTATGAAATATATATTTTTAAGATATCCAAAATCTCGAGTATGTATTATGTAATAAATTCAATTTATAAGGAGTTTTACGGAATAAAGCACCCTCAAAAGCGCCCTCATGTATGGCATTAAAATGTTTCGTTACTGTGCTGGGTTTTGAGTTATCTTTCAATTTATATCGTTTCAAAAAGCGTAAATTTAAAGTTTTTTCCAATCCGACCATCACTTGCCCAAAAAATTTTTAGTCAAACAAAAGTTGAAGAGGTTTATGTTAAGAGATAATTTTGTTTTTATTTAATTTCAGTTTGATTCTACAATAATTTCTTGGTATTTCATTATGTAAATTCTTTATCTCATTATGACTATACACACAAGCAAACAAAACTATTAAAAAATATTTAAACAATTATTTTTTGTTTAATAGAGATTTTAAAATGATATGTTCATCAATATTTTTTTGGCCTGTTTAAATCTATTAAATTATGAAAGATCATGTGATATTGTGTAATCCCCAGACATGGTTAAGATAAAGAAATGTATCACTCCCTCCCCCTTTATTTAACAAATACGGTCCAAAAATCAATTGAACCAAAATTTGTTTTATAAACGATAATTTCTTATATAAGTTCTTTAATCTTATTTACACATACTCTAGCAAACAAAGTTATTAAAATTCATTTAATTAATTATTTTCTTGTAACAGAGTCTTAAAAATTATACAGGGTGAGTCATTAATATCGAAACAATAGGCTATCTCCTTAAATATTGCCCTTAGATCCATACTTCCAATTACAAAAATTCATTAAAAAAATGTGAAATTTTTGATAAGATAAATTGCGACTCCATGGGGGAAGGGGGGGGTCTAGTTGAAAAGTTACGAAAATTAAATTTTTATACGGCCCCCATAAGGACAAAAGTTCCAATTAGGAAAACTTTCCTTATTCAGTCCTGAATAAGACACAAAAACTTGCATCTTCATATCTCCAAAATTCTCAAAGTTATAGCCGTTTAAAAAATTCATTAGGTTTTAAGGGATTAGACACAAATTGAACTGCGCGCAATTCAAAAAACAATGTTACTTTAACAGTTCTAGAAAACGCGTAAAAAATCTATTTCTTGAGTTAGAATTTTGATTTTTTTTCTTTTTTTGTGATGGTTAGCCTTGTAATTTGCTAAGAAAATCACATTCTAAAATTTCTCATACAATTTATAAAAGTTTCATGTGGTTAGTACTGGTTTAAATGGGACAATCAAAAATCGTTATGAATCGAAACATTATTTATCGGATTTCAATTTCTTTCCATTTAATTAAAGATGAAAATCTGATTTTAGTTTTGTTTCAAGGTTTTTTTTATATTAATTTTAAAACTATTAAAAATGTTTATTGAAAAAATAATATAACTTTTAAAAAAATCATATTTTCAAAAGCAAACATTATTTCATTTGCCGAAACAAAACTAATGTAAAAAAAATAAAAAATGACTTGTTTCAAATTCTTTTTTCTTTTAAAAATTCTTAACATTTAATAATTTAAAGACAAGAAATAGAGGATAAAAAATTCATTATGCAGAAAAACGAAGTGTATTGTTTAAATGTCTGTCAGTTATTTTTAAAAACGCTTTTTGTAAGATGCAGATTAAGTCTTTTTTTTTTCTTTTTAATTTTACCTCTGACAAATTCAGGCTTTTTATCGTCCTCCAAAGGATGTTAAAAAATCTGTATTCTGGGTCCAGGTAGGGCCAAGGCCGAGATGTTAGTTTTTTCTGAAGACCCGCCAGGCCGGGTCTAGCGTACTTTTCATAAAGGATGGGACTACTTCCTTTAGCTTAGGTGCACTCTGGATGAAATTTTCAAACCCGTTCTCGACAAAACCCGTATTAAAATCACTGTCACTGACTGACTTAATACGTGCATAAAATAAATAAAATTCGGCACAATCAATTTTTTTACGAAAAACATATAGATTTTAAAATCTTTATTTTACACAAAAAAAAAACCCTTTAAAATTCATTTTTTCAAATAGATTATTCAAAGGCTAAAAAAAAAAAAAAAAAAAAAAAATACAATAAAACCAGTGAAAAAAAATCTGCTTATGACAGAATTCTGTCTTAAACGGAAAATATGTTGATCCATGCAAAATAAATGCAATAGTACTTGAAAAGAAAATAAGCTCCAATTACATCTTCTAGGGAGAGCATCTGTCTATAACGTATTTTTTCTTTCCTATGTGATTCCGTCTTAAAAAGTTTTAGTGTATAACATTTTTCAGAGTCTGCAACGCATGGGATATAGATTAACGATATTAAAATATAAGTGAAACATTTACATATAAATTGAGATTCATTAATAAAATAATATATTACAGCCTTTTGCGCTTCTTTAATAATAAAAAGTATAAATATAAAAAACGAAAAGCTATAAAGGAATTTTTTAGTCAGAACTCCTCCATATGAAACATTTTTTTCCCACGTCGAATTAAAAAACTATGTAGAAATTTGCAACTGAACCGGGCTATGATTTAAACTATTTTCCAGGCCAGCCCGTGTTATGATGTTGACATTTTTTCAGGCCACGCCGAACTTTTCCCCCTATGGGTCGGTTTGGGACCTGACCTAGATATTTTGACCCGGGCAGACGTCTGGTATACCAATTTAGCGTAAAAACTATACGCTGCTATTTTATGTCCAAGGAAAAAGCGCTATCTTAAACCGATTTTTATTACATTGGAATCTGCGAATGTTCCCTAACAAGCGTTGAAATTGAGTCAAGAAATCACTGTTTAGAGGCAGGGAAAAGTGGTGTAAGTCAGGAATTTTTGAGGATTTTGGGATTTAATATCTCTGTGGGATTTTTAGATATGGAAATGAAATTTGTTTTGTTCAATTTAGGAATGGATAAGGAATAATTTCCTAACTGGGTATTTTGTCCTACGGGGCCGTATAAAAATTTAATTTTCGTATTTTTTCAAATAGACCACCCATGGAGTTGCAACTTATCTTATCAGAAATTTCACCTTTTTTTATGAATTTTGCAATTGGAAGTATGGGTCTGGGGGCAATATTTGAGGAGATAGCCTATTGTTTCGATATTTATGACTCACCTTGTATATTTATCAACCTTTTTTTTTTAACCAGTTTAAATCTTTTAAATTATAAAAATCAGATGATATCGCGTAATAACCGCACATGGATAATGCAACAGGAATGTGGTTAAATCATACTGATTTAAATTAAAATTATAATTTAATCTTAAATAATACATGAACATCATTTTTAAATATGTTATGCCCAACATATTTATCAATTTAATTGGAAAAAAATTAGTAACTAAACGTCATGTATTTGCTGAAGGTGTAGACTGAGATTTAATATCTGAGAATAAACATTACATGCTAGAGATGAAACATTAAAAACCGACAAAAAAAATTTAAATCGTTGGCAGTAACTAATTAATGAAAAATTAATATAAAATTTCAAAATTCTATTTACATCAAAAAGTGTCACTTTTTTATTTTATTATTTTATTTATTTATTTATTATAACTAGATTTAGCATCGTAAGAAATCCGCATCAGAAAAGTAAGCAGTCGTGTTTGCATTAAAGTGCTCTAAAATAAGTAACTATATATTTTTAAAAATAATTTGAGAATTAAGTGTATAATTTAGGTAGTTCAAACTAATTGGCAGCTTATAGAAAAACAAATAAATCCGCAATATTTGTTTGTCAGTTGAAGTTTCATTTGATTTGATTTTGACATTGCTTTGAGGCCTTTAGCAGCTATGTCTTTCGCCTCGAATGAACCATTATACACAGAAATAAAGACAATTCAGAACAATTTTAACTTCTCATATTCATTGTATATTTATTACTCTACAACAGGATAACACACCACCCATGCCTTACTCGGATTCGAACCAGGGTGGACGCTAAATCGCACAACCCTTAGGGATTATAGAGATAGAATATTAGATCTATGTACTATTTCTATGTTCATGTTAGGGTTAAACAAGCTGAAGCTCCTCTCACAATAAGAAGTGAGCGCCATCTACTGACGAGCCCTTAAAAAATACGTCACGCCGAGCTCTTTAAATTAATTTTAAATTTTCTTTTCGTTTCAATGAATTAAAAACATTCTTCACTATATTCTTAAAACAACAACAACAATAATAATAATATATTCTTTCTATGGTTACCCATAACATTTTCATTTTGTGATATGACACCATAAGCTAATAAATTTAAAATAATATTTTTAAGTAAAATTAATAAAAAAAAAAAAAAAAAAAAAAAAAAAAAAAGAGAGAGAGAGAAGGGCGGGGGGGGGGGGTATTTTTTAATATCAAATATTTAATATATGTGCTTTAACACTGAAGTTATGTTTTGTATCTTGGCATAGGACTAGCCTCTAATAATATTAGCATGTTTTATTTATTTGTTTTTGTTTGTTTTTTCTCAAATAAATAAATTAAGTTTCTGAATTTGTATAAAAACTCTTTAAAGTTAAAAAAGAGTGAGGAAGTATATTTTAATATCAACTATTTCATTTATATTTTTTAAATTGAAGTTATAATATATTTGTGTGCGTGTACTGCGATATAATAAATACATAAATAGTTTTTCTGAACAAAAAAAAAAAAAAAAAAAAAAAAAAAAAAAAAACTTTATATTTTATCTTGGCTTAAGACTAACATCTGTTAACATTAGCATGATTTATTTGTTTGTTATTTCTTTTTATTTATTTATTTATTTATTTTAAGAAAAAATATTTGAGATTTACTAATTTATGATGTTATGCAATAAATAGAATGATCGTATTCGATTATTAATATTATGAAAGAGTTCAAGTAAAATCTTTTTTTATAATTTTTTTTAATCTTGTTAATAAATTAAAAAAAAAATCAATTTTGAGAACTCTCTAGGATTTTATGGGAGAGAAAAAATAATAATAATTTATTTCTAATAATTTTGCCTATCAATTACTTTCGAAGACTTTTAGTTAAATCTTACTTAATTTTTGTGATATACTAAATTTAAACTTAAAATTAAAAATATATTTAAAAACAAACCCTTATACCGTTTTTAAGCCCAAATATGAGAGTATACTCAGTGGCATGGCTAAGCTTTTTGGCACCTGGAAGGGAGAAACTTTTCGTCCACACTGCCCCATAAAAAAAAAAGAAAAGAAGGAAAATAACCACATTATTTTCCCTGGAGAGAAGAAAATGCCTTTTTTGGTTGCTAGTTGTATTTATGACGACCAATTATCTGCACGAAGGATATAGGCCCCATGGAAGGCGCCCTCCGTGGGGATCTTTCTAAGGGAACCTAATCCGCATTTACGCAAGGAAATCCAAGGTTTAAAGAAAACCACGGTAAACTCCGAACGATTAGGCCGACTGGCGCGATTGAATTCGAATCCCACACCTGTATATCTACCAGTTTCGAGAGCAGAACCTATCATCCACTGGTGGGGCAATTCGTAATTTCGATTTAAACCTCTGTCAATTTTGCGTCCCTCGACCCAGGGTGACCGCACCCCTCCTTGCTACACCACTGAGTATATTATCTTTTTTAGTACAACATGCTTTTAAATAGTTATTTATACGAAATAAGTTAAATTAATTGTACATTTTTCTTGCTATTTTTTACTTGAAAAATAATTTATTTTCCCTACTAATTTTTTAAAGATTACTAAGATAATTTTTTATAAATGATTTTGTATAAATTTGTCTATTTAATTTATACAAATCATTTGCATATTTAAAGTATTGGAAAGTAATTGACAGCTAAAATTACAAGAAATCATTTGTTAATATTTAATTATATATTTATCTCCATTTCTCTTTTATTAAATATAAATTCAAAATATTACTATGAAAAATAAATTATGGGGGTTTCTTTAAATGAACTTTTCTTATTTTTTTACAAGATGCAAAAATAATGAATAAAATAAAGCTCTTCTTTGAATTCTTAAATAATTATAATAATAATTAATTAATGACTTTTCAATGACCAACCGTGATTTTTTCAATTTATTGCATGACATCACAAACTAGTAAATCTGTAATTAATAAGTAAATAAAACATACTAATAATAAAAGAGCTTAGTCCTAAGTCAAGGTACAAAACGTAACTTCAATGTTAAATCATTTAAATTAAATATTTGGTTTTAAAATGTACTAACCCATCTCTTTTTATTAAATTTACTTAAAAAAAACCTTTACCTTTAATTTACTAGCTTATAATATCATATGATTAAATGAAAAGCCTGTAAATGGCGCTCGTTCCTAGTATGGGAGGGGTCTTCAGTTTGTTTATCCCTAAGCATTGTGCGAATTAGCGTCCACCTGGAACCAGGATCCTTCGGCCTGGGCCTGATTAATGCACGGGCCTCCAAGGCCTTGGCCCTGGGCCCATCAATTTCAGGGGCCCAGAAACTATGTGGCTGATTTTTTCCCCTTAATCAAATAGTTTCCAAATAACATTGTTTTATAAAATATGAAACGTAAAATTTAAATATTCTGAATGACTCAATAAAATTTATAGAAGCTTTTAACTTAGCCATTTTTTACCCAAACAACTTTGCCAATTCGTCAAATAAACCTTCTTTTTTTGTGAAAGTGTCGCCGAAAATGGGTAGGTATGGGGGCCCTACTTTTTAACAGGCCCTGGGCCCAACTTCAGGTTGATCGGGTTGTGCCCTCGGCGTCCGACAACAGATGAAGTTATTGACAAAAGATGACAAATAGAAAACAAACATTTGAACAATGAAAACATTTTTCAATTGTCTGTTTGAGAGTTAATCCTTTTGAAAAATTATATATTTATCTCTCTCTCTCTATATATATATTTATCTCTATATATATATATATTTATCTCTCTATATATATATTTATCTTAATCCATTTAGCAAATTTAAAAGAAGGTTTTTAATTCTTTATGTAATAGGTTTCATAGAAAGAATCCAAATTGTCGGAAAATTTCTATTTGTTAAATAAAATGCATGTAATCTCATTCTTTTGTTAATCTATTTCCGTCTTCTGTCAAGCTATCTATGAGAACATTCAATAATGCATGTCAATAAAACGCGTTGACAGATGGGTTAATTTGGGTATTTAATACATTTGCTAATAAAATCTAGTTTTATCTTTAAAAACAAAATAAATTGATATACAGAAATTGAGTTATTTTCAAATTAATGAAAAAGGTGCCTAATTGTTTATTACATTTTTAAATTCTAAAGATTATGGGTAAAACTGACAAAGGTTATAAGTGCCAAAACTAATATTTCCAATAAAAAAAAATAAATAAATAAATAAAAAATAAAAAGTAAAAATGTTAAAGAAAACGAGGAAAAAAAATATCTTTGATTGTGTTGGCATCTTTTAGGATTAAATAAATTGTTTACTTTCAAAATAATATCAGGATATCACTGAATAATTGCTCTTAAATTATTTCCCTTTAAATTTGCATGATTGCAAATATTTCGTAGTCTAGTTGTTTATTTAAAAATAATAATTATAAGACCATTGTAAATACTTAAATTAAACTAGAAAACTAATAATAGGAAAACAAATGTATTAAGAATATAGATATAAAATAAAATAAAAATAACGAAAGAGGAAAATTACAATTATTATTTATTATTTTTTTATTTATTTTTACTTATATATTTTATTTATTTATTTATTTATTTATTTATTTATTTGTACTAAAAATCTGTAATAAACTCACTTTGTACTAAAAACACATAACATTTTGTAAATCTTAGTTAGATATAGTCTGACTATCTTAATATCATTCAGATATAAGATTTTAATAATATTCTCATAGAGAGCATTTTTCAGGAATTTTTAATAAAAAAGTACAAATAGCTTGAAGTTAAAAATTAATACAAAAGTAAAAAAAACTAACCGGTCTTAATTAGAAAAAAATATGGTTTTTATTTATTTATTTCATTAAATAATATAACAATACCTACATTTATCAATTTTACTTCTTTTATTTAAAAATTTTTAAAACCAATTTTTACCTAGTTGTAAACTGAGTTCATTGTACTTCACATTAAGACTCAAAAATTTTTAAGTTAAATATGTCAACTGTTTGAAAGAGAATACTATCGCAACATTCTTTTTTCATATTATGTATTGTATATGAAGATAAATTGAAAGAAAATTTACCTAAACATCCTTTGAATAGATTTTTCTTAATGATAAATCATCATAAGTTTGAGCATATTCCTTTCTGGAAAATCTGAAACTCAAAATCCGTTCTTTCCAAAATAAAGCGAAAAAAAAAAAAAAAAAAAAAAAAAAAAAAAAAAAAAAAAAAACGTTGAATTGTATCTATATATTCATTGATTAGTGTCAATATAACAAACGCAATATCGCAGGTACTACCATATTTGAATGCAGCCCGTCATTTTTTGCTTCCTTTTGGGAACAACAGATTTCGAGTTCATTCAATCGATGATAATTTTCAGAATTTTCAAGCTATGTTTTTGAGACTTTTACAAAAGTTGCTCAATATTTTTAGCGAACACATTATGCAAATTATATTTTTATTGCTTTCACGCATGCGCAATAAAACATTATTTAGTAAACCTGCTCAATTTTCATGCGATTTTTATTATTTTTTAATTCTGATTACAAGGTATTATGTGCAATGTTGTTTATCATATTTTCCGAAAATAATATTTTTTTTTATATTAAGAACTCTGCAAAATATAAGTAAAAAAACTTGGGACTGTTTTTATAAAAACGTTAATTTTTCTAAGAGTACACATGCTATTCTCATAAAAATGAATACAATTTATTATAATAAGTCACTTCGTCAAAATCTACAGTATGAACGCCTTTACTAAATTAGTTTTGACAGGATGATCCAAAGGATTTTTCTAATTATTATTTGTTGACGATCCCCTATTGTATTTCGGAAAAAAATATTTACTGAAATATATGGCATGCTCTATTCTGTTTACACACTTTGAATTTTAGAATAATTCCTCATGTATTTTTCTTGATATTTAACAAAACGTCTAAAATTGCAAGTGGCCGGTAACCTTTGGCTATATAGTGTATATACATATGATTATACATTTATTAGTTGCATACTTTGTTGGTTCAAGTAGTTAATAAAATATCAATTTATAAAATTAATGTCAAATAACATAAAAAAGCTAGTAACTAAAAGAATAAATTAATTTAAAATTTAAAAGCAGAGATTAAAAGCAGAATTAACTGGCGACATTTTTTGTCCTTCTTTTCTGATAAACGCTAATATCATTTCCTACATATTATTTGCCATAAAATTTGCTTTTAAGAAGTTTATTGTTTAATATTGAATATTGGTGTTAGAACATTTTGGTGACATTTCTTCCAGAAACAAGACAAACCATCAACCCACCTCGTAATAAATCGTAAAAAATCGTAATCGTTTGATAAAAACCATATGTTGTAGAATTATTTTATTTGCCGTTATTATTTCACCATTTTATATGTGAGTGTTTTACAAGAGCGTGCCCGTCTTACTTGCCAGTAAAAAAAAAAAAAAAAAAACATAATAAAAATGGCGATTATGGTACATTATATTCTGGTGTATACAATTTCATCTAATATTTTTATGAAATTCAATTTCTGGCGTCTCTTTGTTGTTGAGAAGGAAAATATTATTTTAGAGATTCATTTTAATTTTCTATGGAAAATTACGTCAATTTACATAAAATTACACTGTAAAAAAATCCGTTGAATTTACGGCAAAAACTGCTGACAGTTTTCGTAATTTTTTGCAGTTTTTGTAAAAAATTTCAGTAAAATTAGATGTAATTTTTTATTACATCAAATTGTACTGCAATTCTTGCGGCAAAAACTACACTGTAAAAAAAAAAAAAAAAAATCTGCAAAGGTACTAAGCCTTTTCTAGGAAACTGGGATTCCGAGAACTTTTCCTGTAACGGTAACAGCAAAAATTCAAGTTTCAGAATCCATTACATGATTTTTTCCTGTTGTCGTTACATGAAAAGTTCTTGGAATCCCAGTTTCCTAGAAAATGATTAGTACCTTTGCAGATTTTTTTTTTTTTTACAGTGTACTGCAAATTGCAGCTAGCAATTTTTTCCGTAAATTTAATGATTTTTTTCTTTTTCTTTTTTTTTTCAGTGTACGCTGAAAGAAAACATTGCGTTGAAGAATGCAGCCAGGCTCAATTTGATTCCCCTTTCTACACTGTAAAAAAAAAAATCTGTAAAGGTACTAAATATTTTCTAGGAAACTGGGATTCCAAGAACTTTTCATGTAACGATAACAGGAAAAATTCATGTAATCGATTCTGAAACTTGAATTTTTGCTGTTACTGTTACAAGAAAAGTTCTTGGAATCCCAGTTTCCTAGAAAAGGTTTAGTACCTTTGCAGATTTTTTTTACAGTGTAACTGTAAATTTGTTTGATGTAACTGAGATATTTTTATCGCTGAAAACTTCCTTTTTCTATAAAATTAAATTTAGGATGTGAATTGTTGATTTTCATAAAATAGACCGAAATAATAATAATAAAAAGATGAAAAACACAAATAATACAAATCAAACGCAAAAAAAAAATTACAACATGCTATTATGTATGTATGCATATAACGCTGTGTGTAATATATACAACACATATACCTATATATATGTGGTGTATAAGTCATAAGAAGAGGAATATAAAATAATATCGCGTAGCTACTAATAGATTAAATTCATTTAATTTATATTAAAAAAATACATGTATTTATTGCAGCGCTTTAACCCGGGAGAACGCGCGCTTACCGAAGGTATGAATGGTTTTAACTTTGTCACCAATAATATAAAATTAAAACAATCGCTTTATTTAGACGGAGACAATTCTTACAAGTTTTTGCGATAAAATAAGTTGAAGATTACTTTAAAAAATTAGTGGTTGAAATTGTAAAAACCTAAAGCACTCCGGGTCTTTTAGTTCCTGCGCGCGTCCTCCCGGGTTAAAATTTCAAAAAGTTTTTCCTAAATAATTATAGCAAATATAACATTTAAACAGATATGAAGCTAATTAAGGATTTCAAATTTGCACTACTACAATTCTCGGGGGAATTTTTAACATTCTTAAGAATTATAAAAACGACAGGTCTAATAATTTTCTATTAATATTTAAGATATTTTCGTGTGTTTTACTATTTTTAGGTTGGCAGTTAAAGTTAGTTCCGTTTCGACATGCAAGAAAGAAAATATAGGGATTGTTTGAATGTTGTAATAAAAGTTTTTTGAAAAAAAAATTATCTTTTAAAAATTTATTTAAAAAAATAAGCTTGATTCGAAAAAAAAAAATCTAACATGAGAATAATGCGCATAATCTCTTTCAGACTAATTAATTTTTTTATTACTTTAAAAATTTCTCTATTAATACGAAAGTATCACTTTGATCAAACTATTATTAATCTTTGCCGTACTTTTTTTTTTTTTTTTTTTTTTTTTTTTTACACTTTAAAACATTTTGTTGCTTAGGAAAAAATAATATTTATGCCCATGTGCACTCTGTATTGTATATAAATTCGTACGTCATAGAAAAATATTAAAATATTTTTCATAAACATGTGGACAAAAAAAAAAAAAAAAAAAAATACAAATTCTGCAATCTTTGTCATTTTGAATATTTTTAAACTATTTCTTTATCCATTTAGTTTTGAAACATTCTCTTCAACTCTGAGTGTTAAGAAATAATTAAGTGGTAAAGAAAATTTCCTCAAATTCGATTCTCCAATCCTGTTTGTAAAATATGTGATATTCCACAGTATACAGCAAATTTATTTTAAAGTAGTCAGGGGATGTCGTTCTTATTTTAATAAATTCCATCTTTCATGAACAATAACCTCCACGTTCTGATAACACTCGAAATGACTTTTAATTCTTTGACAAGCTTAACAAGTGTCGTAAAGTCTTATGTGCTAATCCCTTTTCATTCTTTACATTCACATTCTAAATTTCCTTTAATCTTTTGAAAAAATCTGAAGAATTGTGGACTTCATGCAGCAATCAATATATTTTGAGGAGTCTACAATGGGAATAAAGATAATAGTAAATATTTTCTCACTATCTACCAGACAAAATATTTTTGGGTTCCCATGCCGGCCTTTTCTGTACAAAATCTGTACAAGAATAAACAATAACAGCTAAAATGTTTTGTTGTAATTGTTTCCACCAAAGAAGTAATAACGAAATTGGCATACCTTTAAAATTTTAGATTAATTAACCTAATATAGAAAACCTAAGGTAATTAGGAATCTTTATTTTGTAGCTGTCATTAATCAGTTTTTATTTATTTATTTATTTTGAAAATGGATAATTTTTAAGTACATTTTACGAAAATTACAAAAAAAATGTAAAATCATAAGAGCTTAATTAATTTAATAAGGCATTCAGTAACAGGTTAAATATATGATTTTACGACATGCTTAATGTTTCGTTTCATTTTTGGAACAATAGCCACATTATACAAAAAATTTTCTATCAAATTTTATCTGAATATCATCCAAATTCAAAAATAAATAATTGTTTTAGTAAATTGCTTCATAGTCAAGATTTTTGTGTTTAAACAAGTTTAGGTAGTAGAGTATTTCCGTTTTATTAGGATTTACTTTCTATATATGCTTATAAATATAAATTTAAAAAAAATCAAAAATAATTTTTATTAACTTAATATGTTTAAATACTTAAATGTTTGCTAATGTATACTAAAATGTCATGAATTAATTATTGATCTGTGTATTTAAAAAATCAAGAAAAAAATATATATGGAGACAGAAACGTTTAACAATTTATAAAACAATCGCCATAGAGGAAAAAATAGCAATAGTTTTTTAAGTAAATTATATTTTGGACTTAATTTAAGATTAAACTTTTTAAATTTGTATCAGACTTTTTAAGATTTTTTATTTTCGTATATATAAACATTTTCTTTATCAAATAAATTTCTTTGTTTGCTAAAATTATATTTTTTCTTAATATATTTTTTATATTAAGAAAAATTATTTTAACTATGACTTTTTTTTATTATATTGATATTTTTTCGAAAACACACATAAAAAGTTAGGATGCGTGAACACACTGAGACTTATAATGTGTTATCACTAAGAAAAATCTGTTAAAAGACGTTAAAGAAAATTTTCTTACAATTAATTTATCTTCATATCCAATATACTTTCAAAATGTGACAGTTTTCTCTTTAAAACAAGTGGCATATTTAACTTTAAAATTGTTGAATTTTAATGCGAAATGCAATGAATTTTACATTATATTTAGTTAAAAAAGATTTTAAAGAAAAAATAATAAAGTAAAATAGCTAATTATTCAATTTTTGATGAATCTAGACAATGTTTCTTTTATTTAAAAAAGGGGAAGAGGGGGAAACGTAAATTATTTTTTGCCTAGTTAAAACCATTTATTTTATTATTATTGTATCAAGTTTTAATTTAAAGAGTAATTGCAATTTTTTATTTAAAAAACCGAAAAGAAAAGGCTCTTCATCAAGAATATTTTTTATTAAAACTTTAAATTTAAATAATATTAAATAAAGCAGGAATATCTGGCAAAAGTTTTAAAAAAATCTTGTTTTATTAATACAAAGGGAGTTTACCACATATTGTTAGTTACAGAAAGTTTCATTTATTATTATTTAAAAAAGTAAACGGCCTGGGCCGGCAAAAAATTTAACGTGCTACACTGGCGGAGCCGAGACGGGCCTATAAAATAATTTCAGCAGAAACGATAAAATATGAGCTATTTATATGGCCTTAACGAGAAAAAGTATATGTGTGCGTCACGAGCCGATGCTAGTTTGACAATATCCATACAGAAATGTAACTTTATAGCAATCGGCATCGGACAGTTATATTGCGTCTAACCCTGATTTAATATATTTTTTAGCAGACTTGTACTGGGCGGAGATCAAGCTTTAGATAGTTTTTTTGCATAGTCGAGCCGGACAGGAACTGGATTTAATTGTTCTCAAGATGTGTACAGCAGATAATATGTTTTGTAAAAGCATTAATAGGATAATGAACTTCTGTTAACGTAATCTTTTGATCTTCTTATAAGCGGTTATTAAATTCACTATTCAATAACACGAAACTTTGATACACTTTCTGACTAAATTTTACCTGTAAAGGTATAAAATTGACAAGCCTGACTATTGAAGGGATTTGAAATCGTATACGTTTGATAAATACATTACCTGTCGAGATATAAAACATTCTTGTCACGTGGATGCAGATTTTTCTCTCTTCCCATGCTGTCGCTTCCGGAAATTCGATTCAAAGCTCTAACCGCATTGATTTACCATTGATTAATTTGACAGTATTTTCTCAAAGATACATTGCTTGTATCAAAAAATGGATAACGACATTCGACTACGTAGTTTCTGAATAAGAACACCTGCTTTCTTACGCGTTTTCGAAAAGAAATTGATTCAGAAATGTATCAGAATGTAGCTTCTTTGAATTCGAGAAAATCTTTAATAAATATTATAGAATTATTTTCATAAATCTACTTTTTACAATACAGCTTCAAAAGTTATGATGTTTTATCTTTCCTATTTTTTTTTCTTCTTTTTCTTATAAACCATATAAATTTTTTAATGAATCCTCTTTTAGAATGTTGAAAGTCTAATCTAATTTAGATTAGACTTTCCCGATAAGTTTTATTCTTTCTTTGAAACCGATATCATAAAGTACTGAAAACTTACCTTTAAATTTGTTAAACAAATTAAGACAAACACGTACCTTTTTCAAAAGGATTAACTTCCATTCAGTCAACGGATAAATCTTTTTATAAGCCCGCTTTTGTAATTTTAATGACAAACAAATAATCCAGCCTTAGCTGTTTTTCTGTAAGGTAGTCTATTATCGACTGATAATGTGAACTACCTAAATTTTACATAATTTTCAAAACAATTTTTAAACATGATTAACATGTTAAAAATTTTAAACATGTTAATGATTTTGTTTACTTGTGCTTGAATTTGATCTTTGAATTTAAGTTTCGAGGATTTTAAAATAGTCATAATGAGATTTAAAAACTTATATAAGGACATATCAAGAAATTATCGAGAAAACAAATTGGAATTAACTGGAAAGAAAAAAATTACCCCTTAACATAAACCACTTCGATTTATGTCTGACTGAAAATTGTAGGCAAGCGGCGGTCCTATTGGGCAAAACTATGTTTTATCATATTTAAATTTACGCTAAAATTAGATTCAGTACTATCAAGTATGTGAGTTTTTATAATTTAAATATCACCTAAGCTTATTAGAACAAATAGAAAAAGAAATAAAGAAAATAACAAATGCTAGCAATGAAATAAACTAAAAGATAACTAAAAACCTAGTACAATAAACAAACATTTTAAATCCATTATACTTAATGTTGCTTTTGGACAAAGGTTAAATCTATGTGTAAAAGACAAGCGTGTTAAAGACACTTTACTGTACTTTGCTTGCAAATATAAATTAAAATGCTTTGTTCATTGAAACTTTTTAGAAACTTAATTTATTACATAAACATTTATTACATTGGATATCCCAAATAATGTCTACTTCATAAAGTACTTCTTGCTACGCAATTTTATTTGATTTGTTTCATTTTAGAATATTAAAAAGAATTTCTTTATGGTTGAAATAAACCGATATAGACATAATTATTCTAATTAATATTTACTAAGTAAATAGCTTAAAGAAATTAGACTTGAATTAATATGAACAAACGAGTTAAATCCCATCGATAATGTAACTTAAAGATTGAAAATATTAATAGGATGACTACTTGTTTACATGTAAAAATTCATTTAATATTTGTGTACTACTACTTGGGATATGCTTTTCGGTTGATTATATTTCAACTGTCTCTATATTGCATCTCCATATTATAATTGTTTAAAATACAAAAGAGAAATCTGATTGTTCTTAACAATTTTTAACTTTTCAATGCCTCGGCCAATGACAGCTTCTTTGGCGACACTGTACATCTCAGCCAATAGGTGCTGAGTATTCTTAGACTTATCAGTCTATTATTTATCAATAGGCTTTTTAAGATTTAGTTTCAAGTTAGTCTTAAAACCTGTGTGTTATCTCTAATCGTTTAAAAGTTGTAGTTTTGTGTGTTTTGTAACTATTTGGAAGCTCCTTTAGGAATTTCATTTTTGAATTCAAGTTTCGTTGGATTTTAAAATTAAAAGGTAAGAATTTTTTCTAATACATTTGTTATAAAAATTAAATAATTTTAAGTTAAAATTAATTTTAACTAGCAATTGAATAATGTATTAAAAATTTACAAATTTGTGCTTTATAAACGATTATTTAATTCCATCTATTGAATGTCTTATGTATTATTATAGATGACAATCTATTGGCAGTAATAACATCCATTTGAGAGCATATTTTTAAATTGGTTGTTTTTTTATGAAATATTTTTATATTATTTGTTAAATTACTGCATCTAAAAAAGAAAAATCAACGGAATTTCAGAAAGATATTTTGAAAAGATTTATTTAATTGACACCTGATGGTTAATTGTGCTAATAATTATATATTTATAAATGACAAATACATTATTTCAAAAACACGAACCGTTTAAAAAAATTAATGTAATGTATTTATAAATTTATATGATTATTTATAGGATCTTTTTATATTATTATTATTTTGTCAGTGGAATATTACCAATTTACCCGGGATACGCGTTATGTGCCGGTTCTTTTTTTGGAATCTTTTTTTCTGAGAATTCGGAAAGTTCCATTTTCGGAATTCAGAATCATTTTATTTGAAATAAATCGTAAAATAAAAAAACACTAAGAAATTTCTTTATTCATCACGTAAATTATACCAAGCAAAACTGTTGGTTATTTTTATAAAGAACAAATATCGTATTTCTAAAATACAAACAGTTTAAATTTTCTTTATTTCCAATCTGTGAATATATTTATATTGCTTAAATTGTAGAAGTTGTCTATATTCTATCCAAATCCTTTCCGAGTTCTTTATGTATATTAAAAAACATGTTTGGGATTGTTTTGAAGTTAACATATCAGTAAAAATATTATTATTATTACCAATGCTTGATTTCAAGATAATGTTAGTACATTTTATATTTATTTTAAATCATCATTCGATTCTATTCATTACTTTTTTACAAAGAAATGTTAATGGTTATAAAAGTTTTAACATGTGTTCACACAAATGCCTACTTTTCATTTACATTTACGCATTCAATAATATATAATTATTCATACATTTAAAGAACATATAAATTTATTAGGGGCTAAAATCTTTTTTTTTTCTTGTACCCTACATTTTGATGATCATATCTTGATTCAAGTAGTTTTAATATGTATCATTTAATGTAACTCAAGGATTGTTAGTAAGCTTTAAACATTTTTGCCCCAAAAATTTAAGTCAAAAATTGCTTCATGACTGAAAATTTCAGTCTTTCAAAATTTTCTTTAATAGTACTTTTTTTAAAAAATGAATAAATTAGAACAAAATAGTTATTGAAATACCGGAAATTTTATTTTAAAAATAAATAAATGTAAAGTGCCCTTTTTTGTAATGAAAAGGCTTTTGGATTTGTAAATTTTTTATATAACATTTTCTTGTTAAAAAAAGGGGGGGGGGGTGTTACTAATTGGATGCGCTTGCTAAATTCGATAGATAAATATTAATTTGCATGAAAATAAAATTTACTCTATTAATAGATGTATTAATAATATTTTGAATAAAATTTCCTTTACTGGTGCCTAAAAGTACTCAAGAAAAATAAAGTAGAAATATAATCAATTACAAATCAAGTTTTTTTTCTTTTCTAAAAATATAATTTATATATGCATTGAATAAAATTCTGAAAAAAAGCAAGGGAAAGAAAGTGGAGAAAACTTCCATATTTTCCGAAGAGATAAATCTAAAATTTAACTTTGTTACTTTTACATATATGAAACATATTCAGAACTGCCAACTTCTACGCCTTTTTAAATGAAATAAACATGTTTTTAACCAAAAAATTTGCTAAATAATATACATTATAAATTTATTTCAAGATATTTAACGCTGCTTACTTTTTTGACATGTTAAATAGAATTTCTGGTTCGAATGTATTTGTTTAGCTGTAAAAAGGCGTAGAAATTGGCAGCCATGCATATTAGATCCAAATATTTCATCAATTTTGTAAGAATTCTTTCGAAAAATTATAAAAGATCATGGAATCATTTTAGACAAGGTTGTGGCAGCAGAGGCAATCATCTCATTGAACTCACGGCTAAAATTCCAGAATTATTTAAAGCTAGATTCGCTTGTTAATATACAATCGGTCTGCCAAATTATATCTTTGCGGAAAACACCCAAAAAATCAATTTTAGCGATTGATTCGTAGATTTACCACCGCATTTTCTTGCATCCAAAGGTGTGAAAACATGGTTGACTGGGAACAGGAAAACACAATAATAAATATTCGAGCTAACCACTAAAACTAGTGTGGTTTTTTAGGTGTTTTCCACTTAGATATGACTTGAAAGACCTATTGCTTTGTAATATGCGAATCGAGTTCTAACTAATTCTGGAATTTCAGTCATTACTCCATAAGGTGATTATCTGTACTGTCACCTGCCGACCTATTTGAAACATATCACATGATTTGTAGATTGATAGCTAAGTTAAAATCGAAAACAAATATCCTCATTTTCTTTTTTATTTGAAAAATATTCTATGTTTTTAATTTACATGTCTACCCAAGGCCAATGAAAAAATAATATTTTACAAGGTGACTGACTGTTCGGAATTTAGGCTTAAGGCTCCTCTTCAATCAGGGTTCGAATTCCCATCTCTGATGATAAACCTGTGGGCTTGGCATGCAATTGCATTTTTCAAATTTCTCCAAGTAAAGTTTAAAAGCAAAACTTTTGTTTTCTCTATGCTCTTCTTGAAGAATTTTTCTTCTTTCTTTATAGGACAATACATGTTTTAATACATTATCATGGAAAAAAAATCTATTTTAAATAATTTTAAGAAAAACTTTCTTACAATTAGTTTATCTTCATATCTATTATACAAAAAGTAGGTTGTAGCAGTTTCTTACTTAAAACAGTTGGCATATTTTACTGAAAAATTGTTAATTCTTAATGTAAAATGCAGTGAAGTCAGTTTACAAATGCGCAATAATTAGCTTAATTGAAAAAAAAAATAATAGGGCATTGCTCAATTTTTGATGAACGAAGACATTGTTTCTTTTATTTTAAAGAAAACATAATTTGTTCTTTTCCTAGTGAAAGTCATTTGATTTATTTTTGTATCTATTTTTAATGTCAAGGTATTTGCAATTTTTTATTAAAAATTCGTGAAAAAGTCTCTCCATCAACAATATTTCCTACCATATATTTATATAATATTAAGACAATTTGGGAACATCTAATGAAAATGTACAAAAGATCTTATTTTATTAATACAAACTGTATTTACCACAGATTCATATTACAAAAAAGAAAATAATAACAATCATAATTTTTTCCTTCCGTTACTTCTATTTTATTTTACAGCTGTACTTTTCATACTTGTATATTTGTATAATAAGTTTTCGAGTTTAACCGAAATATTTACAAAAAACTTGTAATTATTTTTTCATAATAAAAAACTAGACAAAGAAATCTTTGCAACCGTACTAATTTAAAGAGAAATAATTTATAAGCAAGTATTCAATGATATCCTCAAACTATTTTAAAAGGTAACAATTTTTTTAACCCAAAAAGATTCTATCACAATCAAAGATAAATTTTATATTTTTTTTCTCTTGTTTAAAAAGAAAATATGAATTTTGACCATTTCTACACTTTTGTTAGTTTTACTCACAACTATGTGATTTATACTTGAAATTAACAACTAGACGATTTTTTCTCTTAATTTGAAAATATCTCATTTCTGTGTCTCAATTTATTTTCTTTTTAGAAATAAATCTGCTTTACATTTGTCAATGTATTAAATACCTAAACTAACCCATTTCTCAAAGCATTATATTAACATTTATAGAATGCGTCCCCCCCCCCCCCGAAAAAAAAGCTTAGCAGAAAAGAGAAATAGATGAACTAAAGAATGAGATATGCATTCCATTTAACAAATAGAAATTTCCCGACAATTTAAATTCCCTCTGTGGAACTGATATCCTGAAGTGCGAAAAAATTACTTTTACATTTGTTAAACTTTCAAAAGTATTAACTCTCAAACATACAATGGGCAAGGGTTTTTATTTGTTATCTTTTGTTATTAGCTTTAATTGACAAAGAAATGATCCCCCCTTAGTTGTTTTCCTGTAACGTAGTCTATTACCGACTGATAATATATTTTGCATTATCTGATTGTCTATCATCTACTGAAATACCTAAATTTTACTTTTTATTTTAAAATTAGCTTTAAAAAAAGGTATATTTATTGATTTTAGGGCGCTTTAATGGAAACACAATGACTTTCTGTCGCGGTTTTCTGACGATACTAAATTCAGTTTTCTAATTAACAGAAAAAATAAAGGTTTGGATGTAGATATAATTTCAGAATTTTACATTCATTTTATTGTTATAATATTTTTTATTTATTTATTTCAAAGAGATGAACAAAAAAATGAGATATTGTATATTCTATTCAACAAATAGAAATTTCCTGACAAATTCAATTCCTGTTGTGAGACCGATATCATGAAATACGGAAACCTTACTTTTACAATTGTCAAACAGATTAAGAGAAATATTTGTCTTTTGGAAAAGGATTAAACTCTCCTTCCGTCAATGGACAACTTTTTTTGTTCGTCGTAACTGTTCTCAAATATTAAATTTCAGCCTATATCTTCAAGTATCTGAAATTTATTTACTTAAAATACTTTTTAAATTAAATCATAGATTAAATTTGAAATTATATTTCTAAAAGAAAAAATCATATATTATTTTTATAAAACTATAATTTTAAGAAAAAAGTTTGGATCACATTCCTGCCTACACTAATTACCTGCGGTTATTATATCAAGGCATTGTTTAGTTTTTAATAGTTAAAAAATAAACTAAAAATGTTGAATAAACTACCATTTTAAACAGCAAACAAACATTTTTTTCTATAATAATGTCGTTTGCTTCAGTGTATAGTCAGAATAAAATTAAAGTACTTACATTATAAGTTTCTTGACATATAATACTGTAATAGATTTTTAGAAGTTTAGGGCACATTTTATTTCGCTGATTTTTTAAAATGAAATATTTGTTATTTTATTTATTAAAATCTCTTCTTTCATAAAGAAATATTTTTGAAATTTTAGACTGACGTTCAAATGACATATATTTTACAAGTGTGTGTTAGTTGCAGTATTATTAACATATTTATAAAAGATAAATATAATACTATATTGAGAAACACCGAAGATACTGGCGATAAATATAAATCAATAAATATAAAAACTTTGTTAAATCACCATATAAAGTAAAATTACTTTATATGGTGACATTTTACTTTATATGGTGATTTAACAAAGTTTTTATATTTATTGATAAATATAATACTATTTCATAAACACGGACCCTTTTTTCTGCATCAAAAATACTAAATAAATTGTTTTATTTAAATAATATCAAATCAATTTCGGAATGTTAATGAAAATTTACAAAAGATCTTTATTTTACATCTATTATTTTCATACTTGTGTCTTTGTATTATAATTTTCTAGTTTAACTGAAATACAATAGTCTTATAATTATTTTTTAAAATAAATAACTACACTTAGAAGTATCTTCAACCATGCTAATTTAAATAGAAATAATGTAAGAGCAAATGTTCACTGATTATCCAATATTTTTATGAAATTGAATAATTAACACACGAAAGATGCTATCACAACCAAAGGTAAATATTACATTTTATTATCGTTATTATTACTATTATTATTATTATTATTATTATTATTATTATTATTAGAAAAAAGAATTTTAGCGGTTAATAAATTTTTGTTAATGTTGCTCATAATACCTTAAATTTATAAATGTAATTAACGATTTGGCGCTTTTTTCATTAATTTGAAAATAACTCCTTTCAGTATCTCAATTTATTTTCTTTTTAAAAATAAATTTGCATTACTTCAGTCAATGTATTAAATACTCAAATTAACCATCTGTCAAAGCATTTTTTTAAATATATGTGGAATGTTCCCAAAGCTTAGCAGAAAAGGGAAATAGATGAACAAAAGAATGAGATTGCATGCATCCCATATAACAAATAGAAATTCCTCGACAATTTGAATTCCTTCAGTAAAACCGATTTTATAAAGAACAGAAAACTTACTTTTAAACTTGTTAAACGGATGTACCTTTTTCAAAAGGATTAACTCTCAATCACTGAATGGATTTTTGTGTTTGTTTTATTTGTCATCTTTTGTTAATAACTTAAATGGACTAACAAATATTTCAGCTTTGGTTGTTTTTCTGTAAGGTGGTCTGTTATTAACTCATGATATAAACTATTTAAATTTTACACTTAATTTTGAATTTAGTTAAAAAGAATATGTATTTACTGATTTTTAGAGCATTTTAATAAAAATACGATAGCTTACTGTAGCGGATTTCTTACGATGCTAAATCTTACTTTTCTAAACATAATATAAAAGTTCGAAAAGAAACAAAATAAGGTTTATGTTTATTTTTGATAACAATACTTGTTTAATTAATTACTGCTATGGATTTAAAAGTTTTCTTAGTTTTTTTGTAGGGGTTTTACATCTCTAGCATGTAATGCTTGTTCTGAAACATTAAATCTCAGCATGTACCTTCAGATACCTGAAATCACTTTACTTTTTTTTTTCAATTAATTCAGTGAATAAACTTGAAATTAAATATATAAAAGCGAAATACATCCTTTATTTTCGTACAACTATAAGTTTAATGTAAAAGTTTCGATCACATCCCTGTCTATTTTAATCATGTTCGGTTATTGTTACGACATGATGCATGATCACCCGTAGTTTAAAAGGTTTTAAAAAGTGAAAAATGTTGATGAACATCTCATTTCTAAGTCTATATCAGACAGAGAATAATTATTTAAATACTTTTTAATAATTTTATTTGCTTGTGTGTATTGCCAGAATATTTTCAAAGCACTTATATCAGAAAAACAAATCAAGAAACTATCGTTTATAAGATAAATATCATTTGAATAAATTTTTACACCGCAATTGTTAATTAAAAGGAGGGGGTCTTTTATTTAAATTTCTTTCCTTCATTTTTTGAAAAAATAATGCTAAATAAATGCATGAAAAATTAAAAATATTAGTAATCAGTGTTATTTTTAAGTACAGTGATTACATTTTATTTTAGAAAATTAAGATAAATTAGTATGTCCTCCCCCCCCCACAATGCTCTTTCAAGGGCATATATATAAAAAAAAATTCTAGTTCTCTATTTGATAAATATTGATTGAATAGATTTTGACACCGCAACTGTTAAAGAAAAGGGGGGAATTCTTTTCTTTAAATTTATTTCCTTCGTTTATTAAAGAAAAAAATGCTAAATAAAAACATATAATATTAAAAATATTAGTAATCACTTTTATTTTTAAGTACAGTGATTACATTTTATTTTAGAGAATGAAGATGTATTGGTGAGTCCTCATCCCCCCTCCTGCTCTTTCCAAGAGCATATAAAAAAATTCTAATTCTGTGTTTGATTGCTTGATTTTTTATTTAAATACAATATGTATGATAAAAAACATAATTTTAGTCAGCACAGACTATTTTAATTGGATCAATTTAATACTTTTTTTATATACTCAGAGTTTTTAATGTAAGATTCACGAAAAACCAACAAAAAAGCAATTTCACATATATTTAAATTGTGTTTTATCAGAAAATATTGTAGAATAAAAAATAAACAAATAACTTTTCAAAATTAGCTTTGTTTAAAATTAATAACTAAATCTAAACCTTGCTTACTCATAGATTGAATTGCTAGTTAATGATTTATAAAAAAAACTCATAGATTACAGATTTTCTATATGGCATGAATTATACTAAAGTGAAAAATGTTGTGAGTAAAAAATGTTGATGAACATCTCATTTTTAAGTCTATATCAGAATGAGAATAATTATTTAAATGCTTTTTAATAATTTTATTTGCTTGTGTGTATTGCCAGAATATTTTCAAAGCACTTATATTAGAAAAACAAATCAAGAAACTATTGTTTATAAGGTAAATATTGTTTGAATAAATTTTTACACCGCAATTGTTAAATAAAAGGAGGGGTCTTTTATTTAAATTTCTTTCCTTCTTTTTTGAAAAAATATTGCTAAATAAATGCATGAAAAATTAAAAAATATTAGAAATCAAGGTTATTTTTAAGTACAGTGATTATATTTTATTTCAGATAATTAAGATAAATTGGTAAGTCCTCTCCCCCCCCTCCCCCCGCAATGCTCTTTCAAGAGCATATTAAAAAAATTCTAGTTCTCTGTTTGATTGCTTGATTTTTATTTAAATGCAATATGCATGATAAGAAACAATTTTATTCAGCACAAACTATTTTAGTTGGATGTATTTGATGCTTTGTTTTCATACTTATAGTTTTTAATGCAATATTCACGTATAACCAGCAAAAAAAAAAAAAAAAAAAAAAAAAAAAATTAGAAAAAACAATTTGTAAGTCTGTATAAGAATTTTAAAAGTGCAACTTAAAAAAAAAATATATATATATATATATTGAGATAACTATTTTACTACAATTTTCTCCGTATCTCACTCTTTTATTTATTTATTATTATTATTATTTTGAAATTCGAATAGTATTCATTTGCATCTGATAAAAAAATATAAATTTTTGTCAAACTATTTAAAATATTTTGCATGTATTTAAATTACATTTTATCAGAAAATATCGTAGAATAAAAAATAAACAAATAATTTTTCAAAGGAATTGGTATATCATTTTTTAAAAACGTCAAAATTAGCTTTGTATAAAATTAAAAACTAAATCTAAATCTTACTTCAGCAATAAAAATCTCTTACTCATAGACTGAAATGTTCGTTATTGAATTATAAAAAAACTCATAAAGACAAATTTTCTATATGGCCTGAATTATACTACATATTAAGTATTTGTATCTTTTTCAGAAATTTTATATTTTATGTTAAATATTCGACTAATGTTTTGTTCTAGAAAATTCGACATTTATTAGTTAGGAAATAAAGAATGCATTCTTTGGGCACGTTAAAATTCTATTATAATATATGTAATTTCAGATAATTTTTCCCTTTATTGTCATCGAAAAATTGTTTATTCAATAATCAATTGTTTAGAAATTTGAACAAGTGTATTTTGTGTTTAAAAATATCTTTTAAACTTACTTTACCTCTCTGAAATATATTGCAAAATATTTGTATTTGAAAAGTACAGAAAGTATTGACAATACTTTAAAGAAATGTTAATTTGATTGTTATAAATATATTCAAAAAAGTTCAATATTATAAGTATATTATAAGAGTTTCCAAAAAGTATTTATGATAAAATTTAATAATTCGATATAATTATTTTTTAATTTACAGTTTATCTATTTTACGTAATTTAAAATTTTAAAATGGAATTTGTATGAATTTTGGGAGTAATTTTTAAACATTTTCTTTCAAAAATTAAAAATATTGCCAGATAATTTTTTAGATACATATAGTATTTCATTTATATTTTTGGAAAATCTTTTTCTTTAATTCTTTTTTCTTTTCTTTTCTTTTTCTTTTTTTTTTTTTTTTTTTTTTTTTCGAATGAGTTTTTAAATGTAACAGGCAGTGACTGTCTGTTTTCACCCCACAAGATTAATTTTATTGAAGGGGAAAGGGGATTAGCATGGGACTTCTATTGTCCATTTGTATCTTTGAAACGGTATGACCAATAACCAGCTTCTTTAGTACCCTATTAATCTCTTCACCAATGGGAGATAAGTATTTCTTATCAGTCTAATAGTTTATAGTCAAATGCTTTTCGAATTTTTAGTTCTGTGGTTGTTCTTTTAAATGTGGTTAAAGTGTTTTTTCGACAGGGAAAGTGTGCGTCTTTTTAAATTGTGGAAATAAGTATTTGTAATAAAACGGAGATTTTGCGGGTTTTTTTTTCGTGAAATTATCTGTACTCACGTGGATATTTCTTGTAGGCGATTTGGAGAGTTCTAATTTTCAAAGGTAATTTTTTTCTTATACATTAAATTTTATAAGCTAGGTAAATTTTTTTTGTTTTGTTTATATTATATAATGCATGAAATTTTAAAATATATACAAAGAAATTTAAAATTATCAAATAAAATATGTAAAATTATAAAATTAAATATAAATATTAAATTAAAAGTCAAAATATATAATTTAATTTATTCGTATTCGTAATAAAAAACATATTTAAAGCATGACGCTAAATTTTCTTTATAATTAAATTACTGTTAAAAACTGAAATTCTAAACAAAAAGATTTTGTTAAATAGCTTTTATTTTTTTAAGACAAGTAAAAACTAAATTTTTTGATTTTTTCATTGTCAAATTAATTCAAATTTGACCATTCATATTTTACTTTGAAGGTTTGATTTTTATATAGATATAGTCTTCTTATTAAAGGAAGCTGTGTAAACTCTCTATGGTTAACTTTTTATGATATAAAGCATTCAAGAATTATTTTTCCTTTATAAAGTGGCTTGAAATCTTAAAATAAATAATCTGCAGTTTTGCATATTTCCAATTTCTTTTAGATTAGTCAAATGGAAAATCATTTAACCAATTCGCTTTTTGTTTGTTTTGTATAGTTTTTTTCTTTTATTTACTATAATGACTTATATCATATTTTTATCGGTTTTTAAACTTTAAATATTTATTTTATTTTATAATTATTTGAAATATTCAATGTAATATTTCTTATCTTGCAATTATTAAAGCTTGATAAGTAACTAAAAAGTATAATACATTTTAAAAATTATCCATTTGAAGTTGCTTAACGTAAAAAATATTTTCTTATTTAAAATAATGCTTATGCTTTGAATGGGTTCATAATTTACATAAACTTTAAAAGTATTCAATTTATATACTCTGAATTGTTATGAAGTACATAAAACGGTTATATATATATATATATATATATATATATATATATATATATATATATATATATATATATATTTAATTGGTAATATGTTGCATTGAACAAATTAATTAATTTATTTTTTTGTTCATAATTCCTATACTACGTTTGATGTATAACGTGGGAAACAAACAACCTGAAATTTAAAAGAAAGGTATTAAATTGTTTTAGTAAAAAAACTAATATTAAATCAAAGAAAAACCACTCCCTTATTCAAGTTATGGTATTTGTCAAAAATTCTCTTCCCATATCTCTCTTTTTCTACATCCCTCACCCTCTCTCTCTCACTCTTTTTTCTTAAATATATATATGTGTGTGTATATGTTACATAAAGAAAAGAAAAAAAATGCCAATTCTTTCTCCATTGATATTTATTTCATTTGTCTAATTGTTTCCTTTGTAAAATATTCTTTGCAATTTAAGATGGGGGTGGGGGTGTATGATGATAACTGTCTATAATATAAATTTGTTATTAATTTACTGAATTTTTTTGTAAACATTAATGAACTGCCTAAAGAATAAAAAAGAACACGATAAAAATAATTTACAACCTGTTGATGTTTATAATGTAAAAGAAAAAAAAAAATCTAAAACAACATGATTTAAACTTTGCCTAAGGACTAATCGATAAAAACCGAGAATTTTTTTCCGTAGTAGACGATATTTTGCCTTAGACAAATGTATTTAGACTATGTATTCTTTCCGAGTTCGGCAGATTTTCGTCGTCTCGAGTTGGGCAGAGTTAGTTTTAGAGAGAGTTTACTGTACATATTTCAATAGAAAAGCATTTTTTTATGTTTATTTGCTCATAATTTTTCGTCTGAATTGTTGTTTGTTAGAAAAGAAAATGTTCATATATGCTGTTTTTACACAGTTGTTTAGAATACTACTGAAAATGCTCGGCTAAATTACATCGAAACTACTGTGTATATTAAACTAAAATTAAATTTCTTCAAAAATTTCAACCCTCCCATCCCTAAAGGAGAGTTTCATTAGTAAATTAAAATAATTGCTTAAAATTGCATTGAAAAAAGATACAAAAGTTTTTTTTTACCCAGTTTTCAAAACTTTTGAATATATCATATTATTTTGAATTATGAGTATATTACAAGTATATAAAAAGGAAAAAAATTAAATTTTAAAATTTATAGGAAATAAAATGCATATTAATATTTTAAATGCCTAAGATACATTTTTTTTTCTAATTAACTTTTAGTTTTCTTTTAATTTTTCTATTAATTTTATTAATCAGTTTTGCTAACGGAGATATAACAAATAATTAGAAAACAATAATATCAATCGTAACACGTTTGTTGGCATGATGCTTTAAATTTAGATTTTTACCTTCCTACCAGGTAACATTCCCCTACAGTCATAATTCATCGACATCACTAACATCATCATAGCAAAATACCTTTAAAGAAAGAAAGAAAAAATAATTGTAGTTTTTGGTTCTTGTCGATTTTTTACTGAAACTATACTTTGAAAACATCGGAATTCATGTAAAAAATTCTATTTTTAAAAACAAAACTTAAAGTATCCGACTTTTGAGAGATTCATTTTTCATCAAACATATTAAACAGAATAGATTTATTAAATATAACGTAGATACGAAAACTAAACATACGATTTTTTTTTTATGTTACTGTAAAAAATTTCAAAATGGTATTTGGAAACTGAACAACTATTATTCAGAGCAAGATATTTAATAAACTAAGTATGTTAAGATTTCGAAATGGTTTTTCTTGCAAATTAGTAATTCTTTTATTCAATTATTTAGTGAATATTGTTTTCTAAACATGTTTAGTTTTATAAGAAAATGTATAACTTCGGATATTTCTGTAGTTTTCTGAAGAAGTAAAATCCACGAAGACGTATTTACAAATGCAAATTTTATTGTAAAAAATTATATAAAAAATAATGATAAACGATTCCTTATCTCTGATGTTTACTATTCTACTTGAAAAAATATTTATGACTTTGTAAAATATTAAATATTTGCATCGGAAAAATAGAATTTAGTTTTGGTGTTTAGAGATGTGAAAGCTAATTTATATATTGTCTAGTTATAATGAATTACGAAGACTTTTACGCAAAGTACAGCTAAAAGTTGAAAGTGTATCGCGAAAGCTTAATAATTTCTTTTTCAGACCATTTTTTTATTTATGTGATTATCCAAATTTTTCCCAAAAATGTTTGATGTTGCAGCTGTGGTACTAGTAACTGCTATAAATATTTCTAATTAATAACTGTTTAAAGTAATTATATTATAGAATTACGATTTTGTAAATTATTTAGTATTTGCATTGGAAAGGTAAAATTTAGATTCGATATTTAAAGACTTAAAAGCTAATTATATATTTTCTAGTTCTAATGAATTACGAAGCCATTTACGTAAAAAAATACATACGCGTCGAGTTGATAACCTCCTTCTCCTTTTTTGAAGTCGGTTAATAGAGATACAAGTTGAAAGCGCATCCCGAAAGCTTAATAACTTTTTTTAGAACATTTATTTTTTTATGTAATTATACCAATTTTTCACACGAATACTTGGTGTTGTAGCTGTGGTACTATTTACTGTTTAAATTATTTCTAACTAATAATTGTGTGTTAAATTCAATGAAGTAAAATATATTTTATCGAATTTTATTTAGAAAATGATAATAAACTTGTCTAAAGTTTTCTTACTCAGCCCGCCATATTACTTCTTAATTTGAATATTTTTAAAACTTTCAAGTAATTCTCAGCACTAATTCAAAATAGCAAGGATTTTGGTATTTAAAACATAATAACATAACTTAAATAATTTAAATTCTTATTTAGTTAATTTTTTTCTTAATGTCTACAGGTATTTTTAATCTATTCCTAACTCTAACTATTTTCCCAATTTTAATTAGGAATCATGAAGTTAATATTTCTCAATTAACAATTCCAATCAGACGTCGATAACATATCCAACCACTGGTCGAAAAATTAAAATGATTTTGTAAAATATTAAATATTTGCATTGGAAAAGTAAAATTTAGATTTGATATTTAAAAATAGTAAAGCTAATTTATATATTGTCTAGTTATAATGAATTACGAAGACTTTTACGTAAATTAGAGCTGCAAGTTGAAAGTGTATGGTTAAAGCTTAATACTCGTTTTTTAGAACATTTATTTATTTATGTGATTATCCTAATTTTTCACACAAATATTTGGTGTTGTAGCTGTGGTACTAGTAACTGTTAAAATTATTTCTAACTAATAGCTGTGTGAAGTAGATGTTAAATTCAATGAAGAAACTTAAAAAATTTAAACCGAAGTTTACCGAATTTTATTTTGAAAATAATAATGAACTTGACGAAAGTTTCGATTCTCTACACGCCATATTACAACTTAATTTGGATATTCTTCAAACTTTCAAGTAATTCTCAGCATTAATTGAAAATAGCAAGGATTTAAAATATAATAATGTTAAATTCAACGAAGTAAAATATGAATTTACCGAATTTTATTTTGAAAATAATAACAAACTTGACGAAAGTTTCGATTCTCTACACGCCATATTTCAACTTAATTTGAATATTTTTCAAACTTTCAAGTAATTCTCAGCATTAATTCAAAATAGCAAGGATTTAAAACATAATAACATAATTTAAATTAATTCACATTTTTACTTAGTTAGAATTTTTTTCTTAATGTCTACAGGCGTTTTTAATCTATTCCTAAGACTAGCTATTTTCCCAATTTTAATTAGGATTATGAAGTTAATAATTGTCAATTAACAATTCCAATCAGACGTCGATAACATATCCAACCACCGGTCGAAAAATTAAAATAATTATAGTAAAACTTTTTTTGAAAATGCGAAATGGGGGCTATTGCGTAAAAATTTAAAAATAATTGTTATCTTCATTTTCAATTAAATAGTCTTTTTATTTCTTACTTCGTGACTAAACAATGAATTTTAACAACAATTAATAACTAATGGGACACTAATTAATAACTAATGGATGCTATTTTCTTCATCACTTTCATGGGCATTTTCCGAAAATCCTTGCTTCGTCTAAATCAAAATCGACACGCGACACAATATCATCTTCACTTAAAATTTCGTAACTTTTCAATTTCGAATCTTCGTTAGTCTGTTGTTTTACTGCTTCTTCTTCCGCATTTTCAGAAAAGTTTCATTTTCTCAAACAAGTTATGATTTTTCTCTGCAGATCAGTGGTGTCGTCTTCCATGATTCTTAAAGCATGGTGCTTAATACTAATTTCCATTTTGTTATTTTCCATCCTTAATCCCTTAACTGCCGACTAAATCTTACTCGATCTCCGTTGCTTTATTTAATAACACAATTCTTTATTTAAATAAAACGGTGATTTTTTTTTTATCACAAAAAGAAAAATCCCATATTATAAGTGTGCAGAACACGGCTCTACTGGGCAAAATTAGGCCTGCAGTCCTGACATTTAGCCATTTTTTTAATGTATAGAGTGTTTTCAAAAGGCGTATATATACGCCCGCGGCAGCAAAGGAATTAATTGTATGCAAAACTTATACTTTTACCGCCCTGGTTAATTCGCAATCCGTATTATTTGATCCATTTTTAGAGAATCCACTGTAGGTATTTTATATTTTCTCGAAAAAAAAAAAAAATGCACCTCTCCTTTGGAGATATCATAGTTTTAAAATTAGTTTAAAATCAACCAAGATACACAAGATAATGTGTTTGAAGATTAGGAAAACTTTTGACTTTGAGTTTCTTAAAATTAAATTCCTCAATTAAAACAAATCTAAAAAAAAAAAGTATTTTTATGCACGGAAATTTTAACCCTTTATCTACCGACAATACTTATAAGTACCATTAAAATTACTTATAAAATTCTTTTAATATTCGTGAATTAGTTGTAATACTATTTAGAATGAGTTACAGATACATTATTTTATTTTGTTCCAAAAACATTATTGGTTACGCAAAACAAAAATTATTTTAAAAATATGATTTTTTTTCCTTTGTATCTTTTTAGCTTTCTTGGCGCTGAGGGAGGGGGATGGGGATTTTTCAATTGGGAAATATTCCGATATTTGTATTGTAAGAATATCATATTTCTATATTTTATAATTCTACAAAATTTAATTAATCCTTCTAAATCCTTCAATCCTTCTAAAATCCTTCAAAAATTTATTAAAAGATTATCTAACTCTTTTAATTTAGTTTAAACAATTTGCGTAAAAATGCTTTAGAATATAAAATTTTCATGAATTAATAATTCGGTAGATAAAGGGTTAACAGATTCATGGATATTTTTTTAAAAATGCAAATATAAGCAATGAATTTTTTGGCCTTTTGAAATGATTTAAATAATAATAGTACTTTTATATTTTTCGCTAAAATTTTAAACTTTAAATTAAAACGGATTCATATTATAAGATACCTTTTTTTAACGTCCAGTGTATTTTTCAGGAATGGGGGGGGGGGGGGGAGAGATACTTTGCTTTGTCGCACTTTATTTAACTTCGTAGTTGTGGTTATTATTGTTGTTGTTGTTAAGTATGTGCACCTCTCATTTCATGTCACTAAGTTTAAAAGTGAAATGAGAACCTTAAAATTTTATTATGATTATTTATTTGTTTATGTGATTTATTTAATGTTGCTTGGGTAAACATTATTTAAGATTCTGTATTTTCGTATTAATATATTTGCTTCTTTTTATATTAAAAAAAATCTCATTTGTATGACTGCGTAGGAATTTTATTACTATTATACAACTAATAATTCCAAAATATGATAAAAATGGGAGCTAAACTCATTTAGTTTTAAGAACTACTTCCGCAGTTTTCTCTCTTTTCAACTTTTTCACATTTTATTATTTGTAAAAAAATAATAATAATAAAATAAAATAAACCATGTCTCTTCATTTTTAATAATTCGTTTTATAGTTAAGGAAGTAACTTTTTATGATGGAAATTAAGAGCTTTTAATCTAGTTTTATAAAATACTTCTGCAGTTTTCTTTGATCCTCATCTTTACATTTTAATATTTAGAAGCTTGGGTACTACTAGGTTGTCCCGTCGACCAAAAAATTATCGCCAAAATATAAGATTAAACGCCAAAAATGGATGATCGTGAATGTCATATTCAATGACATTAAATACGATTCACGTGCTTAAACTGTCATTAAGTGATTTTTATTTAGACTTTTTATTTGTATTTTTATAATTATGCTACTAATTATTTGTTTTTTCTTTATTTAAAATAAAATCTATGTCAATATGTTTAATTTGTCTGTTAGTTTGGCCATTTGTAAAATTTGGCGAAATTGGTCGACAGGATAACAGAGTAAAACCAAAACTTGTTTTGTATAACTTAAATCACGGACTTTATAATTAATACGATAGAATGTATTTATTAAAAATACAACACATTGCTCAATGGTGCACAAAAGAAGAATTTTAATATCAACTTGTACAATTAAAATAACATAAAAATATCAACGTTTCGCGCAGTCTTCTGTGGCCGTCTTCAGAAAAATATGATAATGGAAGGACTAAGTTTGCTTCTTGATCGAGAGATAATATTTCTAATAAATTAAAATCGAAATGAATTAAAAGTTTAAAAATGTTGCCACTTTTACACCCGAGTAAAAAATAAAATGTAGCAACGAGATAAAAATTTTAAGATTTTATGATGTTATGACATAATTTTGGTATATTGTAGGACAAATTATCATTACAAGGTTTATTTTCTCATGCAATGATTTCGACAGATTCTCTTATTTTACCTTCAACTGGATTATTGCACGGAACTATGATTTTGGCCTCATCAAAGTTAATACGGCAACCCTTGTTCTCCAAGTAGAAGCGAGTTTGAGTAGAGGCAACATTTTTAAACTTTTAATTCATTTCGGTTTTAATTTATTAGAAATATTATCTCAATATTATCTCTCGATCAAGAAGCAAACTTAGTCCTTCCATTATCACATTTTCCTAAAGACGGCCGCAGAAGACGGCACGAAACGTTCATATTTCTATTTTATTTTAATTGTACGAGTTGATATTAAAATTCTTGTTTTGTGCACCATTGAGCAATGTGTTGTATTTTTAATAAATACATTCTTAGTAGTTAAATTTTATGGTGCAAATGTCTAGTATATATTTATAATACGATAGATTTTTAAGAAGGAAATTAAGAGCTTTGAATCTTTTTCAATTTTTAAAAAATATTTCTGCATTTTTCTCTGTTTGCTTTTCACTTTTAATTTTTTTCTCTATAACTTTATTCAATGTTTTTTCTATTCCAAATATATATTTTTACAAAACAAATTAAAATATTTTAATGTAGTTCAATTTTAAAAATGATTTATGATGTTTTCTCTCTTCCCCATCTTTACTTTTTAACATTTGAATAATCGTTCTCTATAACTTTAATTACTGATTTTATAATTAATTACAATAACGTCTTATGAAGGAAATTAAGATCTTTTAACCTTATTCAGTTTTAAAAGGTATTTCCGAAGTCTTCTCACTTAACCATCTTTATTTTTTTAATTTTTAAAACAGTTTTTCTGCATAATTTTATTCATTGGTTTTGTTATTAAAGAAATAAATTTTTATGAAGGATTAAAAATTATAAAAAAGTAAATAAACTGGATTCAAGAAGAAACTCACTGATTCGAAATTTATGTTCAAGAATGTTAGGATATTTGAATTTTAAAATGGGATGTTAACTTTTTAGAGCCACTTTAAAAAAGAAATAAGTTGATGAACAACATTTAACTTTATGCATATAACCACTTACAAAAAAAAAAAAAAAAAAAAAAAAAAAAAAAAAAAAATCATTAAGATATTGCGGGGTTTTCCGATGCAATCAGATTAAAATCAGATAATAAATAATCAGATTAAAATTGTATTTTGAGACCTCATTCTGAAACTATTCGTCGAAATTACATATCTTTACGGTGAATTGCGCAGTGAAGGCCCTCTTAAGAGACTATAACACATTTATAGTTAGTCCTGTTTTTAAATTTTCACATTCCGGTGTTTAAAGTTTGAGAATTTTCTTTTGCAATTGGTTTTAAATGTGATTCTATTTCACTTAGTATGTATGCATGCCTGCACATGTCCTTTATGTATGTATGAATACAAAGAAGACTCATTTTTTATACATAAAATTAAAATATTATATTATATTTTTTCTTCGATATATTAAAATTTATTATTATCTTTTTAACATTAAATTGTTCCGCAGCAATATATTTAATATTAACAGTTCTATTAAAATTTAAAAATCTGAAACTTTGAATTTGATTATTAGGTTTTTGTTTCTTCAGATATTAGGTACATAAATGTAGACTAAGCTTCACAAAATCACCACGAAAAAAAAGTTATTTAAATAATAATGATTTATGACAATTAATAGATTATTACTTTAGTAATATATATGTTTACTATTCTGTGTAATGTACTTGAAAATGATAATATTACCTATATTTTCATAGTTTTTATTCTCATAAACATAACTTTTATTTCTTCAAAAATTTAATTTTTATTTTCAAAAAATTCAAAGCAGAAATAAATATAAAGTCGGATCTCGTTAATTCGATCTCGTCGAGACCATGATTAATGCTCGAATTATCCAGCGTTCGAATTATGGAAAGAATGATAGGGAAGCAATATTAAAGGGTTCTATTGCAAAGAAATTCATATTAAGTATTTTAAAAATATATTTCCGCTGTTATCATTCGAGTATGCCATCATATCAAATAAAAAGATATAAATACATGAATTAATTAAGGATTTAGGAACAAGCACAAATGAAGATAGTGTGGAGGTGCCATTGATAGAAAGATTGGAAACTAAAAAAGCGAATATCAAGTGCATGGGGCTATATGTCTTCTCTTTCAGAATAATTCTGACAAAAATAAAAGAAATAAAGTTAATTAAAAAATCTGAAGTCCGGCAGAAACTAAGAAAAAAAAATGAAAAATCGGAATCTGGTTATTTTGAATTAAACGAAGTCAATAAAATGAATCCGAATAAAGGAAAATTTTTAACGTTATACTGCTATTGAAAATTTCGGGAACTTCATGTTAAGTTCGAATGAAGAGAAGGCTCGATTTATCCTATATTGAATTAACAAGAGTCGACTGTACTGTTAGAGTTCTGTATTTGCTCATTTTTGAGTTTCCATTTTGCAGATAGGGATACAATTTTACAAGGACCATATCTCATAATTTTGTCTAAAATGACATTTGTTGAAATCACTTATTGCATCACAAATGTGATAGTAATGTTTATTTTTTATTTTAATTTTCTTTAGTACATAATTGATGGAAATTATTACAGTCGCCTCTCGTTAATTCGAAATCGGATAAATCGAATTTTCGCTTAATTCGAACTAATTATGAAGTTCCGAAATTTTCAATAGCACAATAACATTAAACATTTTCATTTATTCGATCTCATTTTCTCTTGACTTCGTTTAGTTCGAAATAACGAGATTCAGACTTTTCATTTTTCGTTACTTTCTCCCGGACTTCAGATCCTTGAAATACACTGGCGGACAAAATTAAGAGATGGAAGGCATTTTTCTAAAGATCTCGAGAAATACTTTATAAAAATAAATAAAAATTGGTATGGATATAACTTATAGTATGATAATAATATGTACAAAGCAAAAATTAAAGTGCCATTCATTGGCAAGAGTTATTGCCAACAGTCCAATGTGGACTGAAATTCGTGATGAAAGATGGCAATGAAAGTGAGGCTTGTATGGTGTGTAGTCGCTTCTAGTATGGTGTGTGGTCACCTCTGACAGATAGACAGCATGCACAATGAGTATGCATGCTGTTAATAAGAGAGTTAAAGATTGCTTGTGGAAAACTCTCCCACTCTTCCACTAGAGCAGTTTTTAACTCCGAAATGGTTCTGGGTGGGGGTTGGCATCTCGCAATAGCCTTTCCAAGAGCATCCCAAGCATGTTCCATGGGGTTAAGGTCAGGAGATTTGGTTGGCCAATATATTCGATGAATATCCTCACTTGATGAATATCCTCACTGAATATCCAGATACTCCTCAACCAGGAGAGCCCTATGTGGTCGGGCATTGTCGTCCATAAAAACGAATTCAGGGCCAACAGTATCCATGAAAAGACGCACGTAGGATTGTAGGATCTCCTGCTTGTATCTTTGGGCGTTTACGGAACCAGTGTCAAACACATGGAGCGGTGTGCGGGTATCTTGCATGATCCCTGCCAAAACCATCAGTTCTCCACCAGCATAATGGTCCCTTTCCATGATGTTACTAGGATGGTATCGGGTCTCAGGTTTCCTCCATTTGAATATTCGCCAAGAATCAGGTTGAAGACTGAATCTGGACTCATCTGTGAACAGAACATTAGCCCATTGGATCTGTATCCAGTGTTGGTGATGTCTGCACCATTGTGCACGCTCTCTTTTGTGAAAGGGAGTGAGTGGGATGCAAATAACGGGCTTCCTGGCATACAATCCTCTTTCACCGAGCCTCCTGGCAACAGTCTTCCTTGAAACTACTGTTCTTGTGGCAGCAGCAAGGTCCCTAGACAGTTGTGTCGCTGTAGACGTCCGTTGAGGAGTATCTGGAAAGCGAGGATATTCATCGAATGGATTGGCCAGCCAAATCTCCTGACCTTAACCCCATTGAACATGCTTGGGATACTCTTGGAAGTGCTATTGCGAGACACCAACCCCCACCCATAACCATTCCGGAATTAAAAACTGGTCTGGTGGAAGAGTGGGAGAGTCTTCCACAAGCATTCCTTAACTCTCTTATTAACAGCATGCATACTCATTGTGCATGCTGTCTATCTGAAAGAGATGACCACACACCATACAAGCCTCACTTTCATTGCCATCTTTCATCATGAATTTCAGTTAACACTGGACTGTTGGCAATAACTCTTGCTAATGAATGGCACTTTAATTTTTGCTTTGCACATATTATTGTCATACTATAAGTTATATCCATAACAATTTTCACTTGTTTTTATCCAATATTTCTCGAGATATTTGGGAAAATGCCTTCCATCTCTTAATTTTGTCCACCAGTGTAACTTTCTTTCCTTTTTGTCAGAATTGTTCTGAAAAAGTATACATATAGTTCCATGCATTGGATATCCGCTATATTAGTGCCCTGTTCTATCCATCAATGACACCTTCACCCCATCTTCGTTTGTGCTTGTTTCTAATCCCTTAATCAGTTTATGTATTTATATATTTTAATATAATAGTAAGTCATATTTTATGATAAAAGCCGAAATAACCATAGAAAATATTATAACTCTTTTTTTTTTTTTTTTCTTTTTGTAATAGAACTCTTTAAACATGTTTTCCTATCACGCTTTCCATAATTCGAACTCTGGATAATTCGAACATTTCTTGTGATCCCAATGAGTTCGAATTGACCAGAGTCAACTGTAGATTGAAATACATTTTAAAACGGAATCACAACAGCAGTCTCGGTGAAATAAAAATACTAAATTAAAGACTTAATAAACTTTTATAAATACTATATCAAATCTTTTATCATCACTATTTCTCTATGAAATTTTTTCTTTTATTTTTCGCTTAGAAACGCCGTAAAAACATGCATTGTGGTGAACACTTTACTACAATTCTTGTGGGAATCTAACATAAAAATAATTATAAAAAGTTACCGGTTTCTAAAAAAAAATGACTGCTTTGAGGCCTGTTGTTAGGTAAACGAACAATAAGTGATATATTAAACAAAAATATTATTATTTTTATATAAAAATAATATAATGGTAAAAAAACAATAATGCTAACAATAGTATTAAAAACGATAAATAAGCATATAAATAAATTGGGTATTTTTTACTTTAATTTTATTTTCTAGATTGTTGTATGTGTATGTTAAAATGGTATAAAAGTATTTAAGAACAATTTCAAAAATTTTTTAAATTATTAAATGAAAACTTAATTTTAGTTTATAATAAAAAATTATTTTCCTTTCTTTTAGATGGTACCTAAACCCGAAGAGGACATACCTGTACAAAGGGAAAAAACATCGATTCCTGTGGCAAAGGAATTTAGGCGGAAAGCAAAGCAGAATTTAGTAAGTAAAGTTTGAATTTTTAAAATGTAAATTTACGCTAGTTTAGATATACGTATTCTATTCATATTTTGATGATTTTATCAAATAAATGTCGAATGTTGAAACCTATTTTTTTATTTTTTAAATGATTTACATTTATTTATTTTTTTCAGAATTCAACATCAACGCTCCAGAGTTTACACCGAACAAAAAATGGAAAAAAGATGAATTGAGTAAGTGATTAATAGTAAACATTTTATTTTAGTTACACTATACTTATATTTAAATATTTTTGTGAAATAAATGTCGGGTTTTAAAGCCCATTTCTTTTTTATTATTTTTTATTAAATGATTGATATGAAATAAGTAAGAAATTAATTGTAATTAATTTTTAAACCTAATGTTTGATTTTTTTTTTTTTTTTGCCAAATTATTTAATTAATCAATAATTTAATTCATATTTCTGAAACAATCTAATTGGGAATATTATTATATACAGTTATTGAATTAATTACTAAAACGTAAAATTCAAAAGATATATCAAAAAAATTTGCAGCAAAGTTTCCTCCTTTGTACATATAATGATGATGTTAGGAGATGTGTGACCTATCCAACATTAATATCTAAAGCGCACTGAATTTGACAAGTCATGTTTTGAAATGTTGTTTATAATACATAAACACGAGCATAATAGTGATGTTCGTCAAGTTTTTAGCACATTTACACTGCGTTTCTCACATATTAGTGTACAATTATTAATAGCCTCTCTAAAAAATCTCCAGTGTTTTTAAAGTTATACAAACAATTATGTTTTTATTTGGACAAAGACATTCTGTAGTGCGTAGATTTATAAATAAGAAGTTTGATTTCCTTTTCGAAAATTATACACTGTAGAAAAAGTCTTGTTTTTCCTTAAATTTCTTATGTAACATTGCGGAACTTTGTACATTAAAAATTAATGCAGAAATTAGAAAAAAAAATCACACAAAAACTTATTTTCAGAATATATATGTTTATCAGATTATTTATTAGATATATTTTCAGGTTATCAGATATATTTATCAGAATATTAAATTTATAAAACCTCTTTAATATATTTTAATATAATTTATAATAATTTATAATAATTTATCTCTTTAATATAATTTATAAAACCATCATTTAAATGACCTCTGAAAACTTTATTTTTTCTTGGGGGAGGGAGAATTAATATTATTAAATTTTATTTAATCGCGGCAAAATATACATTTTGACATTTTCTTGCATTTATAGTAATTTTTTTATCATTTTTTTTTTCGGAAGTTGATTCCCTTAATACTTGTAAAAACATAATATCCCACTAACAGATTTTTTTACATTTAATTACATAAGAAATGTATATTTATTTATTTATTTATTTATTTATTTATTTGCAGGTTCAGCCACGTGTCATGTATTGACTAAGAAGGACTCCGACAAGGTTGAGACCTATGAAAAAACTTTATCTCGAGAGTTCAACTTGAACCTTAGCAAGACTGAACTTTTTGATGAATTTTGTCGATACCTCTTGACAGAAAAAGAACTATTAGCAAATGGCTTCCCGCAAGAGGACCTGCTTAGCCAAGGACGAGCTATTAATTGCTCGCAAGGAACGAACAAATTTCCATTAACTCGAAAGTGTTGCCGCTGCGGTGATAATTTTACAATTTTCGAAAATGGAGAGTACGACTCAAGGACAAAATGTAAATATCACCCAAAGAAGAAAAATCCAAAGCTCGGAATTTACCCTTGCTGCAACACCAATTTCAAAGGTTGTCGATTTTGTGATTTCCACGTCACGGCTGAATGTGACCTAAGTGAAAAGGAGTTTTCGAAAACCGAGAAATGTCCTCTTGAAGAAGCTGATCGAAGTATTTATGCTCTCGATTGCGAAATGAGCTTTACGATTTCTGGAATGGAAGTTGTGAAAATTGCAGTCGTTGATGTAGATGGGCAGACTGTAATGGATACTCTTGTTTATCCAGAAAATCCAACATTGGATTACAACACTGAATACAGTGGTGTCAAAGAAAAGGATTATGAAAATGGTGCTATCACATTCAAAGAGGCTCAAAGAAACTTATTAAAACTTGTGAAAGAAAACGCGATTTTAGTGGGACATGGATTAGAAAATGATTTGAAAGTCCTTAGAATCATTCATAAGAACATTGTAGACACATCTGTCGTCTTTCCGCATTATGACGCGAGATTTAAGAAGTCTTTAAAGAGACTAACTGAAGAAAACTTATCTAAATCTATCCAACAATCATCAAACGGCCATGATCCTACTGAAGATGCCAGGACTTGCATCGAACTTATGCTCAAGAAAATATATTTAGATATGTTGTAAAAATAATTTTAAGTGTTGTTAAATTAACATTCCATAAATAATCTTATGTGATTCATAAATTATAGTAAAATATATTTATTTCTATACATAGTTATTTCGTACACATCATATATTGTATTTACCATCTAGTCATATTCATCAGTTTTATTTTCTTTTATGATATAATGCTTTTAATCATCACATAATCATATGTTGAATTTATTATCTAGTCATATTTATCACTTTTACATGTTATCATTGATATTTTCAATAAATTATTTGCTTTTGAATTATTGTTATCACTGTGTTTCATAATTTGGACATATTTTCTTATAATACTTTTTGTCATTATTTGCAATGGGTCATTCAACGGGATGTTAAAAATCGTTAATAAATGGATATATTTCTTATTAAAAAAATCAAAATTAATAAATGAATAATCTAAACACAAAAGATCGAACATAGTAAACTAGATTATTTGAAACAGTTTTTTAAATAATGTTTAAAGAATTGGAGAATAGCAGTTAATTAAAAATTTCTGTTTTTGCAGATTCTTAAAATATGACTTTAATCAATGCTCATACAAATCTATCTTTCTTATTTCTTATGTTTTCTAAGATTATCAGCTCCAGGTTGACAAAAATTTTTTATTATTCACGTTTTTTTTTTTTTTTTTTTTTTTTTTTTTTTTTTTTCTTATCAGTTTAGAAAACTTATAACATATGCTTTCAGCAATTAATGATTCATTAAAAAAAAAAATCTAGAATAAACAATAACTATACTAGTTTGGAACTTAAAGTAATGAAAAAATTCATGAGAGAAAAATGGGAAAGACTTAATGACACAATTTAATATTAATTACTTACTTCCCGGTTTCTTGTTCCCCAGTATTATAATTTCGATTATTATTTAAATGTCTTTATTCAAATCTTTGTTTTCAAAAAAGAATATCCTCAAATTTCCCTTTATTGAAATCTTTTAAAAGATTTCAGTATTCGCTTGATGTTTTCAAAATTTTTACTGTTTTGTTTTAATATCGGCAAAAACTTGATGATTATTTAATAAATTTCTCATGTTGGTACTTAAGTGCTAAAAGAAACTAAACTATGAAGTAAAAAATAAAAAGAAAGAAAGAGAGAGAAAAAACAAAATTTTTTTTGAATATTTAAAATATTTTAAAATATTTTGAGAATTTAGTAGTATTGTACTGACAATTCACAGAGTATTCCACAATGCAGTTGGATACTAATTAATTATTATGAGACTATTTTCCATTCAGCATTATTATTATTATTATTATTATTATTATTATTATTATTATTATAAATGCATTTTTGTACAATGGATATTCTGAAATACTTAAGGTAATTTCTATCCACAAAGTTATAAAAAGCAATCGTTAAATTATCTCATATCTATTATTATAATAAATGTATTTTGGAAGAACTGAAATTCTCAAATACTTAAGATTATATATCAATCGATAGGGAGATAATAAGTAATCTTTATAAATCTCAAATCAAAGAAGATATTTTCAATATAGACATTCTTTTTTATTATCAGAAAAATTTATTTCAAATTTTTAATAAAGAAAAAAAATCTAATTTTAATTTAGGGGGAACTGGGGTACATTGATACTTGGGGCACATTGATACACCCCCTTTACAGCACACAGGGTCATTACAGGAAGTTTCACAACAGCTCCAAAAGGTGGTACTAGTGAAATTAACTACATACAGAAAATTTTGGAATGATTCGATAGTTTGATGAAATGGGATGGGTGATTAATTGTTTTTGTAGGTCAAAAGTAAATTTGAGTTGTATCATTGAAATGGTATTATACAACTGTTCCAGTATTTTCAATCAAAAAGAATACCCTCCCTGGCAAGTAAAGCTACTCTTTATCAGTTACTCATTCTTTATTGTTAGATAAATTATGAAGTGTTGGATTTGCCACTCATTTTATTCAAAATGGCTGTATGGGGCACATTGATACAGTCTTTGTCGGGGCACATTGATACAACCTAAATCCTTTTCTAGTTCATTTTTTCATTACCTTTAATTTTTCTTTTACCATACACTCCTTAATTCAACCATTTTTCGTCAAAAATTTCTACTATTAGTTTTTATTAAAGTGAAAAAGCTCTAATTTCTTTATATTAGAACATTTTATAGTATTTTTGCAAACAGTAGAGGTACAAACTTACACAATATCTTAGTGCTAGTAGAATTAACAAAAGAAATGGACGGCAGCCTGGCAAATCTCAAATTTATATCGATTCTCCAGAGAAAAATGTATTATCGACAGGAGAAATGTTAAGTAAGAGAAACAAGCTGCAGAACAGTACAGTATAATTATATTATAAACATAATTTTTAATACAATTAACCTTTATTTTCTGTTTGTAAACCGATTTATAAACAGAAGATCTGTAATTCTCTCACCTTTCCTAAGAAAGAAGATAATTCTGGGGTTAAAGTGACAGATATGACAAAGATACCACAGCCAAAAAACAGACAAGGAACAGCCAGAACATCAGGTCATTATACATTTCATTTTGATTGCTTTAATATCGCTTACAAATAAATTGTATGCGATTTTAATGTCTATAAATATACATAAAATAGTTTGCTAACTATTTTTCTATGAAAAATATGCATTGGTGTTATTTTGTCTCCATTTTTCCCAGACGTGTCAAAGAGTATCAATCTGCCCCGGGGATGGGGCACATTGATACAAATTACTTTTTTTGTTTTGTTTTTTTTTAATTACATGCAAAAATAATATATAAAACAACAATTGTACATTTTTATAACACACTACACAGGTTTTGCTGACATCACATACAAAAATTTCTTGAAATTTCTGCTTTCTAGACACCAAAAATTTTCTTTGAAAAAAGCTGTATCAATGTCCCCCAGTTCCCCCTACTAACAGAAAAAAAAGATAAACGAATAAAAAATTATATAAATAATAATAAAATTTAAAAAAGATTTTTGGAAAAAATGTTATAATAGAGACCACGTACAGCTCAATATTCACAGATTTATTTTATCTAGCACCTTCATTAAAAACTATTATTCAATAGTTACAATTTAAATCTCACTTTAAAAACTGTATACCAACAGCTATTTTCCGCATTTAAAAATTTTATAGTATTCTAAAGTAATTCTGATGCTTTATATATTTTTTAGATTATCTTATCACAAAATAAAACTTTGAATAAAATCATGATGCTGATCTTTTAATTATAAGAAAAAAAAAATGAAAGACAGAAAAAAATGGCATTATAGCAACTATCTACAACTGATTATTCACAGATTTATTTTATTTTAGCAATCTTCATTAAGAACTACTAATCAATAGTTTAAATTTAAATCTCACTTTAAAAACTTAATATCAACAGCTATTTTCCGCATTTGGAAACTTTTAATAATATTGTAAGGCTGTTCTGATGCTTCATAATAAAAAGAAATATCACAAAATAAAACTTTAAATAAAATGATGATGCTGATCTTTTGATTCTAACAAAGAAAAAACTTGTAAGACAGGGAAAAAATGGCATCATAGCGACTATCTACAACTGATTATTCACAGATTTATTTTATTCAGTCTAGCACCTTCGTTAAAAGCTGTTATTCAATAGTTTGCATTTAAATCTCACTTTAAAAACTGAACGTCAACAGCTATTTTCCGCATTTGGAAACTTTTATAGTATTCTAAAGTTATTCTATAGCTTTATACATATATATTTTTTAAATTATCTCAATACAAAATTTTGAATAAAATCATGATGCTAATATTTCTATTCTAAAAAGGAAAAACTTGAAAAGCAGGGGGGGGGGGTGCATTATAGCGACTATATACAACTGATGATTATTCACAGATTTAAATAAATAAATAACTTAATAAGCTTAAATAAATAAATAACTTAATAAATAAATTAATAAGATGGTTCACCTAGCATATTCATTAAAAACTGTTATTCAATAGTTTCAATTTAAATCTCACTCTAAAAAATGTATATCAGCAGCTATTTTCCATTTTTGGAAACCTTTATAGTATTCTAAAGTTGTTCTGCTGCTTTATATGTATTTTAAATTTTCTTATCTTAATGTAAAATTTTGAATAAAACCATGATGCTGATCTTTTGACTCTAACAAGGAAAAAAACTTGAAAGACAGGGGAAAAAATGGCATTATAGCGACTATCTACAACTGATTATTCACAGATTTATTTTATCTAATCTAGCACCTTCATTAAAAATTATTATTCAGTAGTTTCAATTTATATCTCACTCTAAAAACTTAATATACTGACAATAAAATAAAAAAACTATACACTATGAAATTTTCCGCATTTGAAAACTTTTATAGTATTCTAAAGTTGCTCTGATGTTATATATATTTTTTATTTTTTTATTTTTTTATATCAATAAAAAACATTGAATAAAATCATGATGCCGATAAAAAGTTTAAAAAATCGCTACTAGGGGCAATTTCAGCTAAAATGCGACTAAAATGCATTTAATTTGCATAAGATCAGCAATTTTGGCGCACCAAAAGTGTATTAGTGTAAATGTTGAATGATTAAATGGCAAAAAATACAGTACAGATCATTTTTATACTGCTGGAATACTGCCCGAGCGCTGATGGTACCTGCACATTTTTCATCTCTTGTTCGACAATAGCAGTTACAACTTCGTCAACTTGTTATTGACTAGTCACTTTACGTCCTAAGCCTTGTTGCCGCATAGTTTCAAATCGATGAACCATCTTTTGTAAATTTGTTATGTTCATCGGTTCTTTTGGCAAATTCTGTAATCGGTGAAATTCAGGACGAGCATCATTGCAATTCTCGTTCTGCTGAAAACACAGCTTGGCTAGCAAAGTATGGTGAGAGTTGGTAATGATGAGAACTCTCCCAGCCTTTCCTTTTATACTCATGATTGCTATACACAACTGATTATATGCAAATTAATGCATTTTAGTCGGTAAACAACGCTAAAATTGTCCCTAGTGGCGATTTTTTAAACTTTTTATTTAAATTTTTTTTTAAGAATTCGAAATCCCGTGGTCTACTATGTATGCTGATCAAATTTGGTTATGTTTTGACCAAAACTTTACTCGCTAGAAGGCTCTGAACACCTAACGTTAATAACTAACCACCCTATATATATATATATACAGGGTGGTATGGGTATATATATATACTATATATATATATACAGGGTATCTAAACTACTGGGCAAGACTTTAAGATGTGATAGTACACGTCAAGACAAATAATATTAAATGGTAAACTAAGGGTCCCAAACGTCTTCCGAAGGAGATAGGTGCCATCAAAGTTTAGAGTCCAAAATTTGAAATGATTATAAAAAACGGAAAAATTGGTCGATTCGTTTGCGGTTTTCACGAAAACTATTCTTTATGTCAGTATTGTCTTGAAAATTAATTATAAAGTTAAATTTCAAAAAATGCTGATAGAGAGCATTTTAGACTTTGGAGTAACGAACAACTATTTTTTACCGTTATTTTTTTTGCATCTCATTAATTTTTTTAGAAGTTTAGACATAAACTTAAATTTGGAACTCAAAATCTGTGGTTAAGTAGCACAAACAGAACTGTGTTCAATGTGTGTGGGTAGGTTTAAATTTCAAATGATTATAAAAAACAGAAAAATTGGTCAATTGATTTGCGGTTTTCACTAAAATTATTCTTTATGTCAGTATTGTCTTGAAAATAAATTATACAAATAAATTTCAAAAAATGTCGATAGAGGGCGCTTTAGACTTTGGAGTAACGTACAATTATTTATTACCGTTACTTATTGCATCTCATTAAATTTTTTTAGAAGCTTAGACATAAACTTAAATTTTGTGCTGAAAATCTGAATCATTGAGAGTGGTTAAGTAGCGCAAATTGAACTGTGTTCAATGGGGGTGGGGAGGTTCCAATTTCAAATGATTATAAAAAACGCATAAATTGGTCGATTCGTTATCGGTTTTCTCTAAAACCCTTCTTTATGTCAGTATTTCCTCGAAAGAAAATTTTAAAGATAAATTTCAAAAAAATTCCGTTAGAGGGCGCCTTAAACTTTAGAGTAACCAACAACTATTTTTAAACGTTATTTTTTTTTTATCGAAATAAATGTTTTAAAAGCTTACATTTAAATTTTGAGTTCAAAATCTGAATCGTTGTGAGTAATTAACTAGCTAAAAATTGAACTGTGGGGTGAGCAGGGTAACATTTCAACTCTTGACCACAGTTCAGTTTGCGCTTCTTAACCCCTCCCAACGATTCAGAATTTGAGCTCAAAATTTAAGTCTAAAATTTTGCAAGCATTTAATTAGATACAAAAAATAACAGTTAAAAATTATTGTTGGTTAATCTAAAATTTAAGGCGCCCTCTAACGGAATTTTTGAAATTTATCTTTAAAATTTATTTTTAAGGAAATACTCACATAAAGAATTATTTTAGAGAAAACTGCAAACGAATCGACTAATTTTTCCGTTTTGTATAATCATTTGAAATTTGAACCTTCCCATCGCCATTGAACACAGTTCATTTAACTCTACTTAACCACTCTCAACGATTCAGATTTTCAGCACAAAATTTAAGTTTATGTCTAAGCTTCAAAAAAAAAAAAAAAATTATGAGATGCAAAGAACGGTAAAAAATAGTTGTACATTACTCCAAACTCTAAAGCGCCCTCTATCGACAGTTTTTGAAATTTATGTTTATAATTTATTTTCAAGAAAATACTGACATAAAGTATAGTTTTAGTGAAAACCGCAAATCAATTGACCAATTATTCTGTTTTTTATAATCATTTGAAATTTGAACCTACCCACTCCCTTTGAACACAGTTCCAGTTTGCGCTACTTAACTACAGATTTTGGGCTCAAAATTTAAGTTTATGTCTAAACTTCTAAAAAAATATAATGAGATGCAGAAAATATGGGTAAAAAATAGTTTTTCGTTACTCCAAAGTCTAAAGCGCCCTCTATCGGCATTTTTTGAAATTTATCTTTATAATTTATTTTCACGACAATACTGACATAAAGAGTAGTTTTCGTGAAAACCGCAAACGAATCAACTAATTTTTCCGTTTTTTATAACCATTTCAAATTTTGGACCCTAAACTTTGATGGCGCCTATCTCCTTCGGAAGACGTTTGGAACCCTTAGTTTCCCATTTAATATTATTTGTCTTGATGTCTACTATCACCCCTTAAAGTTTTGCCCAGTAGTTTAGATACACCCTGTATATATATATAAACATACACCCGCATTAGACTTCATCAGTCATCTGAATTAGATGATTTAAAAAAAAAAACAGTAGTAGCTATCGAAAGGCAGAATATTCACACATCAGTCCGCCCACAAATAATGAAAATCTTCCTTTTTATTTTGTTCGGAGTGGGGAAAGTATATATTTTAAATGTTCAAAGAACAAATTATGCAGGAAATTGCGTGGAAAAGATTGACTGGATACAAATGTGTACAAAAAGAAAACTAATTTAACGTATTTCTATTAAATTTTATAGAAAAAACACATGAAGTGTTATTGAATCAACCTTCATTGTAGTATTTCAAGAAACACTATTCCCGCAAAAGACGACAACTTTGACGTCAACATGTCAAAATCGGGTTGGAAAAATCGAAATATGTATCCTTCGAATATGCTCGATTATAACTTCATGAACGAGGATTCAAAAAAGAACCCTTTGTGGGGGTCAAATTCTGAATCGCTGAGTAGCTTTTTAAAAAATCCTTAACACGTATATTTTCGTTTTTTAATCTGATGGGTATTTCTGGAATCATTCAACCGTTTCTAGACTTTTCGGACAACCTGTATATTTGAAATTTGCTCAAAACTTTTATTTTATACATTACAAACAAATAAAATTTGCAAATTTTATTAACTTATGTAGAAATTTTAAACTTTGCAAAAAATAAATAAATAAATAAATAAAATACATAACGTACAATGACTAGAAAGACACTTCATTATCTATTTTGATGCTGACTTCAGCCAAACATTTTCCTATTGTTACAAACATAATATTTTTTTTTATTAGGATACAATCATTATAACTTACAAAAAATATCAAATATTACAAAATTTCATATAAATTCATATCTATTTTACATAAATTTCAGAAAAACATACTGAGAAATATTTCAATAAATTTTTTTAATTTTACTTAAGAAAGGTATTATGTTAAAAATAAATGACATTGACATGTTTCGTCATGTTCGTCTTTTAACATGTCACCGTCAAATAAGTTCCATAATCATAATATAAATAAAAATAAAATATCAAAATATTTCACGGTCAATACAAATGACACGCGACAATGAGATATAAATGTTACACGCCAAATCCGATTTTAGACCAAACTAGATTATCCTAGGCCAAACCGGTCCATCCTAACGCCCATCGGATAAACTAGTTTTTCCTAGGCCAAACCGGTTTATCCTAACCCCCATCGGATAAACTAGTTTTTCCTAGGCCAAACCGGTTCATCCTAACGCCCATCGGATAAATTAGTTTTTCCTAGGCCAAACTAGTCTATCCTAAGGCCCATAGGATAAACTAGATTTTCCTAGGCCAAACTAGTTTGGCCTAATTCTTTTAGGATAAACTAGTTTAGACTGCTGTCTATTGGCCCGAACTAGTTTATCCTAGGCCGATCTAGTTTATCCTAGGCCAATTCAATTTGGCGTGATCTTATTGAATTCAATGACTCCCTCAACGCCAACATTCTTGTTTGTCCTAGGCTGATCTAGTTTATCCTAGGCCAATGTAGTTTTACGTGTTTTTAGATCACGGGCGTCAAAGCCAGAGAAATAATGGGTTTACAGGTTCTGTATGTATATACGCATGTATGTACGCATGTATGTAAGTATATACGTATGTGAGTAACGCCATAAATCTTGATAGAAATAATGTAGTTTGACGTGTTTTTATCTCATCAGGCTACCAAAGCCCGAGAACTAATGTGCCCTGAAGACTAAATGCATACGTCTGAAGAACTAAATGCATAAGATTAACAGGCATTTTCACTCAGAAAATATGCAATCGAATAGCGTTAACTATTTTTTCATAAAAGCGATGTATCTCTGAGAAAATACTTTTAAAGCCACGTTTTAAATCCATTTTCCACTTACGAATTTACGGGAAAGAAAAACTTGACGCCGTGACAAGAATAGCTTATATGTCGACAGGTAATTAATTTCTCAAAATATGAAAACGCTGTTCGATTCCAAATTATGTTCAGCTTCGATCTGGCTCGAAATGCAATAATAATAATAATAATAATAATAATAATAATAATAATAATAATAATAATAATAATAATAATAATAATAATAATAATAATAATAATAAATGCAAGTCTGATCTCAGTTGGCATGAGTCTGCAGAAAATAAATAAAATAAGCAAACACCATGTCCAATGCTCATGTCTCTATGGTGGACATGATAAATTTCTGTATTGATGTTATAAGCTATGTCTCTTTACACACATCTAAATATTTTTTCTTGTGAAAGACCTTTTTTTTACCGGCCAAACCCGATTTCGAGCCAAATTAGATTAGCCTAGGCCAAGCTATTTTATCCAAACGCCAATTGGATAAACTTGTTTTTCCTACGCTAGTATAAACCTAGGATAAACTGGTTTTTCCTATGTAAAGAGGTTAATCCTTCATTTTTCTCTTCATACATAACCATTAAACCCCCAAAACTATTCAGGGAATCTTCTTATCAGAAAGAACCTATATCCAAAATTTGAAGCAAATTAGTCAATTCTGCGTTAAAAACCATTTATCTAAATTATGTTGAGTTACCTATATTGCACTTTCTTTTAGACTTAAACAATAAACATCCGCAAGTAATCATGGAGGAGCCTTGTCACAATGATCCTATATCTAAAATTTTAAATGAAAACTGATAATTCTGCACGATAAATCCAATTCTCTAAATTAACGGTGGGGGATTAGATTCCCGTTCGCCCCCTTTATTCTTATCCAATGAATTCCCAAAATTTATTAGAAAAGTATCTTATTATAATGAACCTACATCCAAAATTTGAAGCAAATCGGATATCTGTATCAAGATTTATCGCGTTATGTACATACGTACGCACATACGTACATACATGCGTACATGCATATACAGAATCTGTGAGCCCAATATTTCTCTGGCTTTGACGGCCGTCAACTAAAAACACGTAAAACTACATTGGCCTAGGATACACTAAATCAGCCTATGACAAACAAGAATGTTGGCGTTGAGGCGGTCATTGAATTCAATAAAATCACGCCAAATTAAATTGGCCTAGGATAAACTAGTTCAGACCAGTAAACAGCAGTCTAAACTAGATTATCCTATAAGAGTTAGGCCAAACTAGTTTGGCCTAGGAAAATCTAGTTTATCCTATGGGCCTTAGGATAGACTAGTTTGGCCTAGGAAAAACTAGTTTATCCGATGGGCGTTGGGATAAACCGGTTTGGCCTAGGAAAAACTAGTTTATCCGATGAGCGTTAGGATTGACCGGTTTGGCCTAGGAAAAACTAGTTTATCCGATGGGCGTTAAGATAGACTGGTTTGGCCTAGGTCAATCTGGTTTGGCCTAAAATCGGGTTTGGCCTATAACATAAATAACAAAAAACACGCGCTCTATTGTAAAAAATTAAATTAAAATATAGACCATGATCTAAAATATAAATAAAAAATTTTTTTTAATTTATAATTTTATTTTTATTTATATTTTAGATTTATATTTTAATTTATTTTTTTACAATAGAGCGCGTGTTTTTTGTTATTTATATCTCATTGTCGCGTGTCATTTGTATTGACCGTGAAATATTTTGATATTTTATTTTTATTTATATTATGATTATGGAACTTGTTTGACGGTTCCGAAACATGTCAATGTCATTTATTTTTATTATAATATCTTTCTTAAGTAAAATTAAATTTCTTTATTAAAATGTTTACGTAAAAGGCGAATGTTTTAAAATCTGGTGATTTAAAAGAAACCAATTGGATTTAATAAACTTTTTATCATACTGAGAAATATTAGCAACAAATCTGAATCGAGTATAATCAGTCCCTCCTGGATTAAGTAGAAGGCCTGGCCAAGCACCAAAATAAAAATAAATAATTGCATGTTCCAATGAAATCGAAATATGCAAATTGTTGGTATTCTTTTTAACCATTTGAAAAATGGTTGTTGTTTTCGGGAGAATGGACCCGATGATGTTACCACTTTTGAATGATGTTACCACTTTTGAATGATGTTACCACTTTTGAATTTAAATTAAATTCTTTATTTTTAGAAGAATTTTTATTTTAATTTAAATTAAATTCTTTACTTTTAGAAGAATTTTTATTTGAATAGTAAATTAAAATGGTTAAAATCATTGTAATAAAGGAGAAAACTAACAAATTTAAAAATGGGTAGACGGAAATTAACAGATACGGAAAAAGCCGAAGCCAAAGAAATGAATGAACGTGAATATCGCATTCAATGATATTAAACACAATACGCGTACTTAAACAATCATAAAGTGATTTTTATTTCGACTTTTTATTTATGTTTTACTAATTTATTTCTTCTTTTGCTATTTAAAATAAAAATTTAGTCAACATGTATAAGTTGCTTATTAGTTTGGCGATTCGTATCATTTGGCGAAATTGGTCGACGGGATAACTGAGTAATACTGTATTTGGTTTGGCGCAAAAACGTCTTTCAATGCAGAAAATGATAAAATCAAAAGATTATTGAGCCGCTGAAAACCAATTACGTGTTGAAAGGCGATCACGAAAAAGGAAGCAATTTAATGCCGAACCGATTAATTGTAAAACATCATGTCGCCAGGGCGACCAATCCACTAGCCATGGCGTTTTACTATCGGTCGGTTCTAACCAGGAAAATTTGAGTGCCAATAGTGATTCTAACAAGCCGGAAAATGTTATAGCTATTACTCTTGATTTTCCACCACCTAAAAAGAAAACTAAAAAGCAATCGGCTTGGGAAAAACTGGGAAAAAACTTTTTTGATTCGATGTCTGATGGACCCATTCACAGATGCATGTGCTGCGATCGATTTTGGTTTAAAACCTCCATCACCAAAATTCTGCTCTGTAAAATCAAACAATATATGCCAAAGTCTTACAAGTATAACAGTATATGCCAAAGCTGTATTTTAATAATGATTACTTTTGCACCAACAATGTTAAATAGTTTGAAATGTTTCTTTCGTCGCCAACTTTTATGCTTGGCGACAATAGAGTGATATAACTTAAACGAACCGTACCTTCAAATTGCAGCATGTATAAAGTCATTTATAGCAGTGGCACGGATAATACACAATAAAACAACTGGTATTTAGCTTAAAATGATAGATGAATGTATCGAGTGAAACATTTTTCAAATGGTTGGGGTAATTTCTTAAATTACAATTTTTTTTTTTTTTTTCTTTGTTTTGCTCGCATTCCGTGAATTTTTCGTGACTCATGTCAAGGCTTTCGGCCTTATATAGCGGCTGTTGTTGCAACACTGATTATCTCTTCAGTATTGTAAATAAGCATTTTTCACCATGGTTACTGAAAGACAGGAAAAGATTAATTTAAAGTATGGTTGAAGACGATAGCTAACACGAAAAACTTGTGAAGTTAAATTTTTCCTGTCTTAAAAAGAAAAAAAAATCCCTTTTTTTTCTATTATCACAGTGAAGAAAGTGATTACTCTAAATATATTTATATGGGAACGTTCATTCAGAAATATTGCGACAATTCAATCAAATTTTCGCAAATAATCACCATTGTTTTATTATTAAATATAATTAAGACAAAAATTGGTATAAACAGTTAAATATGACTGTGTTCAACATATATTTAATTTGGGGCTTACTTGGTTAATTTGTCGTCCAAAAAAACATCGCCAAACTATAAGATTAAATGCCAATAATGGATGTTTGTGAATGTCGCATTCAATGATATTAAGTACGATACACGTGTTTAAAATGACATTAAGTGATTTTTATTTCCACTTTTGATTTGTATTTTTATTAATATTCTACTAATTATTTATATTTTCGTTATTAAAATGAAAATTATGTCAGTATGTATATTTTGGCTATGAATTTGGCGAAATTAGTTGATGGGATAAAAAGGTATTACCCTAATTTGTAACAAAAAGCGTTTTACTTGTCCACATATTAAATCAAAATTTTGTTACTCTTGTGACAAGACTAATTAAAAGAGTAACAAAATTTTGATTTATTAGTATATAGACAAGTAAAATTTAGATTTTGTTACAGATTAGGTATATTTTTTGAGAGTAGATCACAATAGTATTTAACCCCTTAAGAGGCGGTGGGATGTATTTTATCCTATCTAATTTACACAAGATTCTCACCAGAAACTTTTAGCGAAATTTTATATTTTAACTTTGGCGGCAAAATGTAAAAAAAAATTGCCCCCTTTTTTATTAAACTTTTTAAATTTTCCGGTAAGAATTCAATATTACAGAGACATTAATGCTTTAAAATAGCAAATAGCCTTTGTGCAAAAATGTTAAAAGATAGAAAACTAACGATTATAAATGCACAAATAAAGTATGAAAGGGAGCAAACAGCTGTTTCGAATCTACTATCGAGATTCTTCTTCAGTGCAAAAACTCAGCTGCTAGATAAAGACAAAACTGAGGGATAAAGCAAAACCGCCCAGTTTTGCTTTATCCCTCAGATAAAGATAGTAGATTCGGAACAGCTGTTTGCTCCCTTTTCATACTTTTCTTGAGCATTTATAATCATTGATTTTCTATCTTTTAACATTAATGCTTGCCCCTCAAGGAATTAACATTTTTTTAAGATCTCAATTATATTTTTAAATAAAATAATTGGGCTTATTCATGGAAATTTGTTCGAATAGTTACAAGAGTAACAGTAGACGGTCCCAACTTTCATATAAATTAATTCTTTATCGGGCAATCAGTTATTTGTTTAAAATGTTGAAAAGTTTTTCTACCGCCAGAATTTATCAAAAAATTTATTTTTATATAAGAAGATAACAAATGCCGTTAGGTTAACATTAACACAAACTATCACACTAAAAATTCCGGTGCGATTCAATCAATTTTTAATACAAATTAAGCAATAAGTATATTACTATTGGCCGGTAAACGATTAAGGTAATCTGAATTTTGAATAAATTTGTTGTATACTATTTTTAAAAAGTTTCCAAAATATATTTCTCAAATCAGAAATATTATGAAGTTCTTTTAAATAAAAATTTATGTAAAATTCAGATACCTATATTGTTCTTAACATCCATAAATCATGATGCCATGCTAGTTTAGCGTGACGTCTATATATGACGTCAAAAGTTAACACCAACGTCTCGTTATTGTACTCCGCCCCATGGAGGTTGTAGTCACGCGATTTAACTAAGTTCAATCTAAGCTAGATTTGGCGAAGTTTTCCTAGTTAAGCAAAAAATTGATAGTTTAGCCAAACATATAGATATTATATATAGAAAACAATTTGTTGAATATTGGCTGTATTTTAATAAATAATGTCAGTTTCATTTCTTATTTACTTTATACGGATTCAGTAAAAAAAATTTCTAAATTTATTTGAAAGTGTAAAATTTGATCATAAATAATAGTAAATCATTTAAACAAAATTAATAATTGTACATAAATAATAATTATGTATAATTAAATGTAATGCCAAAAAATACTCTTATTAAAAAAGCAAAATCTTATTTTTATTTATTAATATTGCCTAAAAATTAATTCTACATGAACCTTTTGATGCTATATGTGCATACCAAGTTCTTAGAGTGTTAATAAGTTAAATTATTGTTTAAATTAAAAAGTTGAAAATAACAAAATTTCTCAATTGTGAAAAAAATATGAAAAAATAGTATAGCATTTAAAAATCTATATTACTATACAAAAATATATTAGATTTATTCGAATTATTAAATAATTTTCAGCGCTACTTGTAATTTTGTAGTTGCAGAAAATAATTAATTAACAAAACCTATAATTCCACGCACACACAAAATTTACACTTCAATCACTTAAATCATTTTATGCCCAGTTAGTATAAAAAGATTTTATATGTGTGTTTGTTTATTTTCTAATATTTTGTCCTCTTGCAATAATAATAATAATAATAATAATAATAATAAAACTATACATCAGCATCAGTCCTTATCAGTCACCTGAATTAGATGTTTTTTTTTTTTAACAGTAGAAGCTATCAAAAAGCAGAATATCCACACACCCCGCCCCCAAATAATAAAAATCATCTTTTATTTTTATTTATTTATTTATTTTCGGGGGTGGGGAAAGTGTATATTTACACGTTCAAAGAACAAAATATGCAGAGAATTATCTAAAAAAGGTTTACTGGGTAGAAATATATGCAAAATCGAAAACTAATTTAACGTATTTTTACTATTTTTTATAGAAAAAACGCATAATGCCATTGAATGAACTTTCATTATAGTATTTCGAGAAACAGTATTCCCGCAAAAGACAAATTTGACGTCAAAAGTTCCGGCGATTTAGATTTCGAAATGTCAAAATCGGGTTGGGAAAATCGAAATACAGTCGAACCCCGTTGTAACGAACTTCAAGGGACCGAAGTTTTTGTTCGCTATATCCGAACCGTTAAAAAATATTAGAGATTATAAAATATGTATACAATTACCTTAACCTATATGTTCAATTATGATGTATTAAGAAAAAAAAAGTAAATTCTATTAGATATGATCATTAATGAATTAAATTGACTAAAATTGATTACATTAAACTGGCACAATACTAAATAAGTTAACTAGAAAAGAAGACCAATAGAAGTACAGTAAAGCGCCGCTTATTTAAACATTCGAAACCAATCCTAGTTCGTATAAATGTCAGGATAAATGAGCAAACAACTTAAGGACCGATTCCGACTGTACTAAAATCTTCACACTTCATCCAAGTTTCGGATGACTAACACTAATTATCGGTACGTTAAAATTCGTTTTATTTTTAATTTGTTTGTCTACTTTTTTATCACTTAAATTTTCCTTTTTTTTCATCATCTTGTGAACTCCAAATTTAAGGAAAAATGACCAAAACGTTCTTTTCAAAGCTGCCATATCTCGAATTATTATTAAATACATTAGTTAAATAAGTTATCTTAAATGCGTTACTGAATTGCTATAGCAGAAGTAATGGAAAATAACTGACGGGTGGGCGTGATCACACCTGGAGAATGGCTACCATAAAAGAGAAAGAATGCAGGTCTTAATAATCTTTAATAAAAAGACTTATCGCTAATTTGCACCATGTTTTATTAGACGGCATGCATTTTCTTATAGAGTCAAAAGCCTTTTTCACATCATCGGAAAAGTAAAAAGAGAAAAAAAAATCATGGTCGACTAGAAAAAAAGTTTGTTATAGCCTATTCTTAAGATTCCAGAGGTTCGCTATAAAAGGATAAAATAGCATTAAATACAATAGGAAAACGGCGGGACCGAAATTTTCATTTGTTATATCCGGGAGTTCATTATAAACTGGGTTCGCTATAACGGAGTTAGACTGTATGTATCCTTTGAATATGCTCGATTGTACTGTGATGAATGAGGATTCAAAAAAGAGTTAAATGCAAAAGTTGCGTACTTCTGACAGCAGAATCCGAATCTGCAATAAAAAAGGAAGGTTATCATTCAGGATTTCAAAAATGGACCCACATCTGACCCCAGTGACACGGTAGTGGGGGTCAAATTCTGCAACACTGAATAACTTTTTAAAAAAGTACTTAACACGTATATTTTCGTTTTTTAATCTGGTGTATATTTCTGAAGTTATTCAACCGTTTCCAGACTTTTCGAAAACCCTGTATATTTGAAGTTAGCTTAAAAAATTTACTTTATAAATTGCAAACGAAAAAAATTGTAAATTTTATTAATATATGTGAAAATTGTAAACTTAAAAAAAATATGCAACGTATAATGAATAGAAAAATATTTCATTATATATTTTGATACTGACTTCAGCCAAACATTTTTCTACTTTCACAAATATAACATTATTTGAATTAGGATATTACCTAATTCAAATTATAACTTAAAGATAATATCAAGTATTACAAAATTTCATATAAATTCATATTCATTTTACATAAATTACAGAAAAATATGCTGAGAAATACCAGCAACAAATTTGAACCGAATATAATAAATCCCTCCTGGATTAAGTAGAAGGCTTTGCCAGGGCCGGAGTTTGCCTTAAAACCAGTCCGTTCAGAAAGAAAAAATTGCACCCATATATAATAAGCATAAATACTGAGCAAAAAGAGGTATATTGTCTTTTTTAAAAAGTTTAGCAAACGTCCACAAAAAAGTAAAACTTAGTACATAAACACTTACAATAACTTTTCACTTTAAATACTTTTCTTCATTAAAAAAATACGTATCATGAGAACGTAAGAATGGTTTTTGCAAACTTTTAGTTTGAAGAACTCATTAATTCATTCAAAAACATCTAAACTCTAAATTGTTATTGAATTTGTATTCGATTCTTAAAATAATGAGGCCTGAGAATCTTGTTTATGACTATGTTATTAGCACAGTTCCGAATCATATTTTTAATTATAGTTTTTAATTATTTTCTGCTTTTTTTTTTTCAAATTTCGTTTTTTGGCAGTTTTGCGCCCCTTGATCTGTTACCCCGTGCCGGGGCACGGACTGACAGTGTTGTGAATAAGCATTTTCGGCCATGGTTACTGAAAAATCGGACAGGACTAATTTACAGTACGGTAGAAGACGATAGCTAACACGACAAAATTTGTGAATTAAACTTTTCTTGCCTTAAAAAAAGTAATGATTTTTTTTTTTTTTTTTTTTTTTTTTTTTTTTTTTTTTAGGATAGCTGAGGACAATCTTCAACCGGCCTAGTTTTTACTTTTTCGATTTTGCTTATATGTTTTTTATATTATGATAAGTTTAATTTCAGAACCGTTTTAAACCGGTTTTGAAATTCAAAGTAATTTTTTTAATAAAAATCTGAAACCAAAATTGAAAAAGTAAAAACTAGGCAGGTTGTGGATCGTCCTCAGCTATTCTAGCCAAAAAAATCATGCAAAAATAATAAAATTTGAGCAAGATATTTGAAAAGAACGTTCCCATAGACTTTACATTATCATCCGGGGCTTTTTCAGTGACTATTGTGGGGGCCTTAAATCAAAATTTTTTTGCTCTTGTGATATTCTAGTCACAAGAGTAACAAAATTTTGATTTGTTATCTAGACAAGCAAAATACATTTTGTTGCAAATTAGATAAATTTTATGAGAGTAGATTACAGTGGTATTTAACAGGTTACATCATTTTTTATGTCGATTATATTTTTAAATAAAATAATTGAGATTACCGTATTTACTCGTGTATAACGCGCACCTTTTTTTCAAAAAAATTAATTGAAGTATCACTGCAACTTTATTTCATTCCTTGTTTTCAATACATTTACATTATATAAACGCTATTTAGAAATTTTCACTGCCGTCCCTCATTCCTACCCCCCCCCCCCCAATCATTCAATACCTACCCGAAGTCTAAAAATGTATTTTCGCCTTGGTTTTGGCCTTTTATAATGTTTGTTTAAACATTTTTTACTGAAATTCATTTAGTCACTCATTCATTTGCAAATCAAATTTACGGTGTGCGTTACATACGAGATTTTAAAAAATCGCGATTTTTTCTTAAGTACGGGGTGCGCGGTATACACGAGTAAATACGGTTTTTATGAAAATTTATTCGAATGGTTACAAGAGTAACAGTGGACATTCCCAACTTTCAAATAAATTAATCCTTTATCAGGTTGTCAATTCTTTGCTTAAAATATTGAAAAGGTCTGTTGCCACCAGAATCTATCAACAAATTTATTTTAAAATGGAAAGATAACAGCATCAATTGGAACGGTTTTTCGAGGAGCCTGGGACCAGAGCTCCACATCCTCGACACATAGTGAAATGGAACCACTAACAGGAATTAAACTCGTGGCAAACGAGCGACAAAATTTGAAATAACATTTATCTTTACCAAAAAAAAAAATGTTTTGAGCTTTTGTGAAAAACTAAATAAAAAAGTTAAAAACTATTTCAAATCTAGTAAAATGTAAAAATGGTTGTGGCTCTAGCATAATTTATTGCAAAAATCCGAAAGTCATTTCCGTATAACAATTTCGTTGTGTTAATATTAATACAAACTATGTCATCAAAAATTCCAGTACGTTTCAAACAATTTTTAATAAAAATTAAGAGGTGAATATATTAATATCGCCTGATATAGAGTTAACAGGATCATTCCATTTTTAGCAGGTGGGGAAAGGTAGGAGGGAGTGATCGCGGCCGCGGCATGCGGTACGAAGGAAATGAAAATGTACAGTAAAACCTCCGTAACGGGCACTCCCGAATAGCGGACACCTCTATTTAACGGACAGTTTTCCGATCCCCACTTCCAAAATCTAATTTTTTGTATGTTTAATCTCTGGATAACGAACATTCCGAATAGCGGGCAGTAATTTTTGCGATAAAGTATCAGAAATTGTTATTTAACGAATTAAAAAAGAAGTAAAAATCCTCTAAATTCGTCAGGGCAATGTGTCGAAATTTTGTGATCACAGATAAATGTAGAGAGTGGGCCGGGCCTTCCTTCCCACGATCAGTATTGAATTCCGTGGGACATTACCTCCCCCCCCCCACAGACACACTCCCCTCCGGAAGATTTGAGATTTTATGCTTTTAAGAACTGGCAAATCAACTTGAAATTAAAATACATTAGCGGAACATTGAAGATGTCATTTTCGTTTTATGTTTTATTTATTATTTGGTTATTAAATAAAATAAAATAAAATCCTTTTTTTCTTAAACTGAAATTGAATTTTTAAAATTCAAATATCACTAATTTTATCTAGTTTAACTGCAGTGATAGCATCTCTTTATTAAAATTACAGTTTTTTTTTTTTTCGCTGTATTCCACTATCCGCTAAAATCTGTTATTTCCATGGCAACAACGCATTCCATTGAAATCATATCGAATGAGTCCAGAATTGGGGCCTGAGAGCAAGACTGTACTGTCGAATGAGACGTACTCCATAACCTTAATCTCCTTCTTTGCGTCAAAGCTAAATGAAGAAAGTTTCGGCGTCGACTGGCCGCCAACCGCCATCAGCGCCATCTGTTGTTCGAAATTTGAACTAAAATCAAGAATTGCGGTAAAAAAACTCCTGACATTATACATAGCCCTCCTGCAAAAAAATTTTAATAGCTGTTACCGTTTGCAAGTTATTGAATTTTAAAATCCATCAGTCATTTTTGGGACACCCGGTATGTACTTTAAATCTGTTTTTCTCAAAACTAATTTTTCAGTGTTTTTAGATTTTTGAAATGCTCCTTGCGACTTAATTTTTGATCAATATTTATAAAATTGATAAGGAAGTATCCTGATATTGTTTAGAAAGAAATTGTGCAAGCTTTTTAAAATTCGTCTTCATTAAGATAGTCAAATATGATTTTTTACTTATTAAAAGGAAACATTTTGATGAAAATCGATATAAAAGTCAGAAAAAAAATCCGTAAAATATTAATTATTCAAGAGATTAAAAAAATCTTACACAAATTTGTTTATAATAGAGTTTTAAGTGATAAAAATGCAAAAGCAAGAAAATGTCTCAAAAATTAAGACGCGAGGAGAAAATTTTAAAAATTCGTTTAAAAATTTAAAATTTCGTTTAAAAATTAAAAAAAATTAATAAGATTGGAAATTTTTTCAAGGTGTTTCTATATACTTTTTGTGAAATGTATATATGTACAAAATTTAATGTTGCTACGATGAAAATTAAAGAAAAAAAATTTCAACGTCCACTGTCCCATTAAAAAAGAAAAAAAAGTGTCACTGCTGACTGTATTTTGCCACTTCTTAAAAGCATAAAATCTCAAATCTTCCAGAGGGGAGTGTGTGTGTGTGTGTGTGGGGGGGGTAATGTCCTATGGAATTCAATACTGATCGTGGGAAGGAAGGCCCGGCCCCACTCTCTACATTTACCTGTGATCACAAAATTTCGACACATTGCCCTGACGAATTTAGAGGATTTTTACTTTTTTTTTCTTCGTTAAAAAACAATTTCTCGAACTTTAACGCAAAAATTACTGTCCGTTATTCAGAGATTAAACATACAAAAAATTAGATTTTGGAAGTGGGGATCGGAAAACTGTCCGTTAAATAGAGGTGTCCGCAATTCGGGAGTTCCCGTTACGGAGGTTTTACTATACATTCATTGCCTTCGTACCGCATGCCGCGGTCGTGATCACTCCCTCCTACCTTTCCCCACCTGCTAAAAAATGGAATGATCCTGCTTTATAGAGAGGGAGATTGTCATAGAGGTCTGCACGGGCCGATTTCCAATAATGGCATTCGGGCCGTGCCGGGCTCGGGCCTTACTTCTGAAGACTCGGGCCGGGCCGGGCCGGGTTTAGTCACTAATCCTTTCGGTCCGGGCCGGGCCGGGACTAGTCACTAATCTTTTCGGGCCTTAATTTTTTTGCTGGAGTATCGGGCTGGGCCTAATTTTTTTCCGTACGAAGCCGAGACTGATTCCATTCTTCTCAGTTTTCATGGACCAAAATAATCAGTTCCTATTGAATCTTCCCATAAGAAAATCCTTTTCTCAACTTTTTATAAATCAGTAATATTTGGCTTTGTCCAAAAATTTCTGCAAAAAAAGCATATACTTTTAAGCCGTCATTATTCTACAACTAAGCATTAGAATTTATTCCTTTTAAAGAATCGTAGATTACTAGGCGTTTTAAAATAGAATTAAACACACACACACACACACACACACACACACACACAAAAAAAAAAAAAAAAAAAAAAAAAAAAAAAAAAAAAAAAAAAAAAAAACATGATTATGACTGATTTTTTTTTTTTTTTTTTTTTTTTTTTTTAACTGAAAACTGAAAGTTTCTTTTAAAATGTTCATCCATGCAAAATGAATACAACAATACGGGAGAAAAAAATATATTAAACATTTACATCTGTTAAGAGTGGAATGCATTTTTTTTTCGTTCCAAAGCGATTTCGTCTTTGGAAATTTTACCATATACCGCTTTTTCGATTTTTTGTCTCCATTACAGGGAATATGGCTTAATAATACTAGTGATAACTGAAACATACAACAGACAAAGATTCATTTAAAAGCATAAATATCGCAGCGTACGGCACTTCTGCATAAATGGAGATTAAAAACATGGAAAAAAAGACTAATATAAATTTTTTTGGTCAGAACTCTTCCATAAGATTAAAGATCAATGTTCTGTAGAAATTCACTCGAGCCGGGCCGGGTTCGGGCCGAATTTTAAACTTTTTTCAGGACCGGGGCGAGATTTTAACTTTCGGGCCGGGCCGGGTTGGGCCATTATTTTTTCGTTCGGGCCGGGCCGGTTCGGGCCAATATTTCTTTCGTTTGGCCCGGGCCTGGAAATTTCGGCCCGTGCAGACCTCTAGTTTGTCATTGAAGGGCTAGTCACTAGGTTGGACGTGCCTGAAATTCACATATGACTATCGGATCCAAAGCTATTGAATACTTAAGCTCAGTCACTACGTGTTGAATTTCTTAGCGCACTTCAGCGCCACAGCGGCTGGTAGGCGAAACAGATTGCGCTGCAGGGAAACCACCCACCAGTGTTCTATACGATTTTTGCCGTTGCCATCGTTTCGTTTTCTTTCATTATGTTAAATGTTTTTATGGAATAATTATTAATCTTATGAAAAATTTCAGTTTTTTGAGACACATTCATTTATAGAATTTCGAAATAAATTGAATTTTAGATTTCTTTTACTTTGAAATATTTGCTTAGTATGAATTAAATTCACTTTAAGATTCTTCATATATACAAGATAATAAAAAGGGAAAAAGAAACAGATTTTTTTAAGTAATTTATTGGATTTTTAAGAACTATACATTTAAATTTTACAATATTTTCTTCACATAAATCAGCCATAGAATCTCAAGGAAATTTTTAGTGAGCATAAATTTGATATGACAAAAAAAAAAGTGCATAATTAGTAAAAAATTTGATTCATATACATTTTTCGAAGTATAAATGTTTGTAATTAAATCGATGTGCTAAAAATATGTTCAATAAAAATTATTTAAGATTATATGGCTGAATTAGTTGAAAAAATATTATAAAATTTTTAAATGTACAGATATTAAAAACCCAATATAATATAAAATTATCTACAGTTTTTCCCCTTTTATTAGCCTGTATGCATAAAAAAAATTTAAGTGATTTTAATTCACACCAAGCAAATATTTTAAAGTATTAAATTGCTACAAAAAATATGAAATTTATTTCGAAATTCTATAAACTTGTCTCAAAAAAACTGAAAATTTTCATAAGATTAATAATTATTTCAGAAAAACATTTAACATAATGAAATATTGTTATAATATATTCTTGTTAAAATATCAGGTTTAAAAATGTCTACAAATATACTTTTTAGTTTCAGCTTTGGTTATCATTGATTAGAAACTTTTTATTAATATATTTCAGAAAGCAATATTATTGACCCCCTCCCCCCCCCCCACACACACACACTTAAAAATCACACATTTTCATTTCTTCTCCCCCCCCCCCCTAAATACAGAATAGCAAGAATATTTGTTATAAACAAACTTATATTTTAAAAACTATGACCTGAAACCTTTAATGAAGCTAAATTGGTATGACTAATGAGCGGATGTTTAAATATTTAACCAGATTTAGAGAATATCAGTAGATAAAGATCAAAATATCATTTTAACGCATTGCAATTAATCAAAATTAGTTGGAAACAATATTATCAACATAGAACTGAAAATATGTAATTCAAAATCGTTGTTTATATTAACTTTTCTCTTGCAAATATTTTTAAAGAAAATTATATGTAGCAAATATGGGGATTTTTCAAGTTACAGCTTCATTACACATCATACAAAAAATGATTTTAAGGGTTTTGCCCAATGGACACACACTGAAGAATTGGCGAGTTTATGCTTATAAAGTTTATACAATAATGTTTAATTATATCTTTTACATTTGAAGTTAGTAACTATTCTTGCTATAACAATGCAATCACCCCCACCTTTCAAAAAAGTGTACTTAAATTCAACACTCACTATACAGCTTCTTTATAGTAAAAGAACAATTATATTTAATTAAGACACGTAAGAAAGCTTTCATTATAATATAGATTAAGCTGCTATCACTATGCTTCTTACTCAAATTAAGAAAATGCATATATTACAAGGAAGAATAGGATGAAGTCTAATTTTCGTAACAGAATTCCTTTTACAGACCGTATTTCAAGGTCATATCAAGTTATTTTGTTCATAGTTCAGAGAGTTTAGAAAGTATGCATTAGTTTTTTTGCTCATTTTATTATTTATTGGATATTAATTGTAATTTATTTTTTGCTACTCTGACAGCAAATACATTTTTATTATTCTGAAAAATATAAAAAAGAAGAATCTTACCATTGAATTTTTAAGTGTTTATATCCAATAAATTTAGAGATCAGTTTCAAATATTTGAAGTCAAAATATTGAAATATTATGAAATTATATATTTATCTCTTTCTTTTCTTTTCTTTCTTTTTTTCCAAAGTAGAATCCAACACAGAATTAGTATGTTAATATTTAATGCATGGGTCACATAAATTTACATTTTTTTTTTCTGATTTCTTATAACATGTAGTATACATTTTTTTTTTTTTTTTTTTTTTTTTTTTTTTTTTTTTTTTTTAACTGAATTAGTTTTTTATTTTTATGTGTATTTTGTTACCATTAATTGTAGTACTATCTGTAAGTTATACCTATAGCACTGATTTCCTTTTAAGGTTGTATTTCTTAATAATTTTGTAATCATTAATACATTGAGTATAGCAAACATGAAGCCATGCCTATTGGATATATTTAATTCTGGTGACAAGTAATGGTACTATTATTTTGGTCATTATTTCTTTAAAAAAAACATTCTCAAAATGTTTTTTCACAATTAAAGCACTGTAATATAAAAAATAATAAAGTTAATATCATATTACAATTTGACATTATTATTACCTGTATAATTATTTATAATGAAATATGTTTAACACGAAACTTATCAGACCAAACATATTTTTCGCATTAAAAGAATTTATTAAAAGATTCGTAAAAAAAGAACAAAATCCACCAATATTTTTGATGTCGTCAAATTTTATCTTGATTTCCTGTTAAACTACTAGTAGTTTGCACCCATTAGTACAAAAAAAAAAAAAAAAAAAAAAATATTGATTTTAAGGAAGAAAAAATCAGGTATCCTTTTTTGAAGTGTCTTTTTCAATGCCATACTGTCCACGAATTGTTCAAAATCTCCTTGTCTGCCAAAATTGGTTCTATAGACACATCATCGACTGCAAAATATTCATTTAATGATTTTGTAAGACAGTCTAATAATGTTGAGACTTCCCCAAACATTTCATTAAATGTCGGCTTAGTCACAATATCAGTTGATTCTTGAGGTGCCATAGAATTTACAACTTGGAGAATTGCACATGGCAAAAACAATTTTCAATTGTCCGAGGCTTCACTAAATTCCATGTTAAACACAAAATGTGTATTGCATCAAAAGTGATTTTTTTTGTGTGTATGTGTGTGTTAAACGATTTTTGTTTCATATTTAAAGAATAACAATGCATTAAATTGCACAGTATATTGTCCGGACTATTGCATCATTTCATGTTAACAGATTTTTTTATGTTAAGCGTTATTCCGTTAAGTATATTTCACGTATTTTATAAAGATGAACAGTGAAAATCTTTTCATAAAATAATGTAAATGCAAATATAGCACCCATAGGCAAGGCTTCGACTCTCCTAACATGAGTTTACTAGTTAAATCAAGAAAATTTCTAATAAATGTATTTTTTCAAAGAAGACTTTGAACTTCTTATTTTCTGCTTCATTCTTAAATTTATTTTTGTTTGAAAATATGTCAGAAATCTGTTGTGTGGAAAAATATTTTTTGAATATCCTTTAAAGATTTTATTTTTTTATATTCAGCATAAAGGGTAAAATACAAGTCATATTAGAATCTCTTTGTAATTAATAGCTAAACAGCTACAAGTTAAAATAAATTGTGTGATTTGTTTTGTTTATGCATAATAAAGTAATTTTGTTTTTCAGCAAATCCTGCTTCAGTAATTCAACTCGGGCATTATCTGTAATCAGATTGATCAAAAAATTGGCAAATTTTGAAATACGCATTTGCAATCATCTTAAGAGGCTACTTCACTTAGGCGAAAGCATGCTGAAGTTAATCTTAAACTTGTAAAGATATCAATTGACCTCTGTTATCCAATGGAAAAATAAATCTTAAATATTGATATTTAAATGAAATATAAAAAAAAAAAAAAAAGGCTACTTGATAAACATTAGTGAGCAGGTTTTTCTGCCTAAGTGAAGAAGCCCTTTAAATGTGAAATACTAGGGGTGTTCAAATATAAAGGTGCAAAACGTTGTAACAACCAAACCGGTAGAAGTTTGAATATCTAGCTTCAGGATCCATGATTTATTTTAAAACTGTGAGAGTTACTTTTACAGTTATTAGCAAAAATTTCACAAATTACAGCATTTTTCTTCCTTTTTTCCTTGGCATTTGAATGTTTTAGCCAACAAACATGGCAGTGTGTGTGAGGACCTTTCCAAATACAAATTTAGACGATTGAAGAGCAGCAAAGTGTTATCAAATTCCTCTTTGCACTAAAATTTTCTCAGATAATTCACTGCTTCTCAGTCATTAAATTTTGCAAGGGGAAAGCCATGATGCTTTCACACTCACTGCCACATCAATTGGATGGAATGCACAGCTGCCTGCTTCTCTCCTCCTTTTGCTGGACACTATAATCGCGTCTCTCAATGTCTCACTACATTATCTCATAGTGGCATGTTCAAATTTCAATTACTTTAGTTGTTAAGACATTTCATTCTTTTTCATTTGACCACCCCTTGTAGTACTCCCCCCCACACACACACACTCCATTTATTATATGGCAATATAGGCAATCATTTTAAGTTTTAAAACCTTGCAGATTACAAAATTTATAAAAAAGTTTTAAATTTATTGAACTAGTTTAATGGATAAAAAATTAAGTCATCATGAAAATGTGTTTTTTTTTTGTTATATTAATTTGTATAATATTTTATCATTTATTATAAATTGTATAAAATATTTGAATTCTGCACTACCATAACTTTACTCAATGTACATTATATTTCGTGTGAAGAAAATTCTATTAAACTATTAAAAAATTGGATTAAATTAATAAGAACTTTCATAACTTTAATAAGAATATAAATATCGTTTTTGCATTTTTTCACATTAACTCCAGTGATATGTGAATATAAAATATATTTCCATTAATTATTAATGTTTTTAACTGAAGAGATTTTGATGCAATAGCCTAGATATAAGTGTTGTAATTAAAATTTATTCTACAGTTTTTTTTTTTTTTTTTTCATTTTAAAAACATGTAGCTAACTTAATATTTTAAAAAGAAATCATAACACACAAATAAGAAATAAAATAAAAATTAATTATATCCTCTCCTTTCCTCCACATTTTACAAAATATTTGTTTGCAGAAAGTCATTATTTATTAAATCCATAGTCACTAGTTTCTGACTTATTCTTAAAATAATTTTTATTTAGTAATAAATCAGCTTCCAATTACATGATAAAAATAAATGTATGTCAAATGAATAGAATGAATTCTATTTTCAAATGAAATTTAAATATAATAATTTTTTAATTTAAATATAATAATTTTCGACACATGACAAACTGAATTATAATTCAAAATTATAATTATGACAGTAATAATTTATTTTATTTACAACATCTTTTCATACAAATTAATGTTCTTTACTTCTCAATTCAATTAAAAATTTTTGTTTTGAGTACATCATGTTTAAAAATCTAAACCAAGAAAAAATTATTACATCCATTACAACATCAGGAGAACATAACTGTAATCCAACAGCTTGTGAAATTCCCGTTATACAGAAGACACTGTTATTAAAAAATTAGGCTTGATATTTAATCTGAAAATAAGCAAAATAGAAATAAATAAGTAAATCCAGAAATTATATACAATTTATATTTCATGCAATTTCAAATATTTAATATACAATGAAATTTGAAAAATTTACATGTCTGATTGACCAAATTTGCGTTTTATAGGAACTAACTGATAAAATTCATAATTTTTACAAAGCTGATTGAAAAAATTCATTATCTTTCCACACTTGATCAACCAACAAACCTGATCGACAAAATTTGCAATTTTCTTGTGCCTGATCAACGAAATATGCGATTCTTAAGTGACCGAGAAGATTTTATATTTTCTCATGATAAATTGATGAAATTGATGATTTTTCCTGCGACCTATATACAAAAAACGAATTTTTTTCCAGTTGTAAATTGACGAAATTCGCAGGCCACAGGTTGTACATCCCTACTCTTATGGATTCAAGATTATATACAATTGGTTTGATTTCACTTCAATATGTCTAACAAAAATGCCGAAATCAGAGTCTGCTTGTTCAAAATATCAAATTAAATCATAAAAAAAATAAACAGTAATTATGCTAAAAATAATAAAAAATTTTATTTTTCACTTACATTACATCAAATATATCTCTTCAGAATAGCATATTCAAAAATAGCATATTTTCTCGGTTTATCGCATGAAAAAAAAAGCGAATTTCGTCAATAAGGCATAAAAAATGCAAATTTCGATGATAAGACACTGGAAAATTGCAAATTAAGTGATGACGAGTGAAAATATTGCAAATTTCGTTGATCAGCTGTGGAAAAATTGTGTTTTTGTCAGTTTATCAAGAGAAAAAAAAAATCGCGAGTTTTATCTTGCTGCATAAAAAATGCAGATTTCGTCAATGTTAATACAAAAATCACGAATATTAATACTCGGTCGAAGAAAAATGTGTATATTGTCAATTTACAGCAAAAAAAGTGTGCATTTCGTCGATCGAAGACCGAACAATTGCTAGTAATATGATCGCATTTCGAAAAATAGCAAATTTCTTTGGTCGGAGATGGGAATATTGCAAATTTTGTTGGTCACACGCAGAAAAATTGCTAACTACATCTATCTGACTCGAATAAAATCGAGAATTTCATCGATCATGCGGAGTAATTTTATGATTTTCGTCGATTGGCTTTGCAAAGATCACGAATTTCGCAGATAGGCTTTGTAAAAATCGCAAATTTGATTGATTGGCTTCGTAAAATTCGCGATTTTTGTCGATTAGCTTCGAAAAAACCGTGAATTTTGCCGAACTTAATCGGAAAATCACGAATTTCGTCGATTAGGTCTGGAAAAATCACAAATTTCGTCGATCAGGTGCAGAAAAATTGCGAATTTTGTTATTCAGTCGCAATAAAATCGTGTATTTCGTCAATCAGGTTCGGATGAATCGCCAATTTCATCGATCATGCGAAGGAAAATTGTGAATTTCGTTTATCAGCTTTGCAAAAATCGCAAACTGTGTATGCTGACTTTGTAAAAATCGTGAATTCTGTCGATCAGCTTCATGAACATCGTGAATTGTGTCTATCGTGTTTGTAAGAATTGCAAATTTTGTAGATCAGACGTGGAAAAATCGTGAATTTCATCTATCAAGCGTTGAAATATCGTGAATTTCGTTGATTGTGGGAAAGAAAATAGCGAATTTTATCAATCGACTTTGTAAAAATCCCGAATTTTATTGATTGTCTTTGTAAAAACGAAAATTTCATAGATTGGCTTCAGAAAAACGTGAATTTCTTTGACCAGGCGCATTGAAGTTGGAAATTTTGTCAATCAGGTGCGGAAAAATTATAAATCTCGTTGATTATGCACAGAAAAATCATGAATTTCGCTGATCATACGAAGGAAAATAGCAAATTTCATCAACCAACTTTGTAAAAATCACGAATTTTATCAATCGCTTTGTAAAAATCTCAAATTTCGCCGATCGGCAAGGTAAAAATCCCAAATTTTATTGATCAGGCGCAGAAAAATTTAAAATAACGTAGATAAAAAAAAATCTTGTCAATCGGCTCCTTCTCTCTGCTTCGTTCATAAAATTCACATTTTTTGGCACCAGCCATTTATGCTCTTTTTTTTAACACTTTTAATAAAACAAAACATAATCTCCTGAATTATATCAAGGAACATCTTTAAATCTAGAAAATAATCCTTGCTATATCTGTTACAAATAAAAATGTAAAAACTGCTGATATATCCTTAACAACTGAATTGGGTATTTTGACTGGGTAAGTGAACTTAAATGGGTACCCCCCCCCAATCACACACATACACTCTCCTCTGAAACCACATATTTTTTTATCAGATTGTAGGCTACAGATCACCTCCTCTAACTCAAATTCTCTCCATGTTATTGATGTGGCCCTCGACCACCCAGATATATTTGAAAGTGGCCCTTCTCTTCAAAAGGTTGTGCACCCCTAGAGTAAAGGATATTTTCTTACAGTTATGGCTCATTTTAAGCAACAATGCACTGTTACTTTAGAATTAAGGTATCACTTGTCGGCATAAAATTTATAGAATTTGCAAATTGAGTAAAGGATATTTTCTTACACATAGATGGCTCATTTTAAGCAACAATATTGACAATTAGTTAAATCTATAGTTATATCAAAATTACCGTTTTTGTTGAGATCTGTAAACTTTCCCTGCGATTCTTTGATAAAACCAATATATTATTACTTTTAAAAGAAATTTTTTTACTTTTTAAAAAATAATTGCCAAGATACAAATTTAATTATGAAATAATGCTTATTTGAGTGTAGAAAATAACAAGTATCACTACTGTTCGCATTTCTTTTAAAAAAGAGAAAAACGGATTTATTTATTTATTTTCTTTTAAAGAATACTTTTGTTGAATAAAGGGTTCTTTTTGTTTAATAAACAGGTGCTTTTAGGAATCACATTTAGAAAGTTTTGTACAGTCAAAAGAGAATTGTGAACAGAACCGTGTGAAAGGGGAAGAGGACGAAGAGGGCGTTAGATTTATACTATAAACGTCATTTTTGGGCTATCACAAGAAAAAGTTGGGAGCTGGCAGGGGGGGGGAGTCAAATTGTAATTAAGCCTAGGGTGCAATTTTCTCTTTGCACGCCCCTGATTGTAAAGCATGAAAATCCCCTTTTTAAGCATTAAAAACCCAATTTTGAAGCAGGAAAATAAGTTTTTAGAACACAAAAATTTACTTCTGGCATTAACTTCTGTTTGTGTCCCTTTGATGAAATTTACATGTTTTCATGAATTTAACTGAATCTTCCGTTTCATTGCGATTTTTGGACAAAATTTGTCGGTTTTTTTTTTTAACCGACTTCAAGGAGGAGGTTATGATTTCGACTTGTATGTATTTGTTGTTCACTCATAACTTCCGTAAATATGAACCGATTTTAATAATTCTTTTTTTGTTTGAAAGTGTAAAAGGCCCACATGGTCCCATTTCAATTTTATCAAATACATGCGATTAGAACTTTTTAAAAATAAAAACATGAAAATTCCAACTCTTTTTGAAGCAGTTATCCAATTAGAAGCGTTTATTTTTCAGGTAATCGCAGGCTTTCATGTCGAGCACATGAGTCAGATGTTTGTGTACAATAAACAAATAAAATTTCAGGCTATAACTCTGACACCGATACTAGATCTTTTAATTTCATTAAATTCTGGTGACTAGAATGCTTTTTAAATAACAAAATGTGGATTTGATAAAAAAAAATAATGATTTGTCGCAAATCATCTTTCATTGTTGCAACATTTTCAAGCCATAACTATATTAAAACTATGCATTCATATGCGTTAGTGCCAAGTTGTCGCCAAGCTTGGTATTTTTTTGAAGTCGGTTAGTATTTTTTTTAAAAAGCATATTTTATTTTTTTTTTTTTGCAAATCTTCTGGCGAAAGTTTCTGTTTTTCATGATCTCTTGGCGAAATTTCTCGTTTTTGATGAACCGTTTGACAAAATTTTCCATTTTCTTGCGATTTTTGGATGAAATTTGTCGTTTTTTCAGGATTTTTTTTTGTGAAGAAATCTGCCGTTTCTTCGGGATTTGTGATGAAATTATCCATTTTTTCACGAATTTTGCCAGAAATTAGTCGTTATTTCCCTTTTTTTGACAAAATTGGCCGTTTTCTGAGATTTTTTGACAAAATTACACGTCTTGTGGGACGCATAAGAGCTATCTTTTGCGTTCAGTCACCATTTTTTTACGTAATTTACGCGCTATAGTACGTCTGCATTATCGCTGAAAGGCTGCGGTTTTTCAAATACAGGGCAAGATGAGTGGTTTTTTTGAGTGACAAGGGTGGGGGGGGGGCTAGTTTTTGGTTGAAGGGCAAGAGGGGCAGAGCGACCCTCGAACGACCCTGAAACCCTCAGGGTCAAACTCTGTATATGTTTCAATATTTTTATAGTTTGGCATACATTTCATAATATTTTCAAGACACTGATGTGCATAATAAATTTTGGTACTACTTGGTTATTCTGCCGACCAAATTACTGTCGCCAACTTCAAAGATTAAATGCCAATAATGGTTGATCACAAATGCCACATTGACATTAAACATGATACACATGTTAGTTATATCATCGAATGATTATTTTAATTAGACTTTTATTGATGTTCTACTGAAAATTTTTTATTCTTTCTTTATTATTTATTTAAAATGGGTCAATTTGTATAACTTGGCTAATAGTTTGCCGATTTGTATAATGCATCGAAATTGGTCAACAGGATAACCAAGTAGTACTTAATTTTTTTATTTAAAATGTAAAGTAGATATATAAAATTCTTTTATTTTTCCTGCCTTATCTTTACAGTACTAAGAGTAAATAAATAATGAATCATCAAATCAATTGCCCCCTCCTCACTAAAAAAATTGCCATCTTCTGTTGTTTTTATCACTTATTTATAACAGTAAGTTTAATGATCTAAATCTTCTACTACCACAGAATTTTCTTCTTTTTCTTAAATCTTAATCACATTTATAGTTTTATTTTAGAAATTTTATTAAATATTACTATATTTTTAGTATCTCAGAAAACAGAAGAAATATTTGTATACACAAAGGGGGAGAGGGAATGTCAATATATAAAGAACTCCTTTAGCAAACAGGAAATCAATCAACTTTTGATACATGAAATATAAACTAAACATTACTGCCGTTAAATGTACTTTTGAAACTATTTTCTGGTTTAGAAATCTTATTATAAATAAATAAGTAGTTTCATTCTATCTTTCAATATTTTAATTTACACCTATTAATATGCTTATCTGAAAAGCAGAGTGGTAATTTATTTCCATTCAATTATGAAGAATATTTTACTGGTTTAGTCGCAAAAATAACAGATGGTATACGCTGAAGGCATAGCGTATACCCTAGGGTATGTTCATACTAGATTTCTTGAGAAACAGAGGGTATATGGTGCTCTTTAAAAAGATCCAGAAGGCATACAGCGTATACCCTCCACTGCATCTCTCCTTCTACTATCCAATAGAGGCGTAGGGAATTTTCAGAAAATCCAATATAACAATTATTTATTTTAACAGCTAGCAGATTGTAACATAACAGTTGGAAATTACTATTACAAAATTTACACAATTGAGTTGTTCCACACAACAATAATTTCTCACTTTGATTTTAAATATTCTAGTTTTGATTTTAAATATAATCATGAAAATAATTCTGGAAACAAATAGAAAATATCATCACAAACGAACAATTTTATAAAAACATTAAATCATCAAAAGAAAAACAAATTACACAATTAAGAAAAATCAGTAAAACTATTTACGTTATACTTCTGAAATAATACTTTTAGGCCTAGCTTAATGTAAACAACTATGTAAAACACAAAACAATAAATTTAAAATGAAATACCTGTTTACATCCTTGGAAAATAATGTTATAAAGCTAAATTTTACATTAATTTCTCCTTCAAATTTAATTATATAACCAAAATATAAACAATTAACTATACAGAAAGAACGTCATACGTTACACATTACGAATTCCTTCAATTCTCATTAGCCAAATGTAAACACCAAAGCCTTTGAGTTTTGGAATACCGGCGGCTGGAGGGCGCTACGGTCACTCGCTAAATTTCTCCCATAGAAGTGAAAAGTCTGATATATTCAATGGCTGTGATCGGATCCGTTAACCACAGAAACCGATTTAAAAAAATTACTAACAGGAAATATGCTTAAAATGCTGCTTTATTATTATATTTAAAAATAACTTTTTAATATTTTACGGTGTAAGATTTAAAATAAGTTGTCTGTGATTTGTAGTATCGTTAAAATATTAAATCTATAAACAAATGCATTTCTGTAATTCTAGGAAAAATATCAAGAGACAAATTATGTTATTTGCTGAAAATATTTTGTTCACTCTATTGCAGGTATTTACTATTAGGAGTTGATGGAATAAAAGGCTCTAATAAGTCGAATAAATCAAATATTTTAGTAATTTTAGCCATAACAATTTGTTTTTCAATAAAATACTTAGTTTTCAATTGAATATTTGAATTTTTTTAACGATTACATTTAAAAATAATTGAAAAATATTAATTGAAAATTTGTAATGTATTATGCATTCAAATTTACGAAACTATCATTTCACATCAAAACAGGCAGTAAAATATCAGTATGTAACCCATCATCACACATTTTAATGAAACTGCGTGTGTTGTTTCTTCCTATTAAGATATGACCGCCAATAACTTATTTATTTATTTATTTTATTTATTTATTTATTAATTATTCATTAGTAAAATTGTTTCTCGGAAAAAAAATTATCAAAATTTTGAAAAATTATTGTCAGTTGCCATTCTTGACTGCTCGGTTTTCAAATACAGCATGTCGTAAATATAACTGCATTTTAGTATCTATTCGATAAATCACCTTCAAATAATTTATGCATAATAAATTGAGTACATATCTTATTATATACTGTTATGCTTGTATCACTTTAAGTTTGTCTAAAAAAAAATTTTAAACTTTGAAATCGTGAATTTTTTTATGAAAAATAATGAATTAACAAATAAACAAATAAATAAATAAAAAGCATTTTCAACAAAAGGTGCTGATTCTATTAAATTTATTTTTGATGGGAATTATACTTAAAAGTGTCCTTTACCTGATTAGGAAATAAAAATAGTAGGTTTTCGGGTATTTTTAGTAGTATTTCTTATTTTAAATTATTTTGAGTGACATTGAAATTTCAATCAAGCAGAGTCATTGCATGCTATTTCCCCTAAGCTACTGTCACAAATTACAATCAAGCCTTTAAATTGTACATGATACTATATTAGAACTGCATTTGAAATTAAAATAGTGGAATTTTGGCTAGTTTTAGTAATGTGTAAACCATATTTAAAATTATCAATATTTTCAGATTTAAAATTTACTGAAAGCATGTTCACTGATAATACTTTTCATTTATGCATTTACTTTATCCTTTCTTTTTTTCTTTTATGTTCGTTTCTAATCCAAGAAATAAATAACAAGTACTGTTTTTCGGTAAAATTATGGATGTTTCCTAGAATAAAGAACAGTTATCCCTTTTCAAAGAAAGAGAAAAATCACTAGTTCCACAACGTCCAACAGAAATTTTGAAAATGGCACTCCTAATCTTTAAACTTTTTTGGCATTACTTTGAGCTGCTGGTTAAAAGACATATGAGATTTCCTTCTTTTGATCAATGTTTTAAAGCCAAATATGTTAAATTTTATTTAAAATTTCAAAATACTACTGTTTTCAATTGCTGATTCATATTAATATATATATATATATTTCATAAATTTTATTTTATGCAAAATACGAATAATTTTTATTGTTCAACCCACATATGTAAGTAAAACACATAGTTAAAGTTTAAAAATAAAATTGGAAATATGATCTAAAACGTAGTGCTGTGTTTATGAACCGCGAGTATATGTTTACGTAATATAGCGTGACATGTGACAGGAGGAGGGGAGGTGAAGTGTGGCACTTTGTGACAAAGGGTGGGAAAAGAGTGAAAAATATGAAAAAAAAAAACGCGAGACATCATTTATGGACGGTCCCTTAGGAGCTTTAATTACGCAACGTTGATATTTAAAATAAAGAAAAACATTGCCCTTTTTACTTACCCATCATACGTAGTACAGGGTAAGTCTTGCAATCGTTTTGAAAATCGAAAAAAAAAAATTTGACGGATTTACACGTTTCAGATATTGGAGATTCCGAAAAACATATTTTTAGAAAAAAATTTTGTCGTCCGTCCGTCTGTCTGTCTGTCTGTCTGTAACCGCTCTATCTCCCGAACAAATTGAGATAGAGACTTGAAATTTTGTATGTACTTAGTATGTAAGAATGGGACGAAGCCTATTTAATATCAGTAACCTCGATTATCCGGAACTATTTTTTTCAGACTCTCTAAAAATTCGTTCTGATGAAAGGTACATAAAAATTTTCGAATTTTTTTATTTTAAGGAGTGGTCATAAAAGGCAATAAAATAACACAAATTTTGTATAAAGAACGAAGTCGATCGGATTATTAGTTGCCGAGATATCTGTAATCCTGTTTTTCACATTCTTCGATTTTTCATAACCCTGTATTTCATTCAAATTTCAATACAAAGATATATTTTAATTGGAAATGAGACGCTTAATTAGATGCAATAAATTTTTAGTTAATATGGTTATTATTTTTGGAGTTATAAGGATGTTTCTTTTACGCAATCTGGTACTTACTTGAGTATTTTGGCGTTTTGTATAATTTGTCAGGAATTTGTTAATCAGGAATTCATTAATGGAGCATTACTATGTATATTAAAAATATTTAAATATACGTTTAAATTTTGTTTTGGAATTGCAATGCATTTTATAAATAGTTTACACATGTTTTATTTTCATATTTTATATTATGCATATCTATGATGGGTAAGTGTTACGGTGGCCCCAACGACTAGTTTCTATTGAAAATAAGAATTTGTTTGATACGTTTTACACCGTTTCACGTTTTTAATATGCAATACAGAAAATTAGTTTTTGCTAAATTTTATCTTTTAAATATTCTTATGTTAGTGTCACTATGCTCGTAAATTTGCACAGGACACATTATACAGACTATTTTCCAATAATTTTACGCAAAAACCTTTGCAAATTTATGTTTTTTATATAAAAATTAAGGTAATAAATTTTATAACAATTTTTATTTTATTGTAATTCTTTTGTTATATTATAACATACATTATTATTTATATTAAGTATCTTTCCCCGCCTTGGAGGGATTTCTTATATTTATAAAAATTATTAAGTTTTCTTAAATTTCATTCTAAAGAAAAATTGACTTTAAAAATTTTAATTTTTCTCCCATCACACAAATTTTTTTAACAATTTAATCGGAAATTTATTTTAAAATTATTATAGACAAAAATTTCTTCTGATCACATCACTTATAATTATTTTAAAAATCTTCTTTGATTATCCGAATTTAAATATGTTTAATGAGGCAGAAATATTTAATCTTTCTAATTACTTTTGTATAAATATATTGCATCTTAAAAAAAATCATTATTTGTTTATTATTATAAACATTAGAAATGGATTAACGATTTTTTTTTATTAGATGTGCTAAGAATTGTTTTTGATTTGTCTAATTTTTTCTTTAGATTCATCAAAATAAATATATAATAATAATAATAACCATTACCTTTATAAAATTTATTATTTTTTTTCAATATTATCATGTTTTGAATATTTTTATTTGTAATAACAGATTTTTGTGAGCAAAATTTATTTAAATCTGAGCATATATATATATTTAAAAAAATTATTATTTATCAATAAAGTTATCATTATTTATCAAGTTTATGAAATGTTACCATTACTTTAATTAATTTTATTTTCACCTTTCGAATGTCCACACTAGATTTTTGCATCTATTAGGTTGAGAATTTATGACTTTGCCAATGCATGTCCAAAAACCTTGTAATGTTTTAAAATATTTCTGGATGTTTTGTAAATTTATTTTATATATATATATATATATAAGAATAAACATACATCAGTATTTTAATCCTCTCCACCCCAAACATTTCACATAACAAAATGAATTTTTCTCTAGAGTGAGAATTTGTTAGATTTCCATTTACTTTTATAATTTTTACTATTTATATTCTACTTAAATCCATCCTCTTTCACAAAATACATGTTTAAAAACTTTTTAATGTTTAAAAAAATTCCTCCCCATTTTTATTAGTTTACAGTAAAAAACAATAAACCTTCTTACACCTCCTCCCCTCCCCTTCCTCAATTCTTCAGATAGTAGAAAATATTTCATATTTAAAAAAAAACAAGGCATTTTGCTTTTTTAACATTTTTTTCCTTTTTATTTTTTTCTGTTTATCACTTTTATAAATATATAGTTATATTATCCTTTTTTAATGTTAGAATTTTAAAAGAGAAAATAATAATACTAAAAATTTTTATCTCAAAATTTTCAACTATTTCATCTTACTATATTAGTTTAAACAATGCAATTATAAACAAAATGTTTATTTGAATATTTCATGTATTTACATTGATGCAATAATGATGAAAGGAATGCGTAATATTACCCCCATATTAGAATAAATCAATTGTATAACACATGTTCAATAAACTCAAACCTCGAACGTATGATTTAATCAGAACCGTATGTGGAATGTTGTGCCCTTGTGCCATAAAATTTAGTTCGTAGCCCAGTTCAGAAGATAAGCCTTAGATTCCCTCACAGTCTCATCTTTTCATCCTTCCCCACCTTCTATATTGAGAGTTCTAAATGGACTAATCCGTCACATAGTGCGCCACTCTTCGGAAGAGCCGCTAGTGAAATCGCCCAAGTGTTGCAATTAAATAAAAGAACATTTCTCGTATTAAAATACTGGTATAAGAAAAAGGCATGTTTACAAACAAACACTTCCGTCAACCAATCTATTACTACATTTTTGTCGTTACATTGTAGGATTCATCTTGGTGATGTAGGCCAATCATATCATAGACCTGTCGAACGCAAACCAATCAAATCGCTCTAACTCATGTGCACATTAGGGGTTTTAAAGAATGGTTTAGTTTAGTTTAGTTTATGTCGGCCGATTATTCTACTCTAGGGATATAGATCCTGGGAGGAGTGCCCTTCGTGGCGGTCTTTCTAAGGGAACCTAACCCGTATTTAAGTAGGGTTCGAAGAAAACCACGAAAACTCCGAATGGTTAGGCGGACGGCTGCGGCTGGGTTCGAACCCAGCACCTGCCGTCTACCAGTTGAGAGGTCAGAACCTCTCGGCCACTGGTGGGGCTTTAAAGAATGAACAGGTGTTTCTTGCTTATCCAGAGTTATTCGACTCACACTGACGTCAGCTGCCCTTTCATTATACAAAACACCGGAGACTTGGAAGATCTGTTATTTATAATTTTTTATAGAGAGAGATGGCGTTAGATCTGTTTGACCACCGATAGAAGATAAACAGGCATTCTTTTGCCTGTGTCGTTTGAGTTTGATTGTTTAAAGTGTTCACAGGTAATTTCAAAAAAGTTTTTCATGTACACATTCTTTCTGAATTTATCTTATATTTGATTTTACATATTTTAAAGAAGTGTATTTTATCGAATTTCTTGAACTGCTTTTGTTCCTGTTATGCAATACCTTTCATATATTATGATCAGAAATATGATATTCATTTTACTTATAGTTATTTCACATGACGTTTTTAAAACAGAAAATTATATAAAAATTCTCAGTTTTGTGACTTTAGACTCTCTACAACCATATTATTGTAAATGAATTCTGTGAAGCAGTATTTGAGAAAATCAGTTTGTATAAAAATAAATATTTAAAAGGTGATATTACCAGAATTATACTATGAGATAAGGAGCCAAATCTGAGAGTAAGATCATGAAAATTGACTGAAAGGCATATTGACCAAGTTTAAAGAGTTATGGCAGTATTAAAAAATCTGTTTAATGGAGTTCGCCGACGTTTCGAATTTAAATCTCGTCTCGTTCTAAGTGAGTAGAGCTATCGACTCCTTCCTAATTAACTGAGTCGACTCAAAAGGGTGGAACTTTAATTTCCTCTCAGTTTGGGATTCCGGGTCGAAGAGTCGACGTCCACTCACTCAAAGAGTGGTTGGACGAGTTTAACGCAGGTCAGACTTGAACCGAATTAGTATTAGACTTAAACTCTTCGAATCCGCATTGAATTGCCTATCAAGCAGTTGGTTCAAGATCAATTTTCATTATTAAAAAAGTGTACAAGCAATAGGTTCAAGATCGATTTTCATGATTAAAAAAGTGTACAGCTTTTTGTTGTTTTACTGGTGATACATTAAATGAGAATTTATTGGAGCAACCAAACTCATTTGGATGCTCTCTGCGCCCCTTGTTTCAGAGGTTATATTTAACCTCGTGCTTCCAACTCTGGAATAATCTTAGGATTTCCACCAGAGTTTCTAAATTATACTTATTTGACGTGCATAAGGAAAGGGCAGCTGACGTCACTGTGGACTAATTACTGTGGATAAGGGAGAAAAACCAGTCCGTACTTTAACGACTGACACTGTACGGATGAACTCCGGGAATTTGATTGGTCTAAGTTTGCCATTGCATAAGTAAGTATGATATGATTGGGCTACGTCGTCAAGATGATTAATACAATGATCGCTATGACAAAAAATGTAGCGGTAGATTGGTTGACAGCAGTGTTTGTTTGTAAACATGCCCTTTCCTTATTGTTTCGAAATTCCTTTTTTATGTTCACTTTGACATTCTTAGTTGGAGGTTACGCGTAGCGGTTTCACGTTGCGTTGGCACTCCTTAAGCACTGCGATGTCATGTCACATGTCAGTGTACATCCAGCTTTATGTTATAATATCGGATGTGTGGACAACCGATTTCACAATAAATTACAGAATTTGCGCTATCGGTACAGTGAAATGGTATTTTTAAAGATTTAAATGGTTATTTACTATATTTTTTGGTGTGAGTTTAAAAATAATTTGGATATGTTTCTTATACACATTGAGAAACTAAAATGTTCAAAACAACAGTTTTCTGCGTTTATATGGCCCACCAGTGACCCAGATGTTGTAATCTCAAACATGGTAAACGGAAAATGCAGGGTTCAAACCCAATCGTGCCCGTCGGGCTAATCGTTCAGAGTTATCCATAGTTTTCTCCGAACCTAGGATTTCCTTCAAAAAAAGAAATAGTGGGGGCCTTAGAAAGACCCCTCACGATGGAGGGCACTCACCCCCCTCCCTGTTAGGACCTATATCCCTCGTGTTGATAACTGAGCGTCATATACACAACCAGCCAACAAACTTATGCTTATACGGGATACCCTTAGCGAAATTAAAACCCATCTAAAGTTATTGAAAAAAGTGTTTTATATGTGTCATATCTTTGCAAACATAATATAAAGTGTTTTATATTATGCTTGTACAGACATGAAAGTCTTTCACAATTACTCAATAATATCAGATATTTATACAGAAGTATAACAATGTTTATAGCTTTCAATATATTAAAGCTTATATTGTATGATTTCCTCTTATACTAAATTAAAATCCTTTTTCCAGTTTTTGAAAGGATATTTAAGTAATATAACGTCTCTTATAACAGGCAAAAATGATGAGAAAGGATTTCTTATTTATTTGAAATTATTTTACTTATTTTAATTATTTGATTCAAAATTGGGGGAAAAAAGTACTAGCTACTAAACCTTAATGACTTGTCATTCATTTATCAAGCATTCTTGAATATATTGAACATTGTTTATGAATCATTAGGTTCCGGACATTGGCGAAAAGGTTTACTTAATTTTATTATTATTATTATTGTTATTTTTAATATCTTGAAATACGTAAATATATTTTTATTTTAATTGTATATTTTTATATCATGATTGTCCAGAATTGAATATGTAGTTTTGTAATTTTCCTATATGTTTGAATGTTTTAGATCAATACATATAATGGCCAAATCTACTAAAAACTGTTTCCAATTGTAAAGACATATATATATTTTTAAATAAATAAGCATCGTGTAAATATCCATCTTTTGGGGAAAAAATCGATATTACGTAAATATCCTTTTAATTTTATCATACACTTTCATATTATTAATGTCGAGAGTTTCAATATGTAATTTTATATGTAACTTGTTATTTTTCTAGAATATTGAATATTTCAGCCCAGCACTTATAATAACCAGATTAATGACAAACGTTTACAAGGCACATATGCTCAAGTGCAATTCTGTATTTATTAATTGATTAAGAATCGTGTAATCAATGTTTTATTAAAAAAAAAAAAAAAAAAAAAAAAAAAAAATCGTTATGAATTGATTGCCGGATACTGGCAAACTTGTTTAATATCTTAATATTGTATAACCATTTTTGCCATTATATTTCTTATATTACAGTTGCCTAAAAGTAAATATTTTAGTTAATAATTTCTCTTTTTTTTTTTCTAAACATGATAAAAAAATCTATGATTATTATTATTATATTTATATACATTTACATTTTATCTTTAGTTCCTCTAATGTTTCCAGCTATCCAAAGTTCTTCGCAATCACCTATTCACCTGTATTTTCCATCCGAAGCTGGTGCAAAAGTAATTCAATTGTTTAAAAAATTATACTAATTAGAAAAAGTTTGGTTTTTGTAAAAGGTTTTTAATTTTCTTAATACTATTTTGAAACTAGTTAATATTATTTTTTAAAAATTATAGCATATTTTACAATCAGAATTATCAATGTTTCAAGCAATCAAGAATTTAAATGTAATTAAATGCAGATATTTACTTATAATCTTTGTTTTCTGTAATATATTAACGTGCTATTTAACATAATTTTAATTATTTATGCTTAAAGCATTGTAATAATGCATATACATTGACGTTTTTCGTATTTTTGAGTACAATAGTAATATTTAATAACCATTATTTATAGTTTGTATTCACGCAGTCTACCGGCGCCGGCGACTGTAGACACTTTAAGATTCCGAAACTAAGGGCCTTTTAAGGAAGGAGGAGAATCGAGATTGGCCGTAGTTTTACATATTGTAACTCCACCCATACCAAACACATATCGTACTGCACACGTCCATTTATTCTTGCAAGTCCGCATTCAACCAACACGTTCTATAAACATAGCCAACCTACACTTGTGAAACCAGGTAGTGACGTCACGGTCAATCGTCCTAGCCTAGAGCCTTTCTCCCTAGAGTGACCTAAAAAACTTTAGTAATGCTTTGAGCGAGTGTTGAAAAAGCGCACGTGTTCTCTTTTTTTTAAAACAGTTTTTAATTAAAATATAATTAATTTGGGATATCTATATTTTAAAAATATTTTTCAGTAAAGGGAAAATGCCTGATAAGTGTGTGGTACCCACATGTAAAGGCAACTACAAGAACGGATCAGAAGTGTCCGTACTTAATTTTCCTCGTGACGAAAATTTGAAAAAAAAAAAAAAATGGATAAATGCAATTAAACGTGAGAAATTCCAACCAAGCAACAAATCAAAGGTAAGTCCATTTTGTCTTAACTATTTCCTGGGCTCTCACATTCATTTAGAATTCTTTAAATAACTTATTTTTAGACCTTTTTTTTTTTTTTTTTTTTTTTTTAATGATTTTTAAAAGTACATGAAATTTGTTAATGTAACCTTTTTTTCCATGATATTAAAACCATATTCAATGATTATATATGTTTTAAAATCGATAGATATGATTATTACAATATGAAATAATGCATATAATTTGATATATATGATATTCTATTTTCTACATCGTCTTACGAGAAAACAAAATTTTTATGATTTGCATATTATTTACACTGATGTGTATATTATGTATGAAATATTTATAAAAATATACATTTTTTAGAAGTATGTACTGTTATGTATTTTAAGCATAATTAAAAAAACAATTACTTTCCTATTCAGGCATTTTTATAATAACAATACGACTTCATAGAATTGAAAATAACTATTCTATGGGCTTAAATTAGTTAATAATCCCAAAATATTTAACACCTCAACAGTGATGGTAACCTCGTCACTGAAATTTTCCCTCAAAATTTCCCACATGAGCTCAATTTTCCCCTCAAAATTTCCCTCGTGAGCTCAATTTTTCCCACACTGTTAAATTCAGCAGTGCTGCCCTCTATCGGCAAATGATCAAAATATATTTTATACTACTTTTCATTTTGGTTCTTCAAAACTAAAATCTTTCAGTCAATCGAAGAACATAAGTAATTTAATAAACATAAACATAATATAAAAATAAATTCTTAAGGTAATGATAATGATTATTTTTTTGCTAAAGAAATGCAGATAAACGCAAATGTTGTCAAATAAGAGCGTGAAAAACGCACATTTCATCAAAGAATTGCGGAAAAAACAAAATTTCGTCAAAGAATCGCAAAAAAGATCTCTGATTTAGTTCAAAAAGCATAGAAAAAACCGAAAATCGTGGGAAAAAACACAATTTTCGGTAAAGTATCGCGAAAAAACGTTAATTTTGTTCAAAAATCATGAAAAATTCGCAATTTTTGTCAAAAATTGGGAAAGAAATATAAATTTAATCAAAAACTCGTAGAAACAAGCACATATTTCTTAAAAGGATCGCGAAAAAAGCATATTTTCCTCCAAAAAATCGGGGGGGGGGGAGGATTCAAAAGTCGCGAAAAAAAGCAAAGTACCTTAAATATTTACAAAAATATGTGATATCTTTGCGGGAGAAATTGTGATTTTTCTCAGCCCCCCCCCCCTCCTAAAATTGATCATATGGGCGCCCTTGTCGCGACATTCGAGTCTTCTGCTTTATCCAAATCCATAGCTATAAAACACTAAAATGTAACTTTCGAGATTCTACACTATGCACATTCTAGAAAAATTTGAACTAAAATCTTAAACTAAAAAACTGTTTTCGTTTTACGCTTTTCTGACGCAAGCGAGCGATCGAAACTGAAAATCGAATAGAATAGTTCCGACTGACGTCATAACCTATTTTTCCCCCCTTCGAAAAATACCCCAGGTTTCTCTACTTTGTGGTCACGTGGTTGAATCTGATCTATTAACTTAGAGAAGTTTAGTTGCATTACTGCTTCGAGAGCCAATGGAACGCAACAGCAATATTCAGCGAAATAGTTACGATGCAATTCGCCAGGAGTTATGAAAAACAAGTCGAAAAAAAGGGTTTTCTAAAAAGTTTTGCAGAAAGAAAAGGAAAAAGCGCGTTCATGAGAGTGGAACGGGAAATTCTCAAAATTTCCCACAAAACCTCAAGTTTCCCCTTTTTCCCACGCAGCTCTATTTTCCCCACAGATGTGGGAATTTTCCCACAAGTTACCATCACTGCACCTCAATATACAGGACTCTTTTCAAGTGATGTTTTTTAGTATAATGTCCAGTTTTTTTTTTTCCCTTTTTTTTAAATAAACTATACATTATATATTTATTTAAAATTTTTCTCCCCCTCTCCTATTTTTTTCTTTTTTTAATCGGCAAATTATATATGTTGTTACACAAATTTATATTAAAAAAGCATATCTGAAATTAATGACTTAAATATTTTTTTAAGGAAAATAACAGTTTATTAATTTTTTATTAAAACAATCTACAAAATTATTGGACTATAATTTAATAACTGCATTAATTTGTAACATAATTCTTTAAAACAAAATCCTAAATATAGTTATTTTTGTTTGGATATAAAAAAGAAGCATTATTAATATTATTTTACATATAATAAACATTTCTTATCGATTGAGTATTCAATACATTACTATTGTTTTTTAGAAGGTGTCAATTTTATGCTATACAGTATTAATTTCTGAAGTTGATATATTGTGGGAACTCTGCATTTAGATTAGGTTTTATATTTTACACATAATGATATTTTTAATTTTGGGTTGAATTGTGGTTAATAAAAAATTTTACTGTTGAAAAATTCGAAGTTTCAATTTTTCCATAAATATATTTGGTTTTCCCTATTTAGGTATTTTTATCATAACAATAAGACTTTATAGAATCGAAAATAACTACTCGATGTCCTTAAATTAGTTTATAATTCCAAAATATTCAAAACGGCATTCCACAGGATTCTTTTGGTGCGTCGTGAAGTTTTTCAATCAAAATACTACCCTTAAAAAGAAAAAAAAAAAAAAGAAAAAGAAACTGTGCATTTTTTTAAGAAAAAAGGGTTTATTAAATTTTTACTAAAACAGTCCATAGTAATATTGGACTATAATTTAATGATTGCATTAATTTGTAACATATTGTGGTAAAAGTAAATTCAAAACATAAATGCTTTTCTTCTTGATATAAAAAAGAAGCGCATTATTATTATTATATTACACAGAAAAAATGCTTTTTATTAATTGAGTTTTCAATTATCACTGTTTTTTTTTTTTTTTTTTTTTTTTTTTTCTTGGATAGTGTTATTTTTTATGTTAAAAAGTACATGATAACCATTTCTTATGTAAATTGAAATTTTTAAGTATGTATTTAGATCTTTCAATTATTTTTCTTTCTTAAATTCAAATTAGAAGATAAATATTAACCACACATACATACAATGATATAAAGAAGGCAAATTTATGCTATTATATTTATCGCTTACAATTATTGAAATAGAGAAAATATTAATTTAGTATATATTATAAGAAAATTTTGTTATTTTTTTTTTTTAATTACATGACATTTTTCTTACTCATAGATGCATTTTTATTGTAATATTTTATGTTTTGAATTGTAATTATTTACAAATAAAGAACCGCAGTTTGCCAAAAATAGTTTTTCTTTATTTAATTAATAGTTTTAAAGCCATTTCATCTAATATGCTACATTTTTTCTAACATAATGATACATTGGCAATATTTCAATTTATACATTTTAAGAGAAAGTTTAAATTACTCTTACGAATACTACATTATACATGTATATATATATATATATATATATATTTATGTGTGTGAATGTATATAAGCAAATGTTGAGATTTACTAAAAAGCAGCATTCCAATTTCAATACAATATTGGTATCATATAAAGGTAAGGAAATTTTTATTATCATTTTCTAATTTTATTTAAAAAAAGTAAATGTATATTTTTTTTGCTTCAAATATAATGCTTTTTAAATGTGGAACATTTATATATTAGTCAGGATAATTCGATTGTGGATTTTTTTATTTATCTATTTATTTATTTTCATACCTTAAAACATTTGATAGATCTCTCCCGTAATCACCGATGGACGACTAGCAGTGACATCATTCGCGCTGTGCGGAGGCTTTCTTTATAGGACCTGTTGATTCAACGTCTCCAAGCTGGAGTGTGACAAAATTTTTGAGGCGACTCATGTTTGAAACATAGCTGCCAACATCTTACACTTCTTTATGCTCAAAAAATTTACAGTAAATTTTAGCTTTTAAAATCGTTTTAATTCACCAATTAAATAAGCAAAAATTGTATTACATTATACTGGTTCAAAGAAGCAGAAGAGTTGGCAGTTATGATTTGACAGTTTGCGTTTTCAATTATTTTTATTTACTAAATTTAATAGAAACAATAATTTGGCCTAAAGAAGCCTCATATATACATATACATATATTAACTGCAACATAGCCAACCACAAATACATTCTAATGTATGAAGTACACACGGTTTGACGTAACAGCTATGCTAAAAAATCCTAAGTTAAACTGACATTTTGCCATTCTATGAATTTTAAAGGTCTTTGTGAAAAAAACAGTAACTTTCGAAATGTCAAAATCTCAAATTGGTTTTTTTTATAGAGTAAAAAGAAATTAATAGAGTGGAAGTATTATCTCTGGAGATTATGCTTAAAATGTAACCCTACATTAAGTCAATTAAGTACCTACAAAAGCACATGCTTTGACACGCCTATCAATTGAAACAGGTTTAAACCCGTATTTTTTTTTCTCTCGTTTAAAAAAAAAATAATTTAGCGCTTCACCGGCAAAAATTTATTAATCATTTTATCATATGTGTTTTAAATATCAATATAGAAAATTATTTTAACGTTTTGCTTGAAAATATAACATTATTTTGTTAGTACATTAAAATCGTCTGCAGTCAGAAATTTATATTTTAGATTAATATTTATTACTTAAGTTTTCATACATGATTTTAAAAGAATGTTTTCGTCATTATATTTTAAATATTTATTTACATGCAATTATTAAGTCATAAACATTTTTCATCTACGTTATAAAGTATTTAAAATTACATTAATGAAGGAAACTTTTAGTTATACAATTTTTAGTTCGTATCAAATGTTTTTAATATCTTATTTAATTTTAATTTGATATTTAATTATTGCTAATTTTCCAATTTCCTTCATTTTAAAAGCGAATATTTATTCTAATAAATAATAATAGAACAAAGACCAGTTTAAAAATTTGCTATCTCCTCTTGAAATATGCTTCAATTGTAATTCATTTCTTTCAATTCGTCTTAAAATACAAAATCCCTTCCACGTCCTTTTGTTTGCCACATTAAATTTGAGCGATAAATGGTTTCATATCGCAAACCTTTTTTGAGGCTTACTTCACCTCTACTTATCTTATTCCTCCATGGGTTTCTTTAATTCTGTCTCAGCTTTCTGATTACTTCTGCGAAAATTTTTACACAACCAACCAACCGTAAACAAACGAAAGAGAAAGAAATTGGGGAAAAGATGATTTTTTATGAGAGGGACCTCTTGATTTTAATTAATTACTCAGTTAATAATTGGAATTTTGAAATTCTGAAGCTCAGGTGCATCAGGAGAGATATTGGGCTACTCTCAAAAAAAATTTTGAGCTTTGTACGTGCTGTAGATTTTGCTAGCCATCGCAGACACACAGACACACACACACACAGACACACACACAGACAGACAGAGCGTTTTCTTCTTTTATTAGTATAGATTGTGTACTAATATGCTATATTTCTGCACTTAAAAGAAAAAGAATGTAGACTTTAGTGCGTTGTAAATATCAACACAAAATTCGTATTATATATATTACACATAACTTTATCATGTTCCCAATTCTTTTTACTAAAATAGGCTGATGATTTAGGTAGAGAAATAACACGATTTAAAAAGAAAATTCATTTTATACTTATACTTTCCATTTAACAAAAATATGTTATTTAAGAAGACATAGCAAAGTCACGGCCGTCGGCTAAATCGGTTTCCTTGGTTTTCTTTGAATCTTGGATTACCTTGCATATATACGGGTTGGGCTCTTTTAGTAAGTCCCCTTCATAAGGCATCCCGTTTCCTTTTTATTAGTGGCTGTATGCTTCTTGTTAATAATTGGCCGTCATAACCATAATACAATTCAGAAGAGGTTCTACTTCTATAACTTGAAATATACACAATTTCTTTTTTCGAAATTTTTCGGTTACAAACATAAAACAAATATCTCCTTTGGACATTTAAAATTATATTTATTGAAATTTTAACTGTACACATCAATTGCACAATATTTTTATGTAAAAAATGAAGATCATGTGTTTTATTTTCTATAAAAAATATGCCTGTAGATGATGTAACTTTTTGTATACTGTTTTCTTTCCCCATCTGGAAATATAATGCGTTACTAATTTCTTTTTCGTTACAACGAAATAGAAATTAGTAACGCATTATATTACACAACTAGCATCGAGATTTCAACTTCAAGTATACTTGAAGTTCGTGCTTCACGTTAAGTATACTTCAAGTATACTTCGAAGTATTTGAACCGCGTACCGCGATATTATTTAATCATTTTGATGATACCTCACTGATTATAAAACTATTTTTTCCAATAATTAAACGTATGTTTAATTATCTTTGGAATTTGTGGGTGTTTTAATTATCTTTTTACCTTCGCACATTGAGATTACCTAATTCTTATTTCAGTTGACAAGGTATCCTGCGCAAAAAATTCTTTTGCCTTTTTCGTTGGTTAGGGTAGCTTATAAACTTGATACAATTTTCCTATTGATATACCGCTTATGCTTATATTAGATGGGTCTCGAAAATTTTTTTACTGGAAGAAGGGTCGTGTACCAATAAAGTTTGGGAATCGCTAGACTAAACCATACATAGTGAGCCACTCTTCGAAAGAGCCGCTAGTGAATGTAAGCGGCTACAGGTAGACAGCAAAAGCCAATTTTATATATAATAAATCGGCTGCCAGTAACAGCGGCCGACTTACACGAGTTTTTCATATAATATAAACAGAAATTAAGTAAGTAAAACACCGCCAATAACTTATAAAATATTATATTGCACATTTTATGGTGTGAGTTTAATATTTAAAAGGTCATTATTTTATTTTAAGATTGTGTACTCATATGTTATACTTCTGCACTTAAAAGAAAAAGAATGTAAACTTTTGTGCGTTGTAAATATCAACACAAAATTCGTATTATATATATTACACATAACTTTATCATGTTCCCAATTCTTTTTACTAAAATACCATGATGATTTAGGTAGAGAAATAACACGATTTAAAAAGAAAATTCATTTTATACTCATACTTTCCATTTAACAAAAATATGTTATTTAAGAAGACATAACAAAGTCACGGCCGTCGGCTAAATCGGTTTCCGTGGTTTTCTTTGAATCTTGGATTACCTTGCATATATACGGGTTGGGTTCTTTTAGTAAGTCCCCTTCAGAAGGCATCCTTTTTCCTTTTTATTAGTGGCTGTATGCTTCCTGTTAATAATTGGCCGTCATAACCATAATACAATTCAGAAGAGGTTCTACTTCTATGACTTAAAATCTACACAATTTCTTTTTTCGAAATTTTTCGGTTACAAACATAAAACAAATATCTCCTTTGGACATGTAAAATTATATTTATTGAAATTTTAACTGTACACATCAATTGCACAATATTTTTATGTAAAAAATGAAGATTATGTGTTTTATTTTCTATAAAAAATATGCCCGCATTATTTCTTTTTCGTTATAACGAAAAAGAAATTAGTAACGCATTATATTACACAACTAGCATCGAGATTTCAACTTCAAGTATACTTGAAGTTGAAATCTCGATGCTAGTTGTGAACATAACATTTGTCACGAAATAGCTTAAAGTTAAATGCTGCATGTAATCAATTGTATAGCGTATTAAATGTTTAGTTTTCGAATTTGCAGCTATTATTCAAACAATTACATGAAAAAAAAAAAACAAAAAAAACCTCAAGTTGAAATGGAAAGAGTTGTATATAAGGGGAAAATAAAACTTTGAATTTAAATAAAGGTGGATCAAATCATCTGGCGATTCTGAACTAGATGAATGCACGGTTTTACAGGAACAATTCATAGAATGTGGATTAAAACATGCCTTTATATGAATGCAATTAAGATTAATAAAGTCTTTGTTTATTTTAAAATAAAGAGAAAAGATAGTAATTTAGCAAACAGTATTAGTTATTTTTCGCATGTTTTAACTGTTTTCATACTGTTAAAGTAAATATAGCATTAAAGGAATTGAACTAGTTATCGAGCTTTTTGATTTAAGTATGATTAGGATAAGCGAAAAGAATCCTCTAATAGTCCACACAAATTACATTTTGTCATAGACTTTAGAAATATATATATATATATATATCTTGCATTTTGACTTGAAATTAAATATAAAAATAAATTATAATCTGTAGATTTGCACAACATTTTTTTTTTTTTTTTTTTTTTTTTTTTTTTTTTACAGAATAACCTTAAAAAATTATTATTTTAATTAATTTTTGCATGTTTTTCTATTACGAACGCATTTTTGCAAATAAAAATCAAACACTTATATTTCCAAAAGAAAAAATAAATCATTGAGTTGGTAGTTACAGATAGAATCTGGATTAATTAAATAAATAAAATATATATTTTTTTAAAATATCTTAAAAACCTCTAACAGGCCACACAAATTACATTTTGTCATAAGAAAAAAAAAAAAAAAAAAAAAAAAAAAAAAAAAAAAAACTATCCTGCATTTGACTTGAAATTAAACGTAAGAATAAATTATGATCTGTACATTTGCACAATATTATTATTTTTATTTATTTATTTATTTTTTACAGACTAACCTTAAAAAAATTATTATTTTAATTAATTTTTGCATGTTTTTCCATCACGGACGCATTCTTGCAAATAAAAATCAAACACTTATATTTTCAAAAAAATAAAATAAAATAAAATAAATAAATAAATAAATCACTGAGTTGGTAGTTACAGATAGAATCTGGATTAATTAAATAAGTAAAATATATTTTCTCTTAAAATATCTTAGAAGAGCAAAATTAAAATATTTCCTCGTGAAAAATTATATAAAAGAGTATGAAGAATTTAAGAAAAATGGAATATTACGTCATAACTTTTCTACACAAGATTTTTACGTAGAAACTAAAACTAAAATAAATAACTTTTTTTTTTTTTTTTTTTTTTTTTTTTTTTTTTTTTTAAACAGTAAATATTACGTCATATTGGAAATGTAATGAACAAAAAGCAGATGAATGTGACAACCTTTTATATTTTATATTATTGAAACTAGCTGCAGAATTTATACTTCAAACCGCTAAATATCATTAAACTTTCTTATATTAAAAATGTATGTATGTTATTTGAGCGGAAAATATGCATTTTAATAAAATACTTTATAAAGATTGGTTGGAAATGGTGCATATTTTTGCGATCATTCCTTTTAATCATATAATAGTTTCACGATTTTATAATGAAATTTTAAAAATACCTTTTTTATAAAACTTATAGCATATTTTTAATTAATTAAAATGGAAAAAATAATTATTTACATTCAATTACAAAAGCTTTTTCCAGTGTTAAGAATTCAAATACACAATTTATTCTTGGTACACGAAATCAGTTATGCAAACGATATTAAGCATTTAAAAAATTATATTATTTTTATTTTTATTTTATTTTATTTTATTTTATTTTATTTTATTTGTTTTTTTTATTTTTTATTTTATTTTATTTTATTTATTTTATTTTATTTTATTTTTTTTTGTAAAGTGGCAATAAAATAATTGCAAACAAATAAAATGAATTGTTAAATTCGTTACATAAAGTGTTATTCAAATTCGAAGTTTGAAAATAGAACCAAATAAAACATACTTATTATTAAGAGATAAATACTATTAATATTATTTTTAATATGTTTCTGTTTAAAAACAATTTATGGAATATGGAGGAATTTACATTTCTAAATTAAAAATACGCGAAAATATAAAATAACGTTTTTCCTTATTAAAAATGAAAAAAAAAAAAAAAAAAAAAAAAATTAAAAAGGTATGGTTAGTATCAAATATTTATTGACAACTTTTTATATTTTATATTATTGAAACTAACTGCAGGATTTATACTTCAAACCACTAAATATCATTAAACTTTCTTATATTAAAAATTGTATGTTATCTGAGAGGAAAATACGCATTTTAATAAAATACTTTATAAAGATTGGTTGGAAATGGTGCATATTTCGCGAATCTAAACATAGCATTGCCTTATTTTAGAAGATATTGTTAATTGAAGGTATATACTTTATAATAACCTTAGTGATAAAACTAGGCAGTGTTGAATTCAGACACTTTTCTCCGGGAGGGACTTCAGTGGCTCCGGGGAAGGACATTGTAGAGTTCCGGGAGGGGGAAAATTGAACTTTTTGACTATTGAAAACGTAAAACTTCATTTTTCCGGGGGGGGGGGGATTTAACCGAGGGGATTCTTTCCCCGAGCCACCCCCTTGAATTCAACACTGAAAGTAGGAAATTAAATGGAACCTCATGCAGTTTAACCAGGAAAATGATGTCTAAACTAAATGATATCGAAACAACATTAAATGGAAGGATTGGAACTAATATGCCTTGTTTAAGTATGCTGTTTTAACAATTAAACAAAAAAAGGGGAACTTTTGTTAAAATTTGACAGTGAAATTACAAACAATACGAATCAACAGGTTCCTGTATTACTTTGATGCTCGTAAAAGATTTTTGATGTTGCAATCTATTACAAATTGCAGGAATGTCAGAAATAAATAGTGAACTAAATCAGTCATTTATTCTTTGTATTGTTTATTTCTGTCTTGCATTTAACCTCTTCCAAAACTAACATTTTATGAATGAAATTGTATAAAAAATAATTTTAACCTTTTAAAAAAATAATATCGTTGATGTTTTTATAAGAAGCTATTTAGGAAAATCCATTTATTACTGGCAAACAGTCGGGAAAAAAAGGTTATTATTTACTAAAATTAAGAACTAATTCAGAACATGAGATATTCTAATTTATATGTTCATATTTGTATTCATATTTTAAATAATAAACGGTGAAGTGGAACAAAAAAAAACATTAAAAATTATTGTTTCCTATTCATCTCACTGTATTATTTTTCAATATTAACATTAGTTTGGTGCTGCCATCTATTATCGACATTCTCAAATGACTGTTATTTCAATGATATAGTTTTTCAGCGTTTTAGACTGAGATCGTTTGGAACTAGAAATTCCGAAAGATAATTTTCATGTTATGCAATCATAAACTGTCTATAAATAAATAAAGCTATTTTTTCTACAAGGATGTGGAAGTAGCCTTGCGGTTCGCAGTATCAGCTTGAGAAATACCAATGCGTGGAGTTTTTCATTTAAAAACGTGAATTCATGTTTTTCTACCGTCACACTTTTGATCTGAAAAATCAAGTAAATACAAAAGAAAATTCCAAATATATATATCTGAATACATATTCAAATACAGTATTTTAATATTAAAACATTTGAAAGCAGAATATTTCGTAATACTGATCCATTCGAGTGGAAATTGAATAAAATATTTCAGCAATACGAAATTCAAAAGGAAATATGTCGTAGTTCAAAAGATGAACTAAACACTTTCCCAAATAGAATTTTGTTCATAAAAAAATAAATAAAAATTAAAAAAATAAAAATTAAAAATGTAGAATAGAAAGAGAAACTGTTGGTATTCGCCAATATTCGGCGAAATATTACTTTTTATTATTATAGGAATTAACCTTGATTAGATTCAAATATCTTTCTTACTGTTTAAAAATTGTAGAGCGTAAATAATATTATTTTTATCAAGGCTCTGTTCAGGAGAATTCCGAACTATTCGCTTCAGAGGATATATATTATTTCAGTAGCATTTTCGCCAAGAAAATGCTACTTTTGAAAACAAATATTTAGCATGATTACTATTCTACGGCAATTTTCAATTTTATGTTATTAAAGTTTTTAATTTGGTTTCTTTTGAAAATTTTTTTATTCAAATTTGTTATTTTATTTTATTTTATTTTATTTTATTTTATTTTATTATTATTATTTTTTTTTTTTTTTGTGCTTGTGCTGTGTGATTTTACTTGATTTAACGCAAGCATTTTTTGCAAATCAAAAAAGATAAAAAAAAAAACACGGCACATGGTTTATCAAGATATTGTTATTTTAATATTTATTATTTCCAATTTTGGACAGAATAAGTCGATGATTTTATTTCTCAAATCCTATTACGAATGATATTCAGTCAGAAGTGAAAAGACTTCTGTTGTAGAAGGTTCAGTAATTTTTATTGATACATTTCGATAATAGATGGCAGCATCAAACTAAGCTTTTCGCTTCAATGCTGTATGAAACAAAATTACCAAAGAGAATGATATCTGATAGTGTATACTCCAATCATCCCTGTTTATTTATTAAACTAGAGCAGTCTTGGATCAATTTGCACAAAATCTATTTTGAATTTGCATCATTGTTAACTTTTATTTTTTGAAATGCTGTATTTCGTTATTTAACTGACTTCTCAGAATAATTTTTAATAACTGTATTTTTAGGCAGCTAATTTTAAAAGTCTTTATTAATCACACAATTTCATTCATAAAACATTAACACAGAATATTACGATTGAAACAATTGCTTTGTATATCCACCGGCTTATTAAATCGCTATGAGGTGGCCGAATCGAAGGACATAATGAGACAATATTGCACTGAATATTTTCTATTATTATTATATCTTCTTCTTTCTGTAAATCCATAAAAATATATGTAATGAATATCCGAAATGAAAATAATTCTGTTTTGTTCCTGTGTGTAATGGATCATTCGAGGCGAAAGCCACAGCTGCTAAAGGTCTCAAAGCAATGTCAAATCAAATCCATAAAAATTTCCAAATATTTGTCTTCATGTTACTTAATGACAAACGTTCCCGTTATTCATTCAGGCTAAAATAATTTGGAAATATATGGAATAAATGGAAAAATTTATAGATATTTGTAATAAGAAAAAAAAATATGCACTGATTTTAAGATTATAAGAGCAGAACCGTCCTTAGGGGTGTGCAACAGGTGCGGCCGCACAGAGCCTTGTGCTTATTGAGGCCTGGCACATAGACACAAAAAATATCTTTTCTTTGATAAAACGAAGATAGTATAATAAAAAATATTTAATATAAATTTGTGATTTTAATTCAGGAAATATTGTAGTCTTGTTATAAAATATAGCCTATGTTGGAAGAGGTACTTTCATCATCAATTTATCACCAATACTTTAGAAATTGGTTCAGTAGTTCCAGAAATATATTCCTAAAAACACACAAAGAAGTGCTACTCCTTTATGATAGTTAAGGGATCGAACTCTGGCTCCCCGGGTCATAGTATATAAGTGAAAAACATTCTTTTTAGGTGCGTTCGTAATTATGTAAATACGTAGCACCTATTGTTGTCGTTCAGTCCGTCCGTCTGTCCGTCTGTTCGTCCGCATATAACAACACAAAAACTACCCAACCGAATCGTTTGAAATTTAAAATACATAATTATTACATAATTTTGTCGAGTCATTTCAAATTTTATGAAAATCGGATGGATAGATCAATTACAGGGACAATCAAAAGTATTCCGTTACATTACGGTCAATGGGGAAAAAAGTTTCAAATGCTAATGGTGTTACATTCATTTGACTATAACAGAATTGACATGAATCTATGAAATAAGTACTAAAAAATACATTTTGTACAATCTGTGATGCAAAGAATATTTATTATTAAATTACAGGGCCACACAAATGTATTCCACTAAATAATGTTATACGGGGAAACATTGTTTGGGGGATGTTTTATTTATATTAAACTACTTCACATTTTATGAATAAGATATACGTTAATGAAGTATAATAAAAATTACTCCCTGCATATTTACAGGAACACAAAGATTTCGACCACTATACTGTATCCATAGTACGCTCTACTATATCAGAAAGATCTGAATATTTTAAAGCTTCGTTATCAACGAACGCACCTCATTTGCTACGCTTTACGTGCAATTTCCAACTTGTTTATTGATAATATAGTAGATAGGATTAGGTTAAGAGTCTGAAAGGCAAAATCCTTGCACCGGGCCTCGCTTTAATCCGTGCCCCGTAAGGATAAGAGACAAATAAAACATACAAAAGAAACCTTTTAAGCTTGCAGATATTTAATTTGATTAAAGCTAAATTGATTTAATATAAAAAATTTAAAAAAGAGAGAGAGAAGAGAAAGAAAATAGCTTAAAATATAGAAACTGCAGTAACCTATTGTACAAAAGCACGTTCGTACTTTTCAGTGGGTGTTGGTGTTATTTATTTGTGATGGCCGATTATCTGCACTCGACCGAGATCGATTAAAAAAAAAATACCAAGCTTGAAAATTATTTTAAAAGCCGTAAAATGTGAGGAAACCTTGATAGTGTTTTCAAACAAATTTCGTTTAAAAGTAGATTTTAATCCCTAAATGAGAGGTGACGTCTCCATGACGTCACTGTGAGTCACTTTGGTTACACCACATCTGTGACCAAAGTGCCACCACTCAGTGACGTCACATTGTGACTGAGATGTGACTTTCTTAAAAATATTTAGAAAATTACAAATATTCTTCAAAACATGTTACTTACTTTAAAAAACATTTTTTTGGCAATTTAAATATCGTCGCTTTTGACACAGTTTCGTCACAATGTTAATGTCAAAGTAGTCACAAATGACACATTTTTCACAAATTTGTCACACCGTGGTCACAATGTGACGTCACAAATGAGCTCTAAAACAACCATAACAACTTCACATTTTAGTCACTGTGATTTCACATCGATAATCGATGATCACAAAGTCACAATGTGACTTCAAAACGACGTCGCAGTGACGTCACCATGCCTTACGGGTATATGCTTAATTTTTTTTTTAATTAGTTGATTTCGCAATTGAGGTTTACAGAAGCAGCTAACAAAACATTGAGAATATTTGCATTTAAAGAGTTGCTTAGGTTCTCTGAAAAACAGCTTTTAGAGATTTTAATTATTATTTTTTTTATGCACTTGTAAAATATACTACCACGTGTGCTCGCAAAAAAAAGAAAAACAAAAACCCATAAAGACATTAGGTTTTGGTTGGTTATATTTATGGCGGACTAATGAAAGGCCCTAATGGAAGGGTGCCATCCGTAAAGGTCATTCTAAGGGAACCTAACCCGTATTTAAACAAAGAAATCCAAAGTTCGAAGAACACCACGGAAAACTCCGAACGATTAGGCCGATGGCCCCGAATGGTTTCAAATCCAGCACCTGCCGTTTACCATTTTTGACAGCAGAACCTCTCAGCCACTGATGCGGCCAGTAGATTTTGGCACGAATATGTCTCAATCAAATGCCTAGGCTGTTTTTTTCGAGCTTCTTCCTCACAAAAAATCATTCGTTTACATTTTCGTTACTATACATTATTTTTAAGTTGCTTTGAAAATAAATAAATGATATTATATTTTTTTCAAAATCAACAACTATAAAGAAAAAAATTATCAAAGCCAGTTAAAAGTCAAGGACCAAAATTACATTTACAGTAATCATTTTAAATAATGTTCATGGGTTTCATTTTTATTTTATTCAGCATGTTATTATTGATTTTTTAATATTTCTCTTTTTTCTTTCAACAACCTCTTCGTTTTTGTGTACTCAAAATTTTGGTTCTCAAATTGTCTATTTAAACCTTAAATGAAAAAAAAAAAAAAAAAAAAAAAAAAAAAAAAACAAGCAATTTTCATTATCACATTTTTTCCCTAAGAGAAAAGGAAACACCCTATTTCTCTTTCGGAAGGGGCAACAAAAAAGGGATATTTCTTTTTCTCATAGGGAAAAACCATAGAAAGAGGAAAGAGAAAAGGGTTTTTTCATTTTATGATAGGGAAGAAATATTATCATCGACACTCTTTATTTGAAAACTTTGCCATTTTTTAAAATAAAAATATCACGAGTTTCCACTTTTTCTTTTTTTCATTTCCATGTTTTTGTACATCTATCCAACTATTGTGTGATATATTTTTTTTTCACTCAACTCTGATGCTTTTTTGGAATAATGCTACTTTAATGTTGAAGATTTTGAATATTTAACAGGTTATATCTATTAACAGCAACAATATCTCCGTGCAGTACTATATTATTTAGCTTGTCCTAGTAGTGCACTTTCATATTCTATTAGAAAAAGTTTGGGGTACTATTGCTTAAATAAGATATTAAGTGCTGCAAAATGGACAAAAATCATTTTGACTGTACTTTGTGGCAACATAACAATGTAAAATATCAATGCCCCATGGAAACAAATAAATTTTAATAAATAGATAGGGCTATACTAACAATTTATGCCAAAAAAATTTTGGGATGTTGTTGCTTGTGAAAGATATAGTGCTTCAAATATACCATCATTTCACTTTTCACGAAAAATGGCCTTCACAACCTTGAACTTTGACATTTTCTTCAGAAAAGAGCAAATTTCAGGGCTTCAAAATTGCACATTATTCATCAGATATGATTTACTTCAACATACAAAAAAATCACGCAAATACAACTATCACACTTTGTCTGATTTTCAAAATAAGGGCTCTTAATCTCCGAAACCGATAATCAATCAATGCCCTGTCTACAGCAGCAGTCCCAGGTAGACCCATAGAAACAGGTCTTCGTTCGTTCGACATCACACGGCCGACCTGTTTCCGAAGAGAACAGGTAAAAGGAACTGTTCCACGTTTTGTTGGAACAGTTCGTTTCCGTTTTTCAAAAGGAGACTAGCGGCTCTTTCGAAGAGTGGCTCACTATGTAATGGCTTAGTCCATTAATACTGCAGGTGGGGAAAGAGGAGTAGAATAGACTGGGAAAATTCAAGTCCAACCCCTAACCTTGACTTTGGGCTGTGGTCTGATTTCTCTCGGGGATTCCATAAATGATGTCACGTTTGAAGGGGTTGGGGGGGGGGAGATATTCATGAAATTGTGACAAGTGGGTGGGAGAGGGTAAGAAGAAATGTGACATCACATTGTGACAATGTAAAAATTTTGTTAAAATAAAATCATTAAAATTGAGCAGAATAAATTATTAATTTATTTTAAAATTAAAATATTTTGTGTTTATAAAGATAAGATGCAAAGCCAAATGCCAAATATGTTAAATTCTATTTCAAATCCAGAAATACTACTGTATTTAATTGCTCTCTCATATTAATATATTGTTACTGTTTTTTTTTTTTTTTTTTTTTTTTTTTTTTAAAAAACCTTTTTATGCAAAATACGAATTTTTTTATTGTTCAGCTCACAAATGTCATAAAAACACATAGTTAAAGTTTAAAAATAAAATTGGAAATGTAATCTAAAACATAGTGCTTTGTTTATGAACTGCAAGTATATGTTTACGTAATATAGATGACATGTGATAGGAGGGGGGAGGGGCGTCAAAAATATGGAAATAACGCGAGACATCGTTTATGGACGGCCCTTAAGAAGCTTTAATTACGCAACGTTGATATTTAAAATAAAGAAAAACATTTTTTTTTCTATTGAAAATAAGATTTTGTTTGGTACGTTTTACATTGTTTCAAATTAGTTTTTGCTAAATTTTATTTTTAATATTCTTATATTACTGTCAGTTTGATCGTAAAGCATAGGACACATTATACAGACTGTTTCTTAATAATTTTACGCAGACACCTTTGATAATTTATCCTTTTCATATAGATATTAGTGTAACTAAATTTATGACAACAATTTTTATTTTATTATAATTATTTTGTTTATTATTACATAAATTATATATTATTTTTTATATTAAGTATCTTTTCCCCTCTTGGTAATTTGTTTGTATTTATAAAAATTAAGTCTTTTTTTTTTCTTTTATTATTAATTTTATTCTAAAGAAAAATTGACTTCAAGAGTATAATTGTTCTCCCATTGCGCAAATTTCTTTTGCAATTTAATTGGAAATTTATTTTAAAATTATTTTATTATAGACAAACATTTCTTCTAATCACATGACTTATAGTTATTTTTAAAATCTTCTTTGTTATCCGAATTTATGTATGTTTAATGAGGCAGAAATATTTAATATTTTTTATTACTTTTGTAAAGATATATTGCATCTTAAAAAAAAAGAGAAAAGAAAAAGAAAAAAAGAAGAAAGAAAAAAATCATTATCAGTTTATCATTATAAACATTAAAAATGGACTAGCATTTTTTTTTTTTTTTTTTTTTTTTTTTTTTTTTTTTTTTTTTGGTTTTTCCAATTTTTTTTTAGATTTCTCAAAATAAATATATTATAATAATAATAACCATTATCTTTATAAAATTTATTTATTTATTTATTTTTAATATTATCATATTTTGTATATCTTTATTTGTAATAACAGATTTTTGAGAACTGAGCATACGTATATTTTTTTAAATAAAAATTATTCTTTATCAATTAAAGTTATCATTATTTATTATTTAAAGTTTATGTAATGTTATCATTATTTTAATTAATTTTTTTTTTTTTTTTTTTTTTTTTTTTTTTTCACTTTTCGAGTGTTCACACTAGCATTTTTGTGTGTTTTAGGTTGAGAATTTGTAGTTTTACCAATGTACGTTCAATAACCTTTTAATGGTTTAAAATATATTCTGGACATTTTGTAAATTTATAATAATAATAATAATAATAATAATTAAAAAAAAAAAAAAAAAAAAAAAAAAGTCATACATCAGTATTTTAAACCTCACCACCCCAAACTCTTCACACGGCAAACGATATTTTTTTCTAGAGTGAAAATTTTTTAGATTTCCATTTGCTTTTATAGTTTTTAATATTTATATTCTACTCAAATCCACAAGTTTATAAAATTTTTAATGTTTTAAAAATTTCCTGCCTATTTTTGTTAATTTACAGTAAAAAACAATAATAGTTCCTATACCCCCTCCTTCCTCAATTTTTCACATAGTAGGAAACATTTTAAATTTTTATAAAGGAAAGGCATCTTCCTTTTTTCCCTTCTGTTTATTACTTTTATAAATATATAGTGATATTATTCTTTTTTTAATATTAGAAATTTAAAAAAGAAAATAATAATACTAAAATAAAAATAAAATAAAATAAAACTAGCTCATAAATTTCAACTTTTTTATCTTACTATATTAGTTTAAACAATGTAATTTTATTTAATTACAATATTTTCATGTAATTACATCGATACAAGAATAGTGAAAGCAATGCGTAACAGCACCCGGTATTAGAATAATGAAATTGTATAACACATGTACAATAACCTCAAATGTAAAATTTTAGCGGAATGTTGTGCCCAGGGCCTGGCCAAGGCAGGGGCATGCGGGGCAATTGCCCCGGGCCCTCCGGCTTAATAACCCCCCCCCCCCCAAGAACATATATAAGTTTTTTGTTAAATGAGTGTCAAATGATAAAAAAAAAATCAAAAGCGAGCAAAAATCTTTTTTTTTTTTTTCAATTTTAAGAGTCTTTCTTCCCCCACCCCTTCTGTTTCCGTACCTAATACCCCATTAAGGCCTTATATTTATCCTCATATACCTGTAATCGAAAAAAACTCTGCATTTTATAATTTCTTAAAATTGTATTTCTTCAGTTTTTATGTATATAGATGTGAATAGTACTTGGTACGAAATTTATGTACACATACAATAGTTATGAATTTCAGTTTTAGTGACTTCAGTATAATTTACAAAAAAAATTTAAGATATAAGGGGGCCCCCCTAATAATGTTTTCCCCAGGGCCTCCCACTGTCTAACGTCTAAGTCGGGCCCTGGTTTTGCCATACAATTTAGATCGTAGCCGAGTTCAGAATATAAGCTACTCCCTCCCAGTCTCCACTTCCCCACCTTCTATATTGAGAGTTCTAAATGGACCGTTCCGTTTCATAGTGCGCCACTCTTCGAAAGAGCCGCTAGTCAAAAGGAGCAGGAACGCCCATCCCTAGAAATTACCTTACAGCCACACCCTACGATCAAATGTAAAACGCAGGCGGCATCAGGTGGAGTGAATAGAAGGAGACGGATAATTTTTGCAGAAATAAATCGGCTGCCAGTAACAACAACCGACTTACTTGAATTTTTTTATGTCGGGAACTTTTGTTTTATAAACCACGATTATTTATTAATAAAATATTATTTTGTAATTTTAATGATGTGAGTTTATTATTTAACAGATCGTTATTTTTATTTGCACATTGTTTGCTGATGCATAACATCATAACATCTAAGATTGCAGGCTAAATTCATTCGAATAAAGTCTACATTGTCGAATACAGTTCGTATTAATATGTCAGTTCATAAGTATTAAATTCTAAAACGCAGTTAATCTTACTTAAAGCAATTAAATTAACTTCAGATTAAAAAAAAGATATATACATATTTATTTACAAAAGCGAATATCAATTATTACTCTCATTGAGAGTTCAATTTTTACCGAACGAGTCGGTTCCAAAACATTCTAGTCTAAGAATAAAAATCGTCTGACAAAGTAAAAACAAAAAGGTTCGTTGCCAACAGCAACCAAGTAACAAAAATTGGCTTGCTGGTAAAACCACGGAGGCATTCACAACATACTGCCCCCGGCTGAACATTTAGTTCAGCATCTAAATTAAACACTTTAATTAACATAAGAATATACTTACATACTTTACATAAATTTCGGATAACATTCGTAAATACAGGAACAAAGAAAGATAATAAGAAATCTTCTGTATAAGAAAAGAAAATAAAACATGTAAAATAAATGCAAATTAAACAATAATAAAGGTAAATAATACCATAAAAGAAATGTAAAAGTTTTAGAGTTTTAGTGTCTATCAAGTTCATCAAGTCCAATTCTAAGTTATAAAAAATTTGCACTGGTCCTTTAAGATCACCGTTTTCAGTCTTTAATATACATCATCTTATTCTTGAGTAGCAACGAAATATAAGCTCTTTAACACGAACACACTTCCACATGTGGTGGGGAAGCCTTTCATCATGAATTAACACTATAGCCCGAACGTTGAACTGAGGTGGCGAATTTATGTTTTTAACTTGTAAAGCAGATTTAAGTTCAAAGAGGTATTTGTCTCTTCGTCTTTTTCAAAAGTGGTCAGTGATTTTTCGCTTGTATTTATATTTTTTCGTCAACAAAATCTTGTTAGATTTCTCTAGAGTACAAATTGAAAATCTTTCAGAAATTAAAGGCCTTAATCGTTTAGCAATAAAAAAATGACAGGCAGTTAACTCTTTTATTTGTTTTTCATTATTCTGGATGAGTTCATCAAAAGCCGTAATTAATCTCTTCCTTAAAGTCTTCTTTTGTTCAGTTAGTATCTCAATATCAGCCTTATTAAAACTTTTATTTCTTGCTTCTGAAGACTGGTACTTCTTATTTAAAGTCTCCAAATTGTGTTCTAATGATATAATTTCCTTTTCTTTCTTGATTATTGTTTCTTTTAAGTTAGCTTCAGTATCTTCACGAGACTGAGTATATTCGGAAACTTTACTTTCAGCATATTCTTTCGATGACTTCACATTTCTAGGTTCTACTTCATACTCTGATATAGTCATCTTCCTTTCATCAGTTTTTCTGTCTTTTTTCTTAATGACAGCTGACTTACTGAATTCCAAATTTCTTACTTCTTCGGCCAGTCTTCTCTTTTTTCCCTCAAGTGACTTTATCTCTTCTTCATGATGAGGTACATCAGTAATTTTTGTAGTTTTATCTTTTTCAACATTTTTCTTATCTTCTGATTTTCTTCTCAACTGATAAATTTCGGAAATACATCTACTATACTCACTTCTTAATTCTTCTTCTTGTTTCTGCATTCGTGATATAGAATTTTTCAAATCATTGTTTTCCTTCTCAGTAGAACTTAATTTCTCAACCAGCTCCACTAATGTTGATTTCAATAAGTCAGTACCATTGTCTGTAACTTTAATTTGAGTATAAGATGCATTTTTCGAGATTTTCAATTGATGTGGACTTTCACTAAATGATGTCTTAACGCTATTAACAGATCTTTGAGAAGGAGTTCTGTAGAATGGGAGATTAATAGATATAAATCCATTATCTGATTCTAGACCAATAGTTGATCGAAGGAAACAACATATGGAGTAGAGCTTGCTTTTAACATTTCGCTTAGCTCCATCAAATTTTATGACTCGTGATTCCAAAGTCAGAAATTTGTCTTCTTCAAGGTTTAAATTAGATCTAAGTCTTTGAATTTCTTTCGTTGCATCCACAAATGATTTTTCTAAACTCAAGCGATATTCAGAAAGCATCTGTTCATTGGATAAGGATTCTTTAAGCGATGAATGATCCTGTTCTAGCTGTATTTTAATTTATGTTCCATGTCAGGTAATTTTTGCTTGGTAGGCATCAGTTCTTTTCTCAAAGCTGCAGTAGATGCATCAGATTCTATAAGTTTTTTCTTTAATAATACAGTTTCATATCTCAATTCATTTTCTTTATCTTCATCTTCATCTTCATTGCGAAATGCTATCAATTCTGTAGTTTCTTGTTCTTTTATTTTCATTTCATTTTTCACGAAGTTTAATTTGTTCTTCAAATTAGATACTCCTCTTTTCAGTTCTTGACAACTCTTTTCAGTTTCTTTTGAATAATTTTTAAATTCCAGAACTAAAGATTGATTTTTATTATTCAAGTTTTCAAGAGAATTGATTTCAGGATTTGCTTCATCAATCTGGATTTTCAGCTTAACATTTTCTTCTTGAGTAACTTTCAAATTTTCAATACTCATTGTACTAATTTCATCCTTAAGTTTTCTTACATTCATCCCAACATCTTCGAGAATTTCAGAAGCTGTTGCTGATAAATAATAAACTTCATTTTCAAAATCTGATCCTGAAATTAGTACGTCGAGATACAGGAAATTGTCTAGCGTATTTACAACACTTGGGTGTTGATCGCGATGTTTTTTAAGATGATGTTTAATTATGGCAGCCAAAATAAATGGTGAGCATGAAACGCCAAATGGTACACGAGTAAATCTTAAAATTTTAAAAAAGTTGTTAGGATCATTATTGAACCAAAGAAATTTAAGGAAATCGTGGTCTTCTTCTGCTACGGAAATTTGGAGAAAGAGCTTTTCGATATCTGCACAAAATGCAATATTGAATTTTCTGAAAATAATAATTTCTAATAAATTTGGGTTCAAATTAGGGCCACTGTACAGATAATCATTTAATGATTTGTTGTTTTCTTTTGAAGAAGTATTAAATACCATTCTAACTTTAGTTGTGGATTTATCTTTTCGCAAGACAGGGCGGTGTGGCATGAAATATCCACTATTTACAGTTTTATTGGGGGATTCTTCTACTATGTTATTTAATTCCTGTTCAATCACAATTTCTTTATATTTCTGCAGTAATTCTTTATTTTTGTGTAATTTTCTATTCAAGTTAAAAAATCTATGTCTAGCATTATTATAATTGCTACCAAAATCGCTTTTATTACCTTTCCATAACAATTTAGTTTCATAACGGTGCTCAAGGAAATGAAAATTGTCTTCAAATTTTTTAATTATTTCCTTATCTAACTCTGAAATGTTTTCTTCTGTATTAATTCCCAAAGCTTCTAACTCCCACAATGATTTTAAATCATTTTCAATAGGTTTCATAACCTGAATCGATAAGACACCAGCTTGATTACTATCGCTATTTTTGTTTGAGTCAATTGTCCCACAAAGTGAATGTCCAAATAAATTTTCACACACGAATAAGGATTTATTTATTGGATATATTCTACCGTTAATCTGATATATATAATCTGCACCTAATAAAATTTCAACATTACGATTATCAAAATCTTCCCATCTGTCACGACGAAATTTAGAAAGTTTTCTCTTTATATGGATTGGAAGGGGAGGAATTTGTATCAAAGAATTAGTTATGATTGGAGTGACTAAAGCTTCAACAATTATGCTACGTTTTTTGTCTGTCAAGTGAGTTATTTTCAGTTGAACGACATCATAACATCGTTCTTCAGACGTTTTCGAACCGAAAGTATAAACAGTTAAATTTTCATTTCTAATGATTTCAAGTTTTAGCTTAGAAACTAAATTTTCTGTAACGAAGGTACGATGACTAGCAGAGTCAAACAAACAAAGTGCGATTTCGGAATTTTCACCTGCTTCTACTTTTACATGAATAGTTTGTAATATAACTTCCTTATTTAGATTATTTATATTACTATTACAGTGGGATACTGAGGATACAATGCTACTTGTCTGCTCTGAAATTTCTGGTTTTTTATTTTGAGGATTGCAAAGTATTGTATTATGAAATGTTTTGCCACAAATTTTACAATTTTCATTTGAAAACTTACAAAAGCTGGAAATGTGAAATTTTTTAAAGCACTTAAAACATCTTCCCTCCCTTTTCAACTTTTCTCGCATTTCTGGAACGGTCAGCGACTTACAGTTCTCGGTATTATGATCATTTTTATTGCAAAAAATGCAGTTATTCTTAACATTTGTTGTTAATGCTGAGGTTGTTGGAACGCTTCTTTTATAAGTGTTACAAATTTTCTTATTAGGCTCATATTTATTTTCATGAATTGTTTTTTCAAAACCATTTAATTGTATAGTGGCTTCACGAGATTCGATTTCTTCTTTTAAAAAATTTATTAATTCAGTTACATCCCAGTCGGTACATTTAGTGGGCTTTCTATTAAATTCCAGAGCAATATCAGATGGAATAATTTTAAAAATTATAGGACATAATAAATGTCCATATGAACCTGATGCTACACCTAACGAATTCAGATTTCTTATTTGAATTTCGCACTCGTCATATAGTTCTCTAAGACCTTTAATGTTACTTGAATTTCTCACAGGTTTTAAATTAAGTAATTTAGTCATGTGACTGTTAATTACAAGGTCGTTACGACCAAAACGACTTGTCAATATCTCTATAGCATTAACATAATTTTCTTCAGTCAGCGAAAATCCTGCAATAGAATTCGCAGCACTTCCGCCTAAAAGTGACTTTAAATAGGAAAATTTAGCAATTGGAGTTAAATGCTCATTGTTATCAATTGAGTTCGAAAATTGACTCCAAAATTCAAGCCATAAAGATGGATCGCCATAAAACTTAGCCATAAAACTTAGATATGTTAAGTTTTGGTAGTTTAACTATATTTTGATTCAAAGTTTTTTGACATTTTAGTACAGTCACCGCAAAAAAAATCTTGACATTTGAGATTTTAGACGTTTTGTTGAATATCTAGAAATATACATGAGGAATTATTCTGAAACTTCAGGTGTGTAAACAATATAGCACAGGTCATATATTTTCGTGAAATTTTTTTGCCGAAGTCCCATAGGGGACCGTCAAAAAATTGAAAAAGAATGAATATCTTTTGGATGACCCTGTCAAAACTAATGTAGCAAAAGCATTCCAACTGCAGATTATCATTAAGTGACTTATTGTAATTATGTGTGTTCATTTTTATGCGGATAGCATGTATACCCGTAGAGAAATTAAGGTTTTTATAAAAACAGTCCCAATTTTTTTCAAGATTTTTGCTTATTATTTGCAGAGTTCTTAATATAAAATAAAGTTTTTTCCTGAACTTATGACAAACAATATTATAAATAATACCCTGCAACCAGAATTTAAAAAAAATAATAATTGTATGAATAATGAACAGGTTTACTAAATAAATTTTCATTGCGCATGCGTAAAAGTTATGCAAATTTTGATTGCATATTGTGTTAGCTAAAGGTATGGAGCAACTTTTGTAAAAGTCTCAGAATCGCAGCTTAAAAATGCTGAAAATTATCGCGGATGAAATCTGATGAAAATCCGTTGTTTCGAAAAAGACGCAAAAAGACAAGGGGTTGTATCCAAATATAGTAGTGAGCGCGATAGTATGTACTACATAATATTGCGCGCACTACTATATTTGGATACAACCCCTTATCTTTTTGCGTCTTTTTGGAAATAACGGATTTTCATCAGATTCCATCCGCGATAATTTTCAGCATTTTTAAGCTGCGATTCTGAGACTTTTACAAAAGTTGCTCCATACCTTTAGCTAACACAATATGCAATCAAAATTTGCATAACTTTTACGCATGCGCAATGAAAATTTATTTAGTAAACCTGTTCATTATTCATACAATTATTATTTTTTTTAAATTCTGGTTGCAGGGTATTATTTATAATATTGTTTGTCATAAGTTCAGGAAAAAACTTTATTTTATATTAAAAACTCTGCAAATAATAAGCAAAAATCTTGAAAAAAATTGGGACTGTTTTTATAAAAACCTTAATTTCTCTACGGGTATACATGCTATCCGCATAAAAATGAACACACATAATTACAATAAGTCACTTAATGATAATCTGCAGTTGGAATGCTTTTGCTACATTAGTTTTGACAGGGTCATCCAAAAGATATTCATTCTTTTTCAATTTTTTGACGGTCCCCTATGGGACTTCGGCAAAAAAATTTCACGAAAATATATGACCTGTGCTATATTGTTTACACACCTGAAGTTTCAGAATAATTCCTCATGTATATTTCTAGATATTCAACAAAACGTCTAAAATCTCAAATGTCAAGATTTTTTTTGCGGTGACTGTAGAGAACTATTCTTACTACTACTAGCACTTTCATTATCTGAAGCATCTTGCTTAGTTTCAGAAGTAATTGTAGTATCATTTATAAATTTGGAAATTTTAAATTTCCATTCAATTATATTTTCATTATATGTTTCGGACTTTTCAATTTCCTTTTCAAATTCAGCATCAAGAACCAATGGTTTTATCTCAGAGTTTAACGATTTTAACGTATTCAATTTATCATTTAACTGCTGCATTAAAATATTTAACTGCGTTTTCTTATTTTCGATTTCTAAAGTTTGTGTATCATCTAATAAATCTTTAATCTTATCAAATATTTTCGTAACTTGAGTACGAATAACTGCTCTTTTTTTCTTTAGCTGTTCAAGATCCATAGTAAACTAAATCTATTTTATTCAAATAATAAATAATTCTTTTCAAATAATTTATTTCAAATAATTAAATTTGAGGTACTTACCTCATTCTTTCGTTTTCAGATCATTCAGACATCAAGTGTTTCATCATACATCGTGTCGCGTTGACGCCAAAAATGATGCATAACATCATAACATCTAAGATTGCAGGCTAAATTCATTCGAATAAAGTCTAGATTGTCGAATACAGTTCGTATTAATGTGTCAGTTCAAATATTAAATTAAAAACGCAGTGACTCTTACTTAAAGCAATTAAATTAACTTCAGATTAAAAAAAGACTATATACATATTTATTTACAAAAGCGAATATCAATTATTACTCTCATTGAGAGTTCAATTTTTACCGAACAACTCGGTTCCAAAAAAACATTCTACTCTAAGAACAAAAATCGTCTGACAAAGTAAAAACAAAAGGTTCGTTGCCAACAGCAACGAACAGTAACAAAAATTGGTTTTCGAAACCAAGGAGACATTCGCAACATTTGCTAATATACTGGATTTCTGCACAAAGGAAAATCTTGTGTGTGCCGTAAATATTAACACAAAATTCGCATGTTTATATTAAAAATAACTTTTTCATATTCACACGGGTATTTTTTATTACAAAAATGTGATGATGATTTGAGCTAAAAAATAACACAGGATTTAAAAAGAAATTTTATTTTACACTTATGCTTTCCATTTAACAAAAATATGTCCTTTAAGAAGAGATTCTCCTTCTATGGCCTGAAATTCATTAAGTTTTTTTTTAAATTTATTTATCTGTTAGAAAAATAAAGAAAATATCACGTTTGGAAATTTTAAATTATATTTATTGAAAATTAAGTCGTACACATTAATCGCACAATATTTTTGTGTAAAAAAATGACGAATATGTGTTTGATTCTCAATGAATATGGCTGTAGATGGTATGTATTTTATAATAATCATACTGTTAAAACTAGGATATTACATGTGACCGTACGCAATTTAACCTCGAAAATTATATTTAAACTAAATGATATACAAACAACTTTAAATGAAAGGATTGAAATTGATATACCATTTTTAAGAGTACCGTTTGAACAGTTAAACAAAAAATGTGAACTTTTGTAAAAAATATGACAATGAAGTTAAAGAACTTACAAAAAACCATACTATTAACCCATTAACCGCCAAAATTATTGGGCTGAAAAATTCAAACTTTTGGCTGAAAGCCGTTTACCACCACAAACTCTGAAAAATTATTGTTACGGCTTCACCATAATCTTGTACATCGCGTCTCCATGGCGCATTCTTTTGTAACGGCTTCACCATAACCTAGATGCCGCGCGTCTCCTTGGCGCATTCTACTGTACTTTAGGTTTGCCGTTTTGGCAACATTGGAATATCGTTTGTTATTGTTTTGGTTTTTCGGCGATCTTAGCGGACCTATCATGTGTTCGCTGGATCTGTATTCTTTATTCGAAATGTAAATAATGTGTAAATAATTTGTATATAAAGAATTTTAAGTATTATTAGTAGTATTATTTGAACCAGCGACCTAATGAGTATTAAATATACTCGCAACATTCGACAGTTCGTTACAATTATTTTCGCTTTATACAATCTTATAAATTTTTTATTTGTCTTTAAAAGTAAGGCCAAATTTTAATTGAAAAATATTGATGGGTATTTAAGTAACTGAAATACATACAATTATTTTTACCGTTTCGTGAACGCAACACTAGCAGGTAACGGGTAGGATGCTGCGTTACTTTCATGCTTGCAAAAGTTTTTTTGGTACTGCCATTTATTGCAAATTGCATGATTATCAGAAATATAGAGTGACTTAATCAGTCATTTAATCTATGTATTGCCATAGCCGACTATATACTACCAGCCGAGCCATTTCGCGAAAAACCGCCGAAAAAGTGAAGCTGGATTCAGCTTCAAAGCCTGAGCCATTTCACTGAACCACGTGTGAGTCCACGTGACACAAACCCTGCTCTAATTAGCATCGAGTAAGCTGCTTTCTGTTCTCTGTGCATGTTTGCACACGTGGTCATTGTTTTGGTTGAGGGTTTACACGATTGGTCAGATTAACTTGGACAAAGTATCAGAGTCCTCTGGCGTCAAGCTTCATACATTAATCACAAATAGACAGGCCTTTAGATATAGTGGGTCATGATATTATTTACAATACTAATCAAAAAGTTTCTCTGTAATTTTGGGTACTACTAGGTTATCCCGTCGACCAAAAAATTATCGCCAAATTATAAGATTAAATGCCAATAGTGGATGATTGTGAATGTCACATTTAATGACATTAAATACGATTCACGTGTTTAAAATGTCATTAAGTGATTTTTAATTCGACTTTTTATTTATATTTTTATTAACGTTTCGCTAATTTATTTATTTTTTCGTTATTTAAAATAAAAATTATGTCAATGTGTATAATTTGACTATTAGTTTGGCGATTTGTATAATTTGGCGAAATTCGTCGACGGGATAACAGTAGTATCTAATTTTGATGTGAATATGACCAATATATACCGACATAAGTCAGTCATTTATTCTTAGTACTTTTTTTTTTTTTTTTTTTTGCTTTTAACTTTTTTCAAAATTAATATTTTATGAATGAAATTGCATTAAAAAATCATTATAATTTTATTATAATGCATTAAAAAATAATATCGTTTATTTTTTATTAAAAGTAGTAAAGAAAAAATCAGTTTATTCCGGACAGACATTCAGAAAAAAGGCTATTATTTACTAGAATTAAGAACTAATTTAGAACATGGCATTTTCTTTGAATATTTTAAATAATAAACAGAGAAAGTAGAAAAAATAAGCATTAAAAATTATTCTATTTCCTCATCATCACAGTGTATTATTTTTCATAAAGTAATAACATTTGTTTGGTGCTGCCATCTGTTATCGAATTTCTTAAATGTCTATTATTTCTATTGTACAGTTTTTGGCACAGATGTTATATACGCACCACATTTGCACGTTTTTTTTCCTCCCGCCAATTTGGCGAAAATTTTGTTTTTCAATATAAGTTACAAATTATATGCAATAACAGGGCGCGATTTTTAATTGCAATATAAAAATAAGGTATTACTTTGTTATCCCGTCGACCGATTTCGCCAAATTATACAAATCGCCAAACTATAATAGCCAAATTATACGTATTGACGTAATTTTTATTTTCAACAATAAAAAAACAAATAATTCGTAGAATATTATTAAAAATACAAATAAAAAGTCGAAATAAAAATAATTTCATGCCGTTTTAAACTTGTGTATCGTATTTAATGACGTTGAATTCACATTCACGATCATCCACTATTGTCATTTAATGTTAGAATTTGGCAATATTATTTTGGTCGACGGGATAACCGAACTTTATTGTCAGAGGTAGTATATTTAGACGAGACAGCTATTTTATGTTTTGGTGTTTTTTTTTTTTTTTTCTTTTATTTATTTATTTTTTATTTTTTTTTTTTTTTACTATTGTAGTGAATTCTAAGAGGACACAAAACATATTTTCGTTCAAACAACAAAGGTATTTTTAAATGAATATTAAAAAGAGAAAGAAAAATTTACAGTTACATACAGTTATAGTTTACTTACTCCAGATTTAAGCGATACACTTAAAGTGCCTTACTTAAAAAATAATTCTGTATTGCGGTTCAAAAAATTGCAAGAGGCAAAGACTCTGTGTATTTCATTTTTTGACTTATCTGGCTTTATCAATTATGTTAATGGTCAGTAGATTTTTAACAGTAGCTGATTCGACCTTAAAATTCCTTAAGCTAAATGAATAGAAAACCGTTTACAGGGATATCGGCCCTTCTTTAAGAAACATATAGTTCAGTGTTTCGTTTTAAAAGCCGTTCAAATTAGCGTGTTTTTAAAGTTTGTGGTATCTCAACGGGGTTTACGAACGTTGCTCGTAGGGACAGAGCCCCCTAATTATTAAAAAGTTTTTAATAATTATTCGTATCGGTTTGAAAAATTGTATTTTCAATTATTATCCACTGGATTTTAGAAAATAAATAATTCGGTTCATTGGCTGACAAAAATTTTAACATGATGTCTTTTACTATTAGGATAAATAAAAGTAATAGCGAAAAGTTTTCAAATTATGCGCAGCTATTTTTGAATGTATAAAGATAATAAATAATATTACCAATGATAATCAGTATCGAAAGTACTTCCGGTAAAATGCTAAAATGATGTGACTCTTAAGGAAGAAAATTATTTAGGTTATTTATTCATGTAATTTTTGTTTTGAGGTTTTCAAACTATGCGCAGCTATTTTTGAATGTATAAAGATAATAAATATTATTACCAATGATAATCAGTATCGAAAGTACTTCCGGTAAAATGCTAAAATGATGTGACTCTTAAGGAAGAAAACTATTTAGGTTATTTATTCATGTAATTTTTGTTTTGAGGTTTTCAAACTATGCGCAGCTATTTTTGAATGTATAAAGATAATAAATATTATTACCAATGATAATCAGTATCGAAAGTACTTCCAGTAAAATGCTAAAATGATGTGACTCTTAAGGAAGAAAATTATTTAGGTTATTTATTCATGTAATTTTTGTTTTGAGGTTTTCAAACTATGCGCAGCTATTTTTGAATGTATGAAGATAATAAATATTATTACCAATGATAATCAGTATTGAAAGCACATCCGGTAAAATGCTAAAATGATGTGACTCATTTATTCATGTAATTTTTGTTTTGAGGCTACTGGTCAATTTTTGGAAAGGAAGACTATTTTCCAGCGCCTAAAGTAATATACAAGGATAGAAAACCAAAGATTAGACTTTTGCATTTCTAATCATTGATTTTCTGACCTTTTCACTTTTTCACAAAAGCTTTGTTTGCTATTTCAATGCCTAAAGAATAATATCTCATCTCATATCAACACGTTCGTTCAATCATTTACAAAGAATTTAACATTTGAAATTTCATAAGATTTCTCAGTAAAAACAATTTTGCGAAAGTTTTTTTTTTTTTTTTTTTTTTTTGGGGGGGGGGGGGCATTAGATAGAAGGATATTATTTGTTTAGTGCTTCTGAAAAATATGGTGGAAGACATTAGTACTCTGAAAAAAATCAGAATAAATAAATAGTACGAAACTGAATCTGTGAATTTTATACTATCTAAATTGACATTAAAATAGCAAATTAAAAATATACACTCACACCAGTAAAATTAAAAGATTATGTTTTAAATGAATTAATATGTGTTTCACCTTATTAGGTCTCTTAAAAGTTTTCAAATGTTTACATAACAAGTGAGCGACTGTGAGTTCTCCTTGTTGATATTTTAATCTAAGTACAGTAAAACTCCGGTAATTCCTAGGGGTGGGCATTCCGGCTCCTCTTAACGAACCGTTCCGACAAAATTTGGAGCTGTTCCGTGGAACTGTTTTTTTTTGGAATGGGTCACGTGATCTCGAAACAAACGAGGAATGAAGACCTGTTTCAGTTTCAGTGACATTCTGGAACTGTTCCAGTAACAGACAGGGCATTGATTTATTGCTTGCTTTCGGAGGTTAAAGACCGCTTTTTTTCTCCTCCTTTCTTTGTTTTAGCGGTCAGGTTGTGCTTGTGCCTAATAGTGGAAAAAGGAATTTAAATCAATGTAGAGGGGTTCTGATACAAAAGAACATCTGTATATACATTCTTTTCCGTTTATTTTATTTTATTTATTTATTTTATTTTTGTTTATTTGTTTGTTTTATTTCAGTTTTTAAGTAAAAATTTCGTTACACAGAAATTAAGAGAATGTTATTTTGGAAAGATGACGAAATACTCAAAATATTTTAATAGTGGGTTCATCAATATAAAAATATTGATTGGAATCCAGGATCAATACTTAAAATAACTGCTATAAACAGTGGCGCAGCGAAAATTCGGTTCTGGGGGGGCGAGGGGTTGTGTGCCGGTGAAACGGTGTTTACTGGTTATTTGAATCGCCGGTTAATAACATCAGTACTAATTAGAATATTCACTGTATAATACTTAAACTGAAACAGCATCTGTGTGGCAGAAAATCATCATTCTTTTAGCATAATACGTCTCAGAAAAATGATTTAGCTCAAATGACCAATTTTCACTTAAGGTTGTTCGCAACTGCTCTGCTCAACGAGCGCAAAACGTTTTGACACATTTACAAATTCATTGTTTAACAGAAAGGTATAAAATTAGAAGGCCTTACTATGGAAGCAATTTCGAATCGAACTTATTTTCCCATTTTATGATACTTAAATTACCTATCCAATTCTAAGCCATTTCGATCACGTGATCACCCGTTTTTCGCCTGCTTTTTGGCCGGTTTTTCTGGTTTTGTCGGGAAATGTGCTTAAAAACGTCCACTTTGAAGGCTTGTTATAAAAGGTCTATTATGTTAAAAAAAAAAAAAAAAAAAAAAAAAAAAAAAAAAACAGAAAATTGAGTGCAATTAGATAAATTCTGAATGACAACCCCTGCCATTTTCATGCATTTCCGAACAAAAATAAATTAAAGCATATTCACAAAGTTGCCCTTTTTGATTTAAGAACACCCTTAACTAATTCATGTAATTTGCACTTTCACAGCTATAAGTAAAATTTTCGACTTTTAATTGAATCATTTTATTAAATGAAATATGATTCAATAAAGCAGTGGATTCCGAAATACGCAAATAGGTTTAAATATTGAGTTCAGTTTTGATTAATATAAGTGGCAATTATAGTAATATTTCTTAGCTCTGGGAGGAGTTTTAATCCCAAAACCCTCCCCTTGGCTGCGCCTCTGGCTATAAATACAATTTTGGCTTTTGACTAATTCTTTAATTTCCTGTGTCACCTGTAGGTGACAGGAGTGTTTTCTTATGTTCATTTTAGAATATTCCAAATTTCCAATAGAAATTTAGCATGGCGATAATTGCTTCGATTGATAATAGATATTCCGTATTTAAATAAATCGAAAATTATTATTGAATTTCCTTGGTTTAGATTAAATCAGATTGTATGCCTTTCTTAATTTCTTGAACGCAGGGCCGTAGCCAAGGGGGCGCTATGGGCGGCTCAGCCCCCCCCTAAAATATTTTGAACCCCCCCCCCTGGAAAAAATTCCAAGGTCACCAAATGAATTTCTGTTCCGAAAATCCAAATTAAATTTTGTTAGAAAATCTAATTTAGTTTTGAGAACCTTTCACAGTTTTGCGGAATTACTAAATTGTATCTAAAATAAGTGTTTGTGCACACCCTTCATCCTATTTGTACGCATGAAGCTGAAATGAAGTTTCATTTTGCACCAGTTATACACTCAAAATTTTCATCGTCATATTCTTCTCTTAGCACAAAATGAAGTTATTATAACAGTACATAGCATAAGTACATAGTACATAGTACTTTCAATGTGAATGTGCACTAATTTATCTTTCTGCGTCAGAGAGAGAGAGAGAAATTATGAGCCCCTCCTACATTCTTCTGAGCCCCCCTACATTCTCTTGAGCCCTCCCCCCCCCTATTGTTCATTTCTAGCTACGGCAATGCTTGAACGTATTATGCTCTGAGAATCAGAGGATTAAATTGGCTGTGAAATATTTTTTTCCAAACTTTATAATCCTAAACTTAGACTATTAAGATGAGATAAATTGAAATTATTGAGAGTTATTCAAATTATCAAGCCGAAAACTGAAGATAATGCCAAATGTTGAGCTATAATTTTGGCGCCAGCAAGATTGGGGAGGGAGGAGAAGAGAAGATAGGTCAATTGCTATTTTCTTGGCTTTCATATTTACTTGACTCAGTTTTCTTTTTAGCTGATGATAATTTAAAAAAAGCATTTATTTATTTTTCAAAAAACTTAAATTAATTCACAAGAGAAAATTAAACTACAGTTTTCCTGTTTTGTTGCTGGGGGACAGGTTCTATCCTCCCAGTTAAAGAAGGTTTTTTTTTTTTTTTCCAAAGCTTATGTGTAAAAAAAGGGGGGGGGGATTCCTGACGAAAATAAACAACGAATTGTTTCAATTCCTTATTTAAAAGAAAAAAAATTAGACGCTCATATTTTCATATTTGAATTTTTAGTGTTTGTCATTTACTTCATTTCTGTATTGTTATTTGTCTGTGTTGTTATTTTAAAGCCCACCTCTCTCCCCTTTTTTTAAGAAGCAATAAGCTACAGTAATATTCAACAATCTTTTTTTTTCATTTCAAGAATTAAAATGGAATTTTTAACAGTAATATTTTGTAATACGAATTTAAGAACTAAGTTTGAAGAATAACATTTTACGGAGTTGCTTATTTAATTTAAATTATATTTTAATTTTTGAACATTCTTTGTTCATTTCATCATAAGTCTTTATTCATTCGTTTGTTAACCGAGAGGTTCTGACCTCTTAACTGGTAGACTGCAGGTGCTGGGTTCGAACCAATCGCGGCCGTCGGCATAACCGTTCGTAGTTTTCGTGGTTTTCTTCGAACCTTGCGTAAATACCGGTTAGGTTCCTTAGAAAGACCCCCACGAAGGGCTCTCCCCCTGTCCTAAATCCCTCGAGTAGATAATCGGTCAACAAAAAATAAACCAAACCATTCGCTTGTTAAAGGTAAATATTTTCTAAAATATGTTTTCAGCTTTCAGCGTACAAATGTTTTTACTAGTGCTTCTTTTTAAAAATAATTGTAATTTGAACATTGCCTGAAATGTACTTATTATTTATTTGCATAAGAGCAATATTTAAATAAATAAATAAATAAATAAATAAATAAGTTATAGAGAGAAAGTTGTAGGAGGTAGGGAATAGTCCGGAAATTCATACATAATTCAGCAATTCAGCGTATAAGTGTTTATTATTATTATTATTAGTAGTAGTAATAGTAGTAGTAGTAGTATTAGTAGTAGTAGTTGTAGTAGAAGTGACGGTGGTAGTAATTTTATACATCTAATTCAATTTATACCTTTGTTGAACAAAATATTTTTAAAAAAGCAAAAAGTTACATCTAATAATATTACATTAGGTGATCGGTTAACGAACTCTTCGGTTTACAAGTAGATCGGTTAACAAACTCTTTAGCGAGAGAATTTTATGTTCCGATAATGAACACGTGTTCAGTTTATGAATACTTCACAAAACAAAGCAAAGAAGCTATGTTGTGTTTCAAATTTGCAGAGCTGCTATTTAATTGTTTAACTGCATACATTGTGTAGTTAGGAGCCGTCCCCAAATAGCGTCATACTTTGAGGAGGGGGGATTCGCAAAATTGTGACAGTTTGTGTCAAGGGGATACAGAGTGGTAAGAAGAAATGTGACCGTACATATTAATTAAAACGACAGCATTAAAAATTATCACATTAAATTTAACACATTAATTGTTTTATTAAAGTATTTTGCTTTCATAAAGTAAGCATAAAATTTAGAGCTAAATATATTAAATTCCATTTCAAATTCTACTGTTTTATATCATCAATTTCATATAATCAATCTTAATTTAAAATTGCAAAAAATATTCAAATATATATATATATATATATATATATATATACATCTTAATAGACTGCATTTTATTATTTTCTAATGTATATCTTCAGGAAAAAAATAATTAAATTCCTGTGTATAGTTTTAGTTTTCTCTTCGACAAAACTTAAGTTAGTGGAGCGATTTTAATCAACTTTAACATTAAAAATATATTAAAATAATTCTTTGATTTAAAAATATTCCGCTTTAGCATATTTGTCAAACATTTTTTTTTTTTTTTTTTTTTTTTTTTTTTTTTAATATTTACGGTTAAAATAGTTTTGTATGCAAAAGTTTTCTTAATATGAGCGGGAAAAAAAATCATTTACGACGGTGATGCAGCGGCAACATCATTATTTATTTAATTTTAATAGAAAGATAATGTATAAAAGAATACTCTTTCAATGACGGATCTGGGGGAAGGCGAAGGGGTGATCGCCCCTCTCCCTTATGGGCAGACTTGTATGAAACCAAAAACTTGCTGCGCACATAAATATTTGGTCACTATCATCAATAACTGTTTTTTTTTTTTTTTTTTTTTTTTTTTTTTTTTCCAGCAGTTGTTTGAAAGTTTGAAAGCCATGAAAACACAAAATACCTATCACCTAATCTTCTGAAATAAAAAAAGAAAAGAAAAAAAAGAAAAGAAAAGCTAGTTTAACCCTCCCCCTTTCAAACCTCTTATCTTTTTTGTCTAGTCCTCCCTTCTCCCACAAAACCTATTGAAAACTATAATAGCCTATCGTATTAGGACAAGAAGCTCGACTTTGAAACGGAAAAAACATAGAAGAAACAGCTAAAGGAACCTGTTCCTGGAACGAAAGAACCTGTTCCAAAAAATGTAGCTATATTTCTTCATTCCACAGTCTGTTCCGTTCGTTTTTCTGCGGCTGCGCAATGATAATATAAAAAATCCCTGTCGGCTGGGCCTATAGGCGGAGGTAGATTTCGAAGAGTGTTCATTAAAAAAAAATATATGATTAGAGATAAACTCAGTTTAATAACTTCATTTGGCCGTTTATGAAAAATTTTTAATTTCATTTTTCTGCAAAACCTGGTTTTATCAGAATCATCTTAAGAAAAATTCAGATCAAATGCCCATTTTGACAACATATTTTGAAATAAATTCTGAATTTATTAAAAAATCGACCAAAACAGCACATTATACAGTTCCTAAATAACAAAAAACTGACAGTTAAATGCATTTGAGAAAAAAAATTGAATTTAAAAATGAGTCATAAAATAACCGATTTGTTGTTTGAATACATCCTTAATTCTTTAATCATGATTACTTCGGAAAATTTTGTGCGAAATATTCACTTTGACAGCATTTTTAAAGATATATTCCATCTTTATCAAAAAACTGGCCAATACGACACAGTATATAGTTCCTAAATAAGAGGATCTGTAAATTGGATGCGTTTGAGAGCGAAAATGGATTTTAAAACGAGTCATAAAAAACGCAATTTGCTATGTGAAAACTTCCTTAAATTTTCAAATCACGAAGACTTCGGGAAATTCTGTTCAAAATACCCTTTTTGGTAGGCTTTTTCGAAATATATTCTGTCTTTATCAAATAACCGATCAATGCATCACATTATATAGTTCCTAAATAAGAGGATCTGTAAATTGGACGCGTTTGAGAACAAAAATGAATTTAAAAACGAGTCAGAAAAAAACGCAATTTCTTATTTGAATACTTTCTTAAATTTTCAGTCCCGATGACTTTGGGAAATTCTGTTCAAAATACCCTTTTTGGTAGCCTTTTTTGAAATATATTCTGTCTTTATCAGAAAATTGACCAATGCGTCGCTTTATACAGTTTCTAAATAAGAGGATCTACCATTTGGATGCGTTTAAAATCAAAAATGAATTTAAAAATGAGTCAGAATATAAGCAGTTTGGATTTCAGGTTATTTCTCCAACTCCTATTTTTTTAATTTCTTTTTGCTATACGAATAGGTCCTATGAAAAACTTGTCAATATAAAAGTTGTAGATATTTTTGAGAAGATGTAAAATAAATTTAATCAGATTTGATATCTTGAAAATTGACGGAGTTGTGGATTTTTCTCTTTTTTCACCGCCCTTTTTCTTTTCGTTTTTAATTTTTTTCATCGGTAAAAGTTGGTCTATCAAAAACTTGTAAGTACAAAAGTTTTAGATAATTTTAAGAACATTTACAAAAAATTTAGTTGGACTTGATATCTTGAAAATTGACGAAGTTATGAATTTTTTTCTCTCAAAACCCCTGTTTTTTTCGCCCCTTGAGCCCACTTCTAAATTTATCAAAAATCTGTCATGCATAAACTTTTGGCCCATTTTTAAGAAGTAATATAAACTTTAAACCAATTCGATATCTACTTTAGTTAAGAAGTTATGGCGTTTTTTCGGTTTTCACAAAAACGCCCCCTATTCCGACCCCCTTGGTCCAAATTTTGCCCATTAATGAACTAAACTGAGATTTTATCCCCTTTGATTTTATGTACCAGTTTGGTAGAGATAGGTGAAGAATTATAGAAGTTATCGTGTCCATAAAAAAGTGAGATATATATATATATATATATATAGATAGATAGATAGATAAACAGGGGCGATTGCAATTGGTAGTATTTCATACGAAATCTACCTAATATTTCATACGAAATCTACCTAATATTTCATACGAAATCTACCTAAAACGAGAGTCACTGTTTTTTACCTAAAGAACGTTCCTTTTTAAGCTGCTCCTCTGACTTGGCATCATTATTCAGACGATTTTCCCGCTTTTCTGGCACCATACAACAATATCTAATGATGATCCGTGATGTTTGGTAATCCTTTTGCCGTCATCAACCAATCGCAAGAGAGAGAAAAATGCGTCATCATTTGGTTTGGCGACAGATGAAATTTTACCTCGAAAAGAACAGTTCCTTTTGGCGAAAAGAAACAGTTCCTTCGTTTTTTCTCTAGGAACTGTTCCAAGAAACCTGTTCCTCGTTTTTCTGGCCAGCCCTACGCGCTCCGGGAGTGCCGACATTTTAAGCCTTTATCTCATGTAGAGCTTGCACTGCGGTTAGACTTCACCCCTGCAGAATTTGTTCTGCATCTAATCTTTTTTCTTAAGGCGTACCTCAAGATGTGCAAGCCAATCACTCATAACCCGGATGTGGAGTTGTTCGACAACTAGGAAGTCCATGTCATGCCTCTTCAAGTTCAAGTCCTTCCAGAATTTGATAACTTTCATTCTCGTAATCGGTTGCATACAATCGATCATATTGTAGTAATATAATCACCAAATATCACTGCAAAAAACTCAAAGCTTAAAACAGCTGCGTTACCCCACTACGCTACCAGGAACACGATGAGAAGTTTTCTATAATGAAGAAGTTCTAGAATCAGTTGACGCATACGCAGTTGTCTGAAATTTCGATTTTGATTTTACACAGTGGCGTAGCTACGGGGGGGCAAGGGGGGCGCCCGCCCCGGGCGCCAAATTGAGAGTGGTTTAAACCGAAATTATCTTACATATTTTAACAATAAACAAAAATTGTTGACTTTTAATTTTTTTTTTATGTTTGTTAATGTATTCTTTAGTAAAATATTTTGCCATATCCAATTAATGAAGAAAGGAAAAAATTATGTAAATATTTCGAGAGATGGCTCAATACAATCGGTAACGAAGATAATTATATTTCTGAATTGAGACGAAAAATGATTAAATAGGGGCGTCAAATTCAAAGGAGCTTTAAGTTGAAATTATTTCACATATTTTGAAAATGAATAATAATTGTTGACTTCTTTTGTGTGTGTGTGTGAATGTTTTGAAGAAATTCGGTGAAGTTGGAAGGAATGGCAAAATTCATAATTGTCGATCGCTGATGGAGGCTTTTAACTGTCTAGCAAGAAGTAAATAAATCAAAAAGCCCATTGTAAACTTGAAATCACATTTCTGGTATCAATAATATTTTTCATTTGTAGTTAGCTGACCCGTCCTTCGATTTTTCCAAATGAACTGCGAATGATTAAAACCTCTATTCAAATTTTAAAAAAAATCTTCCAAAATGAACCTCTTGGATGGGTTTCCAGTGTCTTCGGCAGCATAGAACGGATGAGCTATGCAGCCAATAACCACCCATTAAAAACATGCATTCAAATTTATTTCTGTCAAAATGAATCTCCGGAATGGAAGTGCACTGCCTATGTCACCGTGTAGAAGGCGTACTGCACCCATGCAAGAAGATCTGGTGATTATCGAAAATTCTCGAAGAAAGAAAATTCTCTTGAAATAGGTCCCATTAAATCTCAGATAAAAATGCCCCTGGTGATGGAAGATAGAACTAAAACCTGTAAGACAATCGAAAACCAAGTTGAATGAGAAAAGCCCAGTGGAAATTGGGTTCATAGAACCCGAGATAAGAAAACGTCATCTTCACATGAAGATGGAGCTAAAAATTTCAAGAAAATAGTAAGCTAATTTTCAAGAATCAATACCTGTTGAAATCTATTTTGTAGAATCCGACAAAAAAGGGGCTTAAAAGTTCAATAGCCATAATACTTTAAAATGCAAAGAAAGGGAAGAAACTGTTTTGTGGACGGACTCTTAACTTCTGTCACTTCACTCTATCCACAGAACACACTAGTAACTTTCAATTAAATTGATAAAATACTTTTAAATTATGACGTTAGCATTCGATAGTGTTTAATAATTAACTTGATTGTCTGCATGTTATATAATCTTTGATATATCGATTTCCGAAAACTAGTGGAGAGTTCGTACGGAAAAAAATATTTTTAGTTTTGTTTTAAAGGATATTTGTTTCTGTATGTTTCGCTCATATGCAGGGCTGCCATAGACGATTGTTTTTTTATTTCTAATTGGTACCACTTTCCCAAAACAGAAATCCTTACACACACTTTAATAATATTTACAATAGAAATAAACGTCAATATTTATATTAGAAAAATACTTGTGCGAACAGAATACAAAAATAGTCGATTGTGGCAGCTTTTACATATGGGGTCTCTCGTTTTTGTATACTGTCGCCGTCAATTAAAAAGAAAAAAAGTTACCGAGCGATTTTCAAAAAAATTATATCTATATATTGTATATGTGCTTTGAAATTTTCAAATTGAAATCTTAATTAGTTTTTTGTTCTTTTTTCGCTGTTAAGTGAAAAATTTCAATTTCTTTCGACAGAAAAATCAAATTCAGATAAGTGTGCGAATTTTGCCATTTTGCAGGGGAAAAAAAATCACTTTTTTGATGAATTTTAATTGATATTCTCGACTATAAGAAAAAAGAAAATAAAAATTTTGAGTCTTGCATGGATTAGGATAGGATTTGCTCTCACCCAAAATTTCAGAGTTGTATGTGTAGTAGATATTTTTAGTCCTCTCCGTCATACACACGGACGCACATCTATTCGTTTTCACGCTGATTTTTGCTGTTCTTAGCATTTCATATAAATATAAAATGAAACTTACCTTAAACCAATGCAAAAAGTATTTAGCTGAAAGAGGTAACAAGAAAAGGTATTATTTCTTCCTTATTGGAAACTCCATTTTTCCGTCAAATTGTCATTGAGAAAGCCAAATAATGAAATGTGAGCTACCTACCCCAAATTTTTCCTACTCAAATCGTATATATATATATATAAACGAAGTAGGACTTTTCAGTCTTCCTAGTACGACCACTACAAACGTCTGTTTTCGTCGTTTTAAAAGTTCAATTTATTTTTCACATATTTAAATTCAACGCATATGCATTAGAGAAAACTACATCTAACTATGTTAATGATGGGAATGATTGAGAGATCAATAGAATAAAATAATTCGACTCGGGAACTTCTTTGGTCTGAACTCTTTCATCATTGCATCTTACAATCATCTCGGTGAATTCGATTGGAAGTCTTACGAGTTACTTACGCCAATTTCGGGACCTACATAGTCGTAAGTTATTCATGCTTATCAGAATTGCCCAACCTAAACTTTTTTGTTCCAGTTCATGCTGTGGTTCCAATTCATGCTCATATTGAGGCTTGTAATATTTTCCAGTAGGGGGCGAAGATGTCAATTTACGAGAAACGTTTAGTTTAATTGGTTAATTAGTTTTTGATTGACGTATGGTCAAGATCCGCACAATTCCTGGAATCTGAAACACACAAAGATTTAGCCACAAACGAAAGAAGAATTGCCTAAATGTCCGTATTTTCCATCTTAAGTTACTCTCTGATTTTACTGGTGATCATAATAAATGTCATGTTGAAAAACAAAATTCAAGAAGTAAAATGGATTTTGAGAAGAAGAATTTATGGATTTTAATTAAAATTTTTGAATTTCAAAAGGATTTTACTTTTTATCATTTTCATCTAGAGCATATCTCTCTCTATATTGAAATCTGATCATTGTCATGCGACTGAGAATATGTTAAGGCTTTATTATGATCTCAAACAAATTTTTTGGATATCTTGATTTACCATAAGAATTCAAGGCCTTTTATTGTTTACCCACCATCTTTAAAAATGGATGCGTAGCAATTTGAAATTCTAGAGTGACTGCAGTTTTTAATCAGATTTTATTACCATAATCGGACGTATCATAACTTAGCAGTTTTAGTAAATGTGTTATTTTGCAAATTTATACTGTTTGTCGTATTTCCCATTACAGAGCCAGATTACCGCACAGGCCTATAAGGCTATGGCCTTGGACCCACTGTTGCCGGGGGCTCAAATTTAGTAAAATGATTTTATTAAAATAAGTCTTAAAATTACAGTTCTCGCATTATTTTCTCAAAAACAAAAATATACTTTGATTAATTTTGAAACCGTGTCATGATATCTAATAATAATGCATTCCTTATCCTCTACAACCCCCCCCCCTACCAAAAAATAAAAATGTATAGGAACTGCAAGGTGCCCTCAAACAGGTGCTGGGTGATGGGCTCCGCACAACCCTAATCGGGCTCTGCATCCCGCATGTTTAAAACAACATAAACATATCCGTGAACATACCACTAATCTTTTGAAATTCTCACTCAAATTCAATATTGATGAAAATTAGAAATCTTCAGTAATCCAGTTCTATGTATTTTAGTTTAGTGTGTTTGAGTAAAATTAGCCGAATCCGTAAAACAAGAAAAAGTGAAGATGCCTTTTTCTCCTAGTACAAGTCTAAAAGACTATTTTGTTTCTTCTTCCATTTTTTTTTGGGGGGGGGGGCGCAAAAATTAATCCTGCCCCGGGCGCCAAAAAACGTAGCTACGCCACTGATTTTACAGAACCTGTTTTGTGTTTTAATGTTTATGATAACTTATTTCTTTTATATGTTGATTATCAACAAAGTTGTAATCAACATATCAAAGTTATATCAAAGTTGGCTGATTTTCACATTGAGATTTGTTTTGTTTCTTAAACTCGCACTTTTGAGGAACAGAAGTCAAAACTTCAAAATTTGAATCTAAGTTATTTGGAATCTCTTCATCAGGAACAGAAGCTACGATTTGGAAATTTGCATCAAAATCACTATCTTGGATTTCAACTTCAGGAACGGGAAAAGATGAAATTTTTTTTTTCAGTCTCGGATGTGGATTCAACTTCAATTTCTTCTTCTTTTGCAGGTGTAGATATTTTTGCACCAGGAAAGTTTTCTGAATCGCCCCTATTGTCTTCTGTTTTAAAACAAATTGGTTCATTGCCACGCTTAATCGTTTGTTACAAGCAAGTCTTTTTGCTCTTTTTTTTTCGTTTACTACATCCTGAAAGACTTTGAGGCTTAGTTTTAGCCATACTGAATAATTAAGTTAAACAAAATAAAATTCTGCAAAAATTCAACTATAATGTAAAAGAGTAATAAAATACCCATACAACGCACGTGTTAATGATAAACACAGCGTGAGCGGTGTTGAATGTAAATATTTCACAGATCTAAAAGTTGAGAGATTTCATTACTGTTTTATCAAGTTCCACTTGCAAATCGCATGGCAAATTCATCGCAACGAGATAGTGAATCAGTGTCAACAGAGGTCACACCCTAGCAACTAACTTCACAATCTTGTGGGCATTATGATTGCCGACTAGATTCTTTCGATTTTGATTGGTTGAATGATAATACTACTTGATAAATTGAGGGCTTTGATTGGTCGGGCAAAATATAGAAGGATGATAAAAAAGTTATTTGCTAAACATACTTTTTATGAAAAACTTTTTAAAATCCATATACATGAATTAGTTAAAAAGAAAAAAGGTAAAACTTTCATATGGAATTAATTCAACATAAGATTTGGGGCCCCCTGTTTTCTCAATTTCGGGCCCCTTCAAAATTTTTCTAGGGGAAGCACGTGCTTCTCGTGCCTATTCGGTAATCAGGGCCTGTGTTGATATCAGCTACAACTTAAAATACTAATATTTCCAATCTTCGTGTATAACGGCAATTTATAAGAATGATTACCAGTCGTAACTTTTAGCCTCAGATCATTCCGTTTATCTTCTATATGTAGTACGACACCTTCCGAAATAAACCATATTTTTTGAATTGTTAATAACACTGAAAGAGACAAATAATGACTTTCTGATAAAAAGAAGAGCTTGTTTACAATAAGATCGAATAAATTATATTTGAGATGCAGACGCATTTAAAACTAAACTACCAGCTGTGAAGTGATAGTTCAACTGAGCGAGGATCTCTACGCATGTTCAACGCGTCACTCCAAAGACAGACTTGTACTTATGTACTGCGCATGCTCATACCTGAAATTTTAATTGAAAATTGTGGCTAATTAATAAAATTTTTGAACAAACAAATGTACGATAACAAATCTGTGGCCAATTATCTTTCGTTTAAAAAAAGAAGGGTATGATTTGATGCAGTATTTGCTGTCACGGACTGTGATAAGAAAATGCTTAGCATTTTAAATATATAGATTTTATTTTTCAGTGTTCTCTTCTAAAAAATGTCTTCTTCTTCTTCTTCTTCTTCATCTTCTTTTTTTTTTTTTTTTTTTTCTTAGTTTTCAAAATATTTCTAAAATCCTTACTTAATTTAATATTTTGTGTTTTAAAAACTGATAAAGTGGGAGTAAAATTTTAACACTTCATATAAAATACGGTGTAGCTTTTAGAATATTTCGAAAACTAAGGGGGGAAAATTACATATTCAAAGAAGAGAACTCTGGAAAAAAAATTTAAATTAATAATTTCCTCAGGTGATATTTTGAATATAAAAATTTATCAAACATCCATACACTTAACATTATGGAGAGGAATTCGGAAATTGAGCGATTAGCAGCTTATAAAATAAAATGTCTTTACTATATTAAAATAATCAAAAAATGTATGTTGAGTGTGTGGTCGGATGAAACGAACTTCATAACCACACAATGAATATTGCTGCTGTGGGCGGTATAATAAAATACGTCAATTTTATTATATAATTCACACCATAATTTGTTTAAAATATAATTTTAAAATATAAAAATTGTAATCAGAATTGAAGATGAAAATTTGACACGTCGCCAAATTAAAATAATGAGTGAGCGCCTATTTGGTTATGCTCCTCATTAAATATTAAAAATTATTCTGATCTTGAATCTGAGTGAAAGTACAACGTAAAATGTAACATTAATATCTGTTGTATTCCACCGTAACCGTTTCTACTGCACAAGGTATCTAGAGCTTGCATACATCCAAAATAAACTAATATTTAAAAGTGAAGATTTAGTTTGAGGAAAAAAAAGCAACTCGATTGCAATTCTCTTGAATAACGATGTGCAGATGTTTGATGCTTTTTGATATAAGATAATTATGTTGATGCGTCAGAAAAATTCCCATTGAATTTAGGAAAAACGAACATTTTTAAAACAATGTTAACACATTACCATCCGGAAACAAGAAATGTCTTTTTTTTATTATTTTTTAAAATCTCAATGATTATGACGTGGCTTCTAACGTGAATATAATGCATTTATATCATGTCTGTCATGTGTATATTATATCTGTACATATTTTTTTACTTTCTAAGATATTTTATATTGAATCTGTTAAGTTATTTAGTAAACCAATTACCGAAAACATTTGAAAGAAGGAGAAATTTCTACTGTTTCAAAATCGAAATTTCACACACAAAAAGAAAAAAAAAAGTACCGATAACAATAGGTTAAAAGATTTAAATCAATTATTGAAACTGTATTTTCATTGGTGTTAAGTTTATCATTTTTTTTTTATTTTTTAATAAAAAGGGGAGGGGGAGTTTATTTGTTCAGGAGAAATGAAAATTAACAGTAATAATTATTTTTGATTTCTTAAAACTCGTTAAATAGAAGTTTGGAAATATTCAGCAGGAGATATATTTATATCAACATTTATGGCAACAACGTTAATACATTATCATCGAGAAACCAGAAATGTTTTCAACATACTACTTTTGACAATACAGTTCGGAGAATGAATTCAGAACGACCGATCTGGCAACACTGGGGAAACAAAATGCTGCACCAGCATAGAGACAAGTGTTGACCATCTTACCCCACCGTTGTTTAGTTGAGCGTCGTTTACGTTCTGCGTAAGACGTACTTTACAAAGTGTTTGTTCAGTGTGTTGGTTCTTAACGGAGAACAGGAAAAAGATAAAACAGAAGATCAGCTTAAAGTTTGGTTCTAAGTTTTGCAAGACGCCGAAAGAAATTCATGAAGAATGGTGCAAACTGAACATCCACCATACTCTCCAGATCTCAATATTCCAGACTTCTTCCTATTTTCACGACTCAAACTCTTTTTGAAAGAGATTTGACCATATTGCTGACATCCAACAACACGTGACGAAGCTTTTAAACTCCATCCCAAAAAAAGACTTCTTGCGAATTTCCCAGGACATGCATAGAAGATCTCAGCGGTGCATAGTTATGGGAGATGACTATTTCGAAGGAGTGTATAGTAACTTTTGTTAATATTTCACCTAAATTAATGTTACAGGATTATTCACCTAACTTTATTGTCACAGGTAGTTTATATATATTTAAATCTCATTGATAAGGGCGTGGCTTCTACCCTAAAGATTATGCATTCTTATCATGCTGTGCATACTTTTTTAGTTTCTAAGGTATTTTATCTTGAATCTGTTGACTTACATAGTAAACCAACTAAAGAAAATATTTAACCCTTTGAGTGACAAAGCACTTGTATGATTAAAATTCTGAAATAATTGAATGACACCAGATTTAAAAAATAAATTTATTTCAAAATAGATGAAAAGTTTTCTTAACATTCTTCATATGATTAAAAGTTTCATTTCCTAATTCTGTTGTCAATGTGGCATTTTGTAATTAAAATTAAGTGGAATGTATTTTATTCCACCGCTCTTCAAGGGGTTAAAAGAGGGAGAAATATCTATTGTTTTAAAATCCAAATTTCGCTTAAAAAAAAAAAAAAAAAAAAAAAAAAAAAAAAAAAAAAGATGGAGGGTAAGTTTATTTGTTCAGGAGATATGAAAATGAACAATAATAATTATCTTTAATTTCTTAAAACTCATTAAAGAAAAGGTACAGAATTTTTGATGAAAACATTACAGCTAAAGCAAGCCTAAGAACGAAACTTAAAAAGAAAAAAAAATCTAACAATTGATTTCAAACATTATTTTTAAAATATTCTTCTTCAGAAAAATTTTCTAATCTTTTATTACATATTGAATGTTACTGTAATGTCTAAATCACGGTTTCTTGTCAAAAGACAAACTCATTTTTTCTTTTACATATTTTAGTATCGGACAATTATTGTACAGATATTCTTTATATATTCATATTATATAATTAAATTTTTTTAACAACATCCATTTTTTTAAGTTATGGATGATAAAATATAAAAAATGAAATTACATATACATTTAGAATTTCTTTTTTTCAAAATCCAAAATACAATCCAAACAACAATATTTTAAATATGTTATTGCCTTTTTATAAAATATTATTAATTGCATTATTTTTATATATATTAATTTATTTATTTTTAAAATGCGAAATATAGCCAGATGTTTTAGTGAAATAAAAATAATTTATATTAAAATAAAATCAAGTTTCCAAAATAAATTTCATTTTGAAAATTTCTTTTACATGGTTTCTTTTTCTTTTCTTTTCTTTTCTTTTCAATTTTTTTTTTTTTTTTTTTTTTTTTTTTTTTTTTTTTAAACAAATATTTAAATTTTACACAAACTTAAATGCATTGACTTTCTGAATTGTGTATGTTGGTTGTCTTAAATATTAAATCTAGGATAACATAGAGCTATATAATCTCCTGTGTTCAATAGCTCTAGTGTCTCTAACAATACAAGTAAACAAAACAGACGTGGGGGTTGATGTCTGAAATCAGTATCGTGTTTCGGAAGCAGGGATGTAGTCGTAAAATTAACAGAGAATATACTCTCTAAGCAGAGGGTATATTGCTCAAGGCAAAGGGGCAATACCCTAGTGTGTATTTACTATAGCTTTCTTGAGAAACAGAGGGTATACAGTGCTGCTTGAAAAAATCCAGAAGGTATACGGCGTATACCCGCTAGTACCCTTCATTACATCCCTGCTCGGAAAATGTATATGTGTTATGCTTTTCAAATCTGCGCTTGCACCAAAGTTGGATTAGAAAAATCCAATAAAAACTAAAATCTGGAAATAATATTTGAATTTTGCTTTTTTTAAGCATTAAATTAAAGTTTTTTTTAAAATGAATTGTGAAAAAATTTTCATAAAGTAGAACAAATGTTCATAATAAAGTTTTTTAGAATAAAAAATACACACAAATCAATTACAAGCACTGAAACGCTGCACTCAAGCCGGTCTAGTAGGAATGTAAGTACCGAATGTGCCAGCCTATAAATGTAAGAGATTTAATGGATATATTGTTTTTATTTTTGCTTCCAAAAAAAGGGGAACGTATAAATTCAATGCTTTATTCGTATAACTTATGTATATTTTGTTAAAAATTTGCATTTCATAATATTCTTTTAAAAAACTTTTAATTTTAACAAAGATTTATAAATTAACTAATACATTAAGTAAAAAAAAAAAAAAAAAAAAAAAAAAAAAAAAAAAAAAAAAACGGGAATTTATTGTTAACCATCACATAGATTGTTGATAAAGGAACTATTCTGGAAAGAACGATTGTAACTTCATCCAGTAATCCTGAATGAAAAAAGAACTCAACTGTAGGTTATCCTGCTTACAACTACCTTGGAAGAAAAACTGTAGCAAAAATTGCCGAAATTAGCCTTTTTCGCACCCAGGCAAACATAGATTTTGCCTCCACCCCCTTTCTGCATAAAGTATGTTTACAAATAGAATTTTACTATTTTTCTAATATCTAAATTATTTTAAAATTTAAAATATGGAATTATAAAAAAAATGTAATACTTACCTACGTAACCTGCTTTGTCAATTATTAATTCATTAAAATCTTGAAAACGGAATTGTGTGTGTGTGTGGGGGGGGGGGGGAGGGGTTGCCTTTAAACAGGATTTTTAACCTATATCAGCCTTAGATTCTTCAATGCTTTGGCACACACCATAAGACAATTTTAACAATACCGTACTAAACATAGACGTGAAAAACTCGATTAACAATATCTTCAATTGACGCCCTTTTATTTTGGTGCCCGGGGCACATATCCTCTCTGCTCCCTTCTTAGTTTGGGCGCTGAGCAGAGTGTCTGAAACAGCTCCTTACCTCTCATAGATTAAGGAAACGACGGGCAAGTGAATGTCATAGCCGAAGTTTGGCAGCAGAACACCAGAAACGCTGTTAGACAAAAGCCGGTTACATAAAAATAAGGCCAACTAGAGTCGCCGAATACCAGAAACAGTATTTAACATAAACACTAAAACTGGTTTTTTAATGTCAATATTTCCTATTTAAGCACATAACTGCGAGTTAATGTTCAGTTATTTCAGTACGTTGATCTTTTAAATAATGCTAAAATTTATTTATTTATTCGTAACATTACTTTTCATTTTTAAAACTTTATTCCTTGATTGCGATCAGTCGAAACATTCATATAAATTCTTACAAATAAGAACAACTATTATTGCTATTAAATGATACTAATAATTGAGATATTGCGTCATTTGTAACGAATATAAGTTGCTTGATAAATAATGTAGTTTTATATATTTAATATAAATATAAATAAAGTAATTTTTGCCTAATACATCTCATTATAAACTATAAGATAATAAATACTTAGCATAGAGGATAATATTAATTTATGCTTTTAAAATGAACACTCTCAAATTTAAAACACATTCAATTTTATTTATACATTCATTTTTATCACATTAAAAAAAGTAATGAAAAACTTATTTATTGGGGTTTTTTCTCCCTAAAAAGGCTAATTTGTTTAATTAGGCTAATTTTATAGATACTTTCACTTAAACATTTTAATAAGATATAAAATGGAAAGTGCTTATAGCACACTAGATTTTCATTTCAAGATGAATACATTATTAACTAAATTTTCGAGCATTAGTTACATTAGATATTTATGTTATTAAACATTTCAATTTTCTGTTTGATAAGAACTTATGTTACATACATTTCTTGTACGTTAAACAACATAAGTTTGCAGTTTAATGAAACATATTAAACTTACATAGTAAATAATAGACTGCAATTATTATTATAATTAATTATTAATAATTTTGTTGAATGTAAATATTAGATGTGTATAATATGCTTGTTATGGACACTTCTTGGAATAATCAGAGAACTTTTCACCGTAATTTAAGATAAGACATTTTACAATTAATACTTAAATTTCATTATTTATAATCGCTTCATTTATTCTCAGAATTTAAATATTTTCCTGTCTGTAAATAAGACGAAAAATTCTATTTAAAAGAATTACATACTGTTGCGGATCATCATCTTGTGTACATATTTTTTAAAATTTTAATTTACTTTATGTCCGTGGATTATTCAGCTTTTGAATTAGATAGTCTAAATCTAAAATTTGTGACTTTTTTTTTAGCTCCTGGGCGAAAGTGGTTATCAAAGCCCCTTTAAAAATTTCCTTTTCCCAATTGGTATATTTATACAGCGAACATGTCATTCCATATTTGAACTAATGGATAAAAATCTTTTAACACTAGAACCGCCATTAGGGGTCATTCTGACCCCTGCCAAATTGAAAATAGCCGATTCGAACCAGAAATTTCTTGATAAGATTTGTTACATGAGTGCAACATATAAATAGGCTAAGTAAATAAGTTAAATAGTTTTAAATACAAATTCTAGTGTAAAACACTTTTTATAAAATTTGAATAAAATAGTCGGCGGTTCATGTGTAAAGGACGCTGACCACTTATTTTCTGAATTCCTCACCGTAATGTTTATTCTATGGGCATTTGATGCATTTTTATATTCAAAATATCTCATCAGAAAATAAATATTTTTAGCTCATTTTTTCAATGTTCTCTTCTGAAAGGATGTCCTTTTTTTTTTCTTAGTTCTCAAAGTATTTCTAAAATCTTTGTTTAAATTTAGTGTTTTTTGTTTTAAAAACTAATTAAGTGGGAGTAAAATTTTAACACTTCATATAAAATAAGGTGTAGCTTTTAGAGGTATATCGAAAACTAAAAAAAAAGGTGATATATTTAAAGAAGAGAACAACACTGAAAAAAGAAGTTAAAAGGAATAATTTCCTGAGGAGATATTTTAAATATAAAAATGCATCAAGCGTCCATGCATTTAACATTATGGAGATGAATTTGGAAAACGAGTGACCAGCAGCCTTTGAAACTAAAAAGTCTCTGCTGTATTAAAATATCCAAATAAAGGTGTATGTTTAGTTGTGTGGTCGCATGAAACGAACTTCACAACAACGCAATGAATATTGCTGCTATGGGCGGTTAAAAACACATCTTGTAAATAGGTCTTTTTTATTATATGTTTCACACCGTAATTTATATGGTACTTAATTATATAAATATATTATATGGTATTTTCTATTAAAACTCTTAGACATCCGCAATTTAGATAACGAGTGAGCGCCTGTCTGGTTAAGCTCCTCGTATTATCTTGAAATTAGTACGACACTGAATGACTGAATGTGACTTTAAAATCTGTTGTATTCCACCGTTACCGTTACCGGTTCTACCAAGTAAGCGTATTTAAATCTTAAAACCATCAACAGCTAGTCAATCCAGAATAAATAAATATTTATAATTAAAGATTTAGTACAGTTTTGGGGAAAAGAAGACTCTACTGTTTACAAATCTCTTGATTAACGATGTCTAGACATAGGTCAAAAGCATTAGGGTCTGTGCATACATAACGATATCAACTTTTTAATAATTTTTGACCCCCACCTCCGATATTATGCGTTATCTTCTCTGGGAATCCCCCGACCCCCCGGTTAACGATATTATTATCAATGTCTAATTATTATTTTTAGAATTTAACGCTTTTGTTTGGAGTGATATACAAAACTGGCTACATTTATTTGCTGCATACTTTATTCATTTAAACAAAGAGAAGTCAATAAAATGTCACTTTATATGATGTAACACTTAAAAGAAATTGTTATTATTTAAAAATATTTTGTAATAGCTTTTTGTTAGATAATGCATTCAACACGAATAATTTCTTGTTTAGCTTGTCCCGCACGAAGGAGGGGAGTTGAGGTTTGTAGAGAGATCTAATGTTTTATCAACAAAACAAGAGGGCAACATTCTTCCTTTTTCAAGTGAAAATCAATTTCAAATTTTTATTTATTTATTTTTTATTTTTTTCCATATTTAAGAATTAAATATTTTTATAGTAATTTAGAGATTTTTTCAAAAATTTTGTATTTTCATAAAAATAGATGACAGACTGAAAAACGATAACATACTATTTTGAACATAAAACCAAGTTACAAATAAAAAAAGAAACTTTTGGTTGGATGATAAATTATATCGATATCGCAAGACAACCCCCTCCCTCTAGAGATGTATTACGATATCATTTGCCAGAGACCAGCCCCTTCACCCCTAAAATGATAACGTTACATTTGCACAGCCCCTTAAATGTACAAAAGATTTTGTTAATACGCTAAAAACATTCACATTGCAAATAGAAAAAAAACGTACGATTTTAGATCAACGTTAACACATTACCATCGGAAACCAATAAATGTCATTTTTATTTTATTTATTTTTAATCTCATTGATTAGGGCGTGGCTTCTATTTTCAAGATTATGCATTTATATCATAAAGTGCATATTTTTTTAGTTTCAATGTTAGTTTCAATTGACTTTGTTAACTTACTTAGTAAACCAATTATGAAACCATTTGATGAAAACATTTTAAAAATGGAGAGATTTCTACTGTTTTAAAATCCAAATTTCATGAAAAAGAAAAGTACCGATAACAATATGCTAGAGATGGGAAAAACAGTAATTTTTTGTTAACAGGTTCCATCATTACACCATTAGCTTGGTAACATGTTACAGTAACCTAATAAATTTTTAACGTTTTACCAAAGGCTAAAAATTTGTTTAAATTCGCACTTTTAGGAGATCTTTTTTAAATGTAGGTCATTTTTATTGATTTTGGATAAATATTTGCAGGTAAAGAAAAATTTTCTCCTTTTTGAGTAATATTTTGCATTTTTTTTCTTTAAAATATTAATGTCTGATAAAGGGTCAAGCTCACATTTAAGATGTAAAGTTAAATTTTAAAAAAATTCAAAATAAGTTTTCGTACTTCAGCAGTGGAGATGAGAAAACACAGTATTCCCGGATCAGTATTTATTGAAAACAGTATTCAAGGACCTAATTAGAAAGAAATTGGGCCCTTCAAAGGACCCTACCGGAATTTTGCACCGCAAAACAAGATCCTTCATTTTTTTTCCTTCAAAAGACCTTTTACAAAATCTTTCATTTTCAAGCAGGATCTTTCACAAAAATTTCACTCTTCAAATAGAACCCTTCTCAAAATTCTTTGTATTAAAAATTGACCTTACACGAATCTTTTTCATCTCCAAATTGAACTTTTCATAAATTTAAACATTTAAAAGTAAAATCTGACGTGTCACTTTTTACATATACAATGAAAATGTATGTTTTTTTTAAATGCATAGAACGTCTAACAAAACCCCAAATATAAAAATCATTCAAAACCCCCAAAATTATGATTGATATTTACATAAAATAATATATAATTTTTTTACCAAAATTTCACAGAAACAGGACCCTGTGTGGAAAGATGATAAGATCCCTTGTATTGTACATTTTTTAACATTAGCATCTATTTTCAACATGATTCATCGGCTAAAAACATATCCCCATTTGACATTAAAAGAAGATGTTTCAATATCTATATAAAAAAGACCAAAATAGAGTAATAAAAAGAATACTGCCCAGTTAAACTGATGGCATTGAGCTCACAGGCTACGCATTCTAACTGTACATTACAGCCTTATATTTTCAAGGGTTAATTCCGTTCGAAAAACAAATTAAAAAGGGGAAACAGCTCTCCCCTTTCCCCTTTTTTATACTTAATCATTGAACCTCCTAAACTATCAAGGACATGCTTTATCATAAAAAAATCTATATCCAAAATTCAGAGCAAATCGGATAATTCTTAATAAAAACCCATTTAGCATTTGTATAATTTAAGAGGAGTTATCCCCTTTTTATTACTTACCCCCTCTTTTATACTTAACCATTAAACTTCCAAAACTATTCAGAGATTTGAACGAAATCTGACAATTCTGCTTGAAAAACCCATTTATATAAATTAAGGGGAGGGGCATTAGAACCCCCGTTCCCCCTGTTTATACTTATTCAATGAACACATAATAACAGTCGCGGAATCGCCTCATCAGGATGATCCTATATCTAAATTTTGAACGAAAACTTAATTCTGCATGAAAAACACATTTATTTCTATTAAGGGGAGGGGCATGAGCCCCCCGTTCCCCCTCTTATACATATCGAATGAACTCGAAAAACTAATCAGGGAAGCGCCTTGTCAGGATATACCTATATACAAAATTTCAAGTGGATCGGATATTTTTATCATGAATTATCGCGTTACGTACGAACGTACATACAGAACGGGCGGGCACATAAGCTCTCAGGCTATGATAGCCTGTGAGGTAATTACATATTATAGTCCCACTGTTTACTTATTTCAATAAATAAGACGAATCATACTAAAATAAATGGTTTACTCTGTGTGTTCTAAAGCATTGTTCCTTTTTTTTTTTCATTTAAAAGGGCTTTACGTTTTTTCTAAAACTCTTCACTTTTTTATTTATGCCATTTATCGAATAATGGTGATACGATCAACTGTGTATTTTAACTTATCCATTTACAGCGTCCAATAACATTGTGGGATATAAATTACATTATTTAAAATAATTTAATAAAATCTTAAAAACCTAATTAGGTTTAGGGCAAAATTTTTAATTAAAATATTTTATTGTGAAAATTATATGAACAAGTAGTTTTTAAAACGTCGGTCTTCGCTTTCATATTGACAACAGTCATATTTTTTCCCAAATTGATTAATGTATTTTTTAAATTTTAACAAATTGCACTATAAAATAGAAATCTCACTGCTTTAGTAAAATTAATTCCAAGAAAAAAGTTTTATAGCAATCATAGTTATGACAAAATGTACAATAAATAAATAAATAAACAGCTTTACCGCACGCGTACGTAATATCAACTCGCAGACATATCCTTCAACAAGTAATCGAAAACATACTATACCTCACATTAAAGCATCCTCAACCACGAAATCAAATGCGAAACTAACCCTCATCAAAATATTATCCGTCACCAAACGATGCCCGATTCCAACTTGCAAATTTAGAAAAACCTTTTTTTTCCCTCTCGATAATTCTCAGATTCTAATACTACCCGTCTAGATAAACAGATTCGTATTCAAAGCAACAATATATTTTTAGAATAATATAATTGCTTCGTAGTTATATATTACAATTATCTTTAATCTCTTAGAGGAATGATTACATTTTTTTACACATTGGAATTGAAACAAATACGATCCCATGTTGAAAGGGAACGTAACATTTGAACATTTAACAGTTGGTATAGAATATTTTATTCAGATAGATAATTAAAACTATAGATAAATTTTATTCCCAACAACAGAAGAACGAGAAAGTTTGCCGTAAGTTTCCCAGACGTACAGACGAGGCAGTTGGGTTTTGCTAGGACGCGTCCATTATTGTTAGTGGGGGGGGGGGTGAATAATGAATGAAATAAAAGTGATTTTGAGTGCAGGATTTTCTTTTTCATTGATAGGATGGTTTATTGTTTTGGGGTTTTGTTTTTTTCGCTGAAATTTGGGTTTATTTGATTGGCGTGCAAATCTAGATTTACTTGAATCGTTTTTAAATAAAGGATTTTTTTTTTTTTTCGTTTTCTCTTAGAAGATAATTAAAAGTTTGAAAAAAGATTTTGTAACTTTATTTTCATTACAGTAAAAAGTTAAAATAAAACATTTTTTTGTTTTATTTTAAGATTTGTTTTCAAGGTAAATGTAAATTCAAGATATTGTTATAAAATTAATAGGGAGTTTTTAATATTCTGTTACTAAAAAACAAACTTCATAGCAGTAACAGTGTTTTTTTAACTGTTATGTTAAATAATGCCCACCTCTACAATATGCTAAAAAACTCTTTAATCAGTGAAATTGTATTTTCTTTGGTGCAAGGTTTTTCATTTTTGTATTTTTTAATAAAAAGGGTGGAGAAGTTTATTTGTTCAGGAGACATAGCTTGCATCCATCCAAAGCTGGTCATTGCAGAGTAAATTAATATTTATAACTATAGACTAAGCACAATTTTGGGAAAAAGAAAACTCTACTTGATTGCAAATCTGTTGAATAACGATGTGTGGATGTTTCATGCTTTTAGATATAAAAGTAACTCTGTAAAGCGACAGAAACCACTCACACTGAATATAGGAAAAAAACGTACATTTTTAGAGCAAAACTAAATTAATACAAACCCATAATTCAGCATATATTTAATTGAGCACATAACGTGAGACTGGCAACACATGCTATTTATATGTATGTATATTATATGCACCCTTTATCTATATTGTATTAAACAATTATGTATATGAGTGTTTCGAGATTGCTTTTCATTATTCCACAAGGTAATAATAACAGTAATTTTTCAGAATAGGAGTCTTGGGGAGAGAATGAAACTTTTGCGCATATTTTATGACAGTGCATTTACTGTCTCACATTTACAACAAAGAAAAAACTAGTTGTTGGGGTCCATTGTAATACTTATCCATCATGGATATGCATACTATAAAATATGAAAATAAATCTTGTGAAAACTATTTACAAAATGCATCGCAGTTCCAAAATAAAATTTAAACGACTCATATATTTTTAATACATAGTAATGCCCTATTACGGAACTGCGGGAACTACTTGGTTTTTGATGATAATTTTTTGATCGACGGGATAATCAAGTAATATTCAATCGCGTTAAAGAAATCAATTAATAATTTGCAATTAATAATTTGGAAGTAATTTGCATCCTTACAACTCAAAAAAAAAAAAAAAAATTATATTGACTAACAATTTACTGCGTAAGTATAAGCATCTCATTTTCAATTAAAATATATTTTTGAATTAAAATTTGGATGAAATAAACGGTCATGAAAAATCAAAGAATGTGGAAAAAAGGACTATAAATATCTCGTCAACTTATTATCCGATAGACTTATTTTTTTTACAAAATTTATCTCTTTTTCATTGTCTTTTACTTTTACTCCTTCAAATAAATAATAATAATAATAAAATCGAAAATCTGTACATAACTTTCACCAGAATGAATATTTCGAGAGTCCGAAAAGTTCTGGATAACCGAGATTACTGATTTATATAGCCTTCTTTCCGTTTTTACAAGCTAAGTATGTACCAAATTTCAAGTCTCTATCTCAATTTGTTTGAAGATAGAATGTATACTGAACAGAGACAGACGGATCGTAATTTTTTTTCTAAAAACATGTTTAGGAATCTCCTATGTCTGAAATGTGTAAATCCGTCAAAAAAAATTTTTTTTAGCTTTTCAAAACGATATCAAGACTTACCCTATACTACGTATGATGGGTAAGTAAAAAGTGTTATTACAATTAGTATATTATCAACATTGTTTATACGACAAATTTACATAGCAAGGTTCTTAAATAGCAGTAGACATTCGGCGTAATTGTCAATCTCAGGGAGTTCGCAATTATGGAGTCTTCTGAATTGTATCCTGAAATGGGAGCAAAGAGAAGAAAGATCAGTATACTTAAACGAAAATCTTGAATTTTAATCATATTACCCGACAAAAATGAAAAGCTTGTGACAGCTAATATGATTTAAAGAAAATGAGAATATCATAATTTGCTTCCAAAACTTCTATGTTAAGCTATACTATCCTAACTAAAGTGCATCATTTAGTAACATGTAGACCGATTATGACGCTTTAACCAAGACTATTTAGATGTGAATGAAGATGAATTTTCCGATCTTCTTTAATTGAGTCCACGGAAAAGTCTAGCATGAAACAAAAAGGTATTAGCAACAATATAGTGTAACTTAAAATATGGGTGTCCGAAAAGTTTTATTTCATAAACACACTTCTATTCACAAAACCGCATTAACTAAGATATGCCAATTGGCAATGGAACATAGTTTTCCAATCTCCACATAACCTAATATAGTACAAATGATAATACAATAAAAAGCATATGGAAAAGAAGCATAAATGTGTAAATGAATTAAACTGTTTTTGAGTTTAAAAAAAAAAAAAAAAAAAAAAAAAAAAAAAAAAAAAGAAAGAAAGAAAGAAAGAAAGAAATAAAAACAAAATAAACTGATCAAAATGCAGCCATGATCACAATGAGTTAATTATTATTATATCAGAATTTTTGGATTTGGTAAAAGATTAACCCAATAAATTAAAATAAAAGTAACATGCTGCAATGGTTAGTAAACATTTAAGCATATTTGTCATTATATATACATTATATTTTATATATTGGCATTTACATAACATCTCCGAATGAGAATATATTAATGCCACCATAAACTGAACTGCTATTTTTATTAAATTACTGAAACCTCAGATAAAAGTGTACGTAAACTTGGCAATAGAAATTTCATTAATGACAAAACATTTGATGAAACGCTTTTCGCGACTTTTATACTCTATCTTTTCCTGGTCATCTTTTGATAAGTTATTGGGTTTTCCTTTTCTGGTATTTAGTAGAAACATTTTCGTAAGACAGAAAAATAAAGTTTTCTACCAAAAATAAAACCGACTTTAAAAACTACAAAATGAAAAATATTTTTTTCACATAATAGTAACAAGAAATTACATTAAGAAAATAGAATTTACTCTTATGTACATAAATTATTAATGTACACGTATTATTATATTTATGTACATTAATTTGGTTTTTTTTGGAGTCGGTGCCAGCCATACAAGTTCAAAATTAAAATTAATTACTCAATGCAAATTATAACAAGGTTCAGCAAGAAAAAAAATCATTCTTAAACTCTTCAGACCTGAGCATAAAATAACTGTACAAATATATATTTATTGCTTTTGCATAATCGAAATGACACTATAGATGACAGAAAGAGTAATTTTTATAAAATCTGTACATTATGGGACTGGTAATTTAGATTTACATGTATGGATATAAAAATACTAATCCCCTTAAAACATCAGTTAAACTAACAGTAATATAAATTTACGCAATAACAAAATTAAGGTCTTTAAACAAGTAAATGATACGCAAATTCTCAAACTTTTTTAATGTAAAGAATTTAAATTAAATAATCATGAATATTTCTTACTTTCTTGGCCACAGTGTCTTTGAAGGTATTTTCGGAACTCGGAAAAAAATAATATTTATTTTATGAGATAATATTCATCAGTGCTGACATTTATTGGTTTTGTTTTAGCGCAAAAAGCATTCAGCTGTATAGAAGTAAAGTAAAAATGCAAAAAATTCGAACAGTTTAGTTTTTATGAGGAAAAGAATGGAGGTACACATTTGTGTACCTCAGGTCTGAAGAGGTTAATTAGTCCACTTGTTTAGCATCCTGCATTTTTAAATCAGTGATTGTTTGCGATTTTTTTTACATAATATCTTGTATAAGCGATTAATCCCTTGGGAATGAACATCATGTATACGTGCCGCATAAAGTACTCAAAATCCTGGTTTATTCCCATCAGTTATTTTTTATTGTAAATTTTGTCTTATTTAACCCTTTCGGGTCTAGTGTACAATTAATAGTACTTTTAATAGCGTATTATTTGTTTTAAGAAATGTTTTTGTTACGATTTACATGCATTAATGTTAGTACATGTCTATGCATTTATTGTGTGACTTCATTTATGTTTAGGCATTTAGTAATAATAATAATTACTATTATTTTCTCAATTCTCTTTGCGCCAGTTGCGATTCATTTATTTCAAACAAATATTTTTCCCTTCAAACTTAAAATAAAAATTACTTTATTGAAAGAATCATGTATAATAGAGGTCTACACGAGGCGGAATTTCCAGGCCCAGGCCCGGCCCGTACAAAAATCAGCGAAAACAGACCCGGCCCGTTTTGGCCCGTTACAATTTCTACGATTCCTAAAAAATTCAGATTTTTATCATATAACTAAGACTCCTTAGAAGAATACTGCATACATATCTATGGAATGATTTTACAGTATATTTTACAGCAAATGCACATTAACAACATTAATGATTACTTAGATTCTTAGGCTTTCAACATTCGAATAAAGATTCATTAAAAAATTAATATGGCTTAAAATAGAAGAAAAAAGAAAGCAAGCTAAAAACATCGTTACTTTTGAAGCTGTTTAATAAAAGAAGATTTACAAATATATTTGTATATCATTTTATTATAAATTTCAAATCCAAATTCATTCTTAAATTCAAAGAAGCTCCTTTCTGATACATTTCTAAATTCATTTTTTTTTCTCAGAAACGCATAAGATTAGCAGGTGTCTTTATTCAGAAACTATATAATCGAATGGCGTTATCCATTTTTTGATACAAGCAATTTAAGAATACTGCAAACAAATAAAATACTGTCATAATTAGCGTTTTGAATAGAATTTCCGGAAGCAATAGCAAGGGAAGGGAGAAAAACATGCAATCATTTGAGAAACTATTATATCTCAACAAGGTTATACAAATATTTTATTTACCAAAAATGAAAAACGCTGTCAGTAATATCTAATAACATTATGTACGTAAAAATTTTGTAATAATTATGGAAAACTACATTAAATATAACAGATATTTACATTTATTAAAATAATTAAAACTGCATTTAACACTAAATTGCTAACACTGCTGAAAGTTAAGGGGCTACTTCACTCATGCAAAACTCCCCATTTTAATCCTATGGACGGTTTTTCTTTGAAATATCTCGTTTGCATTTCAATATTTTATTGGGGTTTTTATTCTTGCATTGGATAGTTAAGTTCAATCTTTACAAAGAGCTTTTTTTTTCTTTTTTACTTTAGGTTTTGTCAGTAGGATTTTCTTTTCGGGAAGGAGGGGGAGGGGATTTTTCAATTTTCAGACTTTGTTTCGAAAATGAAATCATCCTAGCAAAACAAGTCCTAAAACAAAATTGAAAAAGTAAAAAGGGTCTTTGTGAAGCTCGACCTCCAGTGTCGAATTCAGGAGTGGCCTAGGGGATATTCCTTTCCGGAACAATGAGATCCCTCCCCCCCCCAAAATTTTTTTTTGAGATTATGGGCTTTCAATGGCCAAAAATTGCAATTTCTCACCGATAGTTTAAAATACCCCCCCCCCCCCTCCAAAGCCGCAGAAATCCCTCCCGGAGAAAAGTATCTGAATTCAACACTGTCGACCTCAGCTATGAAATGCAAAGTTAATAATTTAAAAATACTGAAAAGCAAATTAGATATTTCTAAAAATTTCTTCCATAAAAGTATTATTAGCGAGCGGGTTTTTCATGAGTGAAGTAGCATCTTAATAATTATTAAACAATTGATTCTCGAAGTAATAACATAACATTAATATACAGTTTCATGCGTCACAAATTTTGATAAAAACAATAAGAATGTGATGAATGACAAGAGCACTGGAATTTACAGACGCTTAAAAAGCGCGCCAGATATTTAACCTTGAAGATTGGTTCCTCGTCAAAGGAAATTTTTTACGCCAAGATTTTTACTTTATACGTATGCATAAAAGAGAAATTACTTTTGATTTAAATACTTTTAACAGAGAAATTACTTTAAATATATGTTACAAAATGTCGAATTTATTAATTTATAAACATAACCATATAAATTTCTACGCATTTTCACCATAAGATTAAAAATTATAGAAGAACGATTTTTCACGGCGGAATGTTACTGTTTCTACTTTTCACAGTGCTGCCAAGTTAAGGTGGAACAGAGTATACAGTTCCTTCCAGCGAATACCACATCTGGAATTCAGCCTTTGGATCAAGGGATATTCAAAACTCTAAAAACTGTCTACAGAAACTATTTCCTTCGATCAATTTTAGCTGCAATGGAAACAGCAAAGTCTGCATCCGAACTAGTTAAACCGTAACCGTTTGGATGCAATTACGCGAATCGGGAGGACCTAAAAAGAAATCACATCTGTTGGAATAATAAAGTGCTTTAAGAAATCGGGGCTCATTTTTGATACCGAACATATTTCAAGTAGTGATAAAGATTATGTTGAAAAAGAAGAGCTTCAAGACCTCATGAATAACATCAGCGGTTTCATTCCAGACGGACAAGGACTCACAAATGTTTACTGAATACATACATGGCGTTGATAAACTTACTGGTCATTATAATGATTCAGTGAATTTTCTCATATCGCAAAAGCTAGAGGAATATACTGGGAGTAGCACTGATGAATGTGAAGTGGAAGACGAAGTGATAAGCATTAAGTCATATCAAGAAGCTCTTAAGAACTCAAAGCTTTTACAGAATTTTTACATCGAGCAGAACAATTATGAAATGATACCAATGTTAACTGAAATACATTGTGCTGCAGAAAAAGAAGCCACTAAGAAAAAAATAAACAACAATATTCGATTTTTTTAAAAATAAGTTTAAGACAACGTAATGTTAAGGCAGTTATTAAGATAAATACAATTTCATTATCACTAAAATCTTTAATTTTGATTGATACTAGTAGGTATGCGTACTATAAATTTGTAATGTAAATTATTATTACTATAAATATATAAAAATATGCAAAGATTTCATGTCTATTTAATTTTAAAACATTTTAAAGATACATTAGTTTTAACTTTTAACCAAAGAAATTTTTAATGCTCTGTGAAGAGGATGCCTGTAGAGTTTTTCTGTTTAAGCAGAAATCTGTCGGAATTTTAAAGGCGGAATTTTATTTCAGTCCGAAGGTATTCCGTCTTAGACAGATTTCGCTGTATGTATAATTTAGAAAAAGATTGTTTATTATACGGTTTTGAATTCTATACAATCATAATATATAATATATATAAAAAAGATTGAATAAACTTTTAAAAATTATATGTAAATTATATCCATTTTAAAATTATTCGCGAACATTTTAATTATAAAACGGAATTATAACAAATATATATACGCAAATAGAAAAAAGATATCTAAAATACATCCCTTGTAAAATATATTCAATAATTTCGTGCATTTCAAACAACCTGCTACAAATGTATAATTTTATTTCTACGTTTTTTCGTATATTGCATGAGATGAAAATAGATCAAAATATTCTCCTGACTAATTCGACTTCTTTCTCAAAAATTACAATGATAACATGAGTTTTGTTTGATAGTCTTCTTCTTATACAGCGCCCAGCAAAAGCATAACATAAACTTAATTAATCATTAACGACGTGCCCAGCAACCCGCCCCCTTTACGCTGTCACTCTCATCCTCTTTCATTCGTACCGCCTTCTTCCTAATCATACAAGTACTGCATAAATCTACGCTGCTTTCTCCTTTACCAAAATCCCCAATATAACATCAAACCGAGACCTTCATTCTTTGCTAAGCAACCCTGCGTGGATTCGAATGCTTGAAATCTGATACTGGGTCGAAGAGTCGAAAATTCACTCTTTAACTGTTTCAGCGCCGTACGAAAGGGGGTGGTCGCACCGGGAGCGAAAATTTAGGGGCACTAAATTTATACTACCAACGTTATTTTTGGCCTGACACAAGAAAAAGTTCACAGGGGGGGGGGGGGGGAATTCTGAATTTTTCCCGGGCGCAATTTATTCTTCGCCTGCCCCTGAACTCTCGACTCTCCAAGTCCGACACTATGTTAAACTCGTCCAACTTCTTTTTGAATGAGTCGACATCGACTCTCCAACTCCGGATCTTAAACTGAGTCGAATTAAGGTTTGACACTTTTGAGTTTGAGGCAATTGACTAGCAAAGAGTTGATAGTTCGATTCATTTGGAAGGAGTCGAGATTTAGAGTCGACTTTTCGGCCAGTTCCATTTCGGCCTTAAGCTGAGTTTACTGTAGTTTTGAAGCCTCCCGGAACTAGATCATACGGTCGAGATTTAAGAGTCGTTTCCCGACCGACTTTGATGAAATTTAAAATCCATATCACTTGATATACTTCAAGGGCTTTTAAACACCTTTTATCAGATTTTTTTGACGTGATATTTCCCTTATTTAAAGAAAAAAAAATTGTCTTTAGACTTAGCGACAAGTAGCTTATGAAATTTATCGTATTAAAACACCAAAAATCCATTGAATCCTTTAAAGCGTATGAGCCCTGCCTATTCACTGGAATATACTCCAGAAAGTTTTTACTGCGATTAAAGCTTTTTATTTTAGAACATTGGCAATTATTCGCAATTTTTCCATTTTTCAGATTTTTTTAACTATTTTTTTTTTTATTTTTATTGTTTGCCACATACGATCTTATATTTATAAAATAAAAATATTTATGTAATTTATGTTTATATTTATAAAATAAACAACCAAAAATATTTTTATCGATATCGCTTGAGCACTTTATGAGTTAATGGGAGTTCTATCTGAGAAGTAAAATTTTTCGTTGGGCTAAAAATCTTAGTCACTTCTAGCTTATCTGAAATTGTACCATAGTTTTATAAAACATATGAATTAAAGTATACATAAAGACTCAGATAAAATTTAGTTACATATAATACATAAATTTAACACGTGAGAGTACAATAATTATATGTAGGTGTAGCATCCCAGTCTTGTCTTTCCTTAACAATATCTAAATCTATTTCACAGACATTTTCTTAAATAAACGCTTTTCAGCAATGCAAATTCTTATTATTGGTGAATAACTCAGCCTATGTATATGCAAACATGCTTATTTTGACTAATTTTGTGGAGTATAGATGTAATTATCCCCTTGTTAACACTTTTCTTTTATTAAACATTTCCCCCCACTATTTTATAATTATTTATTTTTATATACTCAATTAAACGATTTCGTTACAGTCCAAGTCAGAAAAACTCCTCAAACATCGAGTGAGTGGCCTCAAGGGCCATGCTCCTCGTATCTTCTAAATATGTCAAAATCACAAGCGTCTAACGATCACACTTTTTCATTTTGATCCTCTTATCTTGTGAGATCAGCGCTTTCGCATTCCGCTCCACACAATACGTTTCCTATTTTTTTTTTTTATAAGATTCTGAATAGGCTGTAGGGGAGGATGTAATGGTCAAGTGGAGGCCTGTTCAACTTTTTACTGCAAAGGAAGGTCTCCATACTGGGCATACTGAGAAACTTTTGAAAAAAAAAAAATACAAATTAAACTACTTATGTATGTAACAAAGGATCAGACAAAATTAGCGGCGGAATCGCAGTAGAAAGTATGTAAAAAAATAATATACTTTTGAATATTTAGCGTGAAAAAACGAAAGTGTCCCGTGATTTGGCGAGCAACACTTTCCCTCACCAAAAACAAACAATTTAATCCAACTGAAAACTGTTACATTTTTAGATAGCGTGTAAATGGTATTTAATGAATTTAATTATAAACAAAGAAAGAGTTTAATATACTATTGCATACAAATATATATATCTTGTATCGCAAATATATATATATATATATATATATTTCTTGTTGCTACAGTGAGAGAACTAATGTTTTATTATAATTTTAAATTTAATTTAAATGCAATATTATAAATTAAAAAAAAAATTCATAGTTTCAAATTTAATTTTTTTTTCAGTTTTAAATTTAGAAAATAATTAAATATTTTTCAAAATTTTGAATTTAATAATATTTTGTTTCAAAATTTTAATTATTGAAAAATTTAAATTTTTTATTATAGTTTTAAAAGAACATAAATAATAAATGTTAATGTTTTTATCATGTAAATCACTTAAAATTACAAATTTAATAAATTTTTATATTTTCATGTAGCTGATTTACGTCGATAAGTGTTTTAATAAGTTACTGCATGTGAAATACTAAATGAATAGCATTTACATGGACACATAAAAAATTTCAGATAGCATATTTTATCCGAATTGCTGTATATTGGCAATGAAGGAAGGAAATGCATTTTTAATTATGACATGCGCTTTTACATTTCCCTATATTTATAAATACTTAACGGTGTGTATAAATGCTGTAGTTGATATACAGGGCTACAAAGAAGAATTCATAAAGAAGACTGAGTATGAACGTATAAATTGCTTTAAACTGTCTTTTAAATGCATTATGTTTAGTAATATACATAACATAGTTGTGTTTATGTTATAATAACTATGTTTAACATAAACATAACTATGTTTAATAACATAGTTATGTTTATGTTATGTAAAATAGATTATTTGATTAGAATAATAATTTGATTAAACTTTATGAAAAAATATTTAACCATTAAAATCAAAATTATTAGAAAAATATAAAAATGTATTAAATACAGAATTTAAAGTGAATTTAAATGATAAAAATAATTAATTTTACTAAATAATAAAATATCAAATTGCGAATTTTTATTATTTTATGAAAATTTAAAGTTCTTTTAATATTATGATAAAAAATTTTAAAATATTAAATAATTAAAAATATGAAAAAATATTATTAAATTCAAAACTGTGAAAAACAATTAAGAAGTTTAAAATTATGAAAGAAAGAATTTTTTTAATTTAAAATATTGCATTTAAACTACATTTAAAATTATGAAATAAATATTTTTTAAATTCAAAATACTGTATTTAAACTAAATTTAAAATGATTACAAAATATCATTTCCTAAGGACCTCATTAAAATTTTTCTGCAAAATTTTAACGCAAAACATTTTTAATCCCTTATTTTCTCCAAAACTTTTTTTAATTCCTTACTTTCTGCAAAACTTTTTAGTTCCTGAGCGAAAGCAGTTAGCGAAACCACTTTAAAAATTTCCTTTGCCAGATTGGTATTTATGTAGCGAACATGTCATTCCTTATTTCAACTAATGGGAAAAAAAATCTTTTAAGGGCGCTGGCCACTCATTTTCCGAATTCATGTCTCTAATGTTAAGTGTACGGGCCTTATAGCTTTTTTTTATTCAAAATATCTCCTCAGAAAATTTATTTTTAATTTCATTTTTCAGTGTTCTCTTCTAGAAAAATGTCTTTTTTTTTTTTTTTTTTTTTTTACTTAGTTCTCAATAGTCGTTCTCAATATATATATATATATATATATATATTTAAATCTCATTGATAAGGGCGTGGCTTCTTCCCTGAAGATTATGCATTTATATCATGCTGTAAATCCTTTTATAGTTTCCGAGATATTTATATTGAATCTCTTGAATAACATAGTAAACTAACTAAAGAAAACATTTAACCCCTTGAGGGACAAAACACTTGTATGATTAAAATGCTGAAATGGTTGATTGACACCAGAATTTAAAAACAAATTTATTTCACAATAGATAAAAACTTTTCTTAACATTCTTCTTATGATTAAAAGTTTCATTTCAAAATTCTCGTGTCAATATTGCATTTTACAATTAAAATTAAGTGAGATATATTTTATCTCACCGCCCTTCAAGGGGTAAAAAAGGGAGTGATTATATAGGGTGTATCTAAACTACTGGGCAAAACTTTAAGGGGTGATAGTGCACATCAAGACAAATAATATTAAATGTGAAACTAAGGGTCCCAAACGTCTTCCGAAGGAGATTGGTGCCATCAAAGTTTAGGGTCCAAAATTTTAAATTATTATGAAAAACGGAAAAATTGGTCGATTCGTTTACGGTTTTCACGAAAACTATTATTTATGTCAGTATTGTCTTGAAAATAAATTATAAAGATAAATTTATAAAAATGCCGATAGACGCTGCTTTAGACTTTGGAGTTATGAACAACTAATTTTTATCATTATTTTTTGGATCTCATTTTTTTTTTAGAAGTTTAGACATACACTTAAATTTTGAGCTCAAAATCTGTGGTTAAGTACTACAAACTGAACTGTGTTCAATGGGGGTGGGTAGGTTCAAATTTCAAATGATTATAAAAACAAAAAATTGGTCAATTGATTTGCGGTTTTCACTAAAATTATTCTTTATGTCAGTATTGTCTTTAAAATAAATTTTACAGATAAATTTCAAAAAATGTCGATAGAGGGCGCTTTAGACTGTGGAGTAACGTACAACTATTTTTTAGCGTTATTTTTTGCATCTCATTAAGTTTTTTTAGAAGCTCAGACATAAACTTAAATTTTGAATAGAAAATCTGAATCGTTGAGAGTGGTTAAGTAGCGCAAACTGAACTGCGTTCAGTGGGGGTGGGGAGGTTCAAATTTCGAATGATTATAAAAAACGGAAAAATTGGTCGATTCGTTTGTGGTTGTCTCTAAAACCATTCTTTATGTCCGTATTTCCTTAAAAATAATTTTAAAGATAAATTTCAAAAAATTCCGTTGGCGCCTTAAACTTTAGAGTAATCAACAAGTATTTTTAATCGTTATTATTATTTTTTTTATCTAAATAAATGTTTTAAAAGCTTAAGTTTTGAGCTCAAAATCTGAATCGTTGTGAGTAGCTAAGTAGCGAAAAATTGAACTGTGTTCGTAAGGTGGGAAAGGCAACATTTCAACTCCTGAACACAGTTCAATTTGTGCTTCTTAACCCCTCCCAACGATCGTCACTTGAAGAATTTGAGCTCAAAATTAAGTCTAAGCTTTTGCAAGCATTTAATTAGGTACAAAAAATAACAGTTAAAAATTGTTGTTGGTTACTCTAAGGTTTAAGGCGCCCTTTAACGGATTTTTTTTAAATTTCTTTTTAAAATTTCTTTTTAATGAAAAATTGATATATAAGAATGGTTTTAGAGAAAACCGCAAACGAATCGACCAATTTTTCCGTTTTGTATAATCATTTGAAATTTGAACCTTCCGAACCCCATTGATCACAGTTCAATTTCCGCTACTTAAACACTCGCAACGATTCAGATTTTCAGCACAAAATTTAAGTTTATATCTAAGCTTCAAAGAATTTAATGAGATGCAAAAAATAACGGTTAAAAATAGTTGTACGTTACTCCAAAGTCTAAAGCGCCCTCTATCGACATTTTTTGAAATTTATCTGTATAATTAATTTTCAAGACAATACTGACATGAAGAATGATTTTAGTGAAAATCGCTATTCAATTGACCATTTTTTCTGTTTTTTTTTTATAATCATTTGAAATTTGAACCGACCTACTCCCATTGAACACAGTTCAGTTTGCGCTTCTTAACCACAGATTTTGAGCTCAAAATTTAAGTTTATATCTAAACTTATAAAAAGTTTAATGAGATGCAAAAAATAACGGTAAAAAATAGTTGTTCGTTACTCCAAAGTCTAAAGCGCCCTCTATCGACATTTTTTGAAAATTATCTTTATAATTTATTTTAAAGACAGTACTCAGATAAAGAATAATGTTCTTGAAAACCGCAAACGAATTGACCAATTTTTCCGTTTTTTATAATCATTTCAAATTTTGGACCCTAAAGTTTAATGGCGCCTATCTCTGTCGGAAGACGTTTGGGATACTTAGTTTCCCATTTAATATTATTTGTCTTGATGTGTACTATCACCTCTTCAAGTTTTGCCCAGTAATTTTGATATTGTTTAAAATCCAAATAATGTTTGGATACCAATCCCTGTATACTGTTTAAAAATCCAAATTTCACACAATGCCCTCCCCATCTGCCCTCCGTCACGTGACATAAGGCGAAGATCCTGGCGTCAAGAAAAGATTGCCGATGTGGAGTCTAGTTATGAGAAGTCTGTGTTTGGGTTTGCACTCCTTTTGAAAATCGAAAAATTTTATATGACGGATTTACACTTTTCAGACACTGGAGATTCCGAAAAACATATTTTTAGAAAAAAAAAATTGCCTTCCGTCTGTGTGTCTGCCTGTAAACGCTCTCTCTCGCGAACAAATAGCGGTAGAGACTTGAAATTTGGTGTGTACTCAATATGTAATAATAGAAAGAAGCCTATTTAATATCAGTAATCTCGATTATCCAGAACTATTTTTTCGGACTCTCAAAATATTCGTTCTGATGAAAGGTAAACAAAAATTGTCGATTTTTTTTTTAATTTTAAGGAGTGGATGTAAAAGACAATAAAATAACACAAATTTTGCATAAAGAACGATGTCGGTCGGACAAATAGTTGCCAAGATATTTGTAATCCTATATTCCACACTCTTCAATTTTCCATGATCATCTATTCCATTCAAATTTCAATTCAAAGATAATAATTTATTGGATATACGACGCAGAAAACTGTTAATATGATCATTATTTTTGGAGTCATAAGAATGTTTCTGTTACGCAATTCGGTACTACTTGAGTAGTTTGGCGTTTTATGTAATTTATCGAAATTGGTTCATCAGCAATTCATTATAATAGAGCATTACTATGAATATTAAAAATATTTAAATATACGTTTAAATTTTGTTTTAGAATTGCAATGCGTTTTATAAATAGTTTACACAAGTTTTATTTTCCTGTTTTATATTATGCATATCCATGATGGGTAAATATTACTGTGACCTCCCGAACGACTAATTTATAACGCGTTTGAATATTGCATCTTCGTATTTGAGCATTTATAAATTACCGAGAAGCAATTTCAAAAGTCAATTTTTCACTATACAACTTCAAAAGTTATTATATTTTTTACCCCTTTTTCTTTTTTTTATTCTAAGTTTGATTGATTTTCTAGTGGATATTGGAGTATCTAAGAGTCTAAGTAATCATTAAGGTTGCTATTGTGTATTTTATAACTTACGAACACATAATTTGAAGTATTCTGTAAATTTTCCAAATAATATGCATACAGGATTCCTTAAAAGCATCTTAATTCCATGTTAAGACAAATGTGATTTTTTGTAGAAATTTAGTTGGGTCAGGTCGGGTCTGAATTGTTTTTTGTACCCTTTGCAACCGCATCGAAATTTTATTATTAATATCCTGTTGGGAGGGCTTTTGCCAGATTGGGTCCTGAAATCTGATGAATGCAAACCTCTAAATGATTTATAAATATCTCCGGGCTCCTAATTGGTCCGCGGACTGAACAGCACTATTTTTTAACAAAGAATTTTATGGTAGGCTTCTACAGTAACTACGCAAGAATTAACATTCGAATGCGTTTTCTGCGCAATTCGCAAGAAAAATCTAAAAAGAAAATTTTTGTAAGATAAGATTGATGTTCAGTTGACGGACCATTTGCGAACCCTGATATCTGCAAGTTTCTATACTTATTTTATAAATCTTTCAAGTTTTTTTTTTTTTTATGTTTGAGGAATATTTATATCTGTTTTAGCGGGCAGAAGGAACAGACTGAGTTAAAAAAGATTCTTTTTTCGTGTTTATAATTTTTCAATTACTCCCTTTTAAAATTATTTTTTAAACCATGATAAATAAATTGAGATACGTCTACACACACACAAATACACACCATTATTGTTTGAAAAAAAAGAGTAGGGGGGGGGCCGCAGATTTCGAAAATATCTTCCGTATCTGGTTTCAAATAAAAAATATATTAAAAAAAAGTGGCTAAACTTTAAAAAATTACATGTAAATTATATCCACTTGAAATTAATCACGAACATTTTTATTTATAAAATGTAATTAAAATAAATATACACGCAAATAAAAAAAAAGATATCTAAACTACATCTCTTATAAAATAAATTTTGTAATTTCATACATTTCAAACAACCTGATGCTAATGTAAAATTTTATTTCAAAATTTTTCTCATGAAATGAAAAACATCAAAATATTCTCCTAACTAGTCCTACTTCTTTTTAGCCAAAAATTATAAAAGATAACATCTGTTTTGTTTGGTAGTCTTTCTCCTATACAGCGCCCAACACAAGCATATCATGAACTCAATTAATCTTTAACGTTATACGCAGCGATCCGCCCCTTTGTCGCTGTAACGCCTTCCCCTTTCATTCATACCGTCCTCATCCTAATCATACAGGTACTGCAAAAATCTACGCTGCTTTCTCCTTTACCAAAATCCCCAATATAATATCAAATCAAGGCCTTCGTTCTTTGCTAAACAACCCTGCGTGGATACGAATACTTGAAATCTGATACTGGGTGGAAGAGTGGTTTTCGAAGAGTCAAAAATGCACTTTTTAACTCTCTCAGCGCAGTGCAAAAGGGGGCAGTCGTCCCGGGCGCGGAAAGTAAGGGAACGCCAAATTTATGCTACCAATATTATTTCTCGCTGGTCACAAGAAAAAGTTGGCAAGGGGCGGGGGAGCCAAATTCTAACTTTGCCCCGGGCGCAATTTACTCTTCGCACACCCCTGAACACTCGACTCTCCAAGTCCGGCACTATGCTAAACTCGTCTAACCTCCCTTTGAGTGAGTCGACTTCGACAATTAACTCTGAATCTTAAACTGAATCGAGTTAAAGTTCGACATTTTTGATTCTATGCAATTCACTGGCAAAGAGTCGGTAGTTCAACTTATTTGGAAGGAGTCGAGATTTAGAGTCGACTTTCTGGTCACTTTAATTCCCCCTTAGTCTGAACTTACTGTAATTTTGAAGCCCACCGGAACCAGGGCATCCGGTCGAGATTTAAGATTTGTTTTCCCGAAAATTTCCCGCCCAACTTTGTTGAAATTTGAAATCCACATCACTTGATACACTTCAAGGGCTTTTAAACACCTTTTATCAGATTTTTGTGATGCAATATTTGCCTTATTTAACGAAAAAAAAAAAAATTCTATCTTAAGACATAGCGACCTGTAATTTGGGGTGTTCTTAAGGGTGTTCTTAAATAAAAAGGGCAACTTTGTGACATATGCTTTGATTTATTTTTGTTCAGAAATGCATGAAAATAGCAGGTGTTGTTATTCAGAAACTGTCTAATTGCACTCATTCTTTTGTTTTATAATAACAAGCCTTCAAAGTTGACATTTTCGAGCACCTTTTTCCGACGAAAGCAGAAAAAACAGTAAAAAAACAGGAAAAAAACGGGTGATCAGGTAATCTAAATAGCTTATAACTCGATAGGTATTTTAATTATCATAAAATGGAAAAATAAGTTCCATTCGAAATCGCTTCCATTGTCAGGTATTCCAATTTTATATCTTTCCGTAAAAAAATGTGTTTGTAAATGTGTCAAAACGTTTTCGCTTGTTGAGCGGAGCAGTTAAGAACACCCTTAAGACATAGCGACCTGTAATTTACAAAATTTCTCGTAATACAACACCAAAACTTCATTGAATACTTTGAAGAGTACGATTCTAGTTTATTCCCTGGATTCCCCTCCTGGATATCTCCTCCACAAAGTTTTAACTGCGACTAAAGAGTTTTTATTTTCAAACATTGGCAATTATTCAGATTTTCCATTTTTCAGATTTTTTTTTTTTTCTGAAACTAATTTTTACTTTCTTCTATCTTCAACAGAAGAAAGTATTGTAATCGAAATTTTTTTCGACTTCCGGTTTTCGACGGATTTACATGTTTTAGGGGTCAGAGATTCCAAAAAACATGTTTTTACAAAATGTCTGTCTGTCCGTGTGTCTGTCTGTGCGTGTGTCTGTGTGTGCGTCTGTGTGTGTGTATGTCGCCACTCTACCATCAAAAAGTGTATGAAGTTATGCATAGAATTGAACCAAATTCTTTGTGAGTGTTTTTGGCTGTGGCAAGCAGGTCCTCCTTCAGTTTTGAAATATTCCGCCGGAAGGGGGCGCTGCAATCGCCATTTTTGTGCCATTTTCAATATTGTACCGACCAAAAGTATATGAAGTTATGCATCGAATTGAACCAAATTTTTTGTGTATGTGTATGACCATGGCTAGTTAGTCCTCCCTGAATTTGAAAAAAATCCGCCGGAAGGGGGCGCTGCAATCGCGATTTATGTGCCATTTTCAATATTGTACCGACCAAACGTATATGAAGTTATGTATCGAATTGAACCAATTTTTTTTTGTATCTGTATGACTATGGCTAGTAGGTCCTCCCTGAATTAAAAAAAAATCCGTCGAAAAGGGGCGCTGCAATTGCGATTGTTGTGCCATTTTCAATATTGTACCGACCAAAAGTACATGAAGTTATGCATCGAATTGAACGAAATTTTTTGTGTAAGTGTATGGCTATGGCTAGTTGGATCACCCTGAATCTGAAAAAAATCTGCCGGAAGGGGGCGCTGCAATACCGAATTTTATGCCATTTTCAATATTGCACCACATAAAAGTGTATGAAGTTGGTGTTAGAACTGAACTAAACATTTTGTATATGATTATTTTTTGATAAGGCAAGTAGGTCCTCCCTGAATTTGAAAAAAAAATCTGCTTATCATTCTGTTTTCCATCGGCTCGTGCAGAGACGGAAATTCGTTTTTACTTCGATTAATTGATTGGAGCAGAAATTTAAGATGAAAATCAAAGTTGGTAAGGTATTGAATTAAAATTATTAAAGCATTAAAATGAGTAACTACTTTTTTTTTAAATATTAAAATGTATGTATGAGATAGAAGAAAGTTTTGGGATTGGCACATCCAACTAGTTATTATTATTGTTGTTGTTTGCCACATATGATCTTATATTTAGTATACATTGCAACCATAAATATTTTTTATCGAAATCGCTTGTATATTTTAGGTGTTAACGGGGGTTTTATCTGAAAAGTAAATATTTTTGAGGAGTTAAAATACTTAAACACTTCTAACTTGTTTGAAGTTCTTCCACATTTTTATAAAACACCTGAATTAACCCTTTATCTACCGCATTATGCATTCATGAACATTTTACATTCTAAAGCATTTCACATAAATTTTTTAATCTAAATTAAAAGATTTTCATAATCATTTAATGAATTTTTAAAGAATTTTAGAAGGGTTTAGATGGATTAATTGAATTTGAATTTACAGGGATTTTGTGCAATATCTATAACCCCACTCAAATCTTTTATTGTAAATTGTTTTCTTAGTATTTTGTAGAATTATAAAATGTACAAATATGATGTTCTTACAATATAAATAAAATATTCCGAATTTAAAAATCCCCATCCTCCTCCCTCAGCACCAAGAAAACTGAAAAGATACAAAGGCAAAAGAAATCATCCTTTTAAAAATATTTTTGTTTTGTGTAATCAATAATGCTTTTGGAGCAAAATAAAGTAATGTAACTGTAACTCATTCTAAACAGTATTACACCTAACTGACGTATTAAAAGAATTTTATAATGAGTGATTTTAATGGTAATTCTAAGTAACATCGGTAGATAAAGTTTTAAAGTACATATAAAGACTTAGGTAAAATTTAGTTACATATAATAAATGAGTCTAACATGTGAGAGTACAATAATTGTGTGTGAGCGTGGCGTTCCAGTCGTGTCTTCTCTTAACAATATTTAAATCTATTTCAGAGACATTTTTTAAAAATAAACGTTTTTCAGCTAAAGCAAATTCTTTTGGTGAATAACTCAGCGTATTTTAAATAAACATGTATAATTTGACTCATTTTGCGGAGTATAGGTGTAATTATCCTCCTTAGTAACACTTTTTTTTAATTAAATATTTCCCCCCACTATTTTATAATTATTTATTTTTGTATAGTAAATTAAACGTTCTAACCGCAGTCCAAATGTCACGCGCATATCAAAATAACGAGTGAGCGGCCACAAGGGCTATGCTCCTCGTATCTTCGAAATATGTCAAAATTCACAAGCGTCTAAATCCTGTTCGCTGTACAAGCACAGCACAGTCACTACGTTCTAGAGATGATACGGGCTCGGGCTGTATTTTCATTTTAGTATTGGGGCTTACTAGTCCTTCAATGACAAGCTCCCTCCCAATGAGGCGGGATCATTCCATTTTTTTAGCAGGTGGGGAAAGGTAGAGCAGTCAATTGAAATAGTGGCTCCATCTATCAACTTGAAATTAAAATACAATAGCAGAACATTGAAGATGTCATATTTGTTCAATGTTTTATTTATTATTTGGTTATTAAATAAAATAAGATAAAATCTTTTTTTTTTTTTTTTTTTTTGTTAAATTGAAATTGAATTTTTAAAATTCAAATCTCACAAATTTTATCTAGTTTAACTGCAGTGATAACATCTTATTAAAATTACAAAATCAAAATTGGAGCTAGTTATTTTTTTTCTTTTTTTGCGAAAAATAAAAGTAATGTATCGTAAAAGTAACATATTGAAGATTACAAAAAAATTTTTGTATTCGGTTTCATACTTTAACTTAAACAATCTTAAAATTGGCGAAAAGTAAAAGTATGCAAAATATCTAAAGCCATATTACTGAAATTTTTTGTATTAGATTTAATAATTCTTTAACTTTAAACTATCTTAAAATTGTGTCATTTGTGCCTCCCCTACCATCTCAAAAAAGTAGATAAATTAATAATCGTCCAACTTTATTTTCGTGCTTTCGAATTGTTTTGATTTTATTTTATAAGCAGATACATCCTAAGTAATAATCATGAAGTACTAATTTATGGAAAAATTCAAAAGAAAAAAACTAGACCTCCCCATCCCCTTCAGAATTTTTCACTTGTTTCTATCTTTACAACATGACCTTAAAAACCTTAAAACATGTTTTTTTTTTTTTGTTGTTTTTTTTCTTTTAACCAGGGTTTTTTAGATATATTTTCCTCATCAGACACAACGCAGGCTTAATCAAATTATCAAAAAGAAGCAAATCAAAACAAATCCTGCTACATTCATTCCCTTCGTACCGCATGCCGCGACTGCGATCACTCCCTCCTACCTTTCCGAACCTGCTAAAAAATGGAATGATCCTGCCTCATAAAGAGGGAGTTTGTCATTCAATGGCTAGATTCTGGCTTGGGCTCATTCTTTCTAAAATCTAAAAATTATTTATTCGAAAGTACACAGTAAACCGTTACATGAAAAGGTCTTGGAATACAAATCTACTTGAAAAATCTTCGTAACTTTACACTTTTTTTACAGTATAGAAAAGAATGAATAAACTGCTTCCCTTTATGAATACTTATTGTTTTTCACATCATTTCAGTGCTATTTTATCAAAATGAAAGGGGAAGAGAAATTATGTTATGTATTTTAATAGTTGATTGGGTACTACTCTGTTATCCCGCCGACCAATTTCGCCAAATTCTACAAATCGTCAAACTAATGGCCAAATTATACACATTGTCATAATTTTTGTTTTAAATAACGAAAAAACAAATAATTAGTAGAATATTAATAAAAATACAAATAAAAAGGTCGAAATAAAAATCATTTAATGATATTTTAAACACGTGAATCGCATTTAATATAACTGAATGTGAATTCACGATCACCTATTACTGGCATTTAATTTTATATTTTGGCGATAATTTTGTGGTCGACGGGTTATCCTAGTAGTACCGTTGATTGCTTTTTAAAGGAAAATTTGTGATGATTAAAATTTTTGACTACTGCATTTTCAGCGATCATCTATTATTGATATTGCGCCAATCAAAACAAGCACAAACATGCACAAGCGCAAATTAGTTTCTGGTCGGATTTTCGTTAGTAATAGAGGATATTTTTTAATTCAATCGTTTATTTATTTATTTAGTTAGTTATTTAAAACTTAGAGTGATTTCTTCGTTTTTATTTATGTAGATCAAAAGCTTGAGATTTGAAAATTATTAATTGTGCGAATCATAATCTTTCTTTGTATGAAAATAACACAGTGATTAGTTTTTCTGTTTCTCATTATGAACTCTACTTATGCTGAGGATTTCCCTTCGTAAGTAAAAATATTTTTCCTCCGTCTTACTTTTAATAATCATATCTTGAATTTATGTTTAATAAAGGAGAAATGGGTGAAGAAAATTACTAAAAATGTTAACAATTACTTTCTCATAATTTTACCCCTTTAACTAAATCTTACTTAAATATGTAAATGATTTTTTAAATTAAAATGGAAAAAAATATACAAAAGAATTTCCATAGCCATTCATAAGTTTTCAATAATTTAGTAGAGAAAAAGAATTATTTTGAATGAAAAAAAGGTATCATTTATTAAAGCTATTTTTCATAAATAGCTATTTAAGTGTTTATTGCATAGATTTGGAAACAAAAAAAGTAATACTGTTTTTAACAATAAGCATAGCGATATACTGTTAATTTTGGATAAAAAAACAGGGTACTTCTTGGCTATCCCGTCGATCAAAAAGCTATCGCAAAATTATAAGATTAAATGCCAATATTGGACGATCGTGAATGTCAAATTCAATGATATTAGACACGAAATACGTGTTGAAAACATCGGCAAATGATCTTTATTTTCCCTTTTTTATTTATATTTTTAAGAATGTTTTACTAATTTATTTATTCTTTCGTAATAAAATAAAAATAATGTCAATATGCATAATTTGGCTATTCGTTTGGCGATTAGTATAATTTGGCGAAATTGGTTGAAGGGTAGTACCAAAGAAGTACCAAAGAAGTACCAGGTTACCCAAGTAGTACCAAAAATAGTAATAATTGAACGTAGGTCTTGACTGAAGTTTTGAATTCTTTCGCTGAACTACTTTAGGAAATGTGTTTTTAGTGTGGGAGGAGTCTAACTGATACACCACTTTGTTTATCTTAGAATGAATCGTAGGGTGTTGTAAGATTTCGTGCCGATCCGGATTTCCACAGACTAAAAAACAGTCATCTATTTCAGCTATTCCTAAACTGGGAAAAGAGTACCCTTAACGTAACGCGGTAAGCAGGGTTCTCACTGTCGCTCGCCATTGCGCCAAATTGCGAATAAATTCTTCATTTGATGTGTAAACAAGCGATTAGATTCGCCAAATTGCTAGTGCTCAATTTTTGTTTCTTCTTCTTCTTTTTTTTTTTTTTCGTTTTTCGTACATATATATATATATATGTGTGTGTGTGTGTACTTCTAATATCTTTGTAGCGGATAGTTGAAATTAGATTAATAACAATCGTTGTCGCAGTTATAAAAAAATAGGTTATTTTAGAACATATTGAAAAATGGGTATATTAAAGGATTAAAGATAATTTTTTTTTTCGTGCTACACGGCGAATCTATTTTGCTAATACTTTTCCATTTGGCGAATACTTTTTATTTCTAATTAACCAAATTACTAACATTGGTCAAATGTCAGTGAGAACACCTGTGATAAGCTTGCTGACTGTACTTGAAAATGATATGAGCCATGACAGAAATCACAAAAAATAGTTAATAAAGTCACAGAAATGACAATATAATTTGTATGGGTTATTAAATAGTTGTAATCACTATTCTCGCTGTCGCTCGCTAATGCGCCAAAATGCGACTAAATTCTTCATTTGGCGAGTAAACAAGCGATTAGATTCGCCAAATTGCTAGCGCTCAATTTTTACTTTTCCTTTCTTTCCTTTTTCCTTTTTCATACATATGCATACATACATATTTTTAATATATTTGTAGAGGATAGTACAAATTAGATTAATAACATTCGTTGTCGCAGTTAAAAAAAGGGGGTACATTAAAGGCTTTTTTTTTTTTTTTTTTTTTTTTTTTGGCTACAAAGCGAATCTATTTTGCTAATACTTTTTTCATTTGGCGAATGTTTTTTATTTTTAATTAGCCAAACTGCTAACGTTCGTCAAATGTCAGCGAGAACACTCGTTATAATGACAAGATTACTAATGAAAATGAAGTGTAATTGCGTTATCTGGCTCAGTGTAGGTGGAGTCGGGGGCGTGTTTATAACAAATGGGATTACTCAGAAAAGAAAATCCTAAAAAAGAGTGCGTGAAAAAAATAAATAAATAAATAAATAAATAAATGAGAAGCGCTGATCTATCTAAATAACTCCACCTACAGACTTATTTTCCGTGCGAGTGTTAAAATTAATTGTTACTTAGAATTATACGTGGATTTTTGAAATCTGGACATTGTAATTTGCTACATAACCTTTTATAAAATGATTGAGGCAAAAGAAAAATAAAAAATATATAGCTCTATTTTGTAACAGAATTCTCCCCCTCTACGCTTACTAAAATATCTTGGATTTAAGCGCTTTTTATTTCCCCAAATACCGTAACTTTACATCTTTTCCTTCAACACGTGTCTATTTAAATATTATGGACAAGATATTAATTTTGTTATAATAATTGGTCATCCGTAACTTAAGATGGCATACGACCTATTTTTAAATTCTTTCAAATAAATTGATTTTTCAAGGAAAAAAAAAAAAAACTCTATGAAAGCATTATTTTTTCTGAACAATCGAAAATAAATCGTATAAAATAAACCCTGTCTGCATGGTAGTTTACAATTAATATATTAAATGTTTCCTATGTAAGCAATACTTTTAATAATATAGCTCATTTTATTTTATTTTATTTTTATTTAAGAATGTTAATAATTTGATTATTTTTAAATTCAACATTTCGCTCGAAGACTTAATATTTTTTGAAAAATGCAAAACAGCAGTTGGATTATTTCCGTAAAGAGATAATCATCAGCAATCTGTACAGTCTATGCGAAACTAAATTTCTATTAGATTATGTGCATTTGTTCTTGAGATAGAATGCCTACAAAACTAATGAACAATAAAGGCAGACATTTTCTAAAAACAATTAAATTGTATTCAATATCTGCTAAAATGCACAAATCTAGTGAAAAATGGAAATCGAAATCTTTCACAAATCTAATATTTTTTCTTTGCAAAGATATAAGAAAGAAGCAAACATTTTAAATTAAAGAAACGACTTTGTATTGGGAATATGTAAGTTATTGAAAAGCAAAATTAATATAAAAAGCATCTTACATATATCGGAAGAGTTTACAATCAGTTAAAAAAAAATTTAAAATGCATACACAACACACTAAAAAACTTAGAGTGTATACAAGCGAAGTATGTATGGCATGAGGTTGAATTATAAAAACAGTTATTAAAATCCATTCAACCCGGAAAAGTCATATAGTTTTTTTTTATTCATTTAAAAAAAGCAATATCGGTTCGTATAGAGTATTACATTGCGTTGTAATTAAAATAAAATATCGCTGAAATCCTTTGAGGATCTACGGCGATATTAATAAAATCATCGAGTGAATTGTATCATTTTGTTTATCAAGTTTGTTTAGAGGTACCATGAACCATGTTAAGGAGGGCTCAGGCTCAGGGGTTGAAAACTTTTCAAAGAATCTTTTTTTTTTATGATCTAGTTTGATTATTCAATTAATTCTTAATTCAATGCAAAAAACCGCATAAAAATATTTGCATTTTTAACGGAGTTATAAGCATTTATGTATCAATACTTACATAGCCGCCTCCATATGTTTTCAATTTTAAGTCGTGTTTTCTCAAAACTTGATTTTTGACAACTAACACCAAGATTAAAAAAAAAAAAAAAAAACAATTTAATGGAATGGCTTATTTCTTTATTTCTTTCTTTCTTTTCTTTTCTTTTTTTATGCATATAACATCATTATCTAGATTATGAATTAAGGATATAACTATCACTTAATAAAAACATTATTAAAAAATCTCCCAAAATTGAAATTTAAAAAAAACCCTAAAAAATACAATTTTTTTTTCATTAAAAATACTCAAAATATTAAACTATCTAAAATATATTAATTCATCATCTAGATAATGACTTTACATGCATGCAAAAAAAAAAAAAAAAAAAAAAAAAAAAAAAAATTAAGCCATTCCATCAAATAGTTTTTTTTTAAAATCTTGGTGTTAGTCATCGCATTTTTGAGAAAACGCGACTTAAAGTTGAAATTATACGCATGCGGCTATGAAAGTGTTAATACATAAATGCTTATAACTCCGTTAAAAATGCGAATATTTTTATGCGGTTTTTTGCATTGAGTTAAGAATTAATTGAATAATCAAATTAGATCATAAAAGAAAATCGATTTTTTGAAAAGTTTTCAACCCCTGAGCCCCCTTAACTGAATTTTATGAAAATCAAACATGGCGTATATTATGTTAGACTTATTATTTAATCTTGTAATTATTACCTTTTTAAATATTTTTTCTCATTTTTCTTAACTATCCATTTTTTTTCCTTATAGTAGACTTGTTCTACGGTTAAACATTTACATTCTTACATCACAATATGCTCTATGGTTGCTAATAGACAGGGCGTGGAGTTGCTCTGCAACTGGGAAGCCCCTGCAGATGCCTCCTCATGTTCATGTTGGCTTGCGTCTGTATAATTTTATGCAATCAATCTCGACAGGTTACATATTTCCACTTTCCAGTAGATCGGCCGTTCCCGGTTACCACTGTATGTCTATGGGTCGTGAGTCGTGACCACGTGACCAAAGCCCTAATGCAGAAGCACAAGCACAAGCACAGTCACTACGTACTAGAAATGAGACGAGCTCGATAACGGGGTCGATGACAACAAAATTTCACACCAAAAGCTTGATATTTGCAAATTACTTAATTGTGCGAGTCATAATCGTTCTTCATATGAAAATAACTGATTAATTTTTTGTGTTTCTCATTATGGACTGTGCTTACGTTGAGGATTTCCTTTCGTAAGTAAACATATTTTCCATGTTATTCCGATTGAAAACAATCGGTCAGTGTTTCTTCTTCTCCTATAAAAGCATCAGACCTTTAAGATAACTGGATCAGCATATTAATTTGAATTGATTTTCAGGTTCATGTCAAAAACGGGTAATTGTTATGAGAAATGAATTGATTATATGTGAAGCTGTACATATTTTATAGGAAGTTGAAAACGTTTTCGATTCTTTAGTATACAAATAGTAATTTCTGTAAACTTCATGTATTTTACTATTACACTTCTTTAACGTATCCACCAAATTTTCTTGTTAAATGACAAAAAATATGGAAATCCTTTTAAATATGAAGTATATTTTTTGTTGATACCAAGCTGCTCTTTAGATAATATTGAATTTAAATTTTTTTAACAATAATTTTTATATAAGGAATTCCTAAAAACGAGCCATCACATTTGAAATATTTTTTAAATGTTGTGCTGTTTAGGTGCGTTCGTAATTATGTAAATATGTACTACTTATAGTTGTCGTTCAGTCTGCCTGTCCGTTCGCATATAACAATGCAAAAACTACCCAAACGATTCGTTTGAAATTAAAAATAAATTCGTTTAAAATTACAATTTATAATTATTACATAATTCTGTCGAGTCATTTCAAATTTTATGAATTTCGGATGCATAGATCAATTAAAGGGACAATCAAAAGTAATCAGTTACATTACGGTCAATGGGAAAAAAAAGATTCAAATGCATTTTAAATGGTATTAGACTCATTCAAACATAATAAAATTGATATGCATCTATGAAGTATATGATATAATATACATTCTGCAGAATCAGTGGTGGAAATAACATTTGTTATTGATTTACAAGGCCACACAAAAGTATTGCATTAAATAATAGTACAGGAAGAACATTGTTTGGAGCGCGTCAGGGATGTAGTGGGGGTATACGGTTGTATACGCCGTATACCTTCTGGTTTTTTAAAGAACACCGTAACCCTCTGTTTCTAAAAATTGCTATAGTATATACACTCGAGGGCATACCATTTCTTTTGAGCGTATACACTCTGCTTAGAGCATATACCCTCTGTTTTTTTATGACTACATCACTGGTGCGTGTTCTAATTATAATTAACTATTTAACATTTCATGAGATTGATATACAAAGCTGAGGAATATTGCAAGCTATTTCCTGTATAAAAGAAAGCAGATAGTATTTACAGGGACTCACAAAAGATTTTGGTTACTATACTGCATCCGAAATACTGTGTGATATTTAATCAGGATCTGAATAACTTTAGGTGTGTCCGTAATTATATAAATAGCGAGGACTTATATTCGTCGTACAGTCTGTCAGTCCGTCAGTCCAACCAAATCGCTCGAGATTTAAAATATATAATTTTAGTGTGATTTTGTCGAGTCATTTCAAATTTTATGAAAATCGGATGCACAATTTAGTTAGAGGGACAATCAAACGTATTACGATCAATAGGAAAGAATAGTTTCAAGTACATTTTAATGATGTTAAACTCTTTCAAATATAATAGAACTGAAATGAACCTATGAAGTATATACACATTCTGTATAATCTGTAATGCTTAGAATATTTACAGGGTCACACAAAAGCTTCCACTACATAATGTTATATAGGGAAACATTGTTCAGGGCGTGTTTTAATTATATTAAACTATTTCACATTTTATGACTATGATATGCGTTGCTGAGGTGTATTACAAGTTACTTCCTGTATATTTACAGGAACACAATAAAGATTTCGACCACTATCCCGTATCCGAAGTATTGCCTATTATAACAGCAAGATCTGAATACTTTTAAAACTTCGTTATCATACGAACTCACGTCATTTGCTACGCTTCACGTGCAGTTTCTAAAATCTTTTTCTTTTTCCTTGTTTTTGGTATCGGGCTCAGTCTCTGATGACAAAAAATCTTTCGGACTCGGATTCAAAATCCTCGGGTTTCGAAAAACGAGCCCGAACACATCTCTACTAAATACGTATTAAAAATGTTAGCGCACTTCAGCGCCAATAGAGGCTGGTGGGTGAAACAGAGTGCGCTGCAGGGAAAACACCCAACAGTTTCTTATAGAACCTTTGCATTGACGTCACAGCGACGGCTGATACTTTAATCTGGTGCACATCTGCAGCCCAAACAAAACATCATAACTCCCCGTTTGCCGTTTAAAGCACGTGTGATATTTCTGTTTAAATATGATTTTTCTTATTCTTGCATTATTTTTCTAAGTACTTAAAAAATGAAGCGCAAATCACCAAGTTTACAAATGTGAAAACACCACATTTGCCTTATGTTTGGGCACCAGATGAAGCATGTGACGTCACGTGCAAGAGGTCTATACGATTTTTGCCGTTGCATTGTTTTATTTTATTTTCACCCTGATAATTTAACAAGAATATTTTATAACACTATTTCACTATGTTAAATGTTTTTATGAAATAATTATTAATCTTATGAAAATTTTCAGTTTTTTGTGACGAATTCATTCATAGAATTTTAAAATAAAGTAAAATTCAGATTTTTTTTTTTTTTTTTTTTTTTTTTTTTAAATATAGGGTAACATCTCCAGTAATTGGCATGCACCAGTGATTGACACATCCTACAAACATGTCCAAAAATGAGATTTATATCCAGTCTTTTAAAAATGCAAGACCATATACCAGTTATATGCTCATTTACGTTAAAGATTACAACTTTGATTTATGTTACTAAATGGCAATAGTGCCTAGGAAAGAGAAACAATTATGGCTTGTATGAAATTAGCCATTTTTGTTGCAAATGCTTCTTTTTTGGCTTAAGGAAGGCATGCTTTTCAATTCATTATTATCTGATTTATAATATATTTTAAATTTTAATTGACAACAGTTTTGTTTAGTTAAAAAGGGTTACTTTAATTGTGTAAAAGTATTTTCGACACAAATATTTAGATTTATGAATTAATGATAGATGCCAATTAATGTTGCTTCAATTTTGCTAGTTCCAAGTAATTGGCACCTATTCCAATTACAAGGAATTCGCAAGGAATTTGAGATTAAACCACTTATTTTGGAAGTACTTTTAAAGTTATAGACTAATTTTGTTTATCATTTGTTTTCATTTGAAAATATGAAATATTACCAGTAATTAGAATCCATTAAAACTTCATATGACTGCGGACATCATGACAATTACTGGGTATTAATATAAGTATATTGTATTGTTTTAAAGTTTTCACATTTCAGACTAATATGCTGATTTCTCATTCTCAAAAACCTGAAATATGGCATCTTCATCTACAGTAAATTCATTTAAAGCGATTAAACCCAATGCAAAATGTAAAGTTTTTTTTTTTTTTAAATATAAACTTGTGCCAATTACTGGATCACAAAGTGTCATACATTGGTGCTTTAGGTGTCAATTACTGATGATTTCAGCAACTTTTTATAAATATATTTTTATAAAAATACTTTTCCAATTAAATTAAAATAAAAATTATTACCATAAAAGACAATCCTAGAAACAAAAAATAACCTTTGTAAGAATTGACCTTTGCAAAATAAATCCAATGCAAAAATAGATTTTAAATATTGATATTTAAGTGAAATATTTAAAAAAAAACTATTTAATAAACATTGGTGAACAGGTTTTTTTTTTTTTTTTAACCTGAGTGAAATAGCCCTTTAAACGTGAAATACTAGGAGTGTTCAAATATAAAGGTACGAAACGTTGTAACAACCAAACTGGTAGAAGTTTGAATAAAGTCCTTCCGGCAGTACCGGGACGAAGAGGTAGGTTTCATATATTTATTTATTTATTTATATAAAATTAAGTTATATTATTGAGACATACGAAGCTCAAATTATTGGAACTCTATTATTTAAGATTGAATACTAGTTTTTGTCAATACTGTATATTAATGGGAATTTTTAGAAATTTGTCATCTTTTATTCAACCTGGTTTTATTTTTAGCCATTTATAGGGTTGCCAAATTTCACGATATCAAGAAGTGTAGCCATTTTAAAGCAACATAATGGATAAAACAAACCAATGAGCGTAGTCGAAATCTTAATTCATGTGCATATGCACTCTCAAATCGAAATCGATTAACATATACGAGTTCTGTCGCGGGCAAATTGATTTTTAAAGAAATGTCACCACATAAGAAATTCAAACTGCTATATCTCAGGTACTTTTTAAGGTAAAGACAAAGCAAAGAATACTCCGGAATTCATTATTAAGATATAGGAGAGAGGCGGGCACATTTGAACTGGGGGCACCTTTGCACACTCTAAATATTTTCCTTCAAATAAATTATTTAAAAAAAATTTATATGGCAATACATTACTACTGCTTCAAGGGAATAATTATACAAAGCTGTATTATTTTGTATGAACAGTACTGTCTAAACAAGATATGTATTTTTGTCCCTCTTGAATCTAAACTTTAGAAAATAAAGTTGTAAGATATTTGTTTACACACTTCTATCCCTAAAATTTTAATTTATTGTTCAATGCTTAAACAAAGATGTTAGATTTAGTTTATAAGCTTTGTTTTATTCAAATTATTCAGTAGTATTGAGTAAATCGTTATAATATGATTCCATGTGATGGAGCACCATTGAACAGCGAAAAAACACCAAATAATCTAGTGATAATAATTGAAATAATTTAAAGAGAACACTTAAAACTATGAAGTAAAGAGTTGTTAATGCATCTAAATATTATCATTTCTGATATATATATATATATAAATATATATATATATATATGAAAAGAGGTTAATTAAGAATGTCGAAGAACATGGACTTATACTGCTGACAATTCCCCTTATTGCACACATAGGTTCCAACCTCTGTATGTATCAGTGATGGGAAGTTTCAAATCTAAATCGAATCAAATCTAAATTCATTTATTGGATAATTGCATAATTACTATGTACATAGGTAGTTATATCCCAATCAGATTATAAATATTCGTATCATCTCGTGACAAATTTCAGACAATTTCAACATGTCAAACACACTGAAAAATTGAAAGTGCTGTAACTCAGCCATTTTTCAGGATATAGATGAAACAAAAAATGCTGTGGAATCTTTGTATTAAGGTCAAACACACAAAAGAAAAAAAAATTCAATTTATTACTTTTTTGCACTTAATTTTAAAATTCAAATTTTTTTAAAAACATTTAATATTCCGCCATTTTGAAACAAGATGGCGGATAAAACTGGCCAACGAACTCGGTGCAGACATTCGTATGTACTATCTACGCACCAAGTTTCATCCATATTAGTTTCTAAATACGCGTGTTATCACTTGACAAAAACCAGATCATTTCAAAATGTGAGCAAAACAAGACATTAAAAGAACTATAACCTCCATCCCCCTCTCCCCATTTTGCGAAATATTTATATTTGTTTGCAGAAAGTCATTAATCATTAACTCCATTGTCATCAGTTTCTGACCTATTCTTAAAATAATTTTTGTTTAGTAATAAATCAGAAATTTTTGACAGATAACAGAGAGAAGGAAAACTGAATTATAATTCAAAATTATCATAATTATGACAGTAATAATTTATTTTATTTACAATATTTTTCACACATATTAATGTTCTTCACTTATTAAAAACACAGAAATTATAATAGGAATTCAACTTTGAATTCTAGTTTTGAGTACATGATGTTTAAATACCAAACCAAGATTTTTTGAAAAACTATTACATTTATTATTACATTAAGAGAACATAACTGTAATTCCACAGCTCGTGAAATTCCCATTAAACAGAAGACACTCCTACTGAAAAATTAGCTTGAAGTTTAATCTGAAAATAAGCAAAATAGACAGAAATAAATAAGTAAATCCAGAATTTATATACATTTTATATTTGCAGTTTCAAATATTTAATACTTTTTTGTAACACGTTGACTGCCACGGCAATTTTCACAAACCTGGACAAAAATAACAATTTCATTTTATCACATTATCTTATTAAAAGCTTTAATTCTAGTCCATAAATATCATCAAAAGTTTTTTTTTTTTTTTTTTTTTCTTTTAAGAATTTGCGAATTATCTCATAGTCGGCATTATTTCGTAGTTGGTAATTATATTTTTGGATCGTTTTTTAATAAATTTTCTGTTCATGCAAGCCAGCATTGATTTTTTTTTTTTTTTTCCTAGAAACCATCTATCGATATTAGCACTGACATATTGCAAGTTTAATCGTAGATGGACAAAAATGGCAAGTAAACACAGTACGAGATAATTCGTAGTTGGCGTCCTAGAAAAGGACGCTATCAGCGAGTTATCTCGTAGATAGTCGCCAACGTTTTAAACAGAAATTTATTTATTTATTTTAAATTACGGTTCTAGAATGTGACAAACAACCCAAAATATCCTTGCATAGAATAAATTAAACCCAAAATTACATTATTTTACTAAATATGAGTAAGTACAAATACAAATGTGTGAGAAAAGCAGAAATTGCATTTTTCTGCACCATTTACATAAATTCTTTGAAAAAATTTTTTAGTTATAATATTTCAGAAACAAATGCCATCCATATATTTATGTTCTGAATAAAAATTTTGCAGATTTTTTTTTTCTTTTTCTTTATATATATATATATATATATATATATATATATATATATATATAGAAGATTTTCAAAATAATTGAAATAAATGATTTATTTGCCTTAAGTTCTAAGAGATAAAAAAGAGGGGGGGTGGTACTTGTGCACATCGATATAATCCAAAAATTACAAGAATTATTATTATTGGATTTAAAATTACATATAATTGGTTTAATTTCCTTTCAATATGTCTAACAAAAAAATGGAGTTTCAGCGACTCTTAACTCTTTTACTCAAAAATGGGCCTGACTCCAACTCTGCAGCGTGCTAGAAAGGCTGTTTATTATTATTATTATTATTATTATTATTATTATTATTATTATTATTATTATTGAAATTATGACACGTTCACTTTTGAAACAGGTTTCAAACTAAATTAAGTAACTATTCTTTTCCTATTAGTATGGTGTTATTAACTTGATCTTAAAATAGGCGATAATAAGATAAATAAAGTAGGGGGAACTGGAGGACATTGATACAGCTTTTTTCAGAAAAATTTTTTGGTGTCTAGAAAGCAGAAATTCCAAATTATTTTCTTATGTGATGTCAGCAAAACCTGTGCAATGTGTTATAAAAATGTACAATCGTTGTTTTATATATTGTTTTTGCATGTAATTTTAAAAAAATCAAAAAAAGTAATTTGTATCAATGTGCCCCACAAACTGGGGCAGATTGATACACATTGACACGTTTGGGAAAAATGGAGGCAAAATAACACTTATGCATATTTTTCATAGAAAAATAGTTAGCAAACCATTTTATATATATTTATAGACATTTAAATCGCACACAATTTATTTGTAAGCGATATTAAAGCAATAAAAATGAAATGTATAATGACCTGATGTTCTGGCTGTTCCTTGTCTGCTTTTGGCTGTGGTAATTTTGTCATATATGGCACTTTAACCCCAGAATTATCTTCTTTCTTAGGAAAGGTGAAAGAATTACCAGGTTTTCTATTTATAAATCGGTTTACAAACAGAAAATAAAGGATAATTATATTAAAAATTATGTTTATAATATAATTATCCTGTACTGTTCTGCAGCTTGTTTCTCTTACTTAACATTTCTCATGTCGATAATTTTTTCTCTGGAGAATCGATATAAATTTGAGATTTGCCAGGCTGCCGTTTATTTCTTTTGTTAATTCTACAAGAACTTGATATTGTGTAAGTTTGTACGTCCTCTGTTTGCAAAAATACTTTAAAATGTTCTAATATAAAGAAATTAGAGCTATTTCACTTCAATAAAAACTAATACTAGAAATTTTTGACGAAAACTGGTTGAATTAAGGAGTGTACGGTAAAAAAAATAATAATAAAAGGTAATGAAAAAATGAACTAGAAAAGGATTTAGGTTGTATCAATGTGCCCCGACAAAGACTGTATCAATGTCCCCATACAGTCATTTTGAATAAAATGAGTCGCAAATCCAACACTTCATAATTTATCTAACAGTAAAGAATGAGGAACTGATAAAGTGTAGCTCTATTTGCCAGGGAGGGTATTCTTTTCGGTTGAAAATACTGGAACAGTTGTATAATATCATTTCAATTGTGCAACTCAAATTTATATTTGACCTACAAAAACAATTAATCATCCATCCCATTTCATCAAACTATTGAATCATTCCAAAACTTTCTGTATGTAGTTAATCTCACTAGTATCACCTTTTGGAGCTGTTCTGAAACTTCCTGTAATGAACCTGTGTGCTGTACAGGAGGTGTATCAATGCGCCCCAAGTATCAATGTGCCCCAGTTCCCCCTAAGTAATATAATTTCATCAGTATGAGTCGACTGATTTAAATCAGTTAAAACATAGTTTAAACCTATGTCACATCAAAAACTCACTTCTGTTAGATAAAACCCAATCCTGTCACATTATCTAATCTACTTATGAACTGAGATATCAAATTAAACCATAAAAAGATAGTGATTGTGCTAAAATAATTTAAAATTTTACTTTTAATTTATATACATCAAATTTAGATCTTCAGCAAGAACATGTTTTTCCGTAAATTGTGGCACTAACTCTAAAAATCTCTCATGATCCTCAATTATAGTTTGTCATACAGCCCCGCAGTCAAACCCATCACTGATTTCTAAGGAAAACAAGAAAACAGAAAACATACTGTTAAATTAGAACTAAGATACCACTTGTCGGCACATAAAATTTATAGTATTTGCAAATTGAGTAAAAGATATTTTCTCGGGCTCATTTTAAGCAACAACATATAATGACAAATTGTTAAACCTACAGTTATTTAAAATAATACATTCATATGATGTGGGATTCCCTTTATGAAAAAATTCACTGCTTTTTAAAATTTGATAGAAAACACAACACAAGTGAATTTATCAAAAAATATATAATTCTTGCTCGAATTCATTTTTAAGACAAGGCAACCAGGGAAAAAAAAAATACTACATTATTTAAAATTTTCTTTTAGGATTTCTAAGTTGATGGGTTAACAAATAATCATTGTAAATTAGTGTGAAATTACTAAAAGCGTGTAATTTTTCGATAGTACACTCTTCACTTTGTCATGTGTAATTTATTTTGTGCATTTCAGTCATTTTCAGTTCATTTATTTTGGCATGTGTTTATAAATACATAATTAAATACTCTTTGTTTGTTATGTACTGTACGCAATTTACTGACAATTTTTAATTTTATTATCCCTGTGGCAAACCAATCGTCAAATGTCTTAAAATGAATGCATTTATTATTAAATTCTAAAAATAATAAAATTCTAAATTTTTGTATTGCCTTTGGATTCGCACTGGTAAGTATGTATTATTATTTTATTTATTTATTTTTAATTTGAACATGCCATGAAGAGGGCTAAATATTTATTACTTCTATGTTTACATTTAAAAAAATTAAAAAAATTGTATGTTTACATTTTAAAAAATCTTTAATTATTTTACATAAAAAATAAATAAAAGAGTTACAAATAGTTACTAATAGAGTACTAATATAGTTACTAATCGATTAAATTCTTTCAATTCATATTAAATAAATACATTTATTTATTGCAGCGTCTTTAAATTTCAAAAAGTTTCTCCTGAATAATTATAGCAAATATAACATTCAAACAGAAATGAAGCTAATTAAGGATTTCAAATTTGCATCACTACAATTCTCTGAGGATACTTAAAATTTTTAAGAATTATAAAAATGGCAGGCCTAATAATTTTCTATTGATATTTAGGATGTTTTCGTCTGTTTTACTAATTTTAAGTAGTCAGTTAAAATTAGTTCTCTTTCGATATGCAAGTAAGAAAGAAAATATATAGATTGTTTGAATGTTGTTATGACAGTTTTTTTTCGAAATTTTGAAAAAAAAATTATATTAATTTCGTTTTAAAGATTTATTTTAAAAAATACGCTTGTCGAAAAAAAATCTTACATGAGAATAATGCGTATAATCTGCTTTCATGCTAATTAAATATTTTATTACATTAAAATTTTCTCTATTAATAGGAAAATATCACTTCGTTCAAACTACTTTTTTTTTTTTTTTTTTTTTTTTTTTACATTTTAAAATGTTTTGTTTTTTGGGATAAAAGTAATATTTATGCCCAGGTGCACTCTGTATATAAATTTGTTCATCATAGGAAAATATTAAAATATTTTTTATAAAAATATGGATAAAATAAAGTACAACTTCTGCTATTTTTTTTTCATTTTGAATATTTTTAAAATATTTCTCTATCCATTTATTTTTTAACCATTCCCTTCAACTTTGAACATTAAGAAATAATTAAGTGGTAAAAAATTATTTCCTGAAATTTGATTCTCCAATCCTCTTAGGAAAATAAGTAATATCTTAGAGTATACAACAAATTTATTTTAAAGCAGACACGGGAAATCGTTCTTATTTTATTAATTTCCATCGCTTACTAACAATAACCTCCACGTGCTGATAACACTTGAAATGACTTTTAATTCTTTGACAGGCTTAACAGGTGTCATAAAGTCCGATTTGTCTATTCGCATTCTTTTCATTCACATTCTAAATTCTCTTTAATCTTTTGAAAATTTTCGAAGAACTGTGGATTTCATGCAGCAATCAATACATTTTGTACAATGGGAATAAAGATAATAGTAAATATTTTCTCATTGTCTATCAGACAAAAGTTTTTGAGGTTCCCATACCGGCTTTTTCTGTACAAGAATAAGCAATAAAATCTAAAATGTTTTGTTGTAAATGTTTTCACCAAAGGAGTAATAACTAAATTGTCGTACCTTTAAGAGTAACCGTCAGTGTTATTTTGTCCTATTCTCTCCATACTATATTCTTACAAACAGAATTTCTCATTTGCTATTCAACCAATTTGTTCAAAAATTTTTTTGGTAATTGATATAACTTATTTCTTTAACTTGGCAAAATTTTATAAAAGAAAAAAAAGGCCTTCTTTTTTAAATTAAAATTTTAAATTTCTGACATTAGTTCCGACAAAAATACCTAGGTGGACCTAGGAGTACTGTCGCTTACTCGTAAAGAACGAGCAAGCGATTATTTTTTTAGTTTTTACATATTTTCCTGTCAATTGTCATTAGTATCTCTCTTATAAATGTATTATAGGATACCTCTTACAAGATATTATATGAAATATCCCTCAACAAGACATTTTGTGTCCGCAAAATATGATTTTATTAGTAAAATTCCACTAGAGATTGAAAGATTCTTTCAAATTCTGGTAACCATCTTACTTCCGTTAGGAAAAAAAAAAAGATGCGCTAAATAGGCAGTATCTGTGAGGTGAGGTCAGGAGAGACACCGAGTTGACCTTTGACTTTGGTGTTCTGGTGGGGAAAAGAGGGCCATTCACAGACAAAGAACTGTAGGGTCACTATTTTTAAGCTGCTTTCTGTATGAGTTAATTTTTACTGTACAATTAAAGTTTTTCTGGAAAAAAAAATCTTACTCAAAAGACTCATTCGCTAATATAAATCCTATGGAAGAAATTAAATAAATATATATATCAGTTGTATTTCAATATTTTTATTTTATTTTATTTATTTATTTATTTTTTTTTAGTTTAATTATACATATATAATTAGCGAATGGGTCTTTTTGTTTCAAGTAGCATCTGAATGATCATTTTTTTTTTCTAAACATGAAAAAAATTTAGCGATTTTTGCTTGTGAAACCTTTCTTTGATAAGCTGGAATAGCATTTACAGTGCACTAAATTGTCTAAAATATAAGTTAAAATATGTTAAAATATTTCGGGTATGGTTTCTGCTAAAAAATTGCCTTATTTTAAAAAGAACTTCTCCAACAGCCTCAAATGCTTATGGAATTATTATTATTTTTGTATTATTATTTATCTCATTTTGCTTACAAAAAACACATGCAATTGACGAATCTAGGAAAAAAAGTTATCGGAAAAAAAGTGACATGTTGACAAAGTGACAAAAGCGGAAAAAAAGTGACGTGGAAAAAAAAGTTTCCGGAAAAAAGTGACAAGGAAAAAAAAGGTTACCGGAAAAGGGTGATAAGCAATTGATTTTGGGGATTCATTATTGATTTTGGGAATTCATTGATTGAGTATGATTGGGGAATCTGGGGGGCTCTTAAGGGTGTATTCGAAAAAACGCTTTTCCATCTTCATCAGCTCGAAATTTTCCGATACAATTTCAAACACATTTTTAAAAATAGAAACATAAAATTTGCTGAGGGGATTTTTGAAGAGAAGTATAAGGTGCCGTGTGATGTCATTTTACTCTCAATTCATTAGAATTTGATTTTAAAACAATTATCTTCTCAGTATGACTATTTTTTTCGTTCCCAGATCTCCCGCTTCGGAAAAATCAGTTCAAAATGCTGTTTTTGATTGCTTTTTTTGCAATGTTTTCTTCATCTAACAAACAAACGACAATCACGGCACCTTGTGTACTATCTAAATAAGACAATTTGCCAGTTTGATGCATATGAAAGCAAAAATGATTTTAAAAATAAATCGGAAAATAAGCAGTTTGAATTGAAATACACCCTTAATTTAGGTAAATGGGTCTTTCATGCTGAATGAACTGTTTTGATTCAATTTTTGGATATACATTCATACTGAAAAGACGCTTGCCTGATTAGTTATGGGAATGGGTGAATACCCCCCCATACCCCCTAAATCGGATAAATCGGTTTTTATGCAGAATTTTCCGATGTATTTCAAATTTTAAATATAGGTTCTTTCTGATAAGGTGAATCCCTGAACAGTTTTAAGCGTTAAAAATATTATTATATATTAATAATATTATTATATTATTATAATATTATTATATATTAATAATATTATATATTAATATTCCTTATATATATTATAATTGTGAAAGAGTGTCCGAAAAATTGGAATGAACTTGGCTTCAAAACGGATGAATTAATGTCTTTGAATCTTTGCATATGGATAGATTATAGGAGTAGAATGAACATAGGCTAATTTTTATTTATTTTTTTCAAATATTTTCCTTAATAATTCAAAATTTAATTATTTTTCATACAAAATCAATAGGCATTTTCAGATAAAATTTAACCATTTTCCTTTCCTGTTGCCAAGAAAATAAAAAAAATGGAATAATAATTTTTCAGCGGCAATGAATTTTTAATAAAAAAACTTCCACGCGAAAAACTATAATAAATAATTTTTATACCTTTATACTTATCCAATGAATTCCCAACAAATCAGGGAGCACCTTATCAGAATGATTCTATATATCTATATCTATAACATCTATATCTATATCTATATCTATATCTATATCTAAAATTTTAATGAATTCTGATAATTCTGCATGAAAAACAAATTTATCTAAATTAAGCGCAGGGAATTAGCCCTCGTCGACCCTCCTTATATTTATCTAATGAACTGTTAAAACTAATCATGGAAACACCTTATGAGAATGATCCTATATCTAAAATTTGAATAAAATCTGATCATTTTGTATGAAAAATCCATTTATATAAATTAAAGGGACGGGTATAAGCCCCTGTTCTTCCTCTTATACTTATCGAATGAACTCCCGGGACTAATTAGGGATACGCCTAATCAGAATAAACCTATACCCAAAATTTCAAGTAAATCAGATATTTTTTATCACGAGTTATTGCGTTACATACTAGAGATCTGCACGGGCCCGGGCCGGCAGATTTAGAATAGTTTTTTCAACGGGCCGGGCCGACAAACAACATAAACGGGCCGGGCCGGACCCGCAAAAAATTGAAGGGGCCGGGCCGGGCCGATAAAAAAAAATTTCTGGCCTGCCAGCCCGTTCTGAAGATTTATAAGCAGAAACGATAAAATATGAGCTATTTTTAACGAAAATGGTTTTAACGAGAATAAGTATAAATGTGGCCATACTAGTTTGACAGCATCAATATAAAAATGCACAGTGTATCGGCATCGGAGAATTACATTAAGTGTAACCCGTTTTAATATTTTTTTAGCTGACTCATGCCGGTCCGAGATCACGCTTGCATTATTTTTGTACATATAGACTGGCCGGACCGGTACTAGACTTAATTATTGGCAGAAAACATGATTTGTAAATTTATTAACAGCGATAAAGAACTTATGTTAGCTTAGTCTTCGGATATATACTTCTTGATGATTTTTAAATTAATTTCTCAATAATGCGAAAGTTTGACACATTTTTTGATTAATTTTAAATTGTAAAAGTATAAAAGTCTATATAAGCCTAACAATTGAAGGGATTTGGAATCGAATAACGTTTTTCATTTTTGGTAAATAAAATACTTGTATAACTTTGTTGAGATATAATAGTTTCTCAAATGATTGCAGGTTTTTCTTCCTTCCCTTGCTATTGCTTCCGGAAATTCTATTCAAAACGCTAATTATCACAGTATTTTATTTGTTTGCAGTATTCTTAAATTGTTTGTATCAAAAAATGGATAACGCCATTCGATTATATAGTTTCTGAATAAAGATATCTGCTAATCTTATGCGTTTCTGAGGGGAAAAAAATGAATTTAGAAATGTATCAGAAAAGAGCTTCTTTGAATTTAAGAATGAATTTAGATTTGAAATCTATAATAAAATGATATAGAAATATATTTATAAATCTTCTTTTATTAAACAGCTTCAAAATTAACCATGTTTTTAGCTTTCTTTCTTTTTTCTTTTATTCTAAGCCATATTAAATTTTTAATGAATCTTTATTCGAATGTTGAAAGCCTAAGAATCTAAGTAATCATTAATGTTGTTAATGTGTATTTGCTGTAAAATATACTGTAAAATCATTCCATAGATATGTATGCAGTATTCTTTAAAGGAATCTTAGTTATATGATAAAAATCTGAATTTTTTAGAAATCGTAGAAATTGTAACGGGCCGGGCCGGGCCTGTTTTCGCTAATTTTTGTACGGGTCGGGCCTAAAATATAAAAATTTAAGCGGGCCGGGCCGAAATAACTTTCCTATGGGCCGTGCAGATTCCGGCCCGTGCAGACCTCTATTACATACATACATAACTGGCGGGCTTATAACCCGTGCGCTTAAAAAATATCTATATATATATATGCATAATAAATATTCTATGTCAGCTACATAGTAACGAAATTAATGTAACTAAAAAAGAAGGGATAAAGGAAGTAAAAAAAAAAAAAATCCCTGCCGGCTCGGCCTACAGTCGGAGGTAGATTTCGAAGTTAAATACTAATTTCACCAATAAAATCTAAATCAAGATTAAAGATAAACCCAGTTCCTTCGGAAAAAATAAGCTCTACAGACCTAAAGCTTTTGTGAAGATTCTAATGTATGAGGAATAGATTTAAAAATACAGAAACCAAATTCAAAGAGCTCCAAAATGTTAAAATGTGACAATATTTCAATTGTCGGATTCGGATATTTTTAAAATGAGTCACTAAGTTTTTTCAAACTTCCATGACGTTACTTATTCATCTGGTAACATCTATTACATCTATTTCCAGTATGACATAACATTCACTTTTTTTTAAAACTTTGTTAAATTATTTAACTCATTTTCAGTTTTTACGTGAAAATTTTGCTATTGAAAAGTTATGACGAAATGTGTATATATATATATATTTAATTTCTCGAACAATTTATTTCATTTGCATTTTTCACTGGGAAATATTGGAATAAAAAAAGTCATTCTGGTAAAAAATTTATTTTTTTTTTCTAAATTGTTGGCAAAAAATGTTTATTTTTTCTTTCCTTGTTTATGTAAGGGCTGATTTTATCAGAGCTATGTTAAGGCGATATTTAAATTTTTGAACCCTCCCCAGGGCCCGACTTAGACAGTGGGGGGCCCTGGGGCAAACACTTTTAGGGGGGCCCCCTTCTATCTTAAAATTGTTCGTAAATTATACTCACGTGACTAAAACTGAAATTCATAACTATTGTATGTGTACATAAATTTCGTACCAAGTACTATTCACATCTATATACATAAAAGCAAAAGAAAGACAATTTCAAGAAATTATAGATTATATGAATATGAGGATAAAAGTGAGGCATTAAGGAGGCATTGGGTACAGAAACAGAGTGGGTAGGAGAAGAAAGAGCCTTAAAATTGAAAAAGCAAAGAATTTTGGTCACTTTTGACCATTTTTTATCATTTGACACTGCTTTAACGAAAAACTTATCTGTCCTTGGGGGGCCCCCTTAAACCGGGGGGCCCGGGGCAATTGCCCCTCATGCCCCTGCCTTAGTCAGGCCCTGACCCTCCCATTTTCAAACCCTTAGGCCGATTTTACCCATTTGCAAACCCGTCGCGATATTAACATCTCAATGTATTTCATGATTTAAAAGACGATATGTGCATATTTTAGACTTCTATCGTGCTGAAAAAATTTTGTACATACATACGTACATATATACATATAAACTTTTTATGTTGGTGGATTTGGGTTCCTAAGGTCATATAATGAAAGCTGTGATTTTTTTTTTTTTTTTTTTCAAAAGTCGTATCATGGCATAGGTAGTATTAACTATAGGTTTTTTACGAAATCTACTTAAAAAATTCCTAAATTTGGAGCTTTATAATAAAAAATGTTCCCACTGAAAATAATTAATTCTAAAATCGGCCCCAATCGCTAAACAACCAACAACCGTTTCTCTCTTTTCTACTCATATTATCTTCTCTTGCAACAACAGCCAAGAGCAAGAGCCCTGAAAGATTAAATTACATCCATTCCTCCCCCCCCCCATCCCCCTGTACATCTGAAGTCTCCACTTATCCACCGGAGTTTCGATTTCAGCAGGAAATGACGTGTATAGACTTACCGATCTTGGGTTTGCAAGCAATAACTGCCTATTGCCTTTTCCGAGCGAAATTCAGCGCCATCTATCGGCAATAAGCGATTTTTTAAATGACTAAAGCTTCCCTTTAAATTTTTAGATTAACTATCTCTTGTAGGAAACCTAATGTAAATAGGAATTTATAATTTGTAGCTCTCAATAATCTATATAAGGGTGTTCTGAGCAATGACTGTAAGCATTTTCAGAATAAAACTTATGCACATTTAAAATCGAACCTTTCTTTAAAAACTTTTATGTTTTTTGGATTTTTTAATAATCTTGTTTGCTTGTGTGTGTAATCATAGTGAGATTATAAAAATTATAAAAAGGAATATCAAGAAATTATCGTGAAAACAAACTGGAATTAACTGGAAACAAATCACAAAATAAATCGCTTTAAAATTTGTCTGGCTGAAAATTGTTTGGGTAAGCGGTAATCCTATTGAGCAAAACTATATTTTCTCTTATTTAAATAAATGCTGAAACTAGATTCAGTACTAGCAAATATATGAGGTTTTATTGTTTAAATACCACCCAAGTTTATTCGAGTAAATAGGAAGAGATATAAAAGAAAATTACAAATTTTCACAATGAAATACAAGGAAAGATACAGTCGAACCTCGTTAATACGCGAATCAGGGGTCCAATCAAAATTCGCGTATTAAACGGGTTCGCGTATTAACCGAAGGTCGCGAATTTTCGTCGAGTCGAGTGGTCTTTCTCTATGCGGAAAAAAATACACTTTTTGTTACTTTCGCGATACACAAAATACACTTTCACGATATGTTTTTAAGACATAAAATGACATTTCATTTATTTTAGTTATTATGTACTTATTAAGCAGAAACGTTTGAAAGCTAAAAATTCAAATTATCGTTAGTTTCTCAAGTAAAATTCCTGTCTTTTCAAATTTAGATTCATTATATATAATACATAAAATTGAAAATGACGAACACAAAAATTTCTGCTAACTATATTAACTAAAATTAATGTTAACAAAATTGAAATCTTTGTCAGCTATACGGAACAGATAGACGCGATAATACATAGTGTTGATAATAATAAAAAGTAAAAAAAAAAACTTTCTGAAGTCAATAATGTCATAAAAATTGCTTTTTGGAGAAGTAGCTATCAATTTTGGCCTGTTTGACATGTGGTCGCATCATCATCATAATGTTTTCCGTCTTATATAGATAGTGGTAAAGTTCGTTTGTTGAGGGTTCTTCGTCCAGTGACGATGCATATTGTCTTAGGAAACTGAATGCTTCTGTAACTTTGAAGAATGAGGATGGAGTCGGAAGCGCAGGTTCATCATCCTCTTCCTACTCATCCTGTTTGTCAGTCTCAGTTACATCGGCGGTGATATCATCCAGATTTCTAAGTTCGGAGGTAACTAGATCTTTGTCGATATTAATGAACGTGCCTAAATCGACAAAAATTTCCCCTACAGTTTCTCGTGCAGCCAGCCAATCTACTTCAACATAAGGGTGCAAGGTTGGCTCTGTGTAAATGATGTCCTCGCTACTTCAGAAATCCGCTTTCTGAAAACAATTTGTATAATTGTCGTTGGTGGTACAAACTCCCATTCTGCAGTAAGCATGTGCATAGCGTCGAGAACTGTAATTGGACGACACTCGTAGCAAAAATTATTGCTGCCGTGTTCCATTTGGTGAAGATATCGCTGTACGACGCGAGTCTTGAAATTTACTTTGGTGCTGTTAATTATTCCTTGGTCCAATGGCTGGGTGACATTAGTTGAATTTGCAGGTAGAAATACTACTTGGATATTATTCAGGTCTTCGTTATCTTTTAGATGCGCACGGCAGTTTCCACAAGTAATAACACATGGAACTATTCTTTTCTCATACGCTGATCAAAAATACGAAGCCATGTTGTGAAAATGTTGCCCGTCATCCATGCTCTACGCTGGCTCTCGTAGAGGCAGGGGAAATTCTTGCCATTTTTAACCCTTCCGGCGCACTACTCTTTAAATTTGGAATTTAAAGAAAAAAATTAGGCAATCTATTTAGGCCTAGCGGAGTACACAGATATAATTTTGTAAAGATTGCATAAACCACTTTAATTATACAGTTGTTGTCGAAGTGGTAACACCATGCAAGTACAGCATTGATAAGCACAGTGAGAAGAGCATTGCTGTGAAGCGCGTATTAGAGTAAAGTATTTTACCTATTATTTAAAAACAGTAGAATTTGATCTCTGTGGTGTTGCCATCTAGAACTCATAAGAAAGTTTTAAAGTAGCCATTAGAGTAGTTTTTGAAACATTCACGGAGTTTTTGTGTGTCTAAACAGGGGGAACTTTGGGTGTTACCGACCCGGCAACACTGCGCCGGAAAGGGTTAAAGCATCGTGGGTTGCGTGATTTCTCTATGACCAGCAGCTTTAATTTATTTGATCCATCAGATTTAGCACCGAGCAGAATAGTAAGACACTCTTTGTTCAGTTTGACTCCATGTCATTTTTCTCCTTTCATGGCCATTGTTTTATTGGGTGTTTGTTTGTAAAAAAGCCCAAATTCGTCCACGTTGTAAATATTCTTACTAGAGTAGTTTTTACAAGCTACGGAAGCACATTAAATTTCTAACAGTGAACATCTTCAATGTTGACTACAGCTGATTCACCGCCCACTTGCTTGAGTTTTTATGCCGTACCGAGTTTTAAATCGACCCATCCATACATTTGAGGCATTGAATTCTAGCTGTTCCATTTTTTGATGCGATTTCCGAATCTTTTTCTTGTATTAACAAGCCACTTGTTCGGATATTCGTAGAGCGCGCTTGAACAAACCACTCATGAAGGGACTTTTCGATGTTCTCAAACTTGGCGGTTTTTAATTTTTTGTTCGTTGTTCCTCCAGCCACAGCTTGGTTAACGATGGCATTCCAATTCTTTAACATAGTCCTTAAAGTTGACTCTGATATACTTTTTTCTTTGGCGAACGCAGACTTATTTGAGGCAGCTTGGGCATCGTATTGATTTATAATTTGTAACTTCTCAGTGATGGAGAGAGCCTTTCGTTCAATATGTTTTGCTCCTTCCGCCATAGTTTAGACTAGATTATAAAAGCACAGATGGATATCGTAGACTAGATGATACTTGGAGCCACCAGCGACTTTCTTCTTTTAAAAAAATCTCATCACTGATGAAACAGCGAGTGAAGAGACTCAAGTGATTAATCTGCGATTGTAGCGCATTCTCAATCTATCGATTCTACCACTCTAATTTAGGGAAGGGGGGGTAGGGAGTCACATCATTTCTTAACTATGGGGAAATATTCTTTCATTTTTTCTTTTTATAAAAACTAGCTGATTCACGAACCCCGCGCCCGCGATGAATGAACCTTATATGAACTTTAAATTTGTATGTTTCATAAATTTAATTCCCTTTTTGCCTACATTTACATTTTTAAATGACAAAAATCGCAAGAAAAGTATTGATTTGAAGGTACATTCTGCTTTGCGTAATTTTATTTTTTGAGCCTATCCGTACAGAAAGTTAGCAAAACATTCAGATTTTTACTGATTTCAAAAAGTTTTGTATCAAATATTTTTTTATTCACATATTCTTAATTAGAATCTCATGATAGGCTGAAATGCCTAAGTTAAAAATCTCTAAATGCTGTATTTTTAAAAAAATTGAATTTCCATTAAAATTTTACACTGTGGTTTTATATACTCTCGAAATGGAAACAGGTGTTTTTGAAAGCAGTGATAATGTCTTTAACTTTTGCACAACGCTAACCTCATCTCGCTTTATGAGATTTCATTGGGAGAGTTTTGATTGGTCAGTCTTGTGCTAGAATTGAATCGGAGTCCAAATTTAGTCAGCGTATGGTTTTGAGGGGGAAATGCTCAATTTAATTCGATTTAAATAATTGTTGTATAAAAAATAAGTTAAATAATTGTTTAAATAATTATTGTATAAAATGGTTTTTAAAATACTTCATCTAAAAACTCGTATGTTTATAACTAAGCTCATTCGCGTATTAAACGTAGGTTTTTCTTTCAAGGGACTGATAAAATTTCGCGTATTAAACGGGTTCGCGTATTAACCATTCGCGTATTAAAGGGGTGTTTTTATATGCGTAAGATAGGAGTATTTCAAGGGAACAAAGAAAATTCGCGTATTAAGCGGGTTCGCGTATTAAGCAGGGCGCGTATTAACGGGGTTTGACTGTAGTTGAAAACCCAATACAGTAATGAAACATTTTAACTCCGTTATACATGAGGATGCTTTTGAACAAAGGTTAAATTGGCGCGTAAAGAAAAACGTGTTAAATATATATTACTGTAACTTATTTGCAAATATAAACTAGAATACTTTATTCATTAAAACTTTTTAGAAACTTAATTTATCGCATAATATTCGTAATTTTGGATATCACAAAGTATATATACTTCATAAAATTCTTCATACTACACAATTTTTTATTGTTTTATTTCATTTTAGAATATTAAAAAGAAAATGTTTATAGTTGAAATAAACCAATATAGATAAAATTATCCCAAATAATATTTACTAAGAAAATAGCTTTAAAAAAATTGGACTTACATTTATATGATGGAACGAGTTAAATAACATCGATAATGTAAAATTGAAAATATTTCTAGGATGATTACTTGTTTCCACGTGAAAATTCATTTAATGCTTTTGTAATACTATTTGGGATATGTTTTCGTTTGATTATTTTTTAGCTGTCTCTATATTGCATCTCCAGATTACAATTGTTTAAAATACAAAAGAGAAATCTGATTGCTCTTTTCAATGCCTCTGCCAATGACAGCTTCTTTTGCGACACCGTACATCTCAGCCAATAGGTGCTTAGTATTCTTAGACATATCAGTCTATTATTTATCAATAGGCTTTTTAAGATTTAGTTTCAAGTTAGTCTTAAAACTTGTGTGTTATCTCTAATCGTTCAAAAGTTGCCGTTTCGTCTGTTTTGCTGCTATTTGAAAGCTCCTTTAGGAATTTCATCTGTGAATTCAAGTTTCGTGGATTATAAAATTAAAAGGTAAGAAATCTTTCTAATACATTATTTATAAATATTAAATAATTTTAAGTTAAAATTCATTTCAACAAAGCAAGCGCAAAATATATTTGAAATTTACAAATTTGTGCTTACAAAGGGTTATTTAATGCTAATTATTAAATGTATTATATATTATATTAGATGACAGTTTATTGGCAATATTACATCTATTTAAAAACTATTTCTATTTTGGCGTTTTCTTAAATAATATATTTTTTTCTTATTATTTATTGAATAATCGCATCTAAAAAAGAAAAATCTCCAGAATTACAGAAAGACTTTGGGGACGATTTATTTAATCGACATTCGACTGTTTATTATACTATTAATAAAATATTTATAAATGGCTAATATATTACACGAGCCGTTTAAAAAAAATTAGAGTAACATATATATATATACATACACATATATATATATATATATATACAGGGTGTCCAGCAAAAAACACCCTGATTTCAAAATTAAATTTCTCAAAAACAAAGATCGATAGTAATATGCGGTAAACGGTTTTTTCATTAGGTAAGCTGTAAAAATCTTTTACAGACATTTCAAACAGTGAATATTTTTAAAAAATTGCGTTCTGATTGCATAGGATGCTGTGATTTGACATTTTTCTTGTTTTAGATTGCCTGCAGAGAAATAATTTTTCAGCTTACACAGCAATATTTTAAAGATTTTTCGAAGTAAATTTTTAGAATTTCGAAATTTCAAAAATTTAATTTAAAAAACTATGAAATATGGCACTTTAAGCCGAAAAACACATTCTCTGGCAGCAATCTAAAGCAAGAAAAATGTAAAATCAAAGCATTCTATGCAATCAGAGCACAATTTGTTCAAAATATTCAGTGTTTGAAATTTCTGTATAAGATTTTTACAGCTTACCCAATGAAAAAACCGTTTACAGCATATTACTATCGATCTTTGTTTTTGAGAAATTTAATTTGAAATCATTGTGTTATTTACTGGACACCATGCACCTTGTGTATACATATATATATATATATATATATATATATATATATATATATATATATATATATATATAGATATATGTATGTATGTATTGTTTCGTCGGTGCCTAATTACCTACGAGTCACCTGGGATATCGATTGAGATTTTCTAGTTTTTTTTTCTTTAGATCCGGTATTTTATTCGAAATAAATTTCAAAATAAAAAATACTAAGAAGGTTCTTGATTTAACACAAAAAGTACGTCAAACAAAACTGTTGGGGACTTTATTTTGTTTTATAATAACATTTTCATGATGTATAACAGATATTTTAGTATTTACATAGATTTTCATTATGTGAATATCTTTATATTGCTTCTGAATTGTAGAAATTGTTTGTCCAAATCCTTTCTCGCTTCTTTATATACATTTTAAATTTTACTATGGTTGGGATATTTTTATTGCTAACATAACATCATTATTGTTATTGTTATCTTCTTCAAGATAATGTTAGCCCATTTTATATTTATTTTAAATCGTTTCTGATTCTATTAATTACTATTCCAAAAAGAGATTTTAATGAAAATAAAAGTTTAACTTGTGTTCATACTAATGCTTACTTTTCATTTAGATTTGTGCATTCAGTAATACATAATTATTCACACATTAAAAAAGCATATCAATTTTAAGGGGCTAAAATCTTTAATTTTCCTGCATCCCACATTTTGATGATCATATCTTGATGAAAGTACTTTTATTTTATATCTTTTAATATTACTTAGGGGATGTTAGTGAGCTTTAAACATTTATGCCCCCAAAATTTAAGTCAAATATTGTTCATGACCGGATCTTTCAACCTTTTCTTTAATAGTATTTTAAAAAAATTAATAAAATACGGAAATTTCTTATTTAAATATCGAAAATTTCATTTCAAAAAATACATAAATGTAAAATGTTCCCATTTTTAAATTAAAAGCTTTTTGTAGTTAAAAAATAATCTTATAATATGTTTTTTTTTTAAGAAAAGAGTTATACCAAGGAAATGGTGGGAAAAACAATTGTAACTAATTTGATTTGTTATCAATGTGATCTATAACAGTTAATTTGCATAAAAAGTAAAATTTACTTCTATTAATAGACGTATTAAATATATTTTGAACAAAATTTACTTTATTGGATTTTAAAAGTACCGTAGAAAAAAAAAATCAATTACAAACTAAGTTTTCTTTCACAAAATATATTTTATAAATTTATTGGAGAGAACTCTGAAAACAGCATGTAAACAATTGGGAATAACTTCCATATTTTCCTAAGCGATAAATCTAAAAACTTAATTTTATCATTTTAACATGTATGATGTTAAAATATATTCTCCTAGTTTTTTTTTTTTTTTTTTTTTTTTTTTTTTTGGTGAAGAATTTTGATTGTTTGAACATCTTAGATCGAAATATTTCACCAATTTTGTTAGAATCCATGCGGAACATTATAGAAAATCATCGAATCGTTTTAAAGCAAGACGTGGCAGCAGAGGCAATCAACTCATCGAACTTCACGGTTAAAATTAAAGATTTATTTAAAATTAGATTCGCATATTAATATACAATCGATATGCCAAATAATTTCTTTGTGGAAAACACCCTAAAACTTGATTTTAGCGGTTGACTCGTAGATGTACCATTGTGTTTTCATGCACTCAAAGGGATGAAAACATGGATGGCTGGGAACAGGAAAATGATAAATCTACGAGTTTAAAACATAGTTTTCAGTTGTTTTCCATAAAGATATGACTTGGAGGACCGATTACGTTTTAATATGCGAATTTATTTTTAACTAATTCTAGATTTTCAGCCTTTAACTCGTTGAAGTAATAATCTGTGCTGTCTCTTCCGATCTATTTGAAACATATCACAGGCTTTTGTGGAATGATTGCAAACATATATTCGAAATCAACGGTCCTCAAATGTCTTATTTATTAAAAAATATTCTATTTAAAAAAATATATATGTCTACATAAAGCTATTGAAAAAAAAATTATTTCACAAGATGATCGACAGATCCTAATTTAGACTTAAGGCTCCTCTTCAGTCAGGGTGCAAATTCGTATTTCTGATGCTAAACCTATGGGCTAGGCATACAATCGCATTTTACAAAAATCTTCTGGTAAAAATTTTTACAAAAGTATGTTTTTTATATGCTTTTTTTTTTTCTAAAGATTTTTTTTTTCTTTTTTTAAGGACAAAGCATATTTTAATGTGTTAACAACGTGAAAAATCTATTTCAAATACTTTTAAGAAAAACTTTCTTACAATTAGTTTATCTTCATATCCATTATACATAAAAAAGGTTGTGACAGTTTCCTACTTTAAACAGTTGGCATCTTTTATTTGAAAATTTTTAAATCTTAATGTGAAATGTGGTCAGTCTACAAATTCTACAAATGCGTAATAATTAGCCTAATTGAAAGAAAAAGAGTAAAAAACTAGTCATTGCTAATTTTTGATGAACGAAGACACTATATCTTTTATTTTATTTTTTAAAAATAAATTGCTTTTTGCCTATTGAAAACCATTAAATTTATACTTGTATCAACTTTTAAATTTAAGGAATTTGCAATTTTTTATTAAAAATCCGTGAAAAAGGCTCTCCATTAAGAATATTTCCTATTAAAACCTAATATTTATATAATATAAGTAAATTCGGGAATATTTAAGAAAAATATACGAAAGATCTTGTTTTATTATTATAAAGTGAGTTTAATACAGATTCTTAGTACAAAAGAAAAGCAATTTTTCTGTCTTGTTAGTTCTATTTTATTTTACAGCTATACTTTTCAAACTTGTATTTTTATATAATAAGTTTTCGAGTCTAACCGAAATGTTTACAAAAAACTTGTAATTATCTTTTCATAATAAAAAATTAGATAAAGAATTATTTACAACCGTACTAATTTAAAGAGAAATAATTTCACAGCAAGTATTCAACAGTATCTTCATACTAGTTTGAAAATGAACAATTTATATAAACCCAAAAGTTGCTAACACAATCATATATAAATTTTATTTTTTTTCTTTTGTTTAACATCTTAAAATTATTTTTATTTATTGAGTTATTCTTTTTTATGATGATTAAATATATTGTTTATAAACAAAATCACATGGTAAAACGTCTTATATGGGGTAGTTTAAAATCGTTATAACTAAAAGTAGTATTTTTAAAATTTAATTTTTTTAACTTTTAAATAGAAATATCCAAACTTTAATTATGATCCAGCATTTAAAAAAATATTAATTTTTAATTAAATTAAAATTGAAAATATCAATTTTTAATTTAATTTATAAATGTGATAACAAATTAGGCGCTTTTTTCCTTAATTTGACAGTAACTCCGTTCTGTATTTCAATTTATTTGCTTTTAAAAATAAATCTGCATTACATTAGACAATGTGTTAAAGACCCAAATTAACTTATATGTCAAAGCATTATATTGACATGCATAGAATGTTCCCAAAAGAAAACATAGCTAAAGAGAAAAACAAGAACAAAGAGAAAAACAAGAACAGAGAGAACAAAATAATGATATATCCTGCATTCAATTTAACAAATAGAAATTTTTCAACAATTTGGAATCCTTCTGTGAAACCTATTTCATAAAGTACTGAAAGCATTTTTTTTTAAATTTGTTAAACAGATTAAGAAAATGTGTACTTTTTCAAAAAGATTAAATCAGTCAATGGACAACTTTTTATATTTGTCGTCTTTTGTTATTAACTTCCATTGAAAAACAAATGATCCGGCCTCAGTTGTTTTTCTGTAATGTAGTCTATTATCTACTGATAATACCTAGTCTATTATCTGATTGTTGTACTAATGTATCTAAATTTTACCTTTTTTATTTACTATTATTTTTTTTCAAATTAGTTCAAAAAATATACATTTATTGATTTTAGAACACATTTAATGAAAACACGATTTTTTTCTGTCGCGGCTTCCTGACGATGCTACAAATCAAGTTTTCTAATTAATATAAAAACTAAAGGTTTGAATGTAGATAGAATTTCGGAATTTTATATTCATTTCATTATTATAATATTTTCAATTTATTACTGCTAATAACTTAAATGTTTTCTTACTTTTTTATATTTTTCATCCCTAGCATTTAATAGCTGTTCTCAAATATTAAATCTCAGCCTACATCTTCAAGTACCTGAAATTTATTTACTTAAAATATTTTTTAATTAAATCATAGATTAAATTTTAAATTATATTTCTAAAAGAAAAAATCATGCATTATTTTTATAAAACTATAATTTTAAGATAAAAGTTTCGATCACATTCCTGTCTACACTAATCATGTGCGGTTATTATATCAAAGCATCGCTTAGTCTTTAATAGTTAAAAAAAAATTGAACTATAAAAAGTTGGATAAACATATCTTTTTAAATAGCAAACAAACATTCTTTTTTCTTCAATAATGTCGTTTACTTGTGTGTATAGTCAGAATAAAATTAAAGTAATTACATTATCAGGGCTCCCAAATGGTCCGCGAACTGAACATCAATATTTTTTAACAGAAAATTTCATGATTGGTTCTATTGAATATACGCTGGAATTGACCTCCAAAGGTAATTTCTTGGCAAGAAAAATGTAAAAAGAAAATTTCTCTAAGAAAATTCTGGTGTTCAGATTGCGGACCATTTGGGAGCCCTGCATTATAAATTACTTGACATAAAGCCCTGGAAATGGATTTTTAGCAGTTTAGGACACATTTTTATTTTGCTGACTTTTTAAAATGAAATATTTCTTATTTTATTTATTAAAATCACTTTTCTCATAAAGAAATGTTTTTGAAATTTTAGACGGACTTTCAAATGACTGGTGTATTTTAGAAGTGTGCGTTAGTTGCAGTATTACTAACATATTTATAAATGACAAATCTGATACTATTTCATAAACACGAATCCTTTTTTCTGAATCAAAAATATCACCTAATAAAATCTTATATTTAAATAATATTAAGTAAATTTCGGAACGTTAATGAAAATTTACAAAAGATCTTTATTTTACAGCTATTCTTTTCATACTTATATATTTGTATTATTGTTTTCTAGTTTAATTGAAATACAATAGTCTTACAATTATTTTTTAAATAAGTAATTACACTTGGAAGTATTTGCAACCATGCTAATTTGAATGATTATAATGTAAGAGCAAAAGTTCAACGATTATTCTAATATTATTATGAAAGTGAATGATTTATTTAATACCCCCCCCCCCCAAAAAAAAAAAAAATGCTATCACAATCAAAGATAAATGTTAGATTTTTTTCTTTTTTTTTATTAGAAAAAAAAATTTTATTTTGGCTGCCTCTAATTTTTTTTTTTTTTTTTTTTTTTTTTTTTTTTTTTTTTTTTTTAGTGTTACACATAATACTTTGAATTCACAAATGTAATTAATAAATTGGTAATTTTTTTCATTTACATGAAAATAATTCCTTTCAGTATCTCAATATATTTTCTTTTAAAATATAAATCAGCATCAAATTAGTCAATGAATTAAATACCCAAATTAACCCTTCTGTCAAAGCATTATATTGACAAGTATAGAATGTTACCAAAAGAAAGCTTAACAGAAGAGGGAAATAGATGAACAAAAGAATGAGATTGCATGCATCCCATTCAACAAATAGAAATTTTCCCACAATTTTTATTCTTTGTGAAAGCGATACCATAAATACTGAAATTTTACCTTTAAACTTGTTAAACGGATTAAGATAAAGATGCCCCTTTTTCAAAAGGATTAACTCTCAATCAGTCAAAGGATAAATGTTTGTACATGTCGTCTTTTGTTAATAACTTAAAAGGACAAATAAATGATCCGGCCTTAATTGTTTTTCTGTAAGATGGCCTATTATCAAGAGATGATATAAATGACCTAAATGTTACATTTAATTTTCAAATAAGTTTAATAAATGTATATTTACTGATTTAAAAAAAAAATAATAAAAACACGATTGCTTTCTGTGGCAGCTTTTTACGATGCTAAATCTAGTTTTCTAAACATAAAATTAAAAGTTTGGAAGTAAAAGCTTTATTTTTGGTAACAATGTTTTTAAAATCAATTACTGCTATGGATTTAAATGTTTTCTTAGTTTTTTTTATGTTTTAATTTCTAGCACGGGATTACCTGTTATCAGCTATTAAATTTTAGTATGCACCTTGAGATACACTGTAAAAAAAAATCTGTGAAGGTATTAAACATTTTCTTGGAAACTGGGATTCCAAGAACTTTTCATGCAACGATAACAGGAAAAATCCATGTAACCGATTCTAAAACTTGAATTTTTGTTGTTATCGTTACATGAAAAGTTCTTGGAATCCCAGTTTCCTAGATAAAGTATAGTACCTTTACAGATTTTTTTTTTTACAGTGTATCTGAAATTAATTTACTTAAAATATTTTTTTTTCAATTAAATTAATGAATAAACTTGAAATTGCTTACATAGAAGCGAAATGCGGGCATTATTTTTAAAAAACTATATTTTTAATATAAAAGTTTCGATCTCATTCCTGCTTACATTAACAATGTGTTATTATTACGACGTGATGCAAGATCATTTATAGTTTTATATATATATATATAAAGTAAAGTTAAAAATGTTAATTAACATATAATTTTAAGTTCCTGTAACACAGAGAATAATCATTTAATTATTTTTCAATATTTAAAAAATATTTCAAAAATATTTGTTTGTTTGTTTGTTTGTTTGTTTGTGTGTATAACCAGAATATAATTAAAATATTGATATCAGAAAAAAAAATTACTAAACCATCGTTTATAAGATAAATATTAATTGCATAGATTTTTGCACTAGAACTGCTAAATAAAATGAAGGATCTTTTATTTAAATTTCTTTCTTTCGTTTTTTGAAAAAAAAAAAAAAAAAATGCTAAATAAAAATATTAATTTAAAATATTTGTAATCAATGTAATTTTTAAGAATAATGATTGCTCTTTAATTTTATAGATGGGCGATGTATTGGTATGTCTACCCCCCCCCCCCCCCACACACACACACACACATTCTCTTTTCGAGAGTGAATGAAAATAAATTCTACTTCTTGTTCGATTGCTTGATTTTTATTTAAATGCAACATGCAAGATAATAAGCAAAAACTATTTTAGTTTGGTCAATTTGATACTTTTTATAGGTATAGTTCCTAACATTAATATAATATTCATGTATAGCCATAGTTAAAAAAAAAAAAAAAAAAAAAAAAAAAAAAAAACTGTGTGAATTTTTTTTTAAAGTGCAACTTAAAAAAATATTGAGATAACTATTTTACTACAATTTTCTCCCTATCTTCTGTTAAACATTTTTTTTTTTTTTTTTTTCAAATTCGAATATTAGTCTTATTTGCATCTGGTAAAAAGTGTAAGTTTCTTCAAACTATTTAGAATATTTTGCATGTATTTAATTTATATTTTTATACGAAAAACAATCTCGGGAAAAGAAATAAAAAAATGATTTTGCAAATGAATTCTCATAGCCTTTAAAAAAATTAAAATTAGTTTTATTTAAAATTAATGAATGCTAAATGCTAAAAAAATAATTAAATGCAAATCTTGCTTCAGAAACAAAAACATTTTACTTATGTGTACAGTCATAGATTGAATTGATCATTTTTGAATTATAAACAAGCTCATAGAAGCATATACTAAATATACTTAGATTAGATTAGATTACTTAGATAGATATGGCATGAATTATACTATATATAGATTATTTGTATCTTTTTCAGAAATTTAATATATTTTATGTTAAATATTAAATTGTTAAATGTTAATATGTTAAATATTTATTATCTTTTATGTAAATACAAATACACTGTTTTAGAAAATTCGGCTTTTATTAATTAGGAATTAAAGAATGTTTACTTTTTGCGCACGTAAAAATATATCATAGTATTTGTAATTTCACATCTTTTTTCCATTTATTGATTTCGAAAATTATTTATTAAATAACTAATTGTTTAGAGATTTGAAAATGTGTACTCAATTTTTAAAAACATTTTTCAAACATTCTCTATCCCTCTGAAATATATTGCAGAATATTTGTATTTTAATAGTGCAGAAAGTGTTGGCATCTCTTTAAATGAGTGTTTATTTGATTATTATAAATATATTAAATTATTTCAATAATATAAGTATATTATAAGAACTTCTAAAAAGTATTCATAATAAGATTGAAAAAAAATGATACATTTATTTTTAAATTTTCAGTTTATATATATCACTCAATTTAAAAATTTTAAATGGAATTTATATGAGTTTTGAAAGTAGTTTTTTAAGAATGCAGTTTTATTCAAAAATTAAGATTATTTACAGAGTATTTTTTAGATACATGCAATAATTTATTTAAAATTTCGAACATCTTTTTTTTTTTTTTTTTTTTTTTTTTTTCCCGGATGAGTTTTTAAATGTAATAAGTAATGGCTGTCTATTTTCACCCCACTAGATTAATTTTATTGAAATAGGGAATGATTATGTGACTTCTACTGCTCAATTGTATCTTTTAAACAGTATGACCAATGACCAACCTCTTAAGTACCCTATTAATATCTTATCCAATGGGAAATGACTATGTCTTATCAGTTTATTAGTTTATAGTCAAGCTCTTTTCGAATTTTTAGTTCTGCGGTTATTCCTTTAAATATTACTCCTATAGTGAAAGTGTGCGTCTTTTTAAATTGTGAAAATAAATATTTTTAATAAAACAGTGATTTGCATTCGTGAAAAAATCTGTACTCACGGAGATATTTTTGTAGGCGATTTGAGGAATTCTAAATTTTAAAGGTAGTGTTTTTTGTTTTTATTTTTCTTATACATCAAATTTTATAAGCAAAGTATTTTTTTGTTTATTTTATGTACTGCATGAAATTTTGAAATATGCACAAGAAATTTAAAATTATGAAATAAAATATGTAAAATTATCCAATTAAATATAAATATTACATTAAAAGTCAAAATATATAATTTATTTATTCGTATTCGTAATAAAAAACATATTTAAAGCATGGCGTTAAATTTTCTTTATAATTAAATTACAGTTAAAAACTGAAATTTAAATCAAAAAGATTTTGTTGAATAGCTTCTATTTTTTCAAGAAAGTAAAAATTAAAATTTTTAATTTTTTCATTGTCAAATTAAATCAAATTCGATCATTCATATTTTTCTTTGAATGTTTGGTGTTTATATAGATATATTCTTCTTATTACAGGAAACTGTGTAACCTTTCTATGGTTAACTTTTTATGATATAAAGCATTAATCCTTTTTTCTTTTATTCTGTATCTTGAAAACGTAAAATAAATAATCTACAGTTTTGCATATTTCAAATGCCTCATAGATTAGTCAAATGGAAACTTAATTAATTAATTTGCTATTTGATTGTTTCGTATAGTTTGTTTCTTTTATTTACTATAATGGTCTATATCATATTTTTATCTGTTTTTAAAATTTAAATATTTGTTTTATTTTATAACTGTTTGAAATATTTATTGTATTATTCTTTATATTAAAATTATTAAAGATTGATAAGTAAATTTAAAAGTATAACATGTTTAAAATATTATCCATTTAAAGTTGCTTAACGTAAAAATTATTTTCTTATTTAAAATAATGCTTATTCTTTGAATGGTTTTATAATTTACATAAACTTTAAAAATATCAAATTTATTTACTCTTAATTGTTGTGAAATACGTAAAACGATTATAAATATTATTTTTTCTTAATTGGTAATGTTTTATTTTGAATAAATCAATGCATTTATTTTATGTTCATAATTCCTATATTACGTTTGATGTATAACGTGGGAAACTAACCATCTGAATTGAAAAGAAAGGTATTAAATTTTTGAATTAAAAAAACTAATATTAAAAGAAAGAAAACCTACAACCTTATTCAAGTTGTATATTTTTTCAATAATTCTCTATCCATATCTCTCTTTTTCTTCTCCACCCCCCCCCTCTCTCTTTTTCCTTATATATATATATGTATGTATGTGTGTTCAAGTTTTAAAAATGCCAATTCGTTCTCCATTGATATTTATTTCATTTGTCTAATTGTTTCCTTTGTAAAATATTGTTTGGCAATTTGAGGGGGGGGGAGGGATATGATGATAAATGTCTATAATATAAATTTGTTCTTAGTTTATTGATTTTTTTTTTTTTTTGTAAACATTGATAAACTTTTTTTAATAATAGGAAAGTACACGATAAAAATAACTTACAGCCTGTTGATATTTATAGTGAAAAAAAAAAAAAAAAAAAAAAAAAAAAAAAGTATGATATTAACATTATATAAACTTTGTCTAAGGGCTAATCAATAGAGACCGAGAAAATTTTCCGTAGTAGTATCTCTAAGATATTTTGCCTTAGACGAATTTTACTCTATGTATTTGGATTCGCAGGGACTTGAAAATATCTTTCCGAGTTAGGCAGATTTCCGTAATCTCGAGTTCGGCAGAGTTCGCTTTAGAGGGAGTTTACGGTACATATTTAAATAGAAAAGCTTTTTTGTTTGCTTATAATTTTTTGTCTAAATTGTTGTTTGTTAGAAAAGAAAATGTTCATATATGCTGTTGTTACACAGTTGTATAGAATACTGCTGAAATGCTCGGCTAAATTACATCGAAACTACTGTGTATATTAATTAAAATTAAATTTCTTCAATGATCTCCCCCCCCTCCCAAAAGGAGAGTGTTATTAGTAAATTAAAATTATTGCTTAAAATTTGATTGAAAAGAAAATACATTTTTTTAAAACCTAGTTTACAAAACTTTTGAATATATTACATTATTTTCAATAACAGTATTACAAAGCTAAAAATTTAAAATTTCTAGGAAATAAAATGTATATTACGATTATAATCTCGTAGAAAAGATACAATTTTAAAAAAATTAACTTTTAGTTTTCTTTAAAATTTTTTGTATCAATTTTTTTAATCAGTTATGCTAACGAAGATATAATAAATAATTAGAAAACAAAATCAAAGGTAATAAATTTGTTAGCATTAACGCTTTAAATTTAGACTTTTACCTTCCTACCGTGTAATATAAACCTACAATCGTAATTCATCGACAACACTATAGAGGTCTGCACGGGCCCGGGCTTGGCCCGTGGCCCGTACCCGGCCCTGCCCGCGGGCGGGGTCGGCGGTATCGTTTCGAATTTTCTAACGGTTCGGGCCGGCAGATTTAGAATAGTTTTTTCAACGGGTCGGGCCGGGCCGACAAACAACATAAACGGGCCGGGCCGGCAAAAAAATTGAACGAGCCAGACGGGCCGGGCCAGGTCGATAAAAAAAAATTTCGGGCCTGCCGGCCCGTTCTGAAGATTTACGCAAAAACGATAAAATATGAGCTATTTTCAACGAAAATGGTTTTAACGAGAATAAGTATAAATGTGGCCATACTAGTTTGACAGCATTAATATAAAAATGTACAGTGTATCGGCATTGGAGAATTACATTATGTGTAACCCGTTTTAATATTTTTTTAGCTGACTCATGCCGGTCCGAGATCACGCTTGCATTTTCTTTCTACATATAAACTGGCTGGACCGGTACTAGACTTAATTATTGGCAGAAAACATGATTTGTAAAATTATTAACAGCGATAAAGAACATATGTTAGCTTTTTCTTTATTTAAATTAATAATAATAATAATGAACATCATTTTTAGAATCACCAAAACGTGGTTTTACGTAATAACAGAGTCCTCTACATTACGTACACCATGGTTTAAAAATTAAAATAAAAAATTTTAGATATACTTCAATAAAAATTTTTAGATATACTTCAGATTTTCCATTTTTTTACCGAGGACAACAACTGTTTTACAAATAGTTAATAAAACTTAAAGTATGCGACTTTTGAAAGATTCATTTTTCATCAAATCAGTTAAACAGAATTGATTTATTAAATATTACGTAGATACGAAAACTAAATATACGCTGTTTTTATGTTACAGTAAAAAATTTCAAAATTGTATTTGAAAAGTGAATAACTGTTATTCAGTGTAATATACTTAATAAGCTTAGTATGTTAACATTTCGAAATGGTTTCTCTCGCAAATTGGTAATTCTTTTATTCAATTATTTAGTGAATCATTGTTTTATAAGAATATTTAGTTTTATAAGAAAATTTTTAGCATCAAGTATTTGTATAGTTTTCTGAAAAAATAACAACGAAGACGTATTTACAAATATAAATTTTACACATGTAAAATTATGTAAAAGATAATGATAAACAATTCTTTATCTCTGATGAAAAAAAAGAACTTGTAGTTTTTAGTTCCTGTCGGTTTTTTACTGAAACTATACTTTGAAAACATCGGAATTCATGTAAAAAATTCTAATATTAAAAATAAAACTTAAAGTATCCGACTTTTGAGAGATTCGTTTTTCAGGGGTGATTGTGTTCAAGTTATATACCTGAATTCGGGTATTTTTTAAATTTACAGTACAAAAATTCCAATTTTTTGATAGTTCAATTCAGAAAATAAGATTAAACTATCAATTTCATATGACTGCTAAATATAATTAAAATTTATATATTATATAATTTAACCGCACTGTAATAAAACGTATTTTCTTAAACCCCCTGTTTCCGTACAAAAACATTTTCTCGCTAAAATTTCAGGTATTATGTAAAAAATAAAGATAAACAATTCTTTATCTCTGATGTTTACCATTCTAATTGAAAAAATGTTTATAACTTTGTAAATTATTAAATATTTGCTATGGAAAAGTAAAATTTAGATTTGATATTTAAAGATAATTTATATGCTGTCAAGTTATAATAAATTACGAAGACTTTTACGTAAAATAGAGCTGCAAGTTGAAAGTGCATCCCGAAATATAATAATTCCTTTTTTTAGACCATTTATTTATTCATGTGATAATCCCAATTTTCCACAAAAATATTTGGTGTTGCAGCTGTGGTACTAATAACTATTATAATTATTTTTAATTAAAAACTGTGTAAATTAAATGTTAAATTCAATGACGTAAACTATGATTTTTTTAAATTTTATTTTGAAAATAATAATAAAATTAACGAAAGTTTCGATTCTCTACACGGCATACTATCTCTTAATTTGAATATTTTTCGAACTTTCAAGTAATTTTCAGTACTAATTCAAAATAGCAAGGATTTAAAACATAGTAACATAATTTAAATTAACTCAAATTCTTTTTTAGTTAGAATTTTTTTCTTAATGTCTACGGGCATTTTTAATGTATTCCTAACAGTAACTTTTTTCCCAATTTTAATTAGGATTTATGAAGTTAATATTTCTTATTTATCAATCCCAATCAGACGTCGATAACAAATCCAAACACCTTTCGAAAAATTAAAATAATTATAGTATTTATTTATTTATTTATTTATTTATTTATTTTTTTATTTTTATTATTATTATTATTATTTTTTTTTTTTTGAGACTGCGAAAATGTGTGTGTGTGTGTGTGTGGGGGGGGGGGGGTGATTGCTTAAAAATTTAAAAATAATTCTTATCTTCATTTTCAATTTAATAAAGGCTTTCTTTTTTTTTTTTTTACTTAGTGACTACATAGTGAATTTTAACGTCAAATAATAACTAATTGGACATCGAGACTTAATTTTGGATGCTATTTTCTTCATCATTTTCTGCTGATTTTCCGAAATTCCTTGCTTCCTCTGAACCACAATCGACACGCGACACGATATCACAATACCATCTTCATTTAAAATTTCGTAACTTTTCAATTTCGAATCTTCGTTAGTCTATTATTGCACTGCTTCTTCGACCGCATTTTCAGAACAGTTTCACTTTCTTAAATAAGTTATGATTTTTCTCTGCAAATCAGTGGTGTCGTCGTATTCTTTGAGAATTTCCTTTCCTTTAATTGAAAAAATAGCGTTCCATGATTTTTAAACCATGGTGCTTAATACTAATTTCCATTTTTCTATTTTTCATCATTAATCCCATAACTGCCAACGACATATTACTCGATATCCGTTGCCTTATTTAAAAACACAATTTTTTATTTAATTAAGACAGTAAGCCCCATCAATGGCCGTGAGATTCTGAATCCGAAACTGGTAGACAGTAGGTGTTGGGTTCGATCCCAATCGCGGCCGTCGGCCAAATCGTTCGAAGTTTTCAGTGGTTTTCTCCGAACCTTGGATTTCCTTGCATAAATACGGATTATGTTCCCTTACAAAGACCCCCCCCCCCAAACGGAGGGCATCCACCCTTTTAGGGCATATATCGCATAGTGTAGATCAGCGGTTCCCAAACTATGGGTCGCAACCCAATGGTGGGTCGCGGTGGCTATTTTAGTGGGTCACGGAAACAATCGAGTTTCTCAGAAAAATATATTTTGTATTTCATCTGTTAAAAAAAATACATGAATTTCAGCAGCAAATAATATTTTTAGAGAAATTCTTTAATTTTATATGAAGAAATACAGGAGCAGAATATCCAGAAACATCTAAACGAGCTTTAAATTCTTTGGTAGAGTTCAGCACAAAATACTCGTATGAAACTACTTTTTGTACTTAGCTGTTTTTGAAAAACAAGTATAGAAAAAACTGTGTATTGAAAGTGAATTAAAGTTGAAATAAAAAAGTTTTACCTCTGATACAGCATCGGTAAACACCAGTGTCAGAAAACGCACTGATTATTAAAGTTATATTTTGATAGTAATTAAACGTATTTTTAATTATCTTTGTAGTTTGTATGTTGTGCTAATTATTATTCCACTTCCACACATTGGAATTACTAATTGTTGTTTTCATTGGTATTGTAGCCTTCATATCGAAAATTTGCCTATTTCGTATAGGATTGGACTGCCGAGAGCTTATACAGGTCATTACAACAATATCCATACAGATATACCCCATTATATTAGGCGGGTCACGAAAATTTTTTACTTAAAAGTGGGTCAAGTACCAATAAAGTTTGGGAACCACTGGCGTAGATAATTAGCCGTCATCAATACAAACAAAAAAGACGGTGATGTTTTTTTAAATAACAAAAAGAAACAACCCATATTATAAGTACACTGTAAAAAAAAAGTGTCGATCTACTAAAAAAACTTTAGTGATCCTTGTAATTATTAAAAAAAATTTAGTAATCTTAGTCGGCTACAAGAAAATCTGTAAGAATTACTAGAAAAAAGTTAGCAACGAATAGAGTTAATAATTTTATATTTTTAATAGCTATAACTAAAACTCACTTGGTGTGGCCTTGATAGCATAGTGGTTATAGTAACGGACTCCTGGCTAAAAGGTCCCGGGTACGATACTGTCCACTGCCAAATACGCCCCGAATATATGTAGTGTAAGTACTCGTTAATAAAGGGATTATGAATATACTGTCTCAGCAGTAGTGTTTGGTGCTGCCATCTATTGCGGTTTTGCCGAAAATCTTCCGCTTCAGAAGTCTGGATGCAGCTCGAAGGAAACTCCTGCCCTTCGGGCCCACGTAATGGTTATTAAAAATATTTTTTGAGCTATTACTAAAATTTACTTGGTGGCTCATACTAAAAATTTTTACGTTAGTTATACAAAAAATTCTTTTGTTTAGTTTACAAAAGAAATGCTTGTTTCGCTTGCAAACAAAAGTTTGTAATGGTTACTAAAAAATTCTGCGGAATACAAATTTACTAAAAAATTTTTAGTAACCTCTTGAATTTTTTTTTTACTGTGTATGCAGAACTCGGCTCTGCTGGTCAAGATAGATCTTCAGTCTTGACAGTTAGCCACTTTTTAATATGTAGAGCATTTTTTTAAAGGTGCATACATACGCCCGCGGCATCTAAAGGGTTAATTAATTGTAAGCAAAACTCATATTTTTACCGCTCCGGTTAATTCGCAATTTGTATAATTTGATCCATTAATAGAGAATCAACTGTATGTATTCATACTTTCTCGAAAAAAAAAAAAAAATGCACCGCTCCTTTAGAGATATGGTAGTTTTAAAATTAATTAAAAATCAACCTCGGATTCCCTACGACATGCACAAGATATTGTGTTTGAAGACTAGGAAAACTCTTGACTTTAAATTTCTTAAAATTAAATTCCTCAGTTAAGGCGGATCTCAAAAAAAAGTATTTTTCTGCGCGACAATTTTAACCCTTTATCTACCGACGATACTTATACGTACCATTAAAATTTCTTATTATAAAATTCTTTTAATTCGTCAATTAGTTGTAATACTGTTTAGAATGAGTTACAGATACATTACTTTATTTTTTTCCAAAATCATTATTGGCTACACAAAACAAAAGTATTTTTAAAAGGATGATTTCTTTTGTCTTTTTATCTTTTCAGCCTTCAAGGCGCTGGGGGAAGGGGATAGGGATTATTCATTTCGGAAATATTTCTATATTTATATTGTAAGAACATCATATTTGTACATTTTATAATTCTACAAAATATTAAAAAACAATTTAAAATAAAAGATTTGAATGGGGTTGTAAATATTGCACAAAATCCCTGTAAATTCAAATTTAATTAATTCTTCTAAATCCTTCAATCCTTCTAAAATCCTTGAAAAATTTATTAAATGATTATGCAAATCCTTTAATTTTGTTTAAACAATTTATGTAAAATGCTTTAGAATGTAAAATTTTCATGAATTCATAATTCGGTAGATAAAGGGTTAATAGATTCATGGATAATTTTTTAAAATTCAAATATAAACAATGAATTTTCTAGTCTTTGAAATAATTTAAACAATAATAGTATTTTTCATTTTTCGATAAAATTTTAAACTTTAAATTACAAAAGATTAATACAACAGGATGTCTTTTTTTAACGTCTAGTGTATTTTTTCGGGATTGGGGGGGGGAGGGGATACTTTGCTTTGTCGACACTTTATTTAACTTTGTAGATGTGCTTATTATTGTTGTTGTTAAGTATGTGTAGTGCACATTTCATTTCATGCCACTAATCTTGAAATTGGAATGAGAACCTTAAAATATTATTATGATTATTTATTTATTTATGTGTTAAATGATTTATTTAATGTTGCTTGGGTAAGCATTATTTAAGATTCTGTATTTTCGTATTAATATATTTGCTTCTTTTTATATTAAAAAAAATCCTATTTGTACGACTGTGTAGGAATTTCATTACTATTATACAAGTAATAATTCCAAAATATCATAAAAGCGGCAGCTGTTAATGTCATTTAGTTTTAAGAACTACTTTCACAATTTTCTCTCTCTTCAACCTTTTCACATTTTAATATTTGTAAAAAAAAAGTAATAAAATAAAATAAAACATGGTCTCTTAATTTTTAATAATTGGTTTTATAGTTAAGGAAGTAACTTTTTTATGATGGAAATTAAGAGCTTTTAATCTAGTTTTATAAAATACTTCTGCAGTTTTCCTTGATCCTCATCTTTACATTTTAATATTTTTAAACTTGGGTACTACTAGGTTATCCCGTCGACCAAAAAATTATCGCCAAACTATAAGATTAAATGGCAATAATGGATGATCGTGAATGTCACATTCAATGACATTAAATACGATTCACGTGTTTAAAATGTTATTAAGTGATTTTTATTTCGATTTTTTATTTGTATTTTTATTAATATTCTCTAATTATTTGTTTCTTCGTTATTTAAAATAAAAATTACGTCAATATGTATAATTAGGCTGTCAGTTTGGTGATTTGTATAATTTGCCGAAATTGGTCGACGGGATAACAGAGTAGTACCGAAACTTGTTTTGTAAAACTTTAATCACTGACTTTATAATTAATACGATAGATTTTTAAGAAGGAAATTAAGAGCTTTGAATCTAATTCAATTTTTAAGACATATTTTTGCAATTTTCTCAGTTTCCTTTTCACTTTTTAACATTTTTCTCTATAACTTCATTCAATGTTTTTCCGATTAAAAAAAAAAATTTAAAGTATTTTAATCCTATTCAAGTTTTAAAATGATTTATGAAGTTTTCTCTCTTCCCCATCTTTGCTTTTTAACATTTCAATAATCGTTCTCTATAACTTTAATTACTGGTTTTACAATTAATTACAATAACGTCTTATGAAGGAAATTAAGATCTTTTACAGAGCAAGATCCCAGGGTCCCCAGACGTTACTTATTTTCTCGCAAGTAAAATGTATTGGATAAAGTAGTGTTAGTACGTGCTATAAGCTTAGTGATACCTGCTAGCTTGGACCGACGGACGGCCAATTTACAGGTACCAGGTACCAAAGGTTGGTAAAAACTCTACAAATTTTTCTTATTTTCTCAGTCTTATATATGATGCTCAGGGAACTATTTCAATACTTTATGTAAGCAGCCAGACCAATTGCATGGGCCAAACATCCAGCCAGACATACATAAAGTGTCGCTATGAGTATGAGCGCGAGCATGATAATTAGATAGTTTTATAACATAGCTTCATGAAACTTATGTTAGTAATGGTCCAATGGAAGTCTTCAGTAAAAATTAAGTAATATTTTAACCCTTAATTTTAAAAATAACTATAGCATACCAAAATGTGAATACATTTGAAATCGCAATCGAAATTATGAACAAATCGTTACTAATTTATAAAGAGTGTTTTTTTTTTTTTTTTTTTTTTTTTTTTTGAAATATTAAAGAAATTTATGATTCTCAACAGCAATCAATTTATTAAAATAATAGTTTATTGACGTCTTATAATAGGCAAAAAACATTAAAATTTGTAAATAGAAAATTTCAAAATAATTCATTTAAATATTATTCATTACTTTATTAATGAGAAAGTATGATCTATTTTTTTATCTTTATTATCGTCATCGTTGAAGTTTCATAATTCATCATCAATACAATGTTAGTATTGAATATCTTAATACGAGTTAGACCTTCAGAAAAATGTATTTAACACAATATGGGCGGAAAAATTGACACAGATGCTGTTAGACTTCAACTTTCATCAATACTTACATGGTTTCCGATGTTAATGAAAAGTTAAATCGCAAAAATTTGAAAATTTTTTACGCGAGCAACTTACCACCGTGTAAGGGTGTGCTTTTGCCGGCATTTTCGATGAGCTGATTACATCGCTAATCTCTAGAACATTGCTCATAATAAGGAACTAGATATTTTTAGTCCTGAAAACAATGGGTGGATATTGGAAAATAATGACTATCATTTCAACTGGTTTGATGGGGACCAACTAACAGGCTTCGAAAGTGAATCGCTTCAAGAAGAATCAGGTATTCAATTTTCAATTTAAATATTTAAATAAACTTGTTATTATTTTATTCTTAATTACATATATTTTTTTACTGAAAAAGAAACTAATGATGATATGAATTATGAAACTTCAACGATGACGATAATAAGGATTTTTAAAAAAATCATACTTTTTCATTAATAAAGCAATGAGTAAAATTTAAATGAACTATTTTGAAATTTTCTATTTACAAATTTTAATGTATTTGGCCTATTATAAATTATTTGCCGTCAATAAACTATTATTTTAATAAATTGATTGCTGTTGAGAATCATCAATTTCCTCAATATTCCCCCCCTCCAAAAAAAAAAAAAAAAAAAAAAAACATTCTTTATAAATTAGCAACGATTTGTTCATAATTTCGATTACGATTTCAAATGTATTCACTTTTTTATATGCTATAATTATTTTTAAAATTAAGGATTAAAATATTACTTAATTATTACTGAAGACTTCCATTAGACCATTAATAACATAATAGTCTAAGAGCTAGCAACGTTTTCGTCACCTGATTTTATCAAGGCCCAATTTTTAATATGTTTTTCCATTTTATGATAGAATACGTTCGCTAGCGGTCTGGCAGTCGGGAGACGTTGCGTTTACCTGTGGCAGAAGGGGTCATGCAGGTCAAAAAGCTTCAAAATCACGTCATTTTATCAAGGCTCATTTTTTAATATGTTTTTCCCTTTTATGGTAGAATACGTTTGCAAGCGGTCTGGCAGTCGGGAGACGTTGCGTTTACCTGTGGCAGAAGGGGTTGTGCAGGTCAAAAAGCTTCAAAATCACGTCATTTTATCAAGGCCCATTTTTTAATATGTTTTTCCCTTTTATGGTACAATACGTTTGCAAGCGGTCTGGCAGTCGGGTGACGTTGCGTTTACCTGTGGCACAGGGGGTTATGCAGGTGAAAAAACTTCAAAAATCCGCCATTTTATAAAGGCTCATTTTCTTATATGTTTTTACGAAGCTTAAAAATTACAAGATATTACTCTCTGGATAGCAGACAACCTATAATTTATTTTCCAGACACAAATTCGGTTGCAAAGTTAATGCCAGACGGCTTTAAATATGGCAACGAAAGTGCCTGTTCCAAGAGTGGTTTATAATTTAAATTTTATGAGACCTCTTTACGTCATTTTATCAAGCTTAAAAATTACAAGATATTACTCTTTGGATAACAGACAACCTATAATTAATTTGCTAGACATAAATTCGGTTGCAAAGTTAATGCCAGACGGCTTTAAATATGGCAACGAAAGTGCCTGTTCCAAGAGTGGTTTATAATTTAAATTTTATAAGACCTCTTTACGTCATTTTATCAAGCTAAAAAATTGCAAGATATTACTCTTTGGATAACAGACAACCTATAATTAATTTGCTAGACACAAATTCGGTTGCAAAGTTAATGCCAAACGGCTTTAAATATGGCAACGAAAGTGCCTGTTTTTAGAGTAGTTTATAATCTAAAAATTATAAGACCTCTTTACGTCATTTTATCAAGCTTAAAAATTACAATATATTACTCATTGGATAGCAGACAACCTATAATTAATTTGCCAGACAGAAATTCGGTTGCAAAGTTAATGCCAGACGGCTTTAAATATGGCAACGAAAATGCCTGTTCCAAGAGTTGTTTATAATTCAAAAAATTATAAGACCTCTTTACGTCATTTTATGAAGCTTAAAAATTACAATATATTACTCTTTGGATAACAAACAACCTATAATTAATTTGCCAGACACAAATTCGGCTGCATTCGGCAAATTCGGCATTTTTTTTTCAATATAAAGTTTACTTAAAAAAATCTCTTGTTTATCAAAATTTAAGTTTCTTTTTTTAAATATTAGGGTGGGTGCCCCGGTTTTGGCCACACTGGAATTTATTTGTCCAATATTTAATCTGTGAGTTGATGTTAACAAATTATATGAATTTTTACACCTTAACCTTTCTAAGGGTGCACAAATTTTCATCACATGAAAAGGCTTGTCGGTAAGACTTAAAAAAATGCAACTTTCGTCAATCAAGCACAAAGTATCACAAATTTACTCAATCAGGCTCTGAAAAAGTGTCGTGCAAAAAATCAGGTGCACAAAAATAGTGAATCTAATCAATAAGACTCAGAAAAATCCAGGGTTTCAAATTCGGTTCAATGACGTAAAGAGGTCTTATAATTTGTTGAATTATAAACCGCTCTTGGAACAGGCACTTTCGTTGCCATAGTTAAAGCCGTCTTGCATTAACTTTGCAACCGATTATGTGTCTGGCAAATTAATTACAGGTTGTCTTCTATCCAAAGAGTAATATCTTGTAATTTTTAAGCTTGATAAAATGACGTAAAGAGGTCTAGTAAAATTTAAATTATAAACCGCTCTTGGAACAGGCCCTTTCGTTGCCATATTTAAAGGCGTCTGGCATTAACTTTGCAACCGAATTTGTGTCTGGCAAATTAATTGTAGGTTGTCTGCTATCCAAAGAGCAATATCTTGCAATTTTTAAGCTTGATAAATGACGTAAAGAGGTCTTAAATTTTTTTGAAATATAAACAACTCTTGGAACAGGCACTTTCGTTGCCATATTTAAAGCCGCCTGGCATTAACTTTGCAATCGAATTTGTGTCTGGTACATTAATTATAGGTTGTCTGCTATCCAAAGAGTAATATCTTGTGATTTTTAAGTTTGATAAAATGACGTAAAGATGTCTTATAAAATTTAAATTATAAACCGCTCTTGGAACAGGCACTTTCGTTGCCATATTTAAAGCCGTCTGGCATTAACTTTGCAACCGAATTTATGTCTGGCAAATTAATTATAGGTTGTCTGTTATCCAAAGAGTAATATCTTGTAATTTTTAAGCTTGATAAAATGACGTAAAGAGGTCTCATAAAATTTAAATTATAAACCACTCTTGGAACAGGCACTTTCGTTGCCATATTTAAAGCCGTCTGGCATTAACTTTGCAACCGAATTTGTGTCTGGAAAATAAATTATAGGTTGTCTGCTATCCAGAGAGTAATATCTTGTAATTTTTAAGCTTCATAAAAACATATAAGAAAATGAGCCTTTATAAAATGGCGGATTTTTGAAGTTTTTTCACCTGCATAACCCCCTCTGCCACAGGTAAACGCAACGTCATCCGACTGCCAGACCGCTTGCAATCGTATTCTACCATAAAAGGGAAAAACATATTAAAAAATGGGCCTTGATAAAATGACTTCATTTTGAAGCTTTTTGACCTGCACAACCCCTTCTGCCACAGGTAAACGCAACGTCTCCCGACTGCCAGACCGCTTGCAAACGTATTCTACCATAAAAGGGAAAAACATATTAAAAAATGAGCCTTGATAAAATGACGTGATTTTGAAGCTTTTTGACCTGCATAACCCCTTCTGCCACAAGTAAACGCAACGTCTCCCGACTGCCAGACCGCTTGCAAACGTATTCTACCATAAAAGGGAAAAACATATAAAAAAATGAGCCTTGATAAAATGACGTGATTTTTGACGTTGCAAGCTCTTAGACTATAAGTTTTATGAAGCTACGTCATAAAACTATCTAATTATCACGCTCGCGCTCAATTTCATAGCGACACTTTATGTATGTCTGGCTGGATGTTTGTCCCATGCAATTGGTCTGGCTGCTTATTTAAAGTATTGAAATAGTTCCCTGAGCATCTTATATAAAAATCAAGACTGAGAAAAAAAGAAAAGTTTGCAGTGTTTTTATCTACCTTTGATACCTGGTACCTGTAAATTGGCTGTCGGTCCAAGCTAGCAGGTATCACTACGCTCATAGTACGTACTAATACTACTTTATCCTATACAATTTACTTGTGGGAAAATAAGTAACGTCTGGGGGCTCTGGGATCTTGGACTATTAATCTTGTTGAGTTTTAAAAGGTGTTTCCGAAGTCTTCTCTCTTAATCATCTTTACTTTTTTTAATTTTTAAAACAATTCTTCTGTATAACTTTATTCATTGGTTTTGTTATTAAAGAAATAAATTTTTATGAACGATAAATAATTATAAAAAAATAAATAAACTGGATTCAAGAAGAAACTTACTGATTCAAAATTCATCTTCAAGAATGTTAGGATATTTTGATTTTAAATTGCGATGATAATTTTCAGAGCCATTTTTAAAAAGAAATAAGTTAATGAACAATATTTTAACTTATACTTCTAACCGGAAAAAAAATCCGTTAAGGCATCGTGGGGTTTTTCGATGCATTATAAGAAAATTAAAATTTTATTTTTAGACTTTATATTGAAACTTTTCGTCGAAATAACATATCTTTACTGCGAATTGTGCAATGAAGGTCTTCTTAAGAGACTATAACACAGTTATAGTCTCTTCTTTTTGAATTTTCACATTCCTGTGTTTAAAGTTTCAGAATTTTCTTTTGCATTTGGTTTTAAATGTGATTCTATTTAATTATGTGTGCATGCCTGCATACGTCCTTTATGTATATACGAATGCAAAGAAGGCTCATTTTTTATACATAAAATTAAAATATTATACAGGGTTGCTACACAACCCTGGAAAACTTGGAGAACCTGGAAAAGTCAGGGAATTGGACAATTAGCCAATTAAGTCAGGGAATTTGATAAACTTTCGTTGTGTTTTCTAAGAGAGTTTGATCGTTGTGCTGTCAGAAGTGAGAATCTTCCATGATTTGGCAAACTGCATACTTAAAAATAGAAGAAAAATCATATACCTTTTTTTTTCTTTAAAAAAAGAAAAAAAATTACTTTTTATCAATACATTTTACATTTTTAGTACTCAATATTTCAGATTTTAAAACTTTTTATAGCAGTTATTTTCATGTAACAATAAGTAATTATCATAAGCCTCCATCTCCCCACTCTTGATTCCCCTCCCTTGTTGAAAATAAATTTGAACTAGACAATGATTTTGGGATACAGTTAACGAAATGAATATTTGTGAACTCAGTGCACAAATATTTTGTAGCAAGTTTGTACCGTTTTCTATGAAATTTTATTTGAAGGCTTACAATCATAAATTATAAAAGAGAATGATTCCAATTGTAATCCTCAAAGAAACATTGTTATTGATTTGGGAGGGGAATTTGGATAAAGAGCTTTAGTTCAGAGATTATTAGCAACTCTATTAAAAAAAAAAATTGTGTTTTTTTTCCTTTTGAGTAATATAACTTTTTTTTTTACCATCAGCATGTCCAAGACACGTTACACCGCTAGACTAGAATTCTCTTGAAATACACTTGGAAAAGTCAAGAAATTTCATTCTTCCGTATGAGTAGCAACCCTGATTATATTTTTTCTTCGATATATTAAAAATTATTATTATCTTTTTAACATTAAATTGTTCCGTAGAAATATATTTAATAATAACAGTTCTATTAAAATTTCAAAATCTGAAACTTTGAACTTGATTATTGGGTTTTTGTTTCTTTAGATATTAGGTAAATAAATGTAGAATAAGTTTCATAAAATCACCGCCAAAAAAATTATTTAAGTAATAATGATTTATGACAATTAATAGATTATTACTTTAGTAATATATATGTTTACTATTCTGTGTAATGTACTTGAAAATGATAATATTACCTATATTTTCATAGTTTTTATTCTCATAAACATAACTTTTATTTCTACAAAAATTTTAATTTTTTTTTATTTCAAAAAATTCAAAGAAATAAATAGTCGGATCTCGTTAATTCGAACACGCCGAGACCATGATTAATGCTCGAATTATCCAGAGTTCGAATTATGGAAAGAATGATAGGGAAGCGATATTAAAGGGGTACTACTGCAAAGAAATTCATATTATAGTATTTTAAAAATATATTTCGGCTGTTATCATTCGAGTATAGCTTCATATTAAATTTAAAGATATAAATACATGAATTAATTAAGGGTTTAGGAACAAGCATAAATAAAGAAGGTGTGGAGGTGTCATTGATAGACAGACTGGAAAATAAAAAGCGAATATCAAGTGCATCTTCTCATTCAGAATAATTCTGACAAAAATAAAGTTAATAAAAGAAATAAAGTTAATTAAAAAATCTGAAGTCCGACAGAAACTAAGGAAAAAAAGGAAAAATCGGAATCTGGTTATTTTGAATTAAACGAAGTCAAGAAAAAATGAATTCGAATGAAGGAAAAATTTTTAACGTTATACTGCTATTGAAAATTTCGGGAACTTCATGTTAAGTTCGAATTAAGCGAAGGCTCGATTTATCTGATTTTTAATTAACAAGAGTCGACTGTGCTGTTAGAGTTCTGTATTTGTTCATTTTTGAGTTTGGCATTTTGCAGATTGGGACAAAATTTACAAGCACCATATCTCATAATTTTGTCTAAAATGACATTTGTTGAAATCACTTATTGCATCACAAATGTGATAGTAATGTTTATTTTTTATTTTAATTTTCTTTAGTACATAATTGATGGAAATTATTACAGTCGCCTCTCGTTAATTCGTAATCGGATAAATCGAATTTTCGCTTAATTCGAACTAATTATGAAGTTCCGAAATTTTCAATAGCACAATAACATTAAACATTTTCATTTATTCGATCTCATTTTTTCTTGATTTCGTTTAGTTCGAACTAACGAGATTCAGACTTTTCATTTTTCGTTAATTTCTCCCGGACCTCAGATCCTTGAAATACACTGGTGTACAAAATTAAGAGATGGAAGGCATTTTTCCAAAGATCTCGAGAAATACTGGATAAAAATAAATAAAAATTGGTATGGATATAACTTATAATATGATAATAATATGTACAAAGCAAAAATTAAAGTGCCATTCATTGGCAAGAGTTATTGCCAACAGTCCAATTTGGACTGAAATTCGTGATGAAAGATGGCAATGAAAGTGAGGCTTGTATGGTGTATAGTCGCTTCTAGTATGGTGTGTGGTCACCTCTGACAGATAGACAGCATGCACAACGAGTATGCATGCTGTTAATAAGAGAGTTAAAGATTGCTTGTGGAAAACTCTCCCACTCTTCCACTAGAGCAGTTTTTAACTCCGAAATGGTTCTGGGTGAGGGTTGGCATCTTGCAATAGCCTTTCCAAGAGCATCCCAAGCATGTTCCATGGCGTTAAGGTCAGGAGATTTGGTTGGCCAATATATTCAATGAATATCCTCACTTGATGAATATCCTCACTGAATATCCAGATACTCCTCAACCAGGAGAGCCCTATGTGGTTGGGCATTGTCGTCCATAAAAATGAATTCAGGGCCAACAGCACCCCTGAAAAGACGCACGTAGGATTGTAGGATCTCCTGCCTGTACGTCTGGGCATTCACGGAACCATTGTCAAACACATGGAGCGGTGTGCGGGTATCTTGCATGATCCCTGCCCAAACCATCAGTCCTCCACCAGCATAGTGGTCCCTTTCCGTAATGTTATTGGGATTGTATCGGGTCCCAAGTTCCCTCCATATGAATATTCGCCGAGAATCAGGTTGAACACTGTATACGGACACATCTGTGAACAGATCATTAGCCCATTGGATCTGTATCCAGTGTTGGTGCTGTCTGCACCATTGTGCACGCTCTCTTTTGTGGAAGGGAGTGAGTGGGATGCAAATAACGGGCTTCCTGGCATACAATCCTCTTTCACCGAGCCTCCTGGCAACAGTCTTCCTTGAAACTAATGTTCTTGTGGCAGCAGCAAGGTCCCTAAACAGTTGTGTCGCTGTAGACGTCCGTTGAGGAGTATCTGGAAAGCGAGGATATTCATCGAATGGATTGGCCAGCCAAATCTCCGGACCTTAACCCCATTGAACATGCTTGTGATACTCTTGGAAGTGCTATTGCGAGACACAAACCCCCACCCATAACCATTCCGGAATTAAAAACTGGTCTGGTGGAAGAGTGGGAGAGTCTTCCACAAGCATTCCTTAACTCTCTTATTAACAGCATGCATACTCATTGTGCATGCTGTCTATCTGTAAGAGATGACCACACACCATACAAGCCTCACTTTCATTGCCATCTTTCATCATGAATTTCAGTTAACACTGGACTGTTGGCAATAACTCTTGCTAATGAATGGCACTTTAATTTTTGCTTTGCACATATTATTGTCATACTATAAGTTATATCCATAACATTTTTCATTTGTTTTTATTCAATATTTCTCGAGATATTTGGGAAAATGCCTTCCATCTCTTAATTTTGTCCACCAGTGTAACTTTCTTTACTTTTTGTCAGAATTTTTCTGAAAAAGTATACATATAGTTCCATGCATTAGATATCCGCTATATTAGTGCCCTGTTCTATCCATCAATGACATCCCTTAATCAGTTTATGTATTTATATATTTTAATATAATAGTAAGTCACATTTTATGATAAAAGCCGAAATAACCATAAAAAATATTATAACTCTTTTTTTTTTTTTTTTTTTTTTTTTGTAATAGAACTCTTTAAACATGTTTTCCTATCACGCTTTCCATAATTCGAACTCTGGATAATTCGAACATTTCTTGTGATCCCAATGAGTTCGAATTGACCAGAGTCAACTGTAGATTGAAATACATTTTAAAACGGAATCACAACAGCAGTCTCGGTGAAATAAAAATACTAAATTAAAGACATAATAAACTTTTATAAATACTATATCAAATCTTTTATCATCACTATTTCTCTATGAAATTTTTTCTTTTATTTTTCGCTTAGAAACGCCGTAAAAACATGCATTGTGGTGAACTTTTTACTACAATTCTTGTTGGAATCTAACATAAAAATAATTATAAAAAGTTACCGGTTTCTAAAAAAAATGACTGCTTTGAGGCCTGTTGTTAGATAAATGAACAATAAGTGATATATTATTGTTCATTTATCTAACAAAAATATTATTATTTAATAATCTAACAAAAATATTATTATTTTTATATAAGAATGTTGTAATGGTAAAAAAAAAAATAATGCTAACAATAGTAGTAAAAACGATAAATAAACATATAAATAAATTGGGTATTTTTTACTTTAATTTTATTTTCTAGATTGTTGTATGTGTATATTAAGATGGTATAAAAATATTTAAGAACAATTTCGAAAATTTTTTTAATTAATAAATAAAAACTTAATTTTAATTTATAATCAAAAATTATTTTCCTTTCTTTTAGATGGTACCTAAACCAGAAGAGGACATACCTGTACAAAGGGAAAAAACATCGATTCCTGTGGCAGAGGAATTTAGGCGAGAAAGCAAGGCAGAATTTAGTAAGTAAAGTTTGAATTTTTTAAATGCAAATTTATGCTAGTTTATATATATTCTATTCATATTTTGATGATTTTATCAAAAAAATGTCGAGTGTTGAAACCTATTAATTTTATTATTTTTTAAATGATTTACATTTATTTATTTATTTCAGAATTCAACATCAACGCTCCAGAGTTTAAACCGAACAAAAAATGGAAAAAAGATGAATTGAGTAAGTGATTAATAGTAAACATTTTATTTTAGTTACACTATACTTATATTTAAATATTTTTGTGAAATAAATGTTGGGTTTTAAAGCCCATTTCTTTTTTATTATTTTTTATTAAATGATTGATATGAAATAAGTAAGAAATTAATTGTAATTAATTTTTAAACCTAATGTTTGATTTTTTTTTTGCCAAATTATTTAATTAATCAATAATTTAATTCATATTTCTGAAACAATCTAATTGGGAATATTATTATATACAGTTATTGAATTAATTACTAAAACGTAAAATTCGAAAGATATATCAATAAAATTTGCAGCAAAGTTAACTCCTTTGTACATAATATAATGAGGTTAGGAGATATGTGACCTATCCAACATTAATATCTAAAGAGCACTGAATATGACAAGTGATGTTTTAAAATGTTTTTATAATACATAAACACGAGCATAATAGCGATGTTCGTCAAATTTTTAGCACATTTACACTGCGTTTCTCATATATTAGTGTACAATTATTAATAGCCTCTCTAAAAAATCTCCAGTGTTGTTAAAGTTATACAAACAATTATGTTTTTATTTGGAGAAAGACATTCTGTAGTGCGTAGATTTACAAATACAGTAAAACCCCGATAATTCGGATTAATTGGGACCAGACCCAATCCGAATTATCGAAAATCCGGATTATCCGGAGAATTAGATAAAAGTGAAATAAAATAAAACATACTTACAGAAAATCACTCTTATGTTAAACTTGTTGAATATTTACAGACAGTAAAAAGTTTACATTGTAATAAAAAAGTTTGTAACATTCTGCTATGCCGGTTTTTTATACCTTTTGCGAGCCGTACAGTCATGATTTATAAATATCAATAATTTCATGCAAGTGATATTGTAGAAGCGTTTTGTCACAATAACAAGAGAACAAACCTATGGGCTGACAAAGATCGAAATGCGATCCTTATCTGACAATGGGTCTTATAAGGACTATTTCACCTTGCTTTCTTGCAATGTTCTAAGTAAAAAAATATTGTGCAGTGATTTCTTATGACATTTCTAAGTGCTTTAAATAGAAAATTGGAATTGCCAAACTTAGTGATACATAGTTGTTTGCTTGAAAGGTAAAATTAAAGAGTTTAAATAAGACAGCTTAAGGTAGTCTTCCGAAAAGATTTCAGATTTTTTTTTTTTTTTTTTTATTCAGAATACGACGATGAAACAAGTTAGTGTTATGGAAATTAACCAATTGCTTCTCAAACTTGAAAAGAAAAGATTGACCAAACCGATCCGGATTATCCGGAGATCCGAATTAACGGGGTCCGAATTAGCGGGGTGCTACTGTAAGAAGTTTGATTTCCTTTTCGAAAATTATACACTGTAGAAAAAGTCTTGTTTTTTCTTAAATTTCTTATGTAACATTGCGGAACTTTGTACATTAAAAATTAATGCAGAAATTAGAAAAAAAAAATCACACAAAAACTTATTTTCAGAATATCTATGTTTATCAGATTATTTATTAGATTATTAGATATATTTTCAGATTCTCAGATATATTTATCAGAATATTAAATTTATAAAAACTCTTTAATATATTTTAATATAATTTATAATAATTTATCTCTTTAATATAATTTATAAAACCATCATTTAAATGACCTCTGAAAACTTTATTTTTTCTTGAGGGAGGGAGAATTAATATTATTAAAGTTTATTTAATCGCGGCAAAATATACATTTTGACATTTTCTTGCATTTATAGTAATTTTTTTATCATTTTTTTTCGGAAGTTGATTCCCTTAATACTTGTAAAAACATAATATCCCACGAACAGATTTTTTTACATTTAATTACATAAGAAATGTATATTTATTTATTTATTTATTTATTTACTAGCTGTTACCCGTGACCTCGTTCACGTAGCATAAAAAAAAAAGATAAACGCTTTAATTAAACAAAACATTTCATTAACAATAATTTAAAATATATATAACACATATCTTATACCAGGCTATTCAGTAGTTTTTTTTTCTTTTTTTTTTATGGGGGACTTAAAGAACTCAGTCAAATAAATGGAAAATGTGTTAGATAATATTAAAGATCCCGAAAATGAAATTGAAACCATTTATACTATAGAACACCTGTAATGCACCCCAATGTAACAGAAATCATGTTGTAGTGCATTTCAGAATTCTATATCAAAGAAAGAAAAATCATGTGTTAAACCTATAGGTAATAAAAAAATATCCAACATTTCCATAATACATAACTTCGCCGGCCCATTCTTTTCTGCATCTGTGTATGTGATCTATGTGCTTGTAAATATTCTAAATACAATGTTAAAATTTTGCTTAGTTAGAAAAAGTATAACGAAGATTAAAATTCACCTTTAGCAATTTCTAATAATAGACCGAAACGTACTTGAATTCTTTTGTACAGTCCTGTATATTACTTGCAAATATTTATACGACCGCATATTTAGCTTAAATTATTCAAGCAAAAAACCCGATTCAAATTATTGAATTCATATTTCCGAGAATCGCTATTGCACAGGTGACCATATATCCAGTTTATTGTATAGTCCAATACATGATTTATTTAAATTCTACAAACATCTCTTATTATACCAAATGTAGCTGAACTTCAGGATGCATTAGCTTTCCTTAAAATACATACTATAATTGAAAAAGCTCTTCAGCAATCTTTTCTAATAGACCATACTTTGGATACAATATCTGAGATCTGGACACAGGTCCAAAATCTTTTATGCGTCTCTGTAAATGAACAACAAATGTGATGCAAATCATACTTTACTGCAAGCATATTAGTAAATTTCAGTATTTATCATTGTATTGATTATCTCAGTATATTAATTTCATCATGTTTGACATAGTGCAACGCAATTAAAATACGCTGGGAATATTTTTTCCCCGTAGACTATTATATTACCGAACATTTTTCTGTTATCTTGTAAAAGAATGTTAAACCTTTTCACCCCATTTTCTACAGAAATCCTGTTTTAATGCACTTAAGAAACTGACATCAATTTCAATATTATTAAAATAACCTTAATAAAATAACATTATTAAAATATGCTGCAAATGGTTTTTCTTCACAGACTATGATATATTGAAATACTTTTGAGCTCACAGTACGCACACTATAAGTACTGTACTTAACATATTCGATAGTAACCATGTTCTTGTGAACCTTAAAAATGCATGTAAATTTCATTACATTTAAAATTATGTAACATTATCAAAATACACCACAAATGATTTTTTCGCCGTATATCACAATGTAAAGTCTCCTTTTGAGTGCTCCTGTGAATCAGCTATAATTGCTACCTGGTTCATTTTCAATGCCGCACATGCTATCTCAATAACGTATGTTATTTTCGTATGAATCCCATTATATTTACTCAAGTTGAAACACGGACAAACAAACGGCAGATCCCAGGCACTCGGCATCCGGTATACAAACAGGTTGAAGTCGTAAACATTTTTAGACCATGTTAGAAAGTGTCAAAAAGGGGGTAGTTTCCGTAAAACGAAAAAAAAAAACAGAATTTTTGAAAATTTAAAAATTTATACTTTGTTTCAGATATGACGTTACATTGATATTTTTTAAATTCTTAATGGAAAGTATTCCTGTGACGTCACAATTGGTAAAAAGTTGAATTTTATAGCCTCGAACCGAAAGAAAGAAAAAGGTTCATTTTTATTACGGATTAATATCTGGAAAAACTACTAAAATATTCATATTCTTGTAAAGTGCGAAGTTATATTCTTGTGAAGTCTTCTAAGTGTAAAAGAAATTTTATATAATCGTCTGCGTGATATAAGAAGAAAAACAGTATTCCTCTGACGTCACAATTGGTAAAATCGCGGTTTTTAACCTCGAACCGAAAAACAGAATAGGGTCCATTTATTTATTTCATTTTCTTTTATCACGTGAAAATCTTTCAGTTGAATATTAATTACAGAAGAGAAATAATTATTCCGGTTTTTTTATTTTTTGGCAACGAAAAAAGAAAGATGATTAAATATTATGGAAATTTTTTCAATTTATTCTGTATGGAAAAATAGTGAAATGTTGAATTATTAAGAAAAACATTTGAATAAAATAAATAAAAATTAGCCTATGTTCATTTCAGACCAATAATCTATCTATATACAAAAATTCAAAGACATTAATCCATCCGTTTTGAAGCCAAGTTCATTCCAATTTTCGGACACACTTTCACATTTATAATATATATAAGGATTTATTTATTTGCAGGTTCAGCCACGTGTCATGTATTGACTAAGAAGGACTCCGACAAGGTTGAGACCGATGAAAAAACTTTATCTCGACAGTTCAACTTGAACCTTAGCAAGGCTGAACTTTTTGATGAATTTTGTCGATACCTCTTGACAGAAAAAGAACTATTAGCAAATGGCTTCCCGCAAGAGGACCTGCTTAGCCAAGGACGAGCTATTAATTGCTCGCAAGGAACGAACAAATTTCCATTAACTCGAAAGTGTTGTCGCTGCGGTGATAGTTTTACAATTTTCGAAAATGGAGAGTACGACTCAAGGACAAACTGTAAATATCACCCAAAGAAGAAAAATCCAAAGCTTGGAATTTACCCTTGCTGCAACACCAATTTCAAAGGTTGTCGATTTTGTGATTTCCACGTCACGGCTGAATATGACCTCAGTGAAATGGAGTTTTTGAAAACCGAGAAATGTCCTCTTGAAGAAGCTGATCAAAGTATTTATGCTCTCGATTGCGAAATGAGCTTTACGATTTCTGGAATGGAAGTTGTGAAAATTGCAGTCGTTGATGTAGATGGGCAGACTGTAATGGATACTCTTGTTTATCCGGAAAATCCAATATTGGATTACAACACTGAATACAGTGGTGTTAAAGAAAAGGATTATGAAAATGGTGCTATCACATTCAAAGAGGCTCAAAGAAACTTATTAAAACTCGTAAAAGAAAACGCGATTTTAGTGGGACATGGATTAGAAAATGATTTGAAAGTCCTTAGAATCATTCATAAGAACATTGTGGACACATCTGTCGTCTTTCCGCATTATGACAGGAGATTTAAGAAGTCTTTAAAGAGACTAACTGAAGAAATCTTATCTAAATCTATCCAACAATCATCAAACGGCCATGATCCTACTGAAGATGCCAGGACTTGCATTGAACTTATGCTCAAGAAAATATATTTAGATATGTTGTAAAAAAAAATTTAAGTGTTGTTAAATTAACATTCCATAAATAATCTTATGTGATTCATAAATTATAGTAAAATATATTTATTTCTATACATAGTAATTTCGTATACATCATATGTTGTATTTACTATCTAGTTATATTCGTCATTTTTACTTTTTATAATATAATGTTTTTAATCATCACACAATCATAAGTGCTTTTATTGTCTAGTCATGTTTATCACTTTTATTTGTTATCATAAGATATTTTTAATAAATTATCTGTTTTTGAATTATTATTATCATTGTCTTTCATAATTTGGATATATTTTCTTAAAATATTTTTTATCAGCATTTGCAGTGGGGCATTGAACGGGATGTTAAGAATCGTTAATAAGTGGATATATTTCTTATTAAAAAAATCAAATTAAACAAATTAATAATCTAAACAAAAAATACCGAACATATAAAACTAGATTATTTGAATCAATTTTGTAAATAATGTTTAAAAACTGGAGAATAACAGTTAATTGAAAATTTCTGTTTTTCAGATTCTTAAAATATGACTTTAATAAGTGCTCACTCAAATCTACCTTTCTTATTTATTATGTTTTCTAAAATTTTCAGCTCCAGGTTGACAAAAAACATTTTACTATTCACATTTTTTTCTTATCAGTTTATAAAACTTATAACATATGCTTAAAGCAATTAATAATTTAGAAAAAAAAATCCAAAATAAACAATAAATATAGTAATTTGGAACTTAAAGTAATGAAAAAAGTCCTTCCGGCAATGCCGGGAGGAAGAGGTAGCTTTCATATACTTATATATTTATTTATTTATTTTAAAGTAAGTTACATTGTTCAAAAATACTAAACTCAAATTAGTGGAAATAATCTTATAAAATTAGTGATTTTATAAGATTGAATACTAGTTTTTGTCAAGACTGAATATTAATAAGATTTTTTAGAAATTAGTCAGCTTTTATTCAACCTGGTTTTATTTTAAGCGATTTAGAGAGTCACCAATTTCCACGATATCATAAAGTGTATGCCATTTTAAAGCAACATTGTGGATCGTTCAGATCAGACCGTTTCAAAATGTCACCCATAAGCAAAATTCAACGTGCTATAACTCAATCATTTTTTAAGATATAGACAAAATAAAAAGTGTTCTGGAATCGTTGTTTTAAGTTCTAACACGCAAAAGAAAAATATTTTTCAACTTTTAATTTTTTCGCATTTAATTTTAAATTTAAGACTTTTTTAAAAATTTAAAATGGCCACCATTTTGAAACAAAATAGTGGATGATGCTGGCCAACGAACTCGGTCGAGACATTTGTATGTACTATGTACATACCAAGTTTCATTGAAATCGGTTCATAAATACGCGTGTTATCATGTGACAAAAATCAGATCGTTTCAAAATGTCAGCCATAAGAAAAATTCAAAGTGCTATAACTCAATCATTTTTTAAGATATAGACAAAATAAAAAGTGTTCTGGAATCTTTGTTTTAAATTCTAACATGTAAAAGAAAAATATTTTTAAACTTTTAATTTTTTCGCATTGAATTTTAAATTTTTAATTTTTTTAAAAATTTAAAATGGCCGCCATTTTGAAATAAAATGGCCGCCATTTTGAAACAAAATGGCGGATGATGCTGACCAACGAACTCGGTCGAGACATTTGTATGTACTATGTACATACCAAGTTTCATTCAAATCGGTTCATAAATACGTTAGTTATCGCATGACAAAAATCAGATATATATATATATGTCAACATTTGAACGGAGGGTGGTTTTGGGGTCTGGGGGTCATGATCGGTGAAAATATACCAAAATTTTCCGGAAGTGCTTTCCTCCGGACGGCTGCAATAGGTAGCTTTTTACTTTTTGTAATGAAAGCTACCTAAAATGCATGAGAGAAAAATAGGAAAGACTCTATGACACAATTGAATATTAATTACTTACTTCCAGGTTTTCTTATTCTCTAGTATTATAATTTCGATTATTATTTAAATATCTTTATTCAAATATTCTTAAAAAATATATCATCAAATTTCTCGTTATTAAAATCTTTTAAAATATTTCAGGTTTCGCTTGACGTTTTCTATATTTGTACAGTTTTGTTTTAATGTCGATAAAAACTTGACGATGATTTAATAAAATTCTTATGTTAGTACTTAAGTGCTAAAAAATTAAACTATAAAATAAAACAATGTTATATAAAAAGAAAGAAAGAGAGAGAAAAAACAAATATTGTAAAATATTTTGACAATTTAGTAGTATTGTACTGACAATTCACAGAGTATTCCACAATACAATTGGATACTAATTAATTAATATGAGAATATTTTCCATTCAGCATTATTATTATTATTATTATTATTATTATTATTATTATTATTGTTGTTGTTGTTGTTATTACTATAAATGCATTTTTGTACAATGGATATTCTCAAATACTGAAGATAATATCCGTCCACAAAGTTGTAAAAAGCAACATTTATATTATCTCATATTTATTATTATAATAAATATATTTTGAAGAACTGAAATTCTCAAATACTTAAGATAATATATCAATCGATAGGGAGATAATTAGCAATCTTTATAAATCTCAAATCAAAGAAGTTGTTTTTGATATAGACATTATTTATCATCAGAAAAAGTTATTTCAAATTTCCAATAAAGAAAAAAAAATCTAATTTTAATTTGTTAACAAAAGAAAAAAAAAGATAAACGAATAAAAAATTATATACATAACAATAAAATTTAAAAAAGACTTTTAGAAAAAAAAAATGCTATAATAGAGATTATGTACAGCTCAATATTCACAGATTTATTTTATCTAGCACTTTCATTAAAAATTATTATTCAATAGTTTCAATTTAAATCTCACTTTAAAAACTGAATATCCACAGCTATTTTCTGCATTTGGAAACTTTTATAGTATTCTAAAGTTACTGTGATGCTTTATACATTTTTAAATATTTTTATATCAATATAAAATTTTGAATAAAATCACGGTGCTGATCTTTTGATTCTAACAAAGAAAAAACTTGAAAGACAGGAAAAAAGTTGCGTAATAGTGACTATGTACAACTGATTATTCACAGATTTATTTTACCTAGCACCTTCATTAAAAATTATTATTCAATAGTTTCAATTTAAATCTCATTTCAAAAACTGAATATCCACAGCTATTTTCAGCATTTGGAAACTTTTATAGTATTTTAAAGTTATTGTGATGCTGTATACATTTTTAAATATTTTTATATCAATATAAAATTTTGAATAAAATCACGGCAGGGCCGTAAATCCCGGGGGGGGGGGTATGGGGGGTGCGGCACCCCCCCCCCCCTCGAGTAAAACAGTCGGAAAATTTCGTGTTTATCGGTAAAACAATAAACTTAGTCGGAAAAAAATTGTATTTATCTATATAAACTTATAAATTGGGAAAATGAAAAAAATCAGTCGGAAAAATGTTATTTACTACAAAGACTTAGAAATTGAAAAAACAAAAAAATCAGTCGGAAAAATTCCCGTTCGATAGGGAAAATGTACGTTTAGTTTTAAAAATGGTATTTACCTATAAGGACTTACAAATTGGAACAATGTTCGTTTAGTCGGAAAAAAAGTTATTTACTATAATGACTTACAAATTGGAAAAACGAAAAAATCAGACGGAAAAATTCCCGTTTAATCGGGAAAATGTACGTTTAGTCGAATATATATATATGCAACCCCCCCCCCCCCCAAGAAGAAATCAGTCGAAAAATTCCCAAGATCGATCGAAAAAAGTTTAGTCGGAAAAAATGGTATTGACCTATAAATACGTATAAGCTGAAAAAATGGAAATATCATTCGGAAAATCTCCCTTTACATCAGAAAAGGCGTGTTTAGTCGGAAAAAACTGTATTACATATTATCCTATAAAAACTTATAAATTGGAAAAACGGAAAAATCAGTCTGAAAAATTCTTGTTCGATCGGAAAAAATGGCATTAACCCATAAAAATTTATAAATTGGAAAAACGAAAATATCACTCGGAAAATTTTTCGTTTCTATCGGAAAAGGCATGTTTAGTCGGAAAAAATAGTATTACTTATTAACCTATAAAAATTTATAAATTTGAAAAACGAAAAAGTCAGTCGAAAAAATTCTTGTTCGATCGGAAAAAAATGGTATTAACCTATAAAAACTTATAAATTGGAAAAACGAAAATAACATTCGGAAAGTTTTTCGTTCCATCGGACAAGGCATGTTTAGTCTGAAAAAATAGTATTACGTATTAATATATAAAAAAATTATAAATTGGAAAAACGGAAAGTCAGTCGGAAAAATTTTTGTTCGATCGAAAAAAAGTAAGTTTAGCCGAAAAAAAAATATTAATTTATAAATATTTATGAATTGGAGAAATATTTTTATAATTTTTAATTAAATAAGAAAAACAAGTTAAATCGAAGAAAACCTATAAAATTTTATTTGTAATCGGATTTATTTCCACTTGCAGTTTCTAATTAGAAAAATAAAAAACAATTTGGAATGAAGAAAACAAATTTATTTTTAGCCGGAACTATTATTAATTAATTTAACTAACTGGTAATTTACTAATTATTTTAATTTACTAATTAATTAATATAAGTTATTAATATATAGAGTTTTATTTTTCTGATAAAACTATTCAGAAATTTTTTTATTTGACAAACATTGTGTACTCTAAAACCTCGATATGACAAAAAAAAAAAAAAAAGTTTATGAACATATTCTAGCGATGTAAATGTTAATTGTAACCGCGATATTTTTAATGAAACCTTGATATTCCGATTTTTTTCCTGTGCCTTTTGGCTTCGAGATATCGAAATCCATCTCTATTGATTTACTGTCGGAAAGCTTTTAGCTTAGTCTTGAAATTTTAAGATAAACTGATTAAAATGGAGAAACTTCTTTTTTTTTTTTTTTTTTTTTTTTTTTTTTTTTTACCTAAACTTTAAATTTAGTTAGAAATATGTATCACAGAATTTAGGTGGTATCCTATGAAAATTCAAAACTGAAATACAAATATTTTGTATTTTTCCATATCAAAATCTGGATATTTTCCACTCCATACAAATTTTACCTTTAATTGAAAATAATTGTGGTTTTAATTATGCCTACTAACTAATTTTGTGTTGTATTTTTATTCTATTAAAAAAATAAAATTAAAAATGTGAAATTGTTTTTTTTTACTTTGTTACATAATTTTTGATTGATTTAAAAAGGTGTTTAAGAAATTTATATGATACAGGATGAAAAATGAAAATACCCAAATACTTTGAATTTTTATTTCAAAATAATCTGGATATTTTACAATCTATAGGAGTTTACTTCTCTCAGAAATAATACGTTCGTTTTCTTTTTCCTAAATCAATTGTATTCAGTTTTTTAATATTTTTATTAATACTATTACATTTTGTTTAGTCGGAAAAATGATGGGTATCACCAAATTGTTACGCTGCTTTAAAGTTTGTCGTTAGAAAGAATTAAAACTTATATTAAGAAATCCCGTATTTTTGACAAATTTTTGTCTCTAAAATATTCCCCCAAGCAAAAAAATTTCAATTTTACTATAAGAGAAAAAAAAAAAAAAAAAAAAAAAAAACCGCTGAAGAGATTTTAACTGACTGCTAAAACTAGAAAGATAGAATATTATTTTCTTTTCAACATAAAGCTTGGGCACCTAGACAACTGGGCGTTGGACCTCCCGCCCTATGTGTCAGTTACAAAACGTACAGCTCGAAAATTGGAGAGAAAATATTTCTTATGATGTAAGCGTGCACTAAGATGGAATTTTTGAAATTATCCCCCTAAGAGGGACGAGCGGCGGGGGGGGGGGGTCAAAAATTCTGGAACAACTTGCCATATCTCAGCAAACATTTAATGTGGGAGCGTGGAATTTGAGTAAATAAATCTACTAAAAAAATTATTAAACACATAATCCAACGATTTTAGAAATTCCCCATAAGGGGTTTAAAAAAGGAAGGTGGTCGAAAAATTTAGGACATTTGGCGCGTCTCAACCGTCTTTTTTAACAGAAACAGCAGAAAATAAAATTATTAAAAACTAATTAAATACGTGTTTCAGCGATATTTTAAAATTTCCCCCCCCGAGGATGAGGTTAAAGTGGGGTGGAAAAATTCCATACTTTTTGGACCCATCATGTGACCTATCATAGAAAAGCCCTCGGATCATTCTTTCACATTATAAATCTTTCTTTCTTCCCGCCGACCCCCTCCTATTTACCTACCGGGGACAATTTTCGATCTTTTTTGAAATTGTAGCGTATTATCATTTTACTTCGGGTTTTTTTACGGGGCCCTCCGATAAAAATTATTTATAATATATGAAAAAATCAGTTAGGGGAAGGGTCTATTCTGATAGGGAGGACAATTTCCTAAATATGACCTACATCTCTCTTGTGATATATCACGGGCGACCACTTTTCTAAATTTAGTTGGCACCTTTCACGTGATATATCACTGGAAAGCCCTGTGACTACTTATTCGTATTATGCACCACCCGTGGCCCTCTCAGGTGGTACGATTATTGTATCCCATCAGGAGACCTTCTAATAATGGGAAAAATATATGGTTATATAAGACTAATAATAACATAAGATTATTTGACTAACTCGATACACTAAGTCATAATTATCTTGAGAATCATGTATGAATATACATATATATACAATCGGTTCTCGTTAATTCGAAATCGGATAAGTCGAATTTTTGCTTAATTCGAACTAAACATGAAGTCTCGATTTTCAATAGCAGAATAACTTTAAAAATTTTCATTTATTCGAACTCATTTTCTCTTGACTTTGTTTAATTCGAACTAACGAGACTATTTTTTCCTTTTTCTTTACTTTCTCCCGGAGTTCAGATCCTTAAAATAATTTTCTTTCTTTTGTTTTTGTCAGAATTGTTGTGAACAAGTATACATGTAGTCTTATGCATTTGATATCCTCTTTTTTAGTGCCCTGTCTGCCCATCAATGACACCTCCACCCTATCTTCGTTTCTGCTTATTCCTAATACTTTAATCAGTTTATGTATTTATATATTTTAATTATTAAATCATATTTTAATGATAACAATCGAAATATATTTAAAAATATTATAACATTAATTTTTTTTTTTTTATAATATCTCTTTAAACATGTTTTCCTCTCTTACTTTCCATAATTCGAACATTTCTTGTGGTCCCGACGAAATTCGAATTAACGAGATCCGACTATATATATATATATATATATATATTAGTCCTAATGTTGGTCATAGTACTCGGAAATTTCCCTTCTTGGAGTCGGAAATTTATGAGCCTACACCCCCCTACGCGACTAGGGTGGTTTACGCCCCTGAATCACGGTGCTGATCTTTTGATTCTAACAAAGAAAAAACTTGAAAGACAGGAAAAAAGTGGCGTAATAGTGAATATGTACGACTGATTATTCACAGATATATTTTATCTAGCATCTTCATTAAAAACAATTATTCAATATTTTTAATTTAAATCTCACATTAAAAACTAAATATCAACAGCTATTTTCTGCATTTGGAAATTTTTATAGTATTCTAAAGTTGCTCTGATGCTTTATCCTTTTTAAAAAAAATTCTTAATATAAATATTTTTTATAATATTAATTAATTATAATATTTATTTAATAAATATTTAATAAATATTTATTATTTCTTAATGTTCTTAATATAAATCTTTGAATAAAATCATGATGCTGATCTTTCTATTCTAACAAAGAAAAAAACTTGAAAAACAGGAAAAAAATGGCATCATAGCGACTATGTACAATTGATTATTCACAGATTTATTTTACCTAGCATCTTCATTAAAAACTATTGTTCAATAGTTTTAATTTAAATCTCACTTTAAAAACTGAATATCCACAGCTGTTTTCAGCATTTGGAAACTTTTATAGTATTCTAAAGTTATTGTGATGCTTTATACATTTTTAAATATTTTTATATCATTATAAAATTTTAAATAAAATCACGGTGCTGATCTTTTGATTCTAACAAAGAAAAAAACTTGAAAGATAGGAAAAAAGTGGCATAATAGCGACTATGTACAACTGATTATTCACAGATTTATTTTACCTAGCACCTTCATTATTAAATACTTTCAATTTCAAACTCACTTTAAAAACTGAATATCAACAGCTATTTTCTGCACTTGGAAACTTTTATAGTATTCTAAAGTTATTGTGATGCTTTATACATTTTTAATTTTTTTTATTTTAATATAAAACATTGAATAAAATCATGATTCCGATCTTTTGATTCTAACAAGGAAAAAACTTGAAAGACAGGAAAAATGTGGCATAATAGTGACCATGTACTACTGATTATTCACAGATTTATTTTACCTAGCAACTTCATTAAAAATCATTATTTAATACTTTCAATTTAAATCTCACTTTAAAAAATGAATATCCACAGCTATTTTCCGCACCTGGAAACTTTTATAGTATTTTAAAATTGTCCTGATGTTTTATATATTTTTAAAATTTTTTTTTAATCTTAATATAAAACTTTGAATAAAATCTAGATACTGATCTTTCTATTCTAACAAAGATAAAACTTGTAAGACAAGAAAAAATAAAGGCATTATAGTCACTATCTACAACTGATTATTCAAAACTTATTTTATATAGCACCTTAATTAAAAACTATTATTCAATAATTTCAATTTAAATCTTACTCTAAAAACTGAATTTCAACAGTTATTCTCAGCATCTGGAAACATTTATAACTTCTAAAGTTGTTCTGATGCTTTATATATTTTTAAATTTTTTTTATTCCAATATAAAATCATGATGATGATCTTTTGATTCTAACAAAGAAAAAACTTGAAAAACAGGGGAGAAATTGCATTATAGTGGCAATGTACAAATGATTATTCACAGATTTTTTTTTTATTTAGTACCTTCATTAAAAACTATTATTCAATAGTTTAAATTTAAATCTTACTCTAAAAACTAAATATCAACAGTTATTTTCGCATCTGGAAACTTTTAAATATTCTAAAGTTGTTCTGATGCATTATATATTAAAAAATTTCAATATAAAACTTTGAATAAAATCATAATGTTGATCTTTTCATTCTAACAAAGAAGAAACTTGAAAGACAGGGAAAAATATGGCGTTATAGTGACTACCTACAACTGATTATTCACCGATTTTTTTTTTTACCTAGCACCTTTATTAAAGGCTATTATTCAACAGTTTCAACTTAAATCTCACTCTAAAAAGTTAATATCAACAGCTATTTTTCGCATTTGGAAACTTTTACAGTGCTCAATAGTTTTCTGATGCTATAAATTTTTTTTTTAGTTTAACATGAAACTTTGACTAAAATCATGATGATGATCTTTTGATTCTAATAAAGAGATGAAAAACAAGATAAAAGTGGCATTATAGCCACTACGTAGAGCTGATAATCATAGATTTATCATACTTAGCACCTTCATTAAAAACTATTTTTCAATAATTTAAATTTAAATCTCACTTTAAAAACTGTATATCAACAGCTATTTTCCGCATTTGGAAACTTTTATAGTATTCTAAAGTTGTTCTAATGCTTTATATATATATTTTTAAATGTTATCTCAATATAAAATTTTGAATAAAATCATGATACAGATCTTTTGATTCTAACAAAGAAAAGACTTGAAAGACAAGATAAAAGTGGCATTATAGCGACTATGTACAATTGATTATTCACAGATTTATTTTACCAAGCATCCTCATTAAAAACTATTATTCAATAGTTTTACTTTAAATCTCATTCTAAAAATTGAATATCAACAGCTATTTTCCGCATTTGGAAACTTTTATAGTATTCTAATGTTTTGCTGATACTGTATGGATTTTTTTTTCTTTTTAAATTTTTTATCTTAATTTAAACTTTTGAATAAAATCACGGTGCTGATTTTTTGATTCTAACAAAGAAAAAACTTGAATGACAGGAAAAGAGTGGGATAATAGTGACTATGTACAACTGATTATTCACAGATTTATTTTACCTAGCACCTTCATTAATAATTATTATTTAATAGTTTCCATTTAAATCTCACTTTGAAAACTGGTTATAAACCGCATTTGGAAACTTTTATAACATTCTAGAGTTGTGTTTGATGCTTTGTAATTTCTTTAAAAATTCCTATATAAAATTTTGAATGAAATCATGATGCCGATCTTTTGATTCTAACAAAGAAAAAACTTGAAAGACAGGGGGAAAAGTTATGGAGGAAAGTATAATTGAACATTCACAAAATATTTTTTTACATTTTTATTAAATTTATTATTTTACGTTTCTAAATCAAAAATCATTATAAAAAATTAATATCATCAGCAATTTTCGATATAGATATTGTTATAATATTCTAAAATTAAGTAGCTGTTTTTCATTTGTTAATCTTTTATTTCAGAATAAAATTTTGAGTAGAAGCCTGCTTATTATTATTTTTTTTCCTTTAACAAAAGGAAATAAAGGGGGGGGGGGGTAAATGTAAAGAAGGATAAATCAGAACGAAACATAACCAAAACCGTGTTATGAATTAATTCTGTTTATGTTTTGGCGTCAATAGCCCAACAAGTGGCGCTGTTTTTCTGATTTTTCCCGATACTTACAATAGTCCTATCACAGGAACTAATGCACATTTTTTTTCATAAAACTACAGATTTTAGTATAGTTTTTTAAATAATATTCCTCTCTTTGTTTTCGTATTAATCGCCCAACAAGTGATGCTTTTATTTTTCATTTTTTCTGATATCCGCAATGGTCCTACTTCAAGAACTAATCCACGGAATTTCATGCATCTAGAATCATCACTATGAGTATAGATTGTCATTTAATTTTCGCACTGTGGAAGCAACTTTTGAAGTATTAACATGTATGAGATATCAGAAAGTTCTGCGATTGCCACATCCGACTAATTTAAATTTGCTCTGCAAATTAAATTTTTGGTTTCTATAATTTTTCACATTTGTTATTTTATTGTAATAATAAATAAATAAATAAGCAATTTTAGTAAACGGCAGGTGCTGGGTTCGAATCCATTCACGGCCGTCGGCTTAACCGTTCTGAGTTTCCCGCGGTTTTATTCGAAACTTGGATTTCTTTGCGTAAATACGAGTTAGGTTCCGTTGAAAAGACCCTCCCCACACGGAGGACAATCCCCACTTTAGGACCTATATCCCAAAGTGTAGATAATTGGCCGTCATAGACACAAAATAAACAAAAAACAAAACAAAACAAAAAATTAAGCAATTTTCTGCGTTATCTTTCAGTTATGAATATAAAACATCATCTCTCTCAACAAATAATCATTACATCTTAACTCTTTCGAGACCATACCACGCATACAAACTTTATTGGGAGAGCTTTTTAAGCAGTCTCCTTTTCTTGTATAATGCCAAAAAAAATTCTAACTAAAAAAGTGAAATCTTATTTTCATTTATTCATGTTGCCCAAAAGTTAATTCTACACGCACCTTTTGATGTTATATTTGCATCCAAAGTCCTTAAAGTGTTAATAAGTTAAATTATTGTTTGAATTAAAAAGTTTGAAATAACAAAATTTTTCTATTGTTTAAAATTATGGAAAAAAGTGTTACAGTTAAAAATCGATATTACTATACGAAAATATATTAGATTTATTAGAATTTTTAAATAATTTTCAGCGTTTCTAGTAATTTTGTAGTTTCAGTAAATAATTAATCAACAAAACCTGTAATTCCGCCCTCACATAAAATTTACACTATTTCCATATTTTATGCCTAGCCCGTACAAAAACATTTTATTTGCTTGTTTCTTTATTTTTTTATATTTTATCCGCTTGTATCCTTTATTTTGCCCTTTGTCCTCTTTTTTTCAATAATATATATATATATATATATATATATATACAGGGGGGTTAGTTATTAACGTCAGGTGTTCAGAGCCTTCTAGCAAGTAAAGTTTTGGGCGAAACATAACCAAATTTGATCAGCATACATAGTAGACCATAGGATTTCGAATTCTTAAAAAAAAGAAAAAAAAAAGAAAAAAAAAGAAAGAAAGAAAGAAAGAAAGAAAATAAAAAGTTTAAAAAATCGCTACTAGGGGCAATTTCAGCTAAAATGCGACTAAAATGCATTTAATTTGCATAAAATCGGCAATTTTGGAGCACCAAAAGTGTATTAGTGTAAATGTTGAATGATTAAATGGCAAAAAATACAGTACAAATCATTTTTATACTGCTGGAATACTGCCCGAGCGCTGATGGTACCTGCACATTTTTCATCTCTTGTTCGACAATAGCAGTTACAACTTCGTCAACTTGTTATTGACTAGTCACTTTGCGTCCTAGGCCTTGTTGCCGCATAGTTTCAAATCGATGAATCATCTTTTGTAAATTTGTTATACTCATCGGTTCTTTTGGCAAATTCTGTAATCGGTAAAATTCAGGACGAGTATCATTGCAATTCTCGTTCTGCTGATAACACAGCTTGACTAGTAAAGTATGGTGAGAGTTGATAATGATGAGAACTCTCCCAACCTTTCCTTTTATACTCATGATTGCTATACACAACTGATTTTATGCAAATTAATACATTGTAGTCGGTAAACAACGCTAAAATTGCCCCTAGTGGCGATTTTTAAAACTTTTTATTTTAATTTTTTTTTAAGAATTCGAAATCCCATGGTCTACTATGTATGCTGATCAAATTTGGTTATGTTTTAACCAAAACTTTACTCGCTAGAGGGCTCTGAACACCTGACGTTAATAACTAACCACCCTGTATTTAAACAGTCATCTAAATAATTCCATGTTTTCACGCCCATCATGCTCATATGCCCCTCCCCTCTTTGTTACCGGATTAAAATTTAGAATTTTAAAACACTTTTAATTATTTCGATAATTCGTTTTTCCGTAACTGTAAATAAATAATGAAATCATAACTTGCTTCAAAAATATGGCTTTCAACTTGAAGAGTATGGTATAAAGTTTTGCATTTTAAATATTTATATATATTAGTAATTAAATAATACAACTATGTATAAATAACCATGAATCAAAAGATCACAGGAACATACTTCGGGGATTAAATTATTACAGGTCGTCATCAGGAATTTCAACAAGTGTCTCAAAGGCGCAAGGTCACAAATGAACAGTAGGAATAAAGAGGAGGGGTTACAAAGAAAGCGACAAATGGCGCAAATTGGTTCATGCAAAGTTTGTTATTTAATTGTGATTTATCGCCAAATTTTCAGCGTTCTTTTATCTATTTATATTAGTGCCCTACAGATAAAATAATCATTTCTTGTTTGATGAGATTTATTTGAGGGTATATGGGGGTATACGGCGCAACTTTCTGCATTTCTTATAGGGAAACCGTATTCCCTGTGCTTTTCCAGAAAGCTATAGTACATGCAGTCTAGGGCATGCCCTCTGCTTAGAGCGTACGTCCTCTATTTTTTTACGGCTACACCACTGCTTGCGTGTATATATTTTTTTAATGTAAGATTACTACCAAAAGTATAGTTTTAATTCGAAATAATTTTAGCTACAATTTTTTTGTAGTCCTAAAATTTTCCAAAATTTTGCTTTTCGCTTTGTGTATACTGAACTGAATTCAAGATATGCAATCATTTTTACTTTCTTTGAAAGAGAGTTTTTTAAAATAGTTTTTAGTCCCTACAAGTATAATTCTTTAATAATTAATTTTGTGAAAGACTATCTAATAATCAATCAAACACCATATTGCTGTAAACAGTCACTATCCCCTAATTACCTTTCAACTTAAAAAAAAATTATATAAAAATATTTATCTTCCTACAATGCATTACAGTTCTTACTTACATTAAAATACTGTCTATTCCCCATACCGCAGATTTAAACAACGTGTTTCGAAAGCGAGGGAGGAGCTACTTCATTCAAATGTAGCTCTGCAAAGATCTTAGAGGAAAAGATGTGAAGGCTCTATAGGCGTAACATAAATCCACAGCTGTCAGTGAAACACTGCAAATAGCTAGGCAACAGAAGTCGCATACAGGGGCGAAAGATAAGAAGCGTTCACTTGGCGCGCTTTGGCATTATCACCAGTAGCGATAATTATCAAAATGTGGAGTAATGATGTGGTCATCGCTGCCTGCCTCGGTCCCCGCAAAAGCAGTGCGCGCCCCCCTCCCTCTCCATCTTTTTTCGTGGAAGGAGATGAGTTACGTCAAAGTTCATACAATACGTCACAGAAGACTACTTATAGATGAATCTGTTCGTTGTTATGTTAGTTTTCGAGTGAAAGTGGAACTTTCGATAAATAAAATTTATTATTTAACAAGTTCAGCATCACTGAAGGCTTTTTAGTTGTACGTGTTAATCGGCTATCTATTTGCAATATAAAAAATATATCACAACAAACAAATCATATTAAAAAATCTCCCACAATCTTTAAGTCTCAAGACGAACTGCCAAAAGAAATGGCGTTTTGAATTCTCGCGGGGGAGTTGGCGCAAGGAGGTTTACTAGAAAAATATTTGGGGAATCGGTGGATGCAATGAACAAGCCTACGATTGGATCTCCCCCTTTGAGCGTGTTTCATAGCAGTGCTGTTTGCACTGTTTCAGTTAGTTACGGTTTCCAAAGCCTTCATGTCTTTCTTTCTAAGGTCTTTGGCTGTTGCGTGCAAATTATTTCAACTGAATGAAAACCTGAGACAAACTTTTTGGACCCTCTTATTCAAAAGTGATACGATAAGCTGCGTTTACAAAGTTTTAAATATCACATGGAAGATCATAACTGTGAGAAATTGAATAGACTATTGTTACAAGTATCAACAAGGAGAACAATGCCGTAAAGGCGCTCGCTTGTTATGTAAATGTGATTGAATCATCTATGAATATCGAGAAACGCGTATAATTTTAAATAAAAATAATCGTTTAATTTTACTGGTGTGAATGTAAAATTTTATTTTCCTTATCTTAATGTCAATTTGTCCTGTATGTCTCCCGTACCATTTATTCCGATATTTTCAGAGTACTGATATCTTCCACCATAATTTTTATGTACAATTTTTTCACAGACAAATGTTTAATTTTTACAGACAACATTCTTCAATCTAATGCAAAAAATATTTTACGAAATTATTTTCATTTTAAGGTCTAGTGCATTAACGGCTCGTCAGGGAGTGCTACGTCAGATTTTTCTCATCACTAAAATTTAACCGATTCTTTTATATTATTTATTCGACAAATTTTGTTGATAAAAAAAGTTGAAATTTCTATACAATTTTAGAGGTGTAAAAAAAAATGAAGCAGCACCCACTGATGAGCCGCTACTGATCTAATGGAAGTATAGAGAAATTCGTGATTCAATTTCTGTGGATTATGTTCATGAAATTTGATTTAGTTTCATTAAATATACAAGATAGAACCCGTCAAATTTCGGTAAAAGAAACTGTTAAAAAAGGAAGCGTTTCATTGGTTTACAATAAACCTAAAAAAAATTGTTCTAGTAAATAATGCATTTTATATTGATTAGTCTAACTCTTAAACGATATTTAAAGTCAAATTAACAAAATACTACTTCTATAAAACTCAGTTGTAGAAGTTGTTAAAATTAAACTTTAATCGTACATGTTAACAGTAAAAAATAATAAAGATCCATTATTATCACAAAGTTATTAATTTAGGTTCTTATACCGCTGTTCCAAAATGGAAAAAATCAAAATTTCTTCAACTTTGACTCAATCATAGATTTTTTCCCCCGTGAAATCTAAACCCGGCATCATTTTCATCATATCAAAATATACAAATGTACATTTCGTATCTGTATTCAAGTTTTCAACAAAAATTGCCATTTTAATTTGATCATTTTGATTTAAAATTGAAGTCTCAATGCAATTAGCTGAAACAGATATTAAACTATTGATATTCTTTTACATGTAAATCAAATTTTGTAAATGAAATCAAAATTCACCGGGTTTTATAACAGAAGATATTTAAATTTCATTTTTTCCCTTTTAATGAGAAAATGGCAATATAAAGATACAGTAATCAATTTCTTCCCTTTTTTCCTTTGCTTTTAATAGAAATGGAGTACTCCTGTTGCCACGATTAGAAAATCGGTATTAAAAACTACAAAAAAAAATTAATGTTTAAAAAAAATTATGATACAGCTGTCAAACAAACCTCATTTAAAAGTACATATTTTTTCCTACACGATGGTGTAAAAATTGAAACTGCGGTATTTAGAAGTTTAAAAATTTGTAGTAACAAAAATTGCAATACCGAAATTTCATTTAAAATTTGAAAGTGTTGCCATTCGCAAAATGACGTATGCGTTACGAACAGATACGTTTGGCCTTTATAATATAGATATATATATATATATCAAGTGACTAATTTATTAAGGATAAGTTTCTCACTTTATCTGAACTTTTCGGTCAGTATATATTTAACACATTGAGTGCCACAGTGTCTGACACTGAAAATGAAAAAGTGTATACATTGTTTTAAGTAATTATTAACAAAGTATAATCCTGTACTAAATAAATAAGAAAATTTTAAAATATTTTTCTGTAACTACTTAAAACAATGTAATTTTTTCTTTAGCTTTCTAGCATACTTTTGACTATCTGTCACCGGTGAATGACGCTGCCTGAACGGAAAATTGTGGCACTCATCGTTTTAAGTAAAATTTTCTAATTTATTTTCAGGATTTATTGTCCGTAGTAATTTTTCCAGATTTCAGACATTCTCGTCTAAAGTATTACTTGATTTCAGCTTATGATTTTTTTTCCCCAATGAATATTCAAATTATTTAAACGGTAAAATCATTTATGTGTTCGTTTTGCTTTTACTTTTATTTTTGTCATTTTTAAAGCTAATAAGCGTCGAAATAAACATTCAATGTATTAGAAAAGATCGTTGATAGTTTTATTTTATAGCTACAAATAAAGTTACCTCAAATAATTTAAATAAACTGTTAGGTGCCGTTGGACATTAGATGGTGTTGGTGTATTTTTGTCGGCCGATTATCTACACTAGGGATATAGGCCCAGGGGGGGAGTGCCTTTCGTGGGGGTCTTTCTAAGGGAACCTAACCCGTATTTACGCAAGGTTCGAAGAAAACCACGAAAACTCCGAACGGTTAGGCCGACAGCCGCGATTGGGTTCGAACCCAGCACCTGCCGTCTACCAGTTGAGAGGTCACAACCTCTCGGCCACTGGTGGGGCGTTGGACATTAGAAGAAATATTTTTAAAAATGGAAAAAAAAAAAAAAAAGTATTTAAAGTATTTTGGTGGAAACAAATTATTTATTCTAACATTTTAATTTTACCGCTTGGGCTCTTTCACATAATTTCTAGATTTTTTATTTTTTTATTTATTTTTTTTTTTTTATGGATTACTTAAATATACTTGTATTTTGTGAATATAAAAACTTGTTTGTTTTTATGATTTACTTTAGTTTGAAATTTAATGTTTGCTTTAAAAAACTTTAAATATAATCAATGCTATGTATTTTTGTTTAGATATTCATAAATGGAATTTCTTTCCTTGCAATATTTTAAAAAATGAAATTATCATTATCATTTTTTAATTGCAATATATTGAGACAAACATTAATCTATGACTTCTTATTAATGAATATCTACAACTTATGAAATACTTTTGTATGAAGAATTCAAAACTTTTCAACATATATACCCAATTCAATATTAAAAAATTTCAAAACACATTCCTGGAATTATTTTTAAATGCAAAAATATGAAGTTGTTCCATGCATTTAAAAATAAAAATGATTTTGCGTATATTAGGAAGTGAGTAATTTAGGTTTAATAACAGCCTTAATAGCCGTTGCATACACAAATTTCAAATATAACATAAATAAAAAATAATTACGAGTAGTAAAAATGAATTATTTTAATCTACAACATTGATATTATTGTCACATTTTGTTTCATGGTTTTGCAATTTTTTTCCCTTCAACTGTAATTCCAGCAAAGTTAGCAATTTATGAAAGAAATCATGTGATAAATAACATTTCTAGACTTTTTAAATTAACTGTTTACAGCAGGCATGTCAAACACGTGGCCCGCGGGCCACAATTGGCCCGCCAGGAACTTCTCTGTGGCCCGCCAAGCTTTTGGCATTTTCGTATGTTTGATTCAGTTCTTAGTTGATGCAGAAAATATATTTGCATTGCAGCATATATATTGCAGCGTTGCAAAATTAGAGAATAATTTTACTCAATTTTACCATTATTTCAGAATATTAATCTTAATTACGTTTAATGGCGGATATTAACATACATTAAATTTAATGATCCACAATTAAGTTTTTAAATTAATGTTTGTTATTTTGGATGAAAATTTTTTACAGTTTAGCATAGAAGATGCAAACAACACCGAGTCAACACTAATGATGCATAAAAGATGCAAACATACTGTCTTGAATATGATCAAATCTAATTCATTTTAAAATTTTGTTTCCAGGAGATAGAGTATGAAAATTATGAATAAGAAATTTAAGAAGAGCATATCTTAATCTAAAAATTAAAAAACATTATAAAAGTTTTATGTTTTTTTTCCCCCTAAGAGTTTATTAAGTTTTTTATGTTGAAATAAATGCATTATTTTTATCGCTCTCTTTGATTCACTGTGACATTACAAAGTAATGCATGGTGTTTTTTAGATATTAAAAATGTATCGGAAATCAATTAAAATACGACGCTAATTTCTAATTAAAAGTCTCTTAAAAATCATGTAGTTTTAAAAGGGAAAGTGACACGATTTCTCGTCTTGTAAAATAATAATAATAATAATAATAATAATAATAATAATAATAATAATAACAACAAAAACAAAAAATGTTACCCTGTTTTTATTATTTGGCTGCGTGCATAGTCGAAAGCGAGCATTTTGGACATAAACTCGTTAATTAATTTCATCCTTAAAGGTTAGTAAAAGTATCATTGTAAATTACTCCTGTTCTTTATCTTTCTTGATGATGAAGATATAACATCACAGATTCATAAAAGTCAATTTGAAATAATTTTTTTTTACTCAGATAAAGACTGAAAAATTGTGTTTGATATTTAGAAACTTCGTTGAAATTTGCTAGGAATTTACTCACAAATATTTCGAAAATTCCACAAATATCTAGAAATAATTTGGAAAAATAAATAGATTTTAAACTGAAACTTTGTTGAAAAAAGTGTGTTTGTGAAATATATTAAAAATAATCCATCTGCTTTTAAAAACAATGATTGGATGCATTTGCACGCAACTTGAAATCGCTCAAGTTAGAATAAAGGATGTCCAGAATAGTTAAATCAATTTAAAAATATGCAGGGGCATTTCTATAAATATTCATGATATAACCAGAAATTTCAATAATCGCATGAAATCAATAATTTCAATATGTGTTGCTATAGCTGAAAATTTTCAATAAACTGAAAAATTTCCTTTAGTAGACAGTAGCAACTGGCAAATATTTTTTAAATAGCCACTTTTTTTTTCATTTAGAGGCCCCGTGGCCGGTGGTTAGCGTTAATTTTGCTCTTTAACTTAATAATTCTTGAAAAATATAGGTGCATGAAATTTTACTCTACGGGTGATTTTTTTTTTTTTTCGCAGACACAATATGTATTTAAAAATACCTGAGGAAAATCAGGAAATTATTCCTATGCCAGATCAATAACCATAGCTAATATATTTTAATCAATTATATATTTTTTTTAATTTCGTAATATTTTATTGTAAATAATTGTGTTCTATCTGATTGGTTTTATAAAAAGTAGCAATTACAACATAAAAGAAAATTCAGATATTAGGATTACTCAATTAATAACAAATTCTTGTATAATCTTGATTGCGATTTAAATTTTAAAAAGTTCAATATGTGTTTAAGCATGTTTGTATTTTTATTTTAACTTACTAAGGGAGCTCCGCCCCCCTGCTCGCTACGCTCGCCAACCCCCCACGTAATCGCTTCGCGATTCCAAGTTGTAGGCCACCCCTGCTTGCTGCGCTCGCCGATACCTAATGGAATCGCTTCGAGATACCTTATTTTCCATACACTCAATTTTGGAATTCCTCTCATAAACGTACACTTATTAAAATACAGAGCATTAAATATCCATAAACACCAGGAAAATCTACCAAAATAGCAGCATAAGGAAAAAAAAAAAAGGAAGTGTACTCATTTCCAAGTCCACTCGAGACGGAGCCCATTCCTGATTGGTCTATTGGACTCATGGAAGGTGTGGTCCACCCGGTCGCGTTATTTCCAGAAACCTTACACATCAGCATCATTCCAGGAGTCATTCCTGGAGATTTGTTTAAGGCTAGTTTTTTTAACTATAGAAGGATTTTCCCTTACATTTGATAGTGTACTCTTCTAAGATACTTTTGTTAAAATTATTTTTACTTAATAAATATTTTTAAACATTTTCTGGTGCGTGTTTTTAATTTTCCTAATAAATAGTTTTATTTTTTTATGCATTTTTGTTTACTTGTTGGTTTTTTAAAACAATGCTGTAATTTTAATGTACAGTTTTCATTTTGTGCAATAACCATCAAATTTATCTACTTCTTTATTTTCGATAATGTGGCCCGCGGCTTTGTGTGCAATGCTAAATCTGGCCCGCGGTGGTAGACGAGTTTGACATGTCTGGTTTACAGATACAGCAATTAAAAGTTGTTCTGTAAAATCAGTTAAAAAACGAAATATAGCATTTAAAAAAATAAATAAATAACGATAATAATAATAATAATAATAATAATAATAATAACAGAAATGTAAAGGAAAATTTGTACAAATTGACCTATGACTGCTCTATTTTAATTGCTAAACAGAAGTGGTGGGGGTATTCACCATCAAAAATCATCCTCTTAAATTATTTTGTTTCAAATAACACTAAAATAATAAAGTTTGTTTAGTGCTGCCATCTATAATCAATATGGATCAATAAAAAATTACTGATTCTTCTATAGCCTAAATTAATAATGGAATGTTTGTCATTTAATAATATGAAAACAAAAATTTGAAAATTTTTGTGCATATTTAGAAAGTAAAAAAAATAAACATAAAACAATACAATAACGTGTCCTTAAGTCCTTCGGTGCTGCCATCTCTTAGAGATTTAATTAGTATATGGGTAAATAAAGTAATCGTTTCATTGTTTTGCGACTTTTTTTTGCCTCCAATCGTAATATTCCTTGTTAATTTTTTATGAATGAATTTGTATAACAAATAATGCTTCTATACTTTTAAAATTAGCTGTCTATGAATACAGTTAATAAAATTTGTTCTCTAATATCAGTTCAATAACGAAGTATAGCTTTTCGAAAAATAAAAGATAACAATAATGGAAATTTAATGTGAATTTTGTACAAAATGGCCCACAGAGGCTCCATTTTAATTACAAAACAGTTGTGGTGGGGGTATTCACCACCAGAAATCTTTTTCTTTGGTAATTTTGTTTTATAAAGCATTGAAGTAAAAATCTTAGTTGAATGAGTTGAATCTTAGTAGAATGTTGATAATAGATGGCAGCACCAAACAAATGTTAATAATTTATGAAAAATAATACACACTAAGAAGATTTAAAAGTAGAATAATTTTTAATGTTTTTTTTTTTCTACCTCACCGTTTATTATTTTAAATATGAATACAAATATGAACAAATAAATTACAATATGTCGTGTTCTAAATTAGGCCTTAATTATAGTAAATAACAGCCTTTTTTTTCTGTCAACAATAAAATGATTTTTCTCAATAGCTTTTTATAAAAGCTTAAACGATATATATTTTTTAAGTTAAAATGACTTTTTTTATATACAGTTTAATTCATAAAATGTTAATTTAAAAGAGGTTAGAGGCAAAACAGAAATAAACAGTACAAAGATTAAATGGCTGATTTCTGTGTGTTCATATTTCTCATATTCATACAATTTGCAATGGATGGTAGCCCCAAAAATCTTTTAAAAGCATGAAAGTAACACAGGAACCTGTTGATTAGTATTGTTTGTGACTTCACTGTCATATTTTTTACAAAAGTTCACATTTTTTGCTTAACTGTTGAAACCAGCACTCTTAAAACGAGGTATATTAGTTTCAATCCTTCAATTTAAAGTTGTTTCGATATCATTTACTTAAGATATCGTTTTCGTGATTAAATTGCGTGAGGTAGCGTGTAATTTCCTAGTTTCAATGTTGAATTCCGGGGGTAGTCCCGGGAGGGACATTCCCCTGGAGTACTGAAATGCCCCCCCCCGGAAAAAAGTAAAATTTTGCGTTTTCAATGGTCAAAAAGTACAATTTTGTCCCCCCGGAACTCTACAATGCCCCCCCCCCCCCGGAGCCACTGAAGTCCCTCTCGGAGAAAAATGTCTGAATTCAACACTGCCTAGTTTTATCAATATGGTTATTGAAAAATACAAGGTAGAACCCGTCGAATTTCGACGAAAGAAAATGTTTAAAAAGGAATTATTTCATTGATTTATAATAAACCGACCAAATTATTTACAATAAAAAATTAAGATATATTGGTGAGTCTAATTTTTAAACAAATGATATTTAACCTAAAGTTAACAAAATACTTCTCCTATAAAACTCATATGTAGAAATTATTAAAAATAAACTTTAATCATACATGTATGCAGTAAAAAATAATAAAGATTGATTATTATGATAAAGTTATAAATCAAAGCTGTTATGCTAGTATTCCAAAATGAAAAAAAGCAAACATTTATTCCACGTTAACTCAGTCATAGAAATTTTCCCCCGTGAAATCTAAACTCGACATTTTTTTCACCATATCAAAATTTACACATGCTTCATTCATATTTCCATTCACCTTTTTTTTAAAAAAAAATGTATTTTAATTTGATCATTTTGAAATCATTTTAATACAAAACTTGAAGTTTCGATTCTATTAGCTGCATCAGATACTAAACTATTTATTCTCTTTTAAGTGTAAATGAAAATTTTAAAACGAACTAAAATTTACCGAGTGTTATAAAACTAACGGTATTCATGATACAGCACGTGTTTTAGTTTCACCTTTTGTCAGTTTTAATAAGAAATGGCAGCATAAAAATACAGTAATCTGCTTTTTTTCCCAACTTTTTTCTCTTTTTCTTTATAGAGTACTTCTGTTGCCACAATTAGGAAAACAGTATTAAAAACTACAAAAAAATTAATATTTCAAAAACAAATTAAGATACAATTTTCAAATAAATTGCATTTAAAAGCACATTTTTCCCCTATATGACAGTGTAAAAACTGAAAATGTTCGATGTTAGAACATAAAAAATTGCAGTAGCAAAAATTGCAAAACCGAAATTGCATTTCAACTTTCAAAGCATTGCCATTCACACAATGACGTATGTGTTACGCACAGATACGTTTGGCCTTTATAATATAGATATACCTTCAAACGACAATAACTACTTGCAAAAGCCATGCTTTGTTTGGATTCGCGAAGCATTATTTCAGAATAATAGGTTGTTGCCTGGTGTAATATGGTAAAGTTAAAACTATTTACAACGTTAGAACACCAGAATATTCGAATTCCAAGCATACCGGTTTCGGTAGCATATAGCATACCTTCCTCAGTGCTAAAGATAGTGGAGATTTGCTCATATATATATAGGGAGGATGGGGATTCAAGTGATAAGTTTCTTGACCAATAGGAAAACAGAGGATCCTATTCAACAGCCAATAGGAAAACAGAGGATCCTAGGCAACAGCCAATAGGAAAACAGGGAACAGTTAATATGAAAATTGGGTGGAAAATGGAAAAGATATTGCGAGAATTGCATTAAAAGATTAAGAAAAATTAGTTTTAATGTAATATTTCCAACAGTCTGATAATGGTGGAATAGCAAAATCACAATTTACAAGATTAGGAAGATTTTTATGGATATGGAAAGCTTCAAGAAAGTTAAGTTCTTGTATAGAAGTAGGTTTAGTTAGTATCTTAACCGAATTGAAGTCAAAAGCATGACTCGTCTCCCAGCAATGTTTTGCGATTGAGGATTTCTTGATTTCTTGTTTTTCAATATATTGCTTATGTTCTTTAATACGAAATTTTAGACTGCGTTTGGTTTGACCAATGTAAGAAAGACCACACTGACAATTGATATTGTAAATGCCCCATGAATTTGATAATTCAACAGGATCTTTGAGGTTGGAAAGGTTGAGTTTATTAGTAGGAGTAAAAATTATTTTGAAATCGAACCGACTAAGAATTTTAGCAATGGAAAAACTTGATTTTGGAAAAAAAGGTAAGACAATGCTAATATTGGAACGAGTAGAAGACTGAGATGAGTTTGAGGAGTGAGAGTTTTACAATTTAGAAAGGGCAGTATCAATAATAGAAGGGTTGTAACCTCTATCAAGTGCAATTGCTTTAATGTATTGAATTTCAATATTGAGAGACTGAGAATCAGAGCAAACATGAAGAGCACGATTTATGATTTTTTATTATTTTAGAAGATAGCTATTTGAAAGTAATAATTTTTTTTTTCATTATTTTTGCGTTTTTATTAGGTAGAAGTGTTATTTTATATTTTGGACTATTTTAATTTTAGAAAAGTAAATTCCTCTAAATTCCATAAATTGTTTTTAACCCTCTGACAGTCTAGCAAAAGAGCAAAATTGTAATGTTATATTCTCAGCATTTTGTTTTAATTGCTAAAAAAATATGATTCTTTCAAAACTATAGAAAAATCTTATTTACGAATATGAATGTTATCCTTGAGTGTGCTAATCATTGCATAATGTATTAAAAATCCATTAAATCAACTGAGTTATATCATTTTAATTATTGCTTGCATTGCAGTGAAACCTGGAGCTTAGGGAACGTCTATAGACGGGCTTGTCAGTGAGAGGGTTAAACAGCAAACATGTTAAAAATAGTACCAAGAGTAATTACCTCTTAACACGTTCGCTGCCGCTTACGTGAAGATGTGATGATAGTTAATGCCGCACTGTAGAAGTGGGTTTTTCACAGAAGCCGATTTACTTTTTATAACAAAGAATCAGTGAAAGATTTTCCCGTGCCAGCGCATATCTGGCTACTGGACCTCGCCCCACATGACGCGCTGGCGCGTGATCGGCAGCGAATGTGTTTATAATAAATGTGTTTTATATGGTTCAATTTTCAGCCTTCGAATTTGAATAACACTTTTTATAACAAATTTAACAATTCATTTTATTTGTTTACAATTCTTTTATTACCATTTTACAATAATAATAATAATAATAAATCCTTTAAAATGCGTAATGTCATTTGCATAAATGATTTCGTGTAACAAAAATAAATTGTGTATTTGAATTTTCAACACTGAAAAATACTTTTATAATTGAATGTAAATAATTTACTTCTTTAAAAAATGCTATATTTTCTATAAAAAAAAATAGGTACTTACGTATTAACGCCACCGCAGCAGAAATTGTGCTAATGTGCAAGCGCAATCTTATTGGTTGTACGTGCACGTACTTATCTTTTGGATTCCTCAGCAGTTGTAAAAACAACAGAGGATATACGCTCTAAGCAGAAAGTATACGCTAAAGGCCTAGGGTATACCCTAGAGTGTGTATACTATAGCTTATTTGAGAAACAGAGGGTATACGGTATTCCTTTAAAAACTTCAGAAGGTATACGGAGTATACCGCCGTATACCCTTCACTACATCCTAGCTCCTTGTTGAATTTTTGTTTATTGATTTTTGACCGTTTTTAGTGCTTTTTTGTGTTTTAGTTCTTTTTCATTGCTTTTTTTTGCTCCTTTTTAAACATTAATTTTTTGTGTGCAAGCGAACAAGATTGCTCTTTATTGGCCCATAAGCGCAACTTCTGCTGCGGTGGCGTAAATAGGTAAGTATCAAAAGGTATTTTAAAATTTTCATTAAAAAAACGTGAAACTATTATATGATTAAAAGGAATGACAACAAAAAATATGCACCATTTCCAACCAATCTTAATAAAATATACTATTAAAATGCGTATTTTTCTCTCAAATAACATGCATTTTTAATGTAAGAAAGTTTAGCGGTTTGAAGTATAAATTCTGCAGTTATTTTCAATAATATAAAATGTAAAAAGTTGTCATATTCACCTGCCTTTCGTTCTTTATATTTCCAATATGACGTAATATTTGCTTAACGAAAAATAAATAAAGAAATAAATAAATAAAAAATAAAAATAAAAATCGGCCAAGTTACTTATTTTAGTTTTAGTTTTTACGTAAAATTTGTGTATAGAAAAATTATGAAGTAATATTTCATTTTTCTTAAATTGGTCAAATTATTTTATATCATTTTTCTCGTGGAAATATTTCAATTTTAGTCTCCAAAGGTTTTTGAGATATTTTAAAAGAAAATGTATTTTATTTATTTAATTGATCCAGACTCGATTTGTAATTCCCAACTCAGTGATTTATTTGTTCTTCTGAAAATATAAGTGTTAGATTTTTATTTGCAACAAGTTGGAAATTGCACGTGAAGCGTAGCAAATTAGGTGCGTTCGTACGATAACGAAGTTTCAAAAATATTACTTTCATACATCAATCTCATAAAATTGTAAATAGTGAATTACAATCAAAACGCTCATCAAACAATGTTCTCTCTATAACATTATGTAATGGAATACTTTTGTGTGGCTTTGTAAATCAATAACAAATGTTCTTTGCACAGCAAATTATGTATGATGTATATTATAATATGTACTTTATAGTTGCATATAAATTTTATTAAGTTCGCATGAGTGTAACACGATTAAAATGCATTTGAAACTTTTTTCCCATTGACCATAATGTAATTGAATACTTTTGATTGCCCCTGTAATTGATCTATGCACATGATTATCAAAATATTTGAAATAACTCGACAGAATTATGTAATAATTGCGTATTTTAAATTTCAAACGATTAAAATGCATTTGAAACTTTTTTCCCCATTGACCGTAATGTAATGGAATACTTTTGATTGCCCCTGTAATTGCTCTATGCATCCGATTTTCATAAAATTTGAAATAACTCGACAAAATTATGTAATAATTATGTATTTTAAATTTCAAACGTATAGAATATATTTGAAACTTTTTCCTAATTGATCATAATGTAATTGAATACTTTTGATTGCCCCTGTACTTGATCTATGCACACGATTATCAAAATATTTGAAATAACTCGACAGAATTATGTAATAATTGCGTATTTTAAATTTCAAACGATTAAAATGCATTTGAAACTTTTTTTCCCATTGACCGTAATGTAATGGAATACTTTTGATTGCCCCTGTAATTGATCTATGCATCCGAATTTCATAAAATTTGAAATGACTTGACAAAATTATGTAATAATTATGTATTTTAAATTTCAAACGATTCGGTTGAGTAGTTTTTGCGTTGTTATATGCGGACAGACGGACGGACGGACAGACGGACGGACGGACAGACGGACGGACTAAACGACCACTATAGGTGCTACGTATTATATAATTACGAACGCACCTAAAAATGCGTCCATAATAGAAAAACATGTAAAATTAATTAAAATAATAATTTTTTAAGGTTATTCTGTAAAAATATAATATTGTGCAAATCTACAGATCATAATTTTTTTTATGTTTAATTTCAAGTAAAAATGTAAGGTATATATATATATTTTAACCCTTAAATGCATATTGTATCATTTTCGATACCATAAGTGTTCCCGATTTATTGGGGGGGGGGGGGGGGTTATTTACATATTCCGTATTCTCACCAGAAATTTAAAAGAGCAATTTTCACTTTAGTTAATGACAGAGCATTCGTAATTATATAAAGAAAAAATCACTATTCAGATTTTTCAGGTATAAATTCTGATTCTTTGAATTGCGCATTTTTTTGAACGCGTTCTATCCTATGCATGTAAGGGTTAATATAAATTCTATGACAAAATGTAATTTGTGTGGCATATTAGAGGATTAGCTTCGCTCATCCTAATTATACCCTAATTTCCTGCGTATAATCCGCGGATCAAACAATCATTTTTCGACCCAGAAATTTTATTAAATAAAATATAACTTTTCAGATCGCCGTAAATATTTGCCTTAAATTACAAAATAAAATTTCTGGGTCGAAAAAGAATTGTTTGATCCGCGGATTATAGGCAGGAAATTAGGGTACTTAAATCAAAGAGTTCTATAACTAGTTCAATTTCTTCAATATTATCATTAATTTAACAATATAAAAAAAGTTCAAACTTGTGAAAAATAACTAATGCTGTTAATTAAATTACTATCCTTTTCTTTATTTTCAAATAAACAAAGGCTTTATTAACCTTAATTGCAGTCATATTTTTTCAATCCACATTCTATGAACTTCCATCGAAAAACGGTACATTCAACTAGACCAGAATCACCAGATGTTTTGACCCGTCTTTATTTATATTCAAAGTAAGTGATAAGCTATCTTTCCTTCGTCCTCTTTAACTTGACTATATCAACAGTTTAAATTTCCCCTTATATAAAAGTCTTTCCGTTTCAACTTGAGTTTTTTTTTTTATTATTTCATGTAATTGTTTGAACAATAGCTGCAAATTTTAATACTACACATTTCATATTACATGCAGCATTTCACTTTAAGCTTTTTCGCGACAAATTAGTAACTCATTACATTTCCAGAGGAGAAAGGAGACAGTGCAACAAGTTACACCATCTACAGACATATGTTTCATAGAATATTAAACACATAATCTTCATTTTTTACTCAAAAATATTGTTCAATTGATGTGTACAGTTAAAATTTCAATAAATATAATTAAAAATGTCCAAAAGTGATATTTGTTTTATATTTGTTACCAAAAATATCGAAAGAATTATGTAAATTTCAAGTCATAGAAGTAGAACCTCTTTTGAATCGTGTTGTGGTTTGACGGCGAATTATCAATACGAGTTATATAGGTGCTAAAGGAGGGGGGATGAAATCTAAGGGGATCTAAAAGAACCTAACCCATATTTACGCAAGATAATCGAAAATTCAAAGAAAACCACTGAAAATTCCAAACGATTGAGCCGACGCACAGTGGGGCAAAAAGCCTTCAAAACTGGCAAAAAATCGAAAAAATGAAATTTTATTTTGAACTACCGACATACGTCACTTTAATAGAGCAGATGTCAGTACACATCTGCCTAGTATTAAAATTTGCGCAAAGTTATTTTGATCGTCACTAGAGAAAGAAGTTAAACTGCATATTGTACTTTGATAATATGTGAAAAAAAAAAAAATCAATAATTTTGTTTCAACATTCGTTTGTTAATTTCGCTATAATAATTAAAAAATAATTTTTTTTGACTATGGAACCTTTAACTACAAGTATGTAACAATAATTCATTAACTTTCAATTTGTTTTAATACGATTTTTATGGATATACAGACGCTTAGAATATATAGTGGTGAAATTTATAAAAAAAATTAACACTGTCTACATACATTGTAGGTTTTAGTTATGAGTTAAGGCGAGTTAAGTGTTAACTATAATTTTTTCTACTAAGTATGAGTTTTAAAAGTACAAATATGCCAGAAAATCTTGCTACTTTTTGCTACTTTTTTAATTATATGGTCATTTTTATAGCTAATCATCCTTAAATTTTTGTTAGTGTACGGGTGTGCCAAACATGAATATAAATATTTTCTTTGTTAAATACGAATTTTAATGCATTGTTTATTACAAAATAATGCATTTAAATGAAACTGACTATCATGGAACGTTTTAACAAAAAACTTTTGAAAAGTAATGTGATTTTATGGTATAAGAGCTCCATAATCGGAGAAACTACGAACAAGTAGTTTAAATGAAAAGAGGATTAAATGTTTTAAAGTTTAATATAAATTCCGATGAGCAAAAGCCAGGCGAAACAAGGGAAATGCTTTAGAATTAACAAAGAGTGGCTTGGCTAATCGCTTTCATTTCCTCTATTTGAAAAACAAACAGAATTGTCAATGAAAAGCAAACGTGCCCATCTTCATATTCCGTCTGAATTTGTCCTGGACGACCAAAAAGATCAAGAGTAAAACGGTTATACAATTCTAGTTCTACATATTCGTTAGTGTACATGACATGTATGAGTTTAAGATCTGAAAAACAGGAAAACAAAAAGTGTGTGTTAGCACTAAAACAACAGAAACAGTTTTTCTTCTACTGTCTTTATAGTAATGCGTACATTTTGCCTGAGAAAGGTTGATTCATTCCTTCAAAACGATTCGCTAATATTCATTATAAGGTTTGCTTGAGAATAATTAAAATTACTAATTATGTTTACATTTTTTAATGCGATATTATGGATGATTTATAAATATCTAATTAGTATAAAACTACCTTAAATTCTTGTTTTTAACTCATTTTTCTACAAAAAATATTGAAAAAGGTTTGTAAATTAATTAATAAATTACTATTTAGCTTATGTAAAAGTTTAAAATTTTACTACTTTTCTTCTACAAAAGAATCCGTGGTGTGCTTTTTTTGTTCAAAGTAAATTTTATTTTTTGCCAACTTTGGAGGCTTCCTGCCCCACTGTGCGACGGTCGCGATTGGGTTGCATCTTCTTAAGTAACACATTTTTGTTAAATGGAAAGCGCAAGTATAAAATGATTTTCCTTTTTAAATAATGTATTATTTCTCTCCTTAAATCCTCATCGTATTTTAGTAAAAAGACCTGTGAATATGAAAAAATTATGCTTAATATATACGTGAAAATTTTATTCCAATATTTACAACACACCAAAGTCTATATCCTTTTCTTTTAAGTGCATAAAACTTGCTTAAAAGTAAACAATCTTAAATTAAATAATGACATTTTAAATATTAAACTCATACCACAAAAGTTACAAAGTAATATTTTATTTATGTTTAACAGTAATTTTAAGCAATATGATAAGTTACACACTTTAATCATGCGTGTCAGCTGCAGTTACTGCTGCCGCTGCCGATTTATTGCTAAAGGCTAGTATTTATAATCCACCTGCTGAGCTCTAAATCGCACAACGCTCCAGGGTTTACAAGCTGCAGGCTCCTCCCACAGTAGAAAAGCAAACCATGAACTGTTAATCCTAAAATAATTTAAAAGATTCTTTAAATTAATTTTAACATTTTCCCCCTGAACAGTAGATTAAAAGCATTCATATGTATTTTTAGAATAATAATAATGATTATTATTATTATATGTCTCTCTGTGACCCTAAAAGTCTGAAAAAAAAATCTTTACGATTTTATCTTGACTTACGACTAACATCTATTATTTTTAGCATATTATATTTATTTGTTATTTCTTTCTTTTCTTTCTTTATTTATTTTTTTATTTTAAACAAAAATTATTTGAGTTTTACTAATTTTAATCTCATGCATAAATAGAGAAATCATTTTCAATTATTATAATTATGTAAGTATTCAAACAACATCTTTTTTTCCAATTTGTTATTTTTCCATCTTATTAATAAATAAGAAAAATTCAATTTCGAGAACCTCGTAGAAACTCACATTTCATAGTAATTGTTTGAATTTATGCTTAAAAAAAGAGAAAAAGAAATTAAAATAATAATAATACTTACTTTCTAATAATTTTAGCTATCAATTACTTTCCAACATTTTTAGCTAAGTATTATTTAAACTTTGTACTACACTATTTTTGAGTTTAAATTTTTAAATATATTTAAAACAAACCTTTTACTATTTTTTAACCTCAAATATAAAAGTATATATATATATATATATATATATATATATATTTTTTTTTTTTTTTTTTTTTAATTTGATATACATTTATAACAAGTAAGTTAAATAAATTATACTTTTTTGTAGCTATTTTTTGCATGAAACATAATTTATTTTCTCTGGTAAATTATTAGAAATTGTTAAGATATTTCTTTAATAAAAACTTTTGTATAGCTCTGTCTATTTTATTTATAAAAATCACTCAAATAAATAAGTAAGATTTGAATAAAGATATTCGAAAGGAATTGATAGCTAAAATTATTAAAAAGCAATTGTTAATAATATTTTTTTTCACTTCTTTTCTCTTTTATTAAATATAAATTCAAAATAATACGATGAAAATAAAATTTTAGAATTTTCTTCAACCGAATTTTTCTTGTTTTTAATTAGATGCAAAAATAATGAATAAAATAAAGCTCTTCTTTGAATTCCTAAATGATAATTAAACTTGGATTTTTTTCTAACCAGGTCGATTTTTTTTTTTAATTTATTCCATGACATCGTAAACTGATAAATCTGAAATAAATTTCGTTTAAGTAAAACAATAAATAAATAACAAATAAATAAACCATACTAATATTATAAAATCTAGTCCTAAGTCAATGTACAAATAATAATTTCAATGTTAAAGTATATAAATTAAATATTTAGTATTAAAATACATCCCTTTTCTCTCTCTTTTATTATTATTATTATTAATTTTTCTTTAAAAAATATTTTAAATTTACTAACTTACGATGTCATATCATAAAATGAAATTATTTTGGGTAGTCGCAAAAAAGAATATATTAATTTTTATTACCATTTTAAGAATATAATGAAGAATGTTTTCAATTTATTGAAGCAAAAAGAAATTTCAAATTAATTTAAAGAGCTTTGCTAAACGTATTTTTAAAGGATTCGCCAGATGATGACCCTGGCTTATTTGTATGTATGGGAGGAGCTACAGTTTGTTTATCCCTAAGTGTTGTGCGATTTAGCGCCGACCGAGCCCGTCATCTCTCATAAAATATTATGGTAGAAAGTGGCAAAAATATATACAACAGAACAAATGCATTATTTAAAAATAGTATTGAATACAATATATACTTTGGGAAATAACTGATCGTTTTCAAAATATTACTACTTCGTGTAGTCACCGACAGACTGCAAAGGCTCAGGGCTTACTTTTTAGGACACCTGCGGACAGGAAATTTTATGAGATATGAGGAGAATCGCTCTTTCTGGTTATTCAACGAGTATAATTAAGTGCCACAAAGGCGCTTACTCGTTGTGTTGGAATATAGGAAAGTTGGTAACCTGGGAGACCAGAGTCACTTGTTATGTTTCATTAAACAAATACTGTTTAAATTTACCGGGGTAAGTTGAATATTTGTATACAATTGTAATAATATGATCAAACTATTTTGTTGTATTAAAAACGAATTTATCTTTTTTACTTTACTTCTCCTTAAATAAATAAATAAATAAATAAATAAATAAATAAACGGACAAGAACTTCGAATTATAAACGGACAAGAATCTGCAGTTGGTAACGGAAATCGTATATAAATATTTTCAACATAATGGTGAAATTTTGATTTTTAATTCCTTTGTGAGTGTTTGGAATAAAGTCTTAAATAATACTGAGAAACTGCTGGAGACAAGCAAAATTAATCTTCCATTTTCATTCGGTAATGTATCTGGAGGAAAGAACATAAAGCGATAAAAATGAATGATTCTTTATTTCAATGTAAAGAAATTCATATCACCTTATTATTCTATCTGCAGCAATTTCGGGAATTTTTACTATCGGTAAATTTATTATTTAAATTTTATTTTAAAAGAATCATTTCTTATAGTTTATTTTTCATTAAACTGCTAAGAATACTCTCCAGGAGGGATATTAATATCATTACTTTTCTTATGTCGAGACATTTTGAAAATTACTTCCATTTATCCTAAATGTAAAAGTTAAAATTTAAAAATTAAAATTTTTATCAGTTTATAAACATGAAATATTTTTCCGTCGAATTTAGTATATAAAAATACTAATAGATGAAAATATAATTTTCACGCTGATACAAATATTAATTTGAAATTTTACAATAAACAAATAACATACTAGAGGCATATCAACAAAATGCAAGATTAAGGCTCCGAGCACACGTGTATTTCGCCTAACTTCAAACTGAATTCAAGGAAATAATTTATTCTCCTTTTTTCTGTGGTTTATTGGCAATAGGAAAAAAGGAGATTACAATGGTTCTGCAGATAACTATCTCAATCCGACAGGGAAAAGTTCCTATCCTGCAGTTGGATTGAAGTTTTCCTTCCATGACATGGAAAAGTAATTATATATAAAACACGTTGCCTGCAAATGCAAATGCAAAAAAAAAAAAAAATAAATAAATAAAAAAAAAAAAAAAAAAAAAAAAAAAAAAAAAAAAAAAAAAAAACACCGACTTCTAACCACAAGTAGTGGTTGTGTGTTTCCGCACCTTAGCATCGTATGTGAGAACAAAAGACCACATATGAAGATTAACAAAAATCCGCTGGATCACCCAAAAGACCACCCATTTTTCTGAGAAAAATATATCTCTTTTTTTTTTAATTTAGTAACTGTTTGAACATGATCCCCCCCTCTTTTTTATGTGGCGAGATCTACATAATATTCAACAAAATATTTACATGGGAAATAAAAATACTTATAACTGTCCAAAAAGTTCTGCTCTATCCACTATTTCTCTAGATATATTTTTTTTTCCTAAATGTTGTAAATTATCTGAATGTACCTACTATATCTAATGTGAGAACAAATTTTTTACAAATTTCGCTTAAAAAAGTGTTTGATTGAGGGAGGGGGGATTTCTGTATATGTATCAGTAGAAAAGAAACGGGAGGCTATTAAAACAGAAAGAGTTCAGTAAAAAATATTTAGTTAAGGGCTGTGCATATATAATGTCATAATTTTTTGCTAATTTTGGACCCCTTCTCCCCCTTTTGCTATCATACGTTATCATTTCTTGAAGCCCCCTCCCCCCACCAGTAATGATTACGTTATCAAAGTCGAAATCTTTTGATTTTATAATTTATTTCTTCTATTTGGAGTGACATACAAAATTGTTAATATTCATTTTTAGCACACTTTATTGGTTAAACTGAAGACAAGTCAATATAATATCACTTTATACCAAATAACACTTTAGGGAAATAGTTACTATTTAAAAGAATTATTTTATAATAGCTTTTTGTTACATAATGCTACCCCTGTACAGTGGAAGAGAGGGGATACAAAATCTAATCAACAATATAAGTGAAGAATATTCTTTCTCTTAATCTTTTTTTTAAATAGTAAACACAAACTTCAATATACTTCATATATAATTTCTCGAATGTCATTATATATATTGCATACATATGAAAAAGGAGAAATAATGTCAAACGTTGGGGTATTCCATATATCATAATTAATTTTTTTATAATATTTTAGTGATTTTAATAGTAACTTTGTATTTTCATAAAAATAAATAATAGACTAAAAAAAGTTAACCTACTATTTTGAAACAACGACCATGTTACAAATAAGAAGAGAAAATTTTGGTTGAATAAAAAATGATATTGATATCAAAAGATAAACCCCCGTCCCTTAGAGATATCTTGCGATATTATGTGCCTGAGCCCCTCCCCCTGAAATGAGAACGTTATATTTGCACAGCCCCTTATTTAAAACACTTTTTTTTTATCTCTCTTTTTTACTTTCTTCTATCTTCAATAGAAGAACGTATTGTAATCGAAAATTTTCCGACTTCCGGTTTTCGAAGGATTTTCACTTTTCAGGGATCAGAAATTCCAAAGAACATTTTTACAAAATGTCTGTCTGTCAGCGTGTGTGTCCGCATATCGACATTATACATTCGAAAAGTGAATGAAGGTCTGCATATAATTGAATCAAATTATTTGTGCGTATTTTTTGCTGCGACAAGGAAGTCCTCCAACAATTGTGAATATTCCGCCCAAAGGAGGCGCAGTAATAGCGATTTTAGTGTCATTTTTATTATTGTACCACCGAAAAGTGTATGAAGATATACATAGAACTGAACCAATTTTTTTGTGTAAGTGCTTGGCTATAGCTAGTTCGTCCTTCTTGAATACGAAAAAAATCCGTCCGAAGGGGGCGCCGTGATAGCGGTATTTGTGCCATTTTCAATATCTTACCATTTAAAAGCGTATGAAGTTGTGTATAGCAATGAACTTTGTGTGTGTGTAAGTGCTTGCCTATTGCTAGTTGTCCTCTCTGAATTTAAAATAAAATCCGCCAGAAGGGGACTTTGCAATAGCGATTTTTGTGCCATTTTCAATATTGTACTACCGAAAAGTATATAGAGTTATGTATAGAATTGAACCAAATATTTTGTGTAAGTGTTTGGCTACGGTCAGCAGGCCCTCCTTGAATTTGAAAAAAATCAACCCGAAGGGAGCGCTATGTTCATGATATCTGTGTCATTTTCACCATTGCACCGTCAAAAAGTGTATGAAGTTATGTATATAACTGAACAATATTTTTTGTTTATGATTATTTTTGGGTATGGCAAGCAAGTCCTCCTTGAATTAAAAAAAACAATCTGCTTATCATTCTATTGTTAATTGGTGGTACAGAGACGGGACCTCGCGTTCTGCTAAGCCGGCTATTTGTAAACTGCTGATGATAACATAATAAGGAAAAACTACTGAATTTAATAAATATCATGATTCTAATTAACTCGTTTTTATTCCATTAATTTACTGAAGCAGAAATTTAAGATGAAAATCAAAGTTGGTGTAGTATTCATATTAAAGTATTAACATTTGTAACTAATTTTTGGAATATTAAAATGTACGTATGAGATAGAAGAAAGTTTTGAGATTGTCACATTCAACTAGTTTCATTTCTTTTTCAGTACACATAAGAAATTATCGTATTAAAGATGTTTTACTGATTTTAAGTTTGCTTAAGCTGAGAGCGTTTATTTCGTTTGTTTATCATTTTTTAATAATATCTTGCTTATTAATTTTATAGCATGAAAAAAAAAATGAATTCGGGCATCTGTCTTAGAAATTGTTTAATTAGGAACACTGTATAATTAACCTGCTGAGACCTGGCATTAATTAAAATAGCTATTTTGCTTTTTACTTTTGTTGCATTAAATTTCATTGTACCAATATAAAACCAATTTCGGCATTGTAAAGTATGAATCTAAAATCAGCATTCAGCTTTCGGATTTTGGCAATATAACTGTTTTTTTTTTTTTTTTTTTTTTTTTTTCCTATAAAAAGGCGCGATGGAATTATTCAATTTGAAATTAGACGCTCTGCTAATAAGTTTCTTTTTTTATGTATATATTTTAATTTGTTTCAACTATTTTTTAGCGATTTTTGTTGCAGATGTTAATGTTTGATTTATTTTCTGTATAATTAATTCTATAAATACTTTAGAGGATGTGGCAGTTTAAGTTTCTATTTTAATATAGTTTTTTTTTTTTTAAATACGAAATTCATTAAACTGTTCTCGATGTTTCAGCGCGTATTCTGATGCTTTTAAGTCGAATTTAATGTACCAGGGTTTTCCAATAACTAAAATAGTTCAGTTTTTGTAAATCAAGTGTCACTTTCTCATGTAACGCAGTTGAAATAATGCATTATAAGCAATGGTAAAATTAATAATGACAGAAAGAATGATAAAAAGGTGAATAGAAGGAATTATTTAAAGTTCCGTATTTTATTACATAATTAGACATTAAATACGCTTCAAAAATCAAAGAATGAAACTCACATTTAACCCCTTCGCGACGGGAGTGTATTACGAAATTTCTAATGTTTTGCCACCGGTTAGTAAAGACAGAAATTTGTGTCACATTAAACCGAGAAAATGCTCCTATTAAATGACAGATTTTACAGTAAAATTTTACTGGTGGAGAAAATCAATGATTCTTAAGCCTTTTTACGGCACGTATACGTGACACTCGTTCCCAAGGGGTTAAGACTTTATAGTAAACTCACATCAAAATTATGAAAAGGTAATGGTTTAGAATATTTATAATTGACTCGGTGTTTACGTCTGATGGTAAAGGTGATTGTTTCAAACATGACATCGAAAGCTGGCAACTTTCGATTAATTTCTCAGAAAAAAGGTGCATTTATAATTGGTTACATACATTAACCCTTTGAGCTCTGATGGTTGAAATTTCTACCACTGAATCATGGCTGAATTTTCCACTCACCACCACATAGCTGAAATTTCTACCAATAATTTTAATTCCGAAATGTCACAACGACGCCAGAAAATTTGAACAGATTTATTCTAAAGGCGTTTAATGCATTTTTTCGTGCATATCGTTAACCGATTTTTTTTTTTTTTTTTTTTTTTTTTTTTTTTTTTTTTTTTTTTTTTGCAAAATACTGGTGCGAATGTGACATTTGGAGTTTTGAAGAAATTCACCCACCACAGCTCAAAGGGTTAAATAAGCATTACATATGTTTAATAGGCATTAAATATACTTCAAGAATCAAAAATTAAAAAAACTCACATGCAAATTTTTATATTAAAACTTACACCAGAATTATGAAAAAACAACGCTTTTAAATATTTACATTTGACTCGAAGTTTATACCAGATGAAAGGATGATGGTTTCATTCAAGTACGTCGGAAGCTGACAGCTTTCGGTAATTTTCCGTGAAAAGGCGGTTCATGTACAATTCTTTAGTGGTTTTTATCGCAAGGATAATCTCCTGAGCAAATCTCTTTTTTGGACCCACGAATCTTTTATACTACCTTATCCCGATCCGCAGTAGCAAGTTATGATGGGAACGTGAGCAGACATTTCAATTCCAGTGCAGGAGGATACCACCTACAAATTGGCTGTCAAATAATCTAAGATATCCTTAATCCCTTGAAGGGCACCGGTATATTATATATACCACTTAATTTTAATTCCCTTAAGCCATTGGCACCGGAATTTTAGTAATAAGTTTCGTTTTTTACAATGTACATGAAAAACAGCTTTTACTTACTATTATATAAATTTGTATATGAATCCCGGTGTCAATCAATCATTTAAACATTTTAGGAACAGAAGTGTTTGCCTCTTAAGGGGTTAACATCTGGTATGAATATGGTATAACATAACAACAAGGAGAGCCGTACAAGTATTCACTCATTATTTGAATTAGTTTGCTTCTACTAATAACACAGTGCCAAACAATTCAAATGTTTAAGGGATCTCCTAGCAGATCTTTATACCCAATCATAGATTGGAATGTCTAAGAAGCATGAGTTCGTACTATGAAAAAAGTCTTTTTGGCGAGAAAAATCTGCGTTAGAGAGAAAAAGTAATGTAGCAAAATGCAGGAGAAAATTGATTGGATGATGATGACTCATCTGATTTCCAAGATTTAATACTACTGACCGAAATAGTATTGTTTATATTTTCATGGAGTTTATGCCGATTCTCTTAAATTTATACATCGCATTCATTTTTATAACGTTCAGATAATATGTATATAAAGCACTACTTTTACATTTTAAGCGTATAAAGTAGCGTGTGATTAAAAAAAAAATTATGTACTCTCTGATACAAATTTCAAATTAAAATATTATAACTAATGTTTGTGAAGATTCAGCAAGCGAATCGTGTCAGATATGTTTATACAATGAAAGAAAGTGTGCGTGTTCATGAAATGAATCAACGATAGTAGATATGGCAGAATGCTTTGCTAAACAAAGATAAATTAAAAAGATTGAACTGAAAAATCAATGAAAATTCAACATTTCAATTAATGCATTCTTTTAAATCTCAGAAGATGACACTCACACAGTTTAAAATTGTAATTAATATATGTATATATATATGTATATATATATATATATATATATATGTATGATTTTAGAATATTTTGATTTAACGTAACTTTTAACGAATGCAAATTAACTTGACATTCGTTTCATGTTCAAAAGTAAAAATATCTTTTCTGTTAACGTATGCGTATATTAGAGCAGTGTTCGTGCGGGTAACGCTAGTTTTTAAAGTGAAATACCAATATCTTTTCAATTAAAAAAAAAAAAAAATCTAGTTCAAAAGCGTTAAAATCAGCTTTATTTAAAGAGAAATTTTCTATAAGAAATTTCTGGCTCCAAGGAATTTCCTGGTCTTGAAAAACTAGCACTCAAATAAAGCTAGTAGAGGCTGTATCTAGTAATTAGCCTTATTTTCATTTTTATTTATTTATTTATTTATTTATTTTGTAGTGAAAGCCAATTTTCGAAATATTGTCGCCAATTATTTGTATTATTTTATTCGCGGTTAAAATAGCATGATTTTTTTAAAAAATAAAAATCATGATAAAAATATAATCATGTGTGTATCGGAATGCATTCTTACAGAATATTTGTGACTATTTGCAATCGTAATACATTTAAAAGCTGAAATTGCTGGTCCTATTCGGAAATAATGTACTTTTTTTAAGTACGAGTTTTCAATAAATAAAGTTTCCCTATATTTAAAAGCTATGTATAAAGGATAAGAATAGCAAACTTGTTGCGTATTCAGATATTTTTCTCATAGTTTGCATAATATTTATAAGTAATTTTGTTATAATCCGAATAATTTTTTTCTCTCATATCTAGTAAATAATAATAATAATAATAATTTAAAATGAAATTTTTCACATTGATACAAATAACTATTATTATTTTTTTTTAATAATGAAAAATCAATATTAATATTGCATAAGCATATAAAGAAGGGGAAAGTTCAAAATTTTATGCAAAAATGCAAGATCGAATTAAAAAATTGATAAGATAGGGTTTATCCGAATTGGTTTATCCGAATGACCAAAGGTTTTTCTGTTAAACTATAAATTTTGAAATCTGGTACCTGTACAAAATATACTTTCTCTTTCTTTTTCTTATTGATTGAAAAAATTCTGAAATTTTTCAACAGAATTCTCTACAGAATTTTGAAATATGAAATACAGATTATTTTTGGAAAGATATTGAGAGTGTTCCGAATTTTCCCTAGATTGCAGAAAATTTTCTACTTTCCTGAGTTATACCAAACTAAGTTTAGTAACTCGCACAAGATACATTTCATTTGTCCCACCCATCTAGACATTTAAAATTTCAAGCATGAGTCGCTGCTAAAATTTTGTAACGCTCATTTCTGTGCGCTTCATTTTTAACACTTCATTCATGGGTGGAGTTTTGATGGGTAAACTGAAGGAAAGAAAGCTGGGCAATATTAGTAAATGGGGCAAAAAAGTAGTGTTAGTTCTCTAGATGCATAATAATAATAATAATAATAATAATAATAATAATAATAAAAAGAAAAGTAAAGAAAAAAAAAGAAATAGATTAAAAAATACAGAAATTGTGCATTGCACCTATTTCAAATCTATATATATATAAGAGTTGAAATACTATGTAAAATATGTTTGTAGGAGCGAGAGGATTAAAGACACATTACAAGGTTCCTGCTACCTGTTTTACTCCAAATGCTGAAAAACTCTTGTAGCATTGAACCACAATCTTCTGTGATAAGTAACGCCGGTATGAAATATGAAATATAATGAAAATCATACAGCAACAATTCATAGCTAAAAGTTAAAATTTTTTCATTATTTTTTAATCTCAGCACTTTTATTGCATTGATTAATTTATTCATAAATTATGAATTTTTTTTATATATGTATGTATAGATATCCATACATATATCGATCCTTTATTTTACTTCAAAAAAGTTCATTATTTCCACTTTTACATGTCTCAAACAAACACTATATTAACTGCTTACACAATCTAACATTGAATGAAATTACACAGAGGCACACTAATGTTGCTGCAATAAAATCACGATAATAATTAACATAATTAGTCTGCGGCACGTATAGAAAATATATGCAGTAAACAAATATGTTAATTTGAATGCGATGACTCTGTGTGCTGCTAACAATATGTTCTCTAGGGTGGAGCTTATTTTTCGTTTGAAAATATAATTTTCTCACCTTCTAAATTAGCTCCTTTGTATGAAAAAATAATAATAATTCAGGCAAAATATTATTACATTTGAACAATTTTTAGCGGCAGCTCAATGATGGAAAATTTTCGAATGTATAGGTAAGGATAAATATACATTTTCTCATGTGCATGCTATAGAAAACTAAATTCTAGCTTTCAAAATATGAAAGTAACTTTTTTGACTGTAATTTCGAAATATATATACCTTTCAAATGAATATTTACGCAATATAACTGTTCTAAAATTTACGCATTTACCGCTTGCTAATTATGAATTTTTACATTGTGAACAAATTACAGTAATTTTAGGAGCTATTCATATTTAATGATGCAATGAACATCCCCATATAATGCATTTCGTTAGTTTCGGATGCATCAAAAAACAAATATTTCTGACGATTCAATTAACATCTATACTTAGGATCGGCACCATCTTCTCTATAAACTTTTAAAAATAACGAACCAAATTGACGAATTTGGAATTAAAAAAAAAACATAGAAATTATCTTACGAATCAGGGATGTAGTGGAGGGTATACGAAGATATACACTGTATACCTTCTGGATTTTTATAATGAACACCGTATTTCCTTTGTTTTTTAAGAAAGCTATAATTGGGAAAACTATTGGGTATACCCTATGCCTTCTGCTTAGAGCGTATATCCTCTGGTACTCATACGACTACACCACTACTTACAATGTACCTTTAATCCCTTAAGAAACATGAATAAAGTATGTCTATGAAACCATTTAATTTTAATCACCAAATACCACACTGACACCAGAATTTTGATAAAAAAATTTCGATTTATTGGATAGCTAAAACATAGCTTTTACATATTTACAAATAAAGTTGTTCTCAAATTCCAGTGTCAATCGTTAATTTCAACACTTAAGCAATGAAAGTGTTTTGCGCCACTAAGGGTTAAACGTTTTATTCCTTAAATATAATTTCGAAGAAATTTTATAAAACAAAACATCATGCCTTTTTTTCTTCTTGTTATTGTTTGTTACTTTTTCAACGCACGATGGAACATGGTAAATAAAAATTTCGATTAAAATAAAAAAAATAAAAAATCTTATTTTTATTAGTTATATCTATAGTTATAAGTAAAAAAACACGAGAGCGCAATGCAGATATACGGAAATTAGCCATCAATCACAGTGGATAAAAGCGTCCCTACATTGTTCCGATGGCATTTTCGCCGTTCCTAACCGATATTGCAAAATAACAAACTGCGCGTGCGTGTGGACTCGATTAAAATTCTCTCTACTAGAAAAATTGTACAGGTTTACCGATGTTGCTTTCGTCGTCATACTAAATTGGCGATTACTTTTTGGCGTTCAAATATGTGATACAGATAACAAATCGTAATTAACAACATTAACAAGAAAATTTTTATTATTATTCTTAGATTTACAGAGGCGTTTAATACTTGAATTTTCTTTCGATATTTTATTTCTTTGTGAATCTGGTGATTTAAATATCCAATATTAATTTATTTTAAATTTGTTTCCAATTTAATCATATTAAGATACTTAAATAGTTTATTGAAGTATTTATGCGTTATAATAATTTTTTTATCATTAATAATTTATTGTAATTAAATATTATCAAATATTAATAAAGTTGTGGTATCAATGAAATAATATTTATAATAAATATTAATTTATATTAGATAAATAAATTTATAATATCTTATTTATAATATTAAAATATATGTTTGAGAGATATTTTATGGTAGATGCTATAAAAAATAAAAATGATAATAATTTACGAATTATTCTATAATGATTAATTTTTTTTTAACTGTTCAATAAATTTTAAAGTATTTTGTAAAAAAATATAAGCTGATTTGCAGTATTTAAATAATTAAATATATATATACATATTATCATTAAATGAGTTACTTGAATATTTATTTCTATAATATTTTAGTATTTACTTATTATTAACATTAAATATTATCAAATATTTTCATTATAAATAAAACAAATGTAATTGATAGTAAATATTTTCTTCTTTATTATCTGAAGAAGATAATATTTTATAAATAAATATAAAATATTAATTTTCAATGAAATATTTATATGTAAAATTTCACTTATTGAAATATATGGATATTATAACATTACTAATATAATAATAATTTGATGATGATCTAAGTTATTATTTTATTATTATATTTATCAACGATAATCAACAAATATGATAATTTCTTATATCTATATTTATATTATTATCTGTATATACATTATTTATAAATTACTGACACATTTAATTTTATAATATAACAACAACAATTATTTGATAATTATTTATTACAAAATATAATGATTTATCTTTATCAAATGTTCTATTTTATTTTATATTCAAATATGCTATAAATTGTATGAAAATTATGTAATATTAAATATTATACTATCATTAAAAAATTTGATAATAAAATATTAAATATAATTAGCTAGTTGAAATACCTAGACATTTCTTATTTATTAATTATAGATAATTATCTCATTTAATTTGATAATAGTATAAGTAAAAAACTCTATTTTAAATTTTAAAAAAAATCTTAATAATAATCTATATCTTTGCAAAGTAGCTTGTATTTTTGATAGATGTAAAAAAAAAGAGAGGAAGTTAAATTAAAATCAAAGCATAAGAAAAGTTTTTAAAAAGTTAAAATAAATATATTTTATCATAAAAAATGCAAAAAATGCAAAAAAATAAAAAAATAAAATTGAATTATTTACATTCATACAAAAGAGAAAAATAAAGAAATAAAACTTTTCTGTGCTGCCATCTATATCCAGTTATTTATACTAATTTATTAAAAGAATTTATAATTATATCTGAATAGATAGCTTTTAAATTTAATTTCTTATAACTAAATTAAAAAAGATAAAAAAAAAGTTCCATGAAACCGTATTTAAAAAGGAAGACCACAGTAATAATATTTAACAAAAAATGTAATTAGTATTTAATAAAATTACATAAAAAATGTATTATAGGATCTAAAATAATAACGCATTATTAAATTTGTAAAAATCATAAATTATTACATTTAAATTTATATGTATTACTTAAAATAAATTAATATTTCCTTAAAAACGTATTATTTTGTCAGCAGAACATACAAGATGTAAAATAAGATAATCATTCTTATTATTATTATAAAGGAATAACATATATTTGCATTATAAAGGGAATAATATACTCAGAGGAAAAGAATAATATATATTTGCATCTACATTTTTATAAGTGTTACGTTTAAATTTCTCATTGATAAGCTCATTTGCAAAATTTAACACTTTATCTGTTCAGTAATAAATAATATCCTAATTGCGTTACTAATAAATACTAAAAAATCACATGAAACTATTTCTAAAGCAGTGTTTTTGTTAATAAAAATAAAATAATTAATAATATAATATGGGATGAAAATGTCACGTCTGATAAGATAAAAGCGCCAATATGGTAACCCTGTATGTACAATTTTTCTCGAGAGAGAATTTCAAGCCAAGTCCGCACGCATGCTCAGTTCGTTATTTTGCAATATCGGTTAGGAACGGCGAAAATGCGCTCCGATGGGGGAAATGTGAATCCCGAGAATAGACGGATTTTGGTGTTTTGCTGCCACATGTATTGCCCTTTTTCTTTAATTTACTGTTCATGACATGGACTGCATGACAGAGTCAGCTTTCCATTTTCAAGAAGAGCTATTATAAATAACGGTTATCCTAGCAAAATAATACAAATAACAATGTCCTAACTTATATTTGTAAAATTCCGGTGTGAGATTTAAATTAAAACGTTACAATTGTTATTTATGAAACTTCTAATATCCATTTTTTTTTTACAACTTTTTCGTATGTTTCGAAGAATATAAATCATCAACGCTACTTTTAGAGATCAATTGTATAGAAACAATTTTATTACAATTTCGTATGAATATGGAAATTATATATGAGGACCCCAGAAGCCAAGGGGTATAAGTGACAAAATTGCAAAAATTGAGTTAAGTGCACATGGTATTTGGAAATATGCTTTTTTCATTTCAGGTAAAGAAATATAGGTCATTTTCTGATTATTTGGGAAGTTATAGAGATAAACCACTTTTTTCGAAAAACAAACAATATTGATCAATTATACATTTAAAGAAAATTGTACTCTATTTTCTTAACAGTTATTGAAATAAGAGTTCACATACCAGAATGCAACAAGCAGGAATTTCCTATTTCAATTCACTCAATTGTTATTGATGTTCCAATTTAACATCAATTATCTTTAAACTCAATTTACTCCAAATCGACATTTTGTCACTTGTACCTCTTGGCTTCTGGTCTCCTCATATATTAATCTTATGTAGCGCAGAGTATCATCGATATGGCATCGATCAAATATATCATCGATAGATAATGGCTGATTTGGAAACGTGTAATTTAATAATTAGTGAAAAAATTGTGATTAGCTGATTATTTCAGATTGTGTTTTAAACATTTTCTGTTTCTGTTTTAAATTTCTTCTTCATGCACTATATGGTTAAAGGTGGCCGGCCACTTGCGAATTTTGACTTTTTTTAAATATCTAAAAAAATATATGAGGAATTATCCTGAAACTCCGGAAGTGTAAACATACAGGTAATATATTTCCGCGAAGATATTTTCCCAAAACCTTATTGGGGACCATCATCAAATTAAAAAATAATGAATATCTTTTGGATAACCCTGTCAAAACTAATGTGACAAAAGTCTTCAAACTGTGGACTAAGATTAACCCTCTGGATCCCAAACCGTCCGAGATATTTTAATTCGTATATTTCAGTTTCCACCAGAAAATTGAAACAACAATATTTGCTTTAATTAAAAGCAGAAAATTCCGTATTTAAATAAAACGAAATTAGCCAGTGAATTTTTCTGGTGTGAAATGAACTACATAATTTCTAGAGCGTGTTATAGCATGGGAAATAAAGGGTTAAATGACTTATTTTAATAAGCTGTGTCCACAAAACTACCTAAATCATACTTTTGTCGGCCGTATCAATGCCTATTTACTTGAATAGTTTATCATATTAGCTAACGTCCAGCTCATTCAATAGCTTTATATTCTAATAAATATGTTATCACTATTATTTTATGGTGTAAGTTTTATAATAAAATAATATACAGTAGAACCTCGATTCATCGTTTTTCAATGGATGCAGGGAAAAAAACGATGAATGCGGGAAAACAATGCATGCGGATTAACTTCAAAAAACGAAAAAACACAATGTGCATTACTAATGCATGCAATGTATACAGTATACTAATAAATATTAATTTTTAGTTTACTAAACTGTAAAAGAAATAAAACGAAATTATAGAAAATTGATATTTATTTTAAGAAATCAATAAGTTTGTTTGTTTTTTCGTTCATTTTTATATAAAAAAAATACATTTTCAAGATATACACATTTTTCTGGTCATTTTTTGTAGTTTCATGGATGCATATATAAGTTCATGCACTTTCAAATGCCGTGATTACATCAGACAGACTTGGCACTGGTGGCTCAGCTTACTCTGTATGAACGTTTTCGTCTGCTTCTTCACCATTATTTTCCTTTTTTGCATTACTACACCTTTCTCCTATGCTTAGGACATCACATGTCGTAACATTTTGATCAATGGAAACATAATCGCATCCCCTTCAATATAAAACCACTCTTTTAGCTGCATTATAAGACCATCTCAGTACAAACAGCATAGATGAGTTATTACTTATCCATCATACGTAGTATAGGGTAAGTCTTGCAATCGTTTTGAAAATCGAAAAAAATTTTTTGACGGATTTACACGTTTTAGATAGTGGAGATTCCGAAAAACATATTTTTAGAAAAAAAATTTTGCCGTCCGTCTGTCTGTCTGTCTGTCAGTCTGTCTGTCTGTAAACGCTCTATCTTCCGAACAAATTGAGATAGAGACTTGAAATTTTGTATGTAGTTAGTATGTAAGAATGGGACGAACCCTATTTAATATCAGCAACTCGATTATCCGGAACTGTTTTTTTCGGACTCTCGAAAAATTCGTTCTGATGAAAGGTATATAAAAATTTTCGAATTTTTTTGTTCTAAGGAATGGACATAAAAGGCAATAAAATAACACACATTTTGCATATAGAACGAAGTCGATCGGATTATTAGTTGATGTGATATTTGTAATCTTGTTTTCTACATTCTTCGATTTTTCATGACCCTGTATTTCATTCAAATTTCAGTTCAGAGGTATATTTTAATTGGAAATGAGACGCTTAATCCGACGCAGTTAATTGTTAGTTAATAGAGTTATCATTTTTGGAGTTATAAGGATGTTTCTTTTACGCAGTTCGGTACTACTTGAGTAGTTTGGCGTTTTATATAATTTGTCGAAATTGGTACATCAGCAGTTCTTTAATATAGCATTACTATGTATATTAACAATATTTAAATTTTGTTTATGAATTTCAATGCATTGTATAAATAGTTTCCCATGTTTTATTTTCATACACACATCCATGATGGGTAAGTATTACGGTGGCCCCCAACGACTAGTTTTTGATCAAAGAAGCAATTCCAGTTTGTATGTCATATGGATTCGCATCACTTTCAATTTCATTTCGGTGAAGAGAAAAAATTACAACGATGAATGCGGAAAACGATTTTTGAAGAACGATGCTTTCGGGTTTTGTTAACATTTTTTAAGTATATTTTGTATAGGGACCGTAAAAATAAAACGATCAATGCGGATAACGATGGATGCGGGAATGATAGATCAGGGTACTACTATAATTAATATTATATATATAATTAGATTTCGCATTTTTATGCCACTTTTGTTTTAAAAATAGTAGTAAACAAATAATTCGAGCCAATTTGTAATAATTTACATGACACTAACATATTTTTATTATATGTATAAAAACAGATATTTGCTAGATATATTCCTAACATGGTACAATTAACATCAAATATTTTTGTAACTATATAAATATGTTTTTACCTTTCATTCATTCTATTTAAAATACTTAAAACATGCATTATATAGCATCTAAATAGATGGCTTCCACTCAATTCATTTAAAAATAAAAGTTTTTAAATACATGAAACATCTTATTTCAACGTCAAAGCATTGTTTCTAATTTATAGACACTAAAATAAAATGTGCTATTATAAAAATTTGCACCTAATGGAAAGTCAACCATATTTGTTGCTTTTGTGTATTATTCTAAATACAAAATATCTTCTATACATGTTTCTATTTCTTATTTAGTTTCATAATCTTATGTTTTTACTTGTGTCTTTTTTTATTAATAAAAATCAATAAAGTTTTCTTTCTTTTTTTTTTTTTTTTTTTTTTTTTTTTGCAGGTATTTATGTGAATTTACTTATTACACATATTTAAATATCAATAAATTTTTTTGTTAAATATACCTCCTATAGATCAGCCTTACATTGCTAGTGAAATGAAAAGGCTTTAGCAATTGTTATATTTTCTAATTTAAAGCAAATAGCTAAATCATGATGTTTTTCATGTATACTTAGTTTAAGATAATTATGAAAAATGTTCTTAATTATATCTGAAGTTATAATTACTTCACTTAAATTATATTTGTACTATATTCAAATTTTATATAAATCAGTAAATAGCATTTTTTTTTTAAATCTAAGTCTTTATTTATTTATTTTACACAGACAAACTGAAGCTTTTCTTTACACATTACTTGTCACACTGATATCTATTTTATACATATGAGAAGACTGCTTGGTATTTTTTTTTTTTTCACTTTTTGCAAGATTGGGGGAAGTGGGTACTTTAACAGATTTGTGGACAAGTGGTAATGTTTCGTATCAATAATTTAAGTTTTTTGTTACTGTTTTATTTTATTATTATTATTATTATTATTTGTTACAACTAAATGGCAGTATTCCTTATGTGCTACACTTTCCTATCATTTAGGTTCTAGAAACACACCAACATGCTCTATTTTAAAAGGATTATCTGACTACAGAAAATTAGGTAATGTTATTATAACCAGTAATTATCTTCTATAATCAGGGTGCTATTCACATTTCTTTGAATGGGAGGCTTTTCACTTCCCAATCTGCACCCACTGCTTCAACGATTGTTTATGTAAGCTCAATTACATCATCTGTTATCATATGAAAATCTATTTTTATACAATGATTAAGTAAAAAAAAAAAAAAAAAAAAAAAAAGTCATTCCTTCTGGATTTTTACAACAATGTTTTCTTTTCGATAGTAAAAGAAGGTTGTTTTAAATAATGCATTTTAAAGATTTTGTTTATCAATACATAATTTTCTACCAACGAATGAATTTTATGTATAATTGTTTTAATCTTTTCTTTCTAAATATTCAATGTAATTAGTGAAACCTCCAAATAAGGGACACCTCTATTTAAGGGACAAAAAATCCGGTCCCAGTTCCTTGGTATAAGAAGTGTAATGTATTTACCTCTGAATAAAGGACACTTGAAAATGAGATTAACCCTTTCGACTCGGACATTTCTTACACAAATTTTATTCAGTTGACACCACTTTAAAAAAAAAAAAAAAAAAAAAAAAAAAAAAATTACACAATTTCAAAAAAATTTTCAATTAAATAAGAAATTTTGTTTTTCGTTGTTACTGCTATGACAAAAACAAATTTTGCAAAGAAAAATGCTGCCCAGTCATAGTGGACGTACGAATGCAAAATGTTGAAGGGATTGATTTTTGCATTTGAGGTAATAAAATAGTCTGCGATGAAAATGGAAATACAGAATTTTGTAATTTTGTGAACTTATCAGGTAGGCAGTTATGTTGGTACAGAGGTGTGTAACTCAACTGATGAGCATTTATTTATCCAAAATTCAGATAAAGATATCAAAATGTGTTTATCGCTATTAGAGTCAGAGGTGGCAGTGCAGACAATAATTTCATCGAGTTCACAGTTGAAATTCTTGAATTAATTAAAACACAATTCACAAATTAAAATATAATTGATCTGTCAAGTCATATCTAGGTGGAAAACACATATAAACCTGATTTTAGTGGTTGATTTGTAAGTTATCATTGGGGTATCCTGGACCCGGTCCTCTATATTTTCATAGATTTGAGTGCAGGAAAACATAATGGTAAATCTACGAGTCAACCCCTAAATTCAGATTTTTAGGTGTTTTCCACCAAGATATGACTTAATAGACCGATTACGTTTTAACATGCATATTGGGTTTTAACTAATTTTAAAATTTCTGCCGTGAACTCGATGAGGTGATTGTCTGTGCTGCCACTTCTCAGTCTATATTGAAAAGAATGCTGAAAATTGTGAAGGATGACTCTGAAAATGAAAGAGAAAGAAAAATTGTGAAACAAAGAACTTCACAGATGCTCCAAAATATGCAAAGCAGTTGTATACTTTTTTCATATATACTAATTATAATGAAGGATTAAAACTTATAAGTATTGTAAATGAATATCTAAAAAGCTTTGTAGTAGAAAAAATGAAATCTACAAAACAGTCTCTTTTTTTTTATTAATTATTTCTCAAGTAAGATTTTTAAAAAGTATTATTGCACTTTTTACATTATTGAAACGTTTAAGTAAAAAATACATATCAATAACGCTACAAATCACTTACTAATTAAGTAATCAATTAAAAAAATTAATTATTTAATTCTCTATTACTTTTATGCTTAATTAATGTAATTTATAACCTTCGGGTACATTTAAACTTCAATTTTAATATTTTGTTATTTTTTATGTTCTTATGAATACTTAATTTTTAAAAATGTAAAAACTCCGAATAAGGGACACCTCTATTTAAGGGACAAAAGTTCCGGTCCCATGAGTGGCCCTTATTCGGAAGTTTCACTGTATTTTTCAATGGAAACAATTAGGAAATATTATTTGGACTTTTATTATGTCTCCCATTTTAATTATTTTTGCATATAGTAATAATTTTAACTTTTCTTTATCTTTAAGGAAGAATAGTATCAAAAGTTGATACTTAGGTTTTAAAAGATTTAAGCTCATGGAATATACCAAGTGTGTTTTTATATTACTACAAAACATCTGTGTTATATTAATTCTAATTAAATTAGTTTTTCTTTAATTAATTTGATATTTATTACTTTTTTACTTTTTCTGAACATTACATTTAACAAAGGTACCATTAATATTCATGCATAAATGTACATTTCAATCATAAAAGTCTGGAAATATTTATGCTTTTTTTAAAATTTGTCAGCAGTATGTAAATAATAACTTTTTCAAAATAATCGTTAATGAGACACTGAAATTTTGAACAAGAAATGAACAGAGAAGTGGTTTTGAGATCTGGGGATTCATTACAGCAAATATATCCGAAAAAGTTTCGAAATCGTTTTGAATCAAATGACTGCAGCAGGCAGATTTTTACTTAACGTAACAGACTAATCACAAGTTCTTCCATAATAACCTTTTTTTTTTTTTCTTTTTAAGGTAGATAATTGTAAAGTTTTTTCCTAAGTAAGTTACCTTTAAAAGCACAGGTAGTGTTTAGTAACATAAAATCAAAGATGAAGTTACTATATGCGGCAAGACATTTTAAAGCCTAAATAACTATTAATGATATCCTTGCTTAATGCAATGTCCAGATGTAGTAATCATTAAATTATATGCATATAAACTCAGTATACGGCATTGGATGCCACCTTTCAAAAAATCTACACTAGTTTTTCTTTTCCATTTCTTCTGTTCAAGAGCCCATTCCTCATCCAAACCTCTATGCGTTATCGCCTTTTGAATATCATCCATCCAGTTCTTTTGTGGTCTTCTCCATTTATTTATTTTTATCTTAATATATATATTAATGCAATTTTGGGTAATCTTTCTTCAGTCATTTTTTCAACATGACCAAGCCATATTAATTGCTCTTTTTTATATCGACTAATATAGTTTTTTTTTTTTCATTATTTCCTTAATTCTTTCTATTCTTGCTATCTTACATGGTCTTTTTTTGGCATTCATTTCTTTGCCACTAATTTCTTTCTGCCTTTATAATTAATAGTTTTATTAATATTAATAATATTATTAATTATAAAGGCAATAAAATGAATAAATGAGGGCAATAAATGAATAGCATTATTAATATTATCCTGCCTCCATCTTTCTGCTTCATATAACATATATTCTTTAAAATATAATTGTATATACAGGGAATCCCCCAAATAAGGGACACCTCTATTTATGGGACAAATGTTCTGGTCCCAGTCCCTTAATAAAGGCCTGTAATGTATTTATCTCTGAATAAGGGACACTCGATTTAAGGAACACCTGAAAATGAAATTAAAGAAGCTGGTCATTGCATTTTAGATAACAAAGTAGTCTATGATGAAAATAAAATACAGATTTTTGTGAAATTATCATTAAGAGAAGGAGTTATGTTGATACAGAAGCATACAACACAATTCAGGAGCATTTATTCACCCATAATTCAAATAAAGATATCAATGCGTTTATCCCTATCACTGAAAATTATGAGGATGGCTCTAAAAAAGAAGAAATGAAATTTGTGAGATAAAGAACTTGACAGATGCTTTAAGATACATAAAATAGTTGAATACTTTTTTTCATAAATGCTGCTCATAATGAAAGACTAAAATTTGTAAATATGATAAATGAACTTTTGAGAGGTTTGTAGTGAAAAACTGAAATCTGAAAAACAATCAGTTTTGATCGATTAGTACTTCAAGTAATATTCTTTTAAATGTTATTGTAATTTTTGCATGTACACAAATACTTATGTAAAAAATGTAAATCAATAACTCTACAAATCATTTAATGTAGTAATTGAGTGGAAAATTATATTAATTAATTCTCTTTTTCTTTTGCGTCTGATTAATGTAATTAATAACCATTAGGTACATTTAAACTTCACTTTTAATGTTTGGGTTTTTTATGTCTTTTCTAAACGATCAATTAAAAAAAGGTAAAAACTCCAAATAAGGGACACCTCTATTTAAGGAACAAAAAGTTCAGTCCCATGGGTGTCCCTTATTCGGAGGTTTCACTGCAATAAAAAAGATACTCATTAAACAAATTTTTAAAATTTTGTTTTTTATAAAACTATAGTACTAAAAAACAGATGTTGTAAGAGTTTTGCCTTTCGGAAAAGAAAGATTGCATTACGAGGCCATTTCTGTAACAGTAAGAAGGACACCGTATTTCCTTCTTCCTTAGCTCTGAGAATTGGCTTAACCTAGTGATATTTTAAAGTGTGCGGCGGTACCCACTGGTTAGGCATATGTCAGATCCTTAGAACTAATTTAAAATTTCGTAAAGATTCTAATCCTAGTTTAATATTTTTAAATTAAAATTAAATATTAATAATGGTTGTCATTTTATTTAGAATACATTTTATTTCTTGAATTTTTCTTACTATGTTGTACTTTAAATACTGATATATTATTAAACTCAAAAGCAAAGTTTTTTTAATTCAATATATTTCTGTGTTTATTTTTCATCGTTGCATTCTTTCAAGGTTGCCTAAGTACGAATTAGGTTCCCTTAGAAAGACCCCCCCCCCCCCCCATGGAGGGCACTTCCCTTTCGGGCCTAAATCCCACTTGTTATATATCGGCCGTCATAAAATAAACCAAACCATTCTTTCAAGGTTATTATTCTCAATTCACTGTCAACACGTGAGGAGTGTGCCGATTTTGGTAGATCAAGGAAAAAAGTATGTCGAAAATTTCGAAAATTCAATATTAATTCATAGGGTGCAATATACCGAATGAAAAAGTAAATAAATATATAAATAAAAGTGCATTCCATGTTTTCAACTGGAAAATTGTGGGAGTAATGAAAAATACAACTCAAATAGGAATATGTAACTTTTACGAATAATTATGAATCAAATAATTTCAGCCGGTCGTCTGGATTTTGAAAAAGTAACACCTGTTTAAAGTTTTAAAAAGAACAATGGAACAATGCAGACTGTTACAAGGTTCCCTATTTGCGGAGATACTTAACACCCAGAATATCGAGGTATTGTGTTTTTCACTGCCACGGGAGTCATTTATATGTTTAGGAGTGGCTGGTGGCCACATGAAAAAAAACTAAAATAATGCTAGTTTAACAAAATACATAAAAAAAAAGAAAAAGAAAAATTTCAGATCCAAACACTGAGCTGAACAATCCATAGACAGGCGAAAAAAGCAACCACAAGGAAACTCCTCAATTAAAAAAAGAGACTCTTTTCAGAGGCCATACGTTATAGTATAACAGATTGAAATGTGAATAATTATTGTTTGTATTTTTTAATGTAAGATTCCTACCAAGAGTATTGTTTTATTTCGCAGTAATTTTAACTAAAATTTTCATACATTCCTTAAATTCTAGAAATAGGAAACCTAAGATTTTTCAAAATGTACTGAATTGAATTCATAATACGCAAAAAAATTTACTTTCTGTGCAATAGATTTTTTTAAATATTCTTTAGTCCTTACAAGTATAATTCTTTAATAATTAATTCTGTAACAGACTATGTAAAAATCATACTAACACCACGTTACTGCATACAGTCACTGTCTCCTGTTTGTCTTCCTACTTTTTTAAAATTATATGATGCTATTTATTTTCCTACAATACATTAAAGTTCATACTTAAATTGAAATACTGTGCATTCCCCTAACCTCATGAGCTACTTCATTCAAATGTGCTTAATGCATAGCTGCCAACTTTTGCGCAATTTTCCTACCACAAAAGTTTTACTGTAAATATTCTTATTTAATCGTCGAAATCATATGATTAAACAAATGGAAAATCTCTGTGCAATTTTAATGGTAGCAAAACTGCGTAAAAGTTGGTAGCTATACTTATTGTGTTCTATTTTAACTGAATAATGAAAGCATGAAATAATTTTTTTGGACTCTTTCATTCAAAAACTACACTTACAATAAGTTCATCCAAAGTTTTAAATAGCGCACGCTTGAAACTGTATAACAGACTTAAGTGACTATTTTTAAAAATATATCTACAAGCAGAACTCAATGCCATACAGGCGTTCACTTGTTATACAGTAAGCAATAATTTGTTTATGTGTAGCGTAATAAAAACACATGTTATCTTATTTGAAAATAATCATTTAATTTTACTGGTGTGAGTGTATAATTTTTTTTTGTTAATTTAATGTCATTTCATGCAGTACAAAATTCACAAATTCAATTCCGTACCACTTATTCTGATTTTTTCAAAGTACTGGTATCTTAAACGATATTTTACTGGCGATAAAGTAAACAGACATCTTTCTACTTAATTCAATAAAATCAGTTACAAAATTATTTTCAGTGCAACATTTAATAGAATATCAAATGTTAAATTCTTTGTAAATTATTAAAGACAAATATTTATTAAATAGACATGTCACATTTAATACAATAACCCGACATGGAGTGAAAGATTAGCCGTGGCCAGGATTCGAACATGGGTCCATAGCGCACTGTTGCTGTATTGTATTGATTGTGTTTATGTCCGTCTTAATTTACATGTACCTTAAACAATTAATAAATTAAATTCAGACATTCATTTATGTGTTCTTTGTAAATGCTTGAAGGAATGTGTTGATATAAGGTGACATGTTTCTTTAGGCACCTGAAAATAGTCTCCCATTTCAAAATTTACCTGTAGCCCCAAAACAAAAATTACAAAAATAAATATAATAAATACATTAAAAGAGTCTCAGACACTAAAAAAGTTCATACCGTTTTAATATTTTACCTGTAGTACTTTCGATACTGATTATTACTGGTATTTATTGTCTTTATTCTTTCAAAAATTGCATCGCATATTTTGAAATCTTTTGGTTGTCTTTTATTTATCCTAATAGTAAAAGTCAAAAAGTTAATTGTTTTTCAGGCAATAAACCGAATTATTTATTTTCTCAAATCTAGTGAATAATAATAACAGAAAATGAAATTTTTCACATCGATACAAATAATTATTAAAAATTTATGAACAATCAAATATCAAAATTGAAATTCTTTAAGAACATAAACAAGCAGGAAGTTCAATATTGTAAGCAGAAACAGAAGACCAACTTATAAGATTGATAAATTCACTATGGATCATACGAGAACCCCGCCCCCCTCCTTTTTTTTTTCTTTCTTTTTAATTGACTTTTATTTTTAAAAATTTTGCAACAATACAAAATTATGTCTTTTTTTTTTTTTTTTTTTTTTTTAGCAAATTTTTTAAAAGTGGAATATAGATTCTATTTGAGGATGCATTGAAACTATTCCGAAATTTTCGTACTTTCAAAGAAGCCTTCTTTAGTCCCCTTTGTTACTTCAATAATATTGGGTAACTTATACAAGAGGCATTCGTTTGTCCCATACATCCAGACAGTTGAAGCTAAATCGTTATTAAAAAAGTCACAAGTTTTATAGTGTAGCCAGTATTTAAATATTTAAAATTGTTTAACTGGGGAGGACGGCATATAGGATCAAAAATTTCTTACCTCATAATGATTTATTATAATAGTAATATAGGTATAATAATATTTATAATACTGATATTGTTAGTACAAAATAACAAATAAGGGAAAAAAATAAATATATATATATATATATTTCTTAATGCTGTATGATATATATATATGTATATTTATTTCAGACATTTATTTAAAAGAAAGGCAATGTAACTGAAAAACTATAATAAAACTCCTTTATGCCCAGTCCTCCCTCTCCATCCCCAACCAACTCACACACATTATCACCACAACAAGAACAAAAAAGCTTTACAGATTTTAATTTGTCATTTGTTTAATATAAGGAACTTTCTATTTTTCTTTTAAACGCTTAAAATCCGTACTTATTTGCTTCTGTCATAAATTTTCCCTGCGCGATGTATATTTTACTAATGTATGTTTACAGGAACGAACTTTACTTTTTTATTGGGGCGTTTCGCTTTGTTTTTCTGAATGAGCACCAGCGTAAATTATGCCAAATCCGCATGCACATTTTTGGAGCTATTACTGCCTCTAACCACCGCCCCTCGTACAACAGGCCCACAGAGTAGGAATTGTAACAGAGAATCAACTTTCATACACTGTAATGGCAAGTTGTTTAACATGGGATTACGGATAGACAGTAGTGACACGAGCGGACCACTCTGAAACTACGATCATAACATAAGAGAGGTTGCTAATTCGGCGAAACATCGCTTCCTTGGCGACAAATGATAAGGGATAAAAGAAAAAAAATACAGCGACGGCTTGCTGCTTCTTGTTTTGAAATTTATGAAATAACTTTGACGTATTCGTCTTGCAAACAATACATGTGTCTCTTCGTAACATAACGATATAATAATATAAACTTGAAAATTCAAGAATAATAACAGTAATAAGTGCGTATATAAGCGCGGAAATCTAAGATCAAATAGCATAAGCACATGTGCAAAGATAATCAAATCAGCATTCAGCAAGAAGCGCCAAGCAGAATAAGGTTACAGTTAAATAGAAATCACGAGGATAAAAATTGCCAACGCGATGGTTTAGTTTTTAAATGATCCACTGAGGGCGCTCTTTTCAAGCCGAGTTGAGGCTCTGTTACTACTCTGTGAACAGGCCTGTGCGCCGACAGAAAAATGACGGCTGCCCGGTGCGGATTTTTTATTTTCAACATCATACTGCCAATTGAATTTTGGCTCCAATAATTAACCCTCAAATGCATAGGATAGAACGCGTTCCAAAAAATGCGCAATTCAAAGAATCAGAATTCATACCAGAAAATCTAAATAGTAATTTTTTCTTTATTTAATTACGAATGAACTGTCATTAATTAAAGTGAAAATTGCTCTTTTAAATTTCTGGTGAGAATACGGAATATGTGAATAAAACCTCCAATAAATCGGGAACACTTATGGTATCGAAAATGATTCAATGTGCATTTAAGGGTTAAAAAATAAATAAATAAAAATTAGCTTTCATTTTCAGAGATTAAAGGAAACAAAGAAATATTTTTTTATTTTTTTAATATTAGAGTCCTAATTTAGGGAGTTGTACATGTGTTAAAAAAATCCGCTTTAGGTAGCAGACATTTTTTTCGTCTGCGAGTATAGGGCGGACGGTACACTTACTAGTAGTGATGTCCGGAACGACTCATTTTCGGGAGATGCGTTGTTCAGTTTCCCTTCGTGATTCATAATTCCCTTTATTATTGTCTTTTTTTCCATTTCTTTACTTGACATTTCACCATTGTTTTAATTAGCTAATCCATCCGCATCTTTTCTTTTAAATTATTTTGTTAGCTCCCGTTATGTTCACTTAAATATGAAAACCCGCTTTCGGAATTGGGTCTGATGGGATCTCAAAAACATGTAAAAGTGGGCGAAAATTTAAGTGGCTAAATCGAATCTCGTTGCCTGCTTTCGAGATACAGAATTTCGGATATGTCTTAAACCGCTATTTCTTTATACGTACGATTGTGAGGTGTTTGTCATGTGTTAATAAAGTATGCCAGGGTGACGAGTGGTTAGATAAAAACACAGTCAATATAGATGATAAATACCAGTATTTTGTTAAAGCTAAATCCAGTTTATATATAGTCTCTTTATATTATTTGAAGTATTTTCTGTAAGAAAATACTAGTAGTTTTCTCTTTTCTTGACCGTGTTTTACCCTGACCACTCGCCACTCTGTATGCGCTGTCTCTTCGTTAAAACTGATGCAAGCGTTTAATTAATTTCATGTGTAACTTTTTGTAAGACGTTTCATCGCTTTAATATGAACTTCTCGACTAAAAGCAAGATTTTTTATTAACCCTCTATTCCTATATCCTCGAGCCCCACCAGTGGCCGAGAGGTTCGGATCTCTCAACTGGTAGACTACAGGTGCTGGGTTCGAACCCAATCGCGGCTGTCGGCCTAACCGTTCGGAGTTTTCCGTGGTTTTCTTCGAACCTTGCGTAAATACGGGTTAGGTTCCCTTAGAAAGACCCCCACGGAGGGCACTCCCCCTGGTCCTATATCCCATTAGCGTAAGTAATCGGACGACAAAAATCAAATCAAATCAAACCTATATCCTCGAAACTGGCAGACGGCAGGTGTTGGGTTCGAAACCAATCGCGGCCGTCGTCCTAATCGTGCGGAGTTTTCCGTGGTTTTCTTAGAACTTTGGATTTCACTGCTTGAATACGGGTTAGATTCCCTTTGAAAGGTGCCAACGGAAGGCACCCCATCCCGTTAAGGGCCTATATCGCTCGTGTAGATAATCGGCCTTCATAAAATAAAACAAACGAAATTAAACTATTCCTATACTATTTTTTGCGAAAACAGGCATGTGAAGTGCAAGTCGTTTCTCTAATAAGAGATTCTGAATTTCCCAGATGGATATTTTTTCACACCTACACTTGACGTTGCATCCGCACTTTTATAGTCTAGAAAGAACGATTCAGTTTAACTTTTTCTGCAATTTCTTAAACTTCTAAACAACGCACATTTTCACTTATTACGCTATCGACCAGTTATAATCTATCTTCCGACCTATCAGCTAGTTATTAAAATCTATTTTTAAATGCATTTTGTTCAAAAACTGTAACAGAGTTTACGAAATTTTTATGGCTTTTAAAATGATTTTCAAGCATGTATTTATTTAATTAATGCGCTCAGATAATCGACCATCTTAAATAGCACCAACCCTTTTGAAAAGTACGATTGTATTTTTAATATAATAGGTTCTTGTCAGTTTCTGTATTTTTTTTAAGCTATTTTTTTCTTCTCTCTCTCTCGCCCCAGCAGTGGCTAAGATGTTCTGTTCAAGAAACTGGTAGAAGGGAGGTCCTAAGTTCGAACCCAATCGCGACCGTCGGCCTAATCGTGTGGGGTTTTCTTCGAACCTTGAATTTTCTTACGAAAATACGGGTTAGGTTCCCTTAGAAAGACCCCCCTCCCTCCCCATGGACGGCATCCGATTTCCTTAAAGTCCATATCCCTAGCGTTACTAATTGGTCATCATAAACACACCACCCATTGAAAAGTACGAAAGTGTTTTTAGTTTATTATAGATTTTTGTCAGTTTCTGCATGTATTTTTTGAAGCTATTAGCTTCCGATGCTATTTCTTTCAGACAAGCTAAAAAGTGTCGTGTTAAAAATTGTGGGCCCACTTTTATTTACCTATCATACGTAGTATAGGGTAAGTCTTGCAATCGTTTTGAAACATCGAAAAAAGAATTTTTTTGCAGATTTACGCGTTTCAGATACTGGAGACTGAAAAACATATTTTTAGAAAAAAAAATTGCCTTCCGTCTGTCTGTCTGTAAACGCTCTACCTCACGAACAAATGGAGATAGAGACTTAAAATTTTGTATGTAATTAGTACAAGTAAGAATAGGAGGAAGCCTATTTAATATCAGTTACCTCGATGATCCGGAAATATTTTTTTTCGGAATCTCGAAAAATTCGTTCTGATGAAATGTATATAAAAATTTTCGAATTTTTTATTTTAAGGAAAGGACGTAAAAGACAAAAAAATAACACAAATTTTGCATCAAGAACGAAGTCGGTCGGATTAATAGTTGTTAATAGCTTATAACTCGCGATCTAATTTTTGTAGCGCGGACAAATTTTGTTTGGTAATTTATTATGAGACAGTGTTAATTTTTGGTGACAAGAGATCCCCCACGGTGAGGGTCAAAAAATTTAAAATGCTTATAACTCGCGATCTAATTTTCGTAGCGCGGCCAAATTTTGTTTGAAAATTTATTATGAGACAGTGTTAATTTTTGGTGACAAGAGATCCCCCACGGTGAGGATTGAAAAATTTAAAATGCTTATAACTCGCGATCTAATTTTCGTAGCGCGGCAAATTTTGTTTGGTAATTTGTTATGAGACAGAGTTAATTTTGGTGACAGGAGACCCCCCACGGTGAGGGTCGAAAAATTTAAAATGCTTATAACTCGCGATCTAATTTTCGTAGCGCGGCCAAATTTTGTTTGGTAATTTGTTATGAGACAGAGTTAATTTTGGTGACAGGAGACCCCCCACGGTGAGGGTCGAAAAATTTAAAATGCTTATAACTCGCGATCTAATTTTCGTAGCGCGGCAAATTTTGTTTGGTAATTTATTATGAGACAGTGTTAATTTTTGGTGACAGGAGACCCCCCACGGTGAGGATTGAAAAATTTAAAATGCTTATAACTCGCTATCTAATTTTCGTAGCGCGGCCAAATTTTGTTTGGTAATTTGTTATGAGACAGTGTTAATTTTTGGTGACAAGAGATCCCCCATGGTGAGGATCGAAAAATTTAAAATGCTTATAACTCGCTATCTAATTTTCGTAGCGCGGCCAAATTTTGTTTGGTAATTTGTTATGAGACAGTGTTAATTTTTGGTGACAAGAGATCCCCCATGGTGAGGATAGAAAAATTTAAAATGCTTATAACTCGCTATCTAATTTTCGTAGCGCGGCCAAATTTTGTTTGGTAATTTGTTATGAGACAGTCTTAATTTTTGGTGACAAGAGATCCCCCATGGTGAGGATCGAAAAATTTAAAATGCTTATAACTCGCGATCTAATTTTCGTAGCGCGGCCAAATTTTGTTTGGTAATTTGTTATGAGACAGAGTTAATTTTGGTGACAGGAGACCCCCCACGGTGAGGGTCGAAAAATTTAAAATGCTTATAACTCGCGATCTAATTTTCGTAGCGCGGCCAAATTTTGTTTGGTAATTTATTATGAGACAGTGTTAATTTTTGGTGACAGGAAACCCCCCACGGTGAGGATCGAAAAATTATGCTTATAACTCGCTATCTAATTTTCGTAGCGCGGCCAAATTTTGTTTGGTAATTTGTTATGAGACAGTGTTAATTTTTGGTGACAAGAGATCCCCCATGGTGAGGATAGAAAAATTTAAAATGCTTATAACTCGCTATCTAATTTTCGTAGCGCGGCCAAATTTTGTTTGGTAATTTGTTATGAGACAGTGTTAATTTTTGGTGACAAGAGATCCCCCATGGTGAGGATCGAAAAATTTAAAATGCTTATAACTCGCTATCTAATTTTCGTAGCGCGGCCAAATTTTGTTTGATAATTTGTTATGAGACAGTGTTAATTTTTGGTGACAAGAGATCCCCCATGGTGAGGATCGAAAAATTTAAAATGCTTATAAATCGCGATCTAATTTTCGTAGCGCGGCCAAATTTTGTTTGGTAATTTGTTATGAGACAGAGTTAATTTTGGTGACAGGAGACCCCCCACGGTGAGGGTCGAAAAATTTAAAATGCTTATAACTCGCGATCTAATTTTCGTAGCGCGGCCAAATTTTGTTTGGTAATTTATTATGAGACAGTGTTAATTTTTGGTGACAGGAAGCCCCCCACGGTGAGGATCGAAAAATTTTAAATGCTTATAACTCGCTATCTAATTTTCGTAGCGCGGCCAAATTTTGTTTGGTAATTTATTATGAGACAGTGTTAATTTTTGGTGACAGGAGACCCCCACGGTGAGGGTCGAAAAATTTAAAATGCCTATAACTCGCGATCTACTTTTCGTAGCGCGGCCAAATTTTGTTTGGTAATTTATTATGAGACAGTATTAATTTTTGGTGACAGGAGACCCCCCACCGTGAGGGTCGAAAAATTTTAAATGCTTATAACTCGCGATCTAATTTTCGTAGCGCGACTAAATTTTGTTTGGTAATTTATTAAGCTATTGCATAGCTTTTATCACAGGCTTTGAGCGCGGCGACTGAATCTAGAAATTCCGTAATGAGAAAAAATCCCAACACCCCGGCTAACGTCGTTTCAGTTCGGCAGACTTCGTCACGGTATCCTTCGGTAGACTTCCTCAGACATTGACGCGGTATTTTTGCATAAGTTGATAAATAATGCTATGCAATAGCTTTACCGCGGCACTTCCCGAGTGCCACACGTATATTATTATTATTTTTTTCCTTTTTTTTTTTTTTTTTTTTTTTTTTTTTTTTTTATCGGAGGCGAAACTGAATTCTGCAATGGCAGAATCTACATTCAACTTGTGTCTATTTTTTTTCTATATACCCACAAAAATTTCCAAATATTAGTCTACATGTCATTTAATGACATGTTCTGTTATTAATTCAGGCTAAAATCAATGAGAGGGAATATCTATAGATATTTATAATAAGAAAAAAATATGCACTGATTTTAAGATTGTATGAGCCAAATAAAAGGTACAAAAAAAGTTTTAAAAATGAATATATTTATTTTATTTAAAGATTAAATTGATTAAAAATAATAAAAAAAGAAAACGAAAAGAAAGAAAATAGCTCGAAAATATACATGAAGAAATTGACAAGAACCTATTATAATAAAAACAAATTCGTACTTTTCTATGGCTGTTGGTGTTATACAGGACGGCCGATTATCTGCACTCGACTCAGATCGATTTTTAAAAAAGTATACATGCTTAAAAATTATCTTAAAAACTATAAAAAGTCAATTAACTCTGATACAGTTTTCAAACAAATTGCGTTTAAAAGTAGAATTTTAAAACTGATCTACAGCGGAAAAAACGAAAAGGTGCGTTGTTTAGAAGTTTAAGAAATTGCAATAAACCTTAATAGTTCCGTTCTTGACTATAACAGCTCGGAATCGACCTCAAGTGGAGTGTTTAAAAATATCATCTGGGGAATTCAATTAACCCTTATGAAAGAAACACCTTGCAGGTCATCCGTCTGTCTTCGCGAAAAATTTTATAGTGATAGGATGTTAATAAAAAGTATTGCTTTTAGTCAACAAGTAAGAAGAACTCGGGCAAATTGATACAGTTTTTTTTTTCTCAGAAATTTTTGGTGTCCAGAAAGTAGAAATTTCAAATTATTTTTCCTTTTTTTTTTTTTTTTTTTTTTTTTTTTTTAAATGTTTAATTGATTTAGCTTTTTTGTGTTACAAAAATGTAACATTAAACATAGAACTAACTGTAAATAGAACTTACTCAAATTGTATCGCTTTATTATTCCGCCATTTCAATGTCTCAGAGAGAAATTGCTAATCAGTTGGGTATTTCACGCCGTTCTGTTTGCTATTATATTGATAAACACACGAAAAATGAAGTTAATTCATTGCATTCTAAACGGGGTCGCCCTTCTAAAAAACCTCTATCGATTTTTTTTTTTTTTTATCGGAGGCGAAATTGAATTCTGCAATGACAGAATCTACATTCAACTTCTGTCTATTTTTTTTTCTATATACCCGCAAAAATTTCCAAATATTAGTCTACATATCATTTAATGACATGTTTTGTTATTAATTCTGTTATTAATTCAGGCTAAAATCAATGAGAGGGAATATCTATAGATATTTATAATAAGAAAAAATATGCGCTGATTTTAAGATTGTATGAGCCAAATAAAAGGTACAAAAAAAGTTTTAAAAATGAAAATATTTATTTTATTTAAAAACTAAATTGATTGAAATGATAAAAGAAAGAAAATAGTTCGAAAATATACATGAAGAAATTGACAAGAACCTATTATACTAAAAACAAATTCGTACTTTTCTATGGCTGTTGGTGTTATACAGGATGGCCGATTATCTGCATTCGACTCAGATCTATTTTTAAAAAGATATACTTGCTTAAAAAATTATCTTAAAAACCATAAAAAGTCAATTAACTAAATAAATATTGACTAAATAACTAGACTAAATAAATAAATAAAGAAGTAAAGAACTTTACACAAGTTTCATTTTGCTCAGTGTTTTTTTAATTATTCCCGTTTATTTGTGAAATACCAAAAAAGTACTCAATTAAGAAAGTCACATCTTATTTGTTATTTTTTAATGGTGCCCATAATAAATTCTACAGATGCTATATATCTATCACAAACCGCGAAAGTGTTAGAAAGTTCAATTATTTTTTTAAATTAAAAAGTTTAAAATATCAGAATATTTCTATTGTTTACAGTTTCAAAACAAAGTTAAATTGAAAAAAAGATATTAATTTACAAAAAAAAAAAAAAAAAATAAATAAAAAAAATAAAAAAAAAAATAGATTTATTAGAATTATTGATAAAATTTCTGCTCTACTTGACTTTTTGTAGATGTAATAACTAGTTAATCATCATAGCCTATAATCCCGCCCCACATAAAACTTAAGTTACTTGCCCATTTTTTGCTTTGCTAGAGTAAAAAGGGTTCTTTACGTTTCTTTGTTTAATTTAATATTTTGTCCTGTAGTAATAGCCACAAAAATGTACACTCGCATTAGCCGCCCCCTCCCCCTCTTTTCTTCGAAATTACATGATTTTTTAAAAATCAGTAGACGCCTTCGAAACGCAGAATATCCACACACCCCGCCCCTCAAATAATAAAAATTATCTTTCTTTTTTTAATCTTTTTCTTTAGGGCGTGTGTTTGTGAGAGAGAAATACATATTTACACATTAACCCCTTCTAGGGCGTTGGGGTATATTATATCCCACCTAATTTCGATGAATATTTTCAAAAGAAAATTTCAATTAAACTTTACTAGCAGACTTCGCCCGCTACGCTGGACAGTTTTTCTAAAAAAATTTGCATAAACTAAATTTTTATATCATATTATTTTTTGTGCGTTGATTGATACGAAATCCAGACTTTCTTTTATATATATAGATAAAGATTGAAAATTTCAGGTTTTTGCGCCGAAAACATCGCCAAATAAGGAAAATATTAAGTATCTCACGAGCTAATGGATTTAAAAGAATTTCCTTAGTACCATTCGAATCAGCATGAAAAAATACAGTAAAAAATGTTATCAGTTGAAAAATATCTGAAAATTCCAATTTTTAAGGAATTTTTTTAAGTTCGTTCTTTTTTTTTTTACCCCCCCCCCTTAGGTGTGGAATTTTTGAAAATCCCTTCTTAGCGGCACTCATCGCTATTAGAAGTATTTTTACCCCAATTTTCAAGAATTTTGGTTCAGCAGATTTTTTTGTGCTGTGATTAATACGAAATCCAGACTTTCTTTTATACCCTATATGGCCATTGATTATTGGACACTTGCAATTTTAGACATTTTGTTAAATATCTAGAAAAATACATGAGGAATCATCTCGAAACTCTTAGTGTATAAATATAATAGTATAAGTCATACATCTCCGTGAAGTTTTTTTCCCGAAACGCCATAGGGGACCGTCAACAAATTAAAAAAGAATGAATATCTTTTGAATAACCCTGTCAAAACTAATGTAGCAAAAGCGCTTAAACTCTAGATTATGATTGAATGCCTTATTGTAATACGCCTTGTTCATTTTTATACAAATAGCATGCATACTCGCAGAGTAATTAAGGTTTTTATAAAAATGGTTCAAAATTTTTCCAAGTTTTTTCCTTATAATTTTCAGATTTCTTAATGTAAAATAATATTTTTTCAGAAAATATGATAAACAACATTGCACACAGTACCCTGTAATCAGAATAAAAAAATAATAAAAATTGTATACAAAATGAGTTGGTTTACTAAATAATTTTTTGCTGCGCATGCGTCAACCATATCAAAATTTCATTTGCATATTATGTTAGCTAAATGTATAGAGCAACTTTTGTGAAAGTCATAAAATCATAACTTGAAAATTCTGAAAATAATCGTCAATTGAATAAGTTGAAAATCCGTTATTCTCAAAATGAAGCTAAAACAAGAAGGGTTGTATCCATATATTCATTGATTAATGTCAATATAGAATACACAATACGGGATGTACTACTGCATTTGGATAAAATTCCTCATTTTTTTGCTCCATTTTGGAAACAACGGATTTTGTCCTTTTTCTATAGACGATTACTTTCAAAATTTTCAAGTTATGATTTTGAGACTTTTACATAAGTTGCTCTATGCATTTAGCTAACATAATATGCAAATGAAATTTTGATATCTTTGACGCATGCGCAGTAAAAAATTATTTTGTAAACCTACTCATTTTTCATACAATTTTTATTATTTTTTAATTCTGATTACAGGGTACTGTGTGCAATGTTGTTTGTCATATTTTCTGAAAAAAATATTATTATATATTAAGAACTGTGAAAATTATATCGGAAAAACTTGGAAAAATTTTGAACCATTTTTATAAAAACCTTAATTACTCTGCGAGTATGCATGCTATTTGCATAAAAATGAACACAGTGTATTACAATACAGCATTCAATCATAATCTAGAGTTTGAGCGCTTTTGCTACATTAGTTTTGACAGGGTTATTCAAAAGATATTCATTCTTTTTTAATTTGCTGACGGTCCCCTATGGAGTTTCGGTAAAACATCTTCAAGCAGATGTATGACGTATACTATTATATTTATACACTAAGAGTTTCGAGATGATTCCTCATGTATTTTTCTAGATATTTAGTAAAATGTCTAAAATCGCAAGTGTCCAATAATCAATGGTCATTTATAGTGTATAAAGGGTGTTTCGCTAACAGACCGACAAACTTTGAGGGGTGATAGTAGACATAAAGACAAACATTATTAAATAGGAAACCATAGGCCGCAAACGTCTTCTGTAGGAGCTAGGGGTCATTAAAGTTTAAGGTCCAAAAATTGAAATGCTGATAAAAATTAGAAAAAAGGGTCGATTTGTTTGCGGTTTTCTCTAAAATCATTCCCTATATCATGATTTTTCAATTTTTTAATGTTAAAGGTTAAGTTCGGAAATTGTCGATAGAGGGCACTTTAGACTTTAGAGTAATGAACAAATACATTTTGTCGTTCTTTTGTGCATGGGGTTGAAATTATTCTCATGTTTAGACTTTAACTTAAATTTTAAGCCCAAAATCGGAAACATGGGGATCGGTTAACTAGCAAAAAATTAACTGTGAACCGAAGGGGAGATTTCAAACGCTCATAAACATTGGACAAACTAATCGATTTTGTTACGGTTTGCGTGTAGGTCATTCTCTTCGTAATTATTTTTTTCAAAATGACGTACAACTGTGTTGTCCTCATTTTTGCATAGAGGGCGCTTCCGACACATGTCTGATATTTCAATGGCATTACTCCTGGGTGTTTTATTATCAGACTACCATACTTCTAGGAAGTGTTAGGGATGCAAATGCGACTCGGAATCACATAGGAATGTAACGTTGAAAATGTCTTTTTTGCGAGTTATGGTTAAAGGAAGCAGAGAAAAAAACAACAGAAACAAGCAGAGAAACAGCAACATGTTAATATGACATAAAACAGTTTATTTAAAGGTTTTACTAGAAAAGATGTTCGAAATTACGACCGGAAGTAATTCGACATGCTTGACAGCGGCGTCGCATGTAATTCCTCACGCTTTGAAAGGTTCCTGGAATCTTTGATAGATTTCCGGAAGCTACAGAAATACGAGCTGCTAAGTCTTTAATTGATGATACGGGATTCCCATACACCCAACTTTTCATGTGACCCCAGCAGAAGAAGCTCATACTTGATAAGTCCGGTGAACTGTCAGGCCAATAAACCGGGCCACCACGACCTATCCACCGCTGTCCATATGTTACGTTTGGATATCGGTGAACATTATTGGTAAAATGTGGAAGAGCCCGATCGTGCTGGAACCACATAGAGCTGCGCAACGAGAGAGAAACTTTCATGCGCATTACCGTTAGCCCCATCTACCGCAAGAAAATCGCAGCGCCATCTACTGTCGCTGTTAAGTTTGACGGACTTTTTCTAGTCGTATTTTTGAACACTTTTTGCAGTAAAACCTTTAAATAAACTTTGTTCTGTCACTTTAACATGTTGCTGTTTCTCTGCTTTTTTCTGTTATTTTTTCTTTGCTTTTTCTTAAACGTAACATGCAAAAAAGCAATTTCCAACGTTACATTCCTGTGTGTTTCCAAGTCGTCTTTGCATCCCTTACACTTTCTAGAAGTATGGTGGTCTGGTAGTAAAACACCCAGGAGTAATGCCATTGAAATGTTGGAGATGTGTCGGAAGCGCCCTCAATCAAAAAATGAGGACATGAAAGCTGTACGTCATTTCGAATAAAATAGTTACCAAGGGAATGACCTACACGCAAACCGCAACAGAATCGATTAGTTTGTCCAATGTTTATGAGCGTTTGAAATCTCTCCCTCAGTTCACAGTTAAATTTTCGCTAGTTAACCGATCCTCACGTTTCCGATTTTGAGCTTAAAATTTAAGTTAAACTCTAAACTTTAGAATATTTCAACCCCATGCACAAAAGAACGGCAAAAAGTATTTGTTCGTTATTCTAAAGTCTAAAGCGCCCTCTATCGACAATTTTTGAAATTAACCTATAAAATTAAAAAAATAAAAAATCGTGATATAAAGAATGATTTTAGAGAAAACCGCAAGCAAATCGACCCTTTTTTCCAATTTTTATCAGCGTTTGGATTTTTGGACCTTAAACTTTAATGGTCCCTGGCTCCTACCGAAGACGTTTGCGCCCCATAGTTTCCTATTTAATAATGTTTGTCTTTATGTCTACTATCACCGCTCAAAGTTTGTCAGCCTGGTAGCGAAACACCCTGTATTTACTGTTTCATATTTACAACATAGAAAAAATGTTACTCCAATTAGTAGTACCGACATTGTTGGTACGATATATTTGCATGGTAAGGACCTTAAATGGCAGTAGGCATTAAGTATAATTGCCAATCTTAGTGAGTTCTCAGTTATGAAGCCTTCTGAATTGTATCCGGGAATGGGAGCAAAGAGAAAAAAGATCAATACTTAAACAAAAATCTTGAATTTAAATCAGATTACCCGACAAAAATAAAGAGTGAGCGATATGGTTTAAAGGAAATGAGAATATCATAATATGCTACCAAAACTTCTATGTTTTGCTGCATTATTTTTACTAAAATATTTCAACTAGTAACATGTAGACCGATTATGATGGATTAACCAAGACTATTAGATGTGAATGAAGATGGATTTTGTAATCTTCCGTAATCGAGACCATGGAAAAGTCTAGCATGAAATAAAGAGGTATTAGCAACAACATATTGTAAATTAGCAGTGGAACCAAAAATGAAAGAATTCTTAACAAATTTTAAATCTCCACATTACCTAACATATTAAAATGATAATGATATAACAAGCATATGAAAAGAAGCTTAAATGCCTAAATGAGATAAGCTATTTTCGTGCTTAGAAAGATGAAATACAAAACAATAAAAAATAAACAAAATGTAGCCATGATCATAGTAAATTCCCGATAGTATCAGAATTTTATGATTTGGCAAAAGACTAACCAATCACATTAAAATAAAAGTAACATGGTTAGCAAACATCGGGCATACTCGGAAAAATCTGAAAAAATTACATAATGTTCATCTCATATGGGTATATATATGTTTATAAAAAAAATTTCGGCGGAACCTCCATACAACGTCCATAAAAAAATGATGAAAATTTCATTTATTTGGCGATTTATCTCCGGTTGGCGAAAAAACGAAATTTTGAAAAATAGGCTTTTACGCTTCGAATACTTTTTAAAGAAAAAACTTTCTATGTTATTTTGTTTAAATTAGTTTAAGTAATTTTAGTATCGCATTTATAGTTTGCTTTAAGTATAGTTTTGTCATATACATTTATATGTACTTATAATAAAATTTAACTATTATTCAGGGATGAGAGTTCCGCTTTTTTGCACACCAGTAAAATTTTAAAGAAAATGCTATGTTATGAAATCGGAACATTTTTGTGATTTAGCAGAACAACATTTTCTCTAAGATTATACTGGTGTCCAAAAAAGCGGAAATCTCATCTCTAATTATTTTTTACGATTTAAAACACAATTTAAATTAATTAAAATTGTTCCAAACTGAAAACTATGACACAAACAATTAGACATTTTTGCTATGGAAACCTTTTTTCCGAACTGGAAATATTTTGATATACACATTTTTTTTCTTCCAATTTTTCTTACTAGCAGTTACATCCTTTATTTGCTTTTCCCATTTGTATAATTCAAGTAAGCTTTTTACATATTTAAACGTCGTTTGTATACTTTTGAAACTGCGATTTTATTTTCCCGAATACTCATTACGCCAGAAATTTACGGCCTTTCTTTTATAATCCAACGATACAGGTTTTATATTTGTATGCTAATGCTTTGATACCCAAGATAAAACGCCAGAGAGTTCACTTTCATCGGAATATTGCAATACTTCATTCGATGAGAGATATGCATTAACAATAGATTCGTGATTTACATTAATATGTCTTTCACATTCGTATTCTGTTAAAATTTCGACTATGCAATTTTTTAATTGAATTTTCTCTTTTGTAACATTTGTCAGCCTTATATTCCTTTCCATATATTTTTCAAATAGCATCCAAACAACATTATATGTATTCATTCTCAAAATCATTATTTTAAACAAAAACAGAAAACGATTTAATATTCCAGATACTAAAACAAGATATTAAAAGTTAACTGGAAGTGAGAATAAATTTTTGTAACTTTGAAAATATAAAAGAAATAAATTGAATGATTGAAAAGAAATTTCAGGTTGCCTATAACTTAAAATAGATATTTGCAAATCATAATACACAGAAATATTTTTTCAATAATAAAATTAAATAGCTGTTGCAACTAGCAACATGTATAAGACAAATTAATAACAAAAATGATGAAAATTTTTTCTATGGTTTAAGTTTAAATTCATTAAATATTCTACAAGTCAATTTAAATCAATTTTCAAATTCGTTGAAATTGTCTGCTTTTGGTTAGGAAATGCGCTGCTCGCCTAATCGCGCGTCGCTTTCCGATTTTCACGCCAATTATTCAAAAGTATTTTATTTTTTTACATATCCCCTATTGTGATTCCGCCGCTAAATTTGAATGATCCTTTATTACCTACATGAGTAGTTTAATTTGTAGGGGGAACTGGCGGACATTGATACAGCTTTTTTTAAAAAAAAAATTTTGGTGTCTAGAAAGCAGAAATTTCAAGTTATTTTTCTATGTGATGTCAGAAAAACCTGTGTAGTGTGTTATAAAAATGTACAATCGTTGTTTTATATATTATTTTTGCATGTAATTTTAAAAAAATCAAAAAAAGTAATTTGTATCAATGTGCCCCATCCCTCACGATACGTTCATGTATTCATACGTTCGTACAATCATGATACGTCTGGGAAAAATGGAGACAAAATAACACCAATGCATATTTTTCATAGAAAAATAGTTAGCAAGCCATTTTATATATATTTATAGAATTAAATTCGCACACAATTTATTTGTAAGCGACATTAAAGCAATCAAAATGAAATGTATAATGACCTGATGTTCTGGCTGTTCCTTGTCTGTTTATTGTCTGTGGTAACTTTGTCATATCTGGCACTTTAACCCCAGAATTATCTTTTTTCTTAGGAAAGGTGAAAGAATTACCAGGTTTTCTGTTTATAAATCTGTTTACAAACAGAAAATAAAGGATAATTATATTAAAAATTATGTTTATAATATAATTATCCTGTACTGTTTTGCAGCTTGTTTCTCATACTTAATATTTCTCATGTCGATAATACATTTTTCTTTGGAGAATCGATATAAATTTGAGATTTGCCAAGCTGCCGTCCATTTCTTTTGTTAATTCTTCTAGCACTAGATATTGTGTAAGTTTATACGTCTTCTGTTTGAAAAAATACTATAAAATGTTCTAATATAAAGAAATTAGAGCTAGTTCACTTCAATAAAAACTAATAGTAGAAATTTTCGACAAAAAATGGTTGAATTAAGGAATGTATGGTAAAAAAATAAATAAAAGGTAATGAAAAATGAATTAGAAAAGGATTTAGGTTGTATCAATGTGCCCCGGCAAAGACTCTATCAATGTGCCCCATACAGCCATTTTGAATATAATGAGTCGCAAATTCAACACTTCATAATTTATCTAACAATAAAGAATGAGGAACTGATAAAGAGTAGTTTTACTTGCCAGGGAGGGTATTTTTTTCGGTTGAAAATACTGGAACAGTTGTATAATACCCTTTCAATTGTACAACTCAGATTTACTTTTGACCTACAAAAACAATTAATCACCCATCTCATTTCATCAAACTATTGAATCATTCCAAAACTTTCTGTATGTAGTTAATTTCACTAGTATCACCTTTTGGAGCTGTTGTGAAACTTCCTGTAATGGCCCTGTGTGCTGTACAGGAGGTGTATCAATGTGCCCCAGTTCCCCCTATTTTTTTTACAAAAAAATCTGAGTATGCCCAGTTCGGAGCCTTCCTTGTAAGTATTAAATCGTAAAAAAACACTTGCAAATTCTTGGATGTTTGTCTATAAAATTACATGTAACTGGGCTTGGCTGACACCGACTCCAAAAAATCAAATTAATGTACATAAATATAATAGTACGCATGGTAAATACTATGCTCTTAATCTAATTTCTTATTACTATTGTGTAAAATTCTTTTTTAAACTTTGCAGTAGTTTTTGAAGTCGGTTTTATTTTTGGTAAAAAAGTTTATTATTTCTGAGATCAGATCTTGTGAAAGATAGATCGCTGATAATGTACAATAATGTAATATAATACAACAATGCAATAGTAATGCATTTTATTATTGCACTCTTTTATTGCACATTAAAATACTGTTCTTATCATAGTTTTCTTTTAATATAAATGGAAACTCATGCAAACATTTAAATTGCATATAAATACTTAAAATTCTGTCGCTTACATTTTAAAATTAGGAGGATGAATAATCCTATATAATTTGCATCCTCTATTTTGAGTAAAAACGATTAATTGAAAAAATTCATTGCTCTCACCACTAAACTAAATTAAACTAAAAATTAGAGAAAAAAAAACCACGGGAATAAACGAACAGATACTTTTTTTTAATTCCGTTTACAAATGGGTTAAAACGATGCCTCAAAAGAAAACAATATATATATATATATATATATATATATTTAGGAGCTAAAGCAAAATCAGCTATTTCATGTCTATACATATATTTCTCCTTAATAAAAACATAAAAAATAATTGAAACTCATTAAAAAAAGTAATAATACACTATATGTACCATTATTACTAAAATGGAAAAAATAAATTAAAACTGGTTCTTGAATAGCTTCTTTATAAGTCTCAAAACAAACGCAGGAATGACAAAATATTATAAGATCGAAATGTGCGAGTCTCTTTTTTTTTTTTTTTCCCCATCAGGTTTTGGAGCTAAGTGCGCGCGTGCCTCGCTGCACTTTATCCCTGTAAAGTTTCTTTTCGTAATCCTATTCAACATGACATCATGACGTAGATCCGAGTTTGAAAGGCAAATTACATTGAGCTGGTGGTAGGTAATTCCTTAAAATTTCCGCTGCTCCACTATCAATCTGATGTGGCGAATTCCCGCTAGTCAAAAGGAGCAGGAACGCCCATCCCTAGAAATTACCTTACAGCCACACCCTACGATCAAATGTAAGACGCAGGCGGCATCAGGTGGAGTGAATAGAAGGAGACGGATAATTTTTGCAGAAATAAATCGGCTGCCAGTAACGACAACCGACTTGCTTGTATTTTTTTGTGTCGAGAACTTTCGTGTTATAAACCACGATTATTTATTAATAAAATATTATTTTGTAATTTTAATGGTGTGAGTTTATTATTTAACAGATCGTTATTTTTATTTGCACATTGTTTGCTAATATACTGGATTTCTGCACAAAGGAAAATCTTATGTGTGCCGTAAATATTAACACAAAATTCGCATGTTTATATTAAAAATAACTTTTTCATATTCACAGGGGTATTTTTTATTACAAAAAAGTGATGATGATTTGAGCTAAAAAATAACACAGGATTTAAAAAGAAATTTTATTTTACATTTATGCTTTCCATTTAACAAAAATATGTCCTTTAAGAAGAGATTCTCCTTCTATGGCCTGAAATTCATTAAGTTTTTTTTTAAATTTATTTATCTGTTAGAAAAATAAAGAAAATATCACGTTTGGAAATTTTAAATTATATTTATTGAAAATTAAGTCGTACACATTAATCGCACAATATTTTTGTGTAAAAAAATGACGAATATGTGTTTGATTCTCAATGAATATGGCTGTAGATGGTATGTATTTTATAATAATCATACTGTTAAAACTAGGATATTACATGTGACCGTACGCAATTTAACCTCGAAAATTATATTTAAACTAAATGATATACAAACAACTTTAAATGAAAGGATTGAAACTGATATACCATTTTTAAGAGTACCGTTTGAACAGTTAAACAAAAAATGTGAACTTTTGTAAAAAATATGACAATGAAGTTAAAGAACTTACAAAAAACCATACTATTAACCCATTAACCGCCAAAATTATTGGGCTGAAAAATTCAAACTTTTGGCTGAAAGCCGTTTACCACCACAAACTCTGAAAGATTATTGTTACGGCTTCACCATAATCTTGTATATCGCGTCTCCATGGCGCATTCTTTTGTAACGGCTTCACCATAACCTAGATGCCGCGCGTCTCCTTGGTGCATTCTACTGTACTTTAGGTTTGCCGTTTTGGCAACATTGGAATATCGTTTGTTATTGTTTTGGTTTTTCGGCGATATTAGCGGACCTATCGTGTGTTCGCTGGATCTGTATTCTTTATTCGAAATGTAAATAATGTGTAAATAATTTGTATATAAAGAATTTTAAGTATCATTAGTAGTATTATTTGAACCAGCGACCTAATGAGTATTAAATATACTCGCAACATTCGACAGTTAGTTACAATTATTTTCGCTTTGTACAATCTTATAATTTTTTTATTTGTCTTTAAAAGTAAGGATAAATTTTTAATTGAAAAATATTGATGGGTATGTAAGTAACTGAAATACATACAATTATTTTTACCGTTTCGTGAACGCAACACCAGCAGGTAATGGGTAGGATGCTGCGTTACTTTCGTGCTTGCAAAAGTTTTTTTGGTGCTGCCATTTATTGCAAATTGCATGATTAATCAGAAATATAGAGTGACTTAATCAGTCATTTAATCTATGTATTGCCATAGCCGACTATATACTACCAGCCGAGCCATTTCGCGAAAAACCGCCGAAAAAGTGAAGCTGGATTCGGCTTCAAACTATGAACCATTTCACTGAACCACGTGTGAGTCCACGTGACGCAAACCCTGCTCAAACTAGCATTGAGTAAGCTGCTTTCTGTTCTCTGCCCATGTTTGCACACGTGGTCATTGTTTTGGTTGAGGGTTTGCACGATTGGTCAGATTAACTTGGACAAAGTATCAGAGTCCTCTGGCGTCAAGCTTCATACATTAATCACAAATAGACAGGCCTTTAGATATAGTGGGCCATGATATTGTTTACAATACTAATCAAAAAGTTCCTCTGTAATTTTGGGTACTACTAGGTTATCCCATCGACCAAAAAGTTATCGCCAAATTATAAGATTAAATGCCAATACTGGATGATCGTGAATGTCACATTCAATGACATTAAATACGATTCACGTGTTTAAAATGTCATTAAGTGATTTTTAATTCGACTTTTTATTTGTATTACTTACCCATCATACGTAGTATAGGGTAAGTCTTGCAATCGTTTTGAAAATCGAAAAAAAATTTTTGACGGATTTACACGTTTTAGATAGTAGAGATTCCGAAAAACATATTTTTAGAAAAAAAATTTTGCCGTCCGTCTGTCTGTCTGTCTGTCTGTAAACGCTCTATCTCCCGAAGAAATTGCGATAGATACTTGAAATTTTGTATGTAGTTAGTATGTAAGAATGGGACGAACCCTATTTAATATCAGCAACCTCGATTATCCGGAACTATTTTTTTCGGACTCTCGAAAAATTCGTTCTGATGAAAGTTATATAAAAATTTTCGAATTTTTTTGTTCTAAGGAATGGATGTAAAAGGTAATAAAATAACACACATTTTGCATATAGAACGAAGTCAATCGGATTATTAGTTGCCGAGATATTTGTAATCTTGTTTTCCACATTCTTCGATTTTTCATGACCCTTTATTTCATTCAAATTTCAATTCAGAAGTATATTTTAATTGGAAATGAGACGCTTAATTCGACGCAGTTAATTGTTAGTTAATAGAATTATTATTTTCTTATTATTAGTTTCTTTTACGCAGTTCGGTACTACTTGAGTAGTTTGGCGTTTTATATAATTTGTCGAAATTGGTACATCAGCAGTTCTTTAATGTAGCATTACTATGTATATTAACAATATTTAAATTTTGTTTATGAATTGCAATGCATTGTATAAATAGTTTCACATGTTTTATTTTCATATACATATCCATGATGGGTAAGTATTACGGTGGCCCCCAACGACTAGTTTTTAGTAATGTTTCGCTAATTTATTTATTTTTTCGTTATTTAAAATAAAAATTATGTCAATGTGTATAATTTGACTATTAGTTTGGCGATTTGTATAATTTGGCGAATAATCTTGGCATTTAATCTTAGAGTTTGGCAGTGTTATTTTGGTCGACGGGTAACAGAGTAGTACAAAAAATAAAATAACGTGAAAAAATGAAAGCGATTCTAGTATTTTAAGAAAGGAAATAATAAAAGTAAATAAATGGTAGTTTGATATGAATAATTATTGATATAGTATCTAATAAAAAGAATTTAAAGAATTAAAATAAAAAAATAACAGTAAATAAACATAAATTTAATAAAAAAAGGAAGCAGTATTTAAACAATTATAAATAATAAACTTAATAAGTAACAGAACAGTAAATATAATTTTCACAATGAATCGTAAATAGTAATACTTATAACCATCTTGAATGCATGCAGTTGTATCATTTAATCATCACATTTTACTGAGCTTTCCTCATTTATTTTCCTAACTGTTGTTACAAACTTGTATTTTTAACTAATACATTTTTAGTTGTTTTAAACTTATTAAACGGGTCTTTCCTTGGCACAGATGTGCAATGCCAAATTGGCAGGAGAAAAAAAGTACGTGCAAATGTGGTGCGTATATGACATCTGTGCCAACTATTATCGAATTTCTTAAATGTCTATTATTTCTATTGTACAGCTTTTCAATCTTTTAAGACTGAAATCGTTTGGAACTAGAAATTCTGGAAAATAAATTTTCATGTTACATAATCATAAACTTCCTATAATTAAATAAAGCTATTTTTTTTCTGCAATAAAGTGGTGGTAGCTTGGTGGTTCTCGGCATCAGCTTGAGAAATCCCAGCTTATGGAGTTTTCGTTTAACAGGTGAATGGATGGTTTTCTACCGTTACACTCTGGATCAGAACAACAAAGTAAATACTACAGAAAATGCCAAAAAAGAAATACAGTCGAGCTCCGTTATAGCGAACCCGGTTTATAACGAATTCCCGGATATAACGAACGAAAATTTTTGCCCCGCCGTTTTCCTATATTATTAAATGCTATTTTATCCTTTTATAGCGAACCTCCGGAATCTTAAGAATCCGATATAACGAACTATTTTTCTAGTCAACCGTGAACTCTTTTTACTTTTCCGCTGGTGTGAAAAAAAAGTTTTCAATTCTAATTTTATAAGAAAATGCATGCTGGCTAGTAAAACATGGCGCAAATTAACGATAAGTCTTTTTATTAAAGATTATTAAGACCTGCATTCGTTCTCTTTTATGGTAGCCGTTCTCAAGGTGTGATCACGCCCACCCGTCAGTTATTTTCAATTAATCCTGCCATAACAAATCAGTAACGCATTTAAGCTAACTTATTTAACTAATGTACTTAAGAATAATTCGAGATATGACAGCATTGAAAAGAACGTCTTCTTTAAAGCAAGCAATAATCAAAAGCTTTTTTCCTTAAATTACTCGCAGGAGTTCACAAGATGATGAAAAAAGAGGAAAGTTTAAGTGATAAAAAAGTAAACAGACAAAATAAAAATGAAACGATTGTTAACGCGCCAATAATTAATGTTAGTCATCCTAAGCTTGGATAAAGTGTAAAGATTTTAGTATTGTCAGGCTGATTCCTTAAATTTTTTTGCTCATTTAGTCCAACATTTATCCGAACTAGGGTTGGTCTCGAATGTTTAGATAATCGGCGCTTTACAGTATTTTTATTTGTCTTCCATTTTAGTGAATTTTTTTAGTATTGTGCCAGTTTAATGTAATCAATTTTAATCAATTTAATTCATTACTGATGATATTTAATAGAATTTACGTTTTTTTTTCTTAATACATCATTATTGAACATATAGGTATTAAGTAATTACATACCAGGGATGAGATTTCCGCTTTTTTGGACACCAGGAAAATTTTAGAGAAAATGTTGTTATTTTAAATCGCAAAGATGTTTCGATTTAATAATATAGCATTTTCTCTAAGATTTTACTGGTGTGCAAAAAAGCGGAAATCTCATCCCTGTTACATACATACTTTGTAAAATCGAACACTTTTTAACAGTTGGGATATAGCGAACAAAAACTTCGGTCCCTTGAAGTTCGTTATAACGGGGTTCAACTGTATATATATTCAAATACAGCATTTTAATATTAAAATATTCGAATGCGTAATTTTTCCTAATACAGATCTATTGGAGTGGAAATATAATAAAATAATTCGAAATTAGAAAGGAAGTCTGTCGGAGATGTATAAAAAATTTTCCCAAATAGTACCGTATTTCCGGGTGTATAGCCTGCACCCTGTGTATAACCCGCACCCCTAAATCGAACAGTGCAGTAAAAAAAGTTCGTGTATAACCCGCGGAGGTGCATCGGTGTATACTCCGCGGCCTATACACCATTTACGAACGTATATTTCAACCAGGGTTCGAAATTAGAATCCATAAGACATAATTTTTAACACAAATTTACCGAATTTTTTCGTGATGCATAATATCTACAGTAATTGGGCTAAAAATTTAAGATTATCAGTATCGTAATTTTCGGAAGAAACGCCGCGGCGTTTACGTGTTTTAAGATAAAATTTCAAGCGATGCGGCGTTTACGCGCATTTTTTTTTTTCAAAGAAGCGTGGTATTTTTAAAAGAAAATTTCCGAAAATTAAAAAAAATCGGTGATAAATTCAAAATTTCGGACATAAAATGTATACGTATCTTAGGTCATTGGTTCCCAAAAGGATCGAATCCTCGGAATCGTTCCGAAATGCACCAACTCCGAAAAGGAACGGTTCCTCGGACTCTATCTGAAATGAAACGACTCCGGAAAAGTTCGATTCCTATAACTCGTTCCGAAATGAAACGACTCTGTAAAGAAACGATTCCTCGGAATCGTTTCGAAAAAGACTGACTGCTCTGAATCGTTCCGAAATGACATAAATCACGCACTTTTTCTTATTCTTTGCAACAGGGTAAGGTACCAACTCCGAAAAAGAACGATTCCTCGGACTCTATCTGAAATGAAACGATTCCGGAAAAGTTCGATTCCTTGAACTCCTTCCGAAATGAAACGACTCTGTAAAGGAACGATTCCTCGGAATCGTTTCGAAAAAGAACGACTGCTCTGAATCGTTCCGAAATCACGCACTTTTTTTTGTTCTTTGCAACAGGGTCGGTAGATTATTTTTTTGAAAAATAAACTAAAAATGATCTTAAATTCAGAATTGTCGAGATTGGAAGGGTTCCGGATTTTGGATTTTGTACTCTACAAACACAATGGCTATTATACATCTATCAGTGCAATACTTGGCAATAGTTGCGACAGTTCTTCCAAATCCAGAAATAACTGTATTTAAGCAGTAAAAAAAAAGCTTTTACAAACATGGGAGAACTCTCTAAATTTCAAGGCATAGCGAAAGAAATTTACAAATTTCGATGTTTTTTTTTCAAATTTTTAAGGCTTAAAAATAGTAGAAAAAATATCACGATTTCCAATTAAAAAAAAAAATCTTTGTATAATCCGCAGCGGCTTTTTGGGAGGTTTTTTCTTGTATAAGCCGCGGACTATGCACCCGAAAATACGGTAGTTAAATAATAATAATAATAACTAGCGAGCTACGCCCGCTAGCTGGGCCACTTTTTCCAAACGAACCTCGGTATTAAGCAGTATATAATAAGCAAAAAAAAAATTCATTAAATAAGCAAGTCTTGGTGTTCGAATCCTCAAGCACAAAAAAAGTAAATTAAAGAGCCATGGTCCCGTTAAAAATATGTGATTTCGCACTGTGGGCTACGTGCACTTGAAAAAAAAAAGATTGTGGATCGGAACTATGGTCGCTTCGCACCCATAGTCCCGTTAAAAATACTTGGTTTTGCACGGTGGGCACTACGCGCCCTTAAGACATTTTTCCGTATTTTTTAGTTCATCAGAAGCAGATTTTTACGCAGATTCTGAATATGTAATCAGTTTTTTTTTACTTTAAAAACTGTCTGCATGATGGTTTAAGAAAAAACGCGCAAAAAAAACGCAATTAGCGCCGGTAGAAAAAGCGGTTTTCGGCTGTTTCTTCTTTTAGCCAAAGGGGAAAAGTTCAGGTTCTTCACCGCAAGGTAGCGCAGTGTTCTGCCTCGGAGCTCCGTTTCGGATTTGAGACATTTTTCGTTCCGATTCCCAAGGGGTTTTTAATTCATAACTTTTTTAATTTTGGTCCCACGGTCTCGAAAATGCCCGAAATGACTTCCCCGGAATATTTGCAATCGAAAGACACCTCTCGCGACTTCCAACTCGCCCGCGTTGCGAAGTTTAATCGGCTTCAAGCAGACAGAGGCGCACGGATTTTATTAGTATAGACTAGCGAGCTACGCCCGCTAGCTGGGCCACTTTTTCCAAACGAACCTCGGTATTAAGCAGTATATAATAAGCAAAAAAATTCATTAAATAAGCAAGTCTTGGTGTTCGAATCCTCAAGCACAAAAAAAAGTAAATTAAGGAGCCATGGTCCCGTTAAAAATATGTGATTTCGCACTGTGGGCCACGTGCACTTGAAAAAAAAAAGATTGTGGATCGGAACTATGGTCGCTTCGCGCCCATAGTCCCGTTAAAAATATTTGGTTTTACACGGTGGGCACTACGCGCCCTTAAGACATTTTCCCGTATTTTTTAGTTCATCAGAAGCAGATTTTTACGCAGATTCTGAATGTGTAATCAGTTTTTCTCTACTTTAAAAACTGTCTGCATGATGGTTTAAGAAATAACGCGCAAAAACAAAAAAACGCAATTAGCGCCGGTAGAAAAAGCGGTTTTCGGCTGTTTCTTCTTTTAGCCAAAGGGGAAAAGTTCAGGTTCTTCACCGCAAGGTAGCGCAGTGTTCTGCCTCGGAGCTCCGTTTGAGCGCCGTTTGGGATTTGAGATATTTTTCGTTCCGATTCCCAAGGGGTTTTTAATTCATAACTTTTTTAATTTTGGTCCCACGGTCTCGAAAATGCCCGAAATGACTTCCCCGGAATATTTCCAATCGAAAGACACCTCTCGCGACTTCCAACTCGCCCGCGTTGCGAAGTTTAATCGGCTTCAAGCAGACAGAGGCGCACGGATTTTATTAGTATAGACTAGCGAGCTACGCCCGCTAGCTGGGCCACTTTTTCCAAACGAACCTCGGTATTAAGCAGTATATAATAAGCAAAAAAATTCATTAAATAAGCAAGTCTTGGTGTTCGAATCCTCAAGCACAAAAAAAGTAAATTAAGGAGCCATGGTCCCGTTAAAAATATGTGATTTCGCACTGTGGGCCACGTGCACTTGAAAAAAAAAAAGATTGTGGATCGGAACTATGGTCGCTTCGCGCCCATAGTCCCGTTAAAAATATTTGGTTTTACACGGTGGGCACTACGCGCCCTTAAGACATTTTCCCGTATTTTTTAGTTCATCAGAAGCAGATTTTTACGCAGATTCTGAATGTGTAATCAGTTTTTCTCTACTTTAAAAACTGTCTGCATGATGGTTTAAGAAAAAACGCGCAAAAACAAAAAAACGCAATTAGCGCCGGTAGAAAAAGCGGTTTTCGGCTGTTTCTTCTTTTAGCCAAAGGGGAAAAGTTCAGGTTCTTCACCGCAAGGTAGCGCAGTGTTCTGCCTCGGAGCTCCGTTTGAGCGCCGTTTGGGATTTGAGATATTTTTCGTTCCGATTCCCAAGGGGTTTTTAATTCATAACTTTTTTAATTTTGGTCCCACGGTCTCGAAAATGCCCGAAATGACTTCCCCGGAATATTTCCAATCGAAAGACACCTCTCGCGACTTCCAACTCGCCCGCGTTGCGAACTATAATCGGCTTCAAGCAGACAGACAGAGGCGCACGGATTTTATTAGTATAGACTAGCGAGCTACGCCCGCTAGCTGGGCCACTTTTTCCAAACGAACCTCGATATTAAGCAGTATATAATAAGCAAAAAAATTCATTAAATAAGCAAGTCTTGGTGTTCGAATCCTCAAGCACAAAAAAAAGTAAATTAAGGAGCCATGGTCCCGTTAAAAATATGTGATTTCGCACTGTGGGCCACGTGCACTTGAAAAAAAAAAAAGATTGTGGATCGGAACTATGGTCGCTTCGCGCCCATAGTCCCGTTAAAAATATTTGGTTTTACACGGTGGGCACTACGCGCCCTTAAGACATTTTCCCGTATTTTTTAGTTCATCAGAAGCAGATTTTTACGCAGATTCTGAATGTGTAATCAGTTTTTCTCTACTTTAAAAACTGTCTGCATGATGGTTTAAGAAAAAACGCGCAAAAACAAAAAAACGCAATTAGCGCCGGTAGAAAAAGCGGTTTTCGGCTGTTTCTTCTTTTAGCCAAAGGGGAAAAGTTCAGGTTCTTCACCGCAAGGTAGCGCAGTGTTCTGCCTCGGAGCTCCGTTTGAGCGCCGTTTGGGATTTGAGATATTTTTCGTTCCGATTCCCAAGGGGTTTTTAATTCATAACTTTTTTAATTTTGGTCCCACGGTCTCGAAAATGCCCGAAATGACTTCCCCGGAATATTTCCAATCGAAAGACACCTCTCGCGACTTCCAACTCGCCCGCGTTGCGAACTATAATCGGCTTCAAGCAGACAGACAGAGGCGCACGGATTTTATTAGTATAGACTAGCGAGCTACGCCCGCTAGCTGGGCCACTTTTTCCAAACGAACCTCGATATTAAGCAGTATATAATAAGCAAAAAAATTCATTAAATAAGCAAGTCTTGGTGTTCGAATCCTCAAGCACAAAAAAAAGTAAATTAAGGAGCCATGGTCCCGTTAAAAATATGTGATTTCGCACTGTGGGCCACGTGCACTTGAAAAAAAAAAAGATTGTGGATCGGAACTATGGTCGCTTCGCGCCCATAGTCCCGTTAAAAATATTTGGTTTTACACGGTGGGCACTACGCGCCCTTAAGACATTTTCCCGTATTTTTTAGTTCATCAGAAGCAGATTTTTACGCAGATTCTGAATGTGTAATCAGTTTTTCTCTACTTTAAAAACTGTCTGCATGATGGTTTAAGAAAAAACGCGCAAAAACAAAAAAACGCAATTAGCGCCGGTAGAAAAAGCGGTTTTCGGCTGTTTCTTCTTTTAGCCAAAGGGGAAAAGTTCAGGTTCTTCACCGCAAGGTAGCGCAGTGTTCTGCCTCGGAGCTCCGTTTGAGCGCCGTTTGGGATTTGAGATATTTTTCGTTCCGATTCCCAAGGGGTTTTTAATTCATAACTTTTTTAATTTTGGTCCCACGGTCTCGAAAATGCCCGAAATGACTTCCCCGGAATATTTCCAATCGAAAGACACCTCTCGCGACTTCCAACTCGCCCGCGTTGCGAACTATAATCGGCTTCAAGCAGACAGACAGAGGCGCACGGATTTTATTAGTATAGACTAGCGAGCTACGCCCGCTAGCTGGGCCACTTTTTCCAAACGAACCTCGATATTAAGCAGTATATAACAAGCAAAAAAATTCATTTAATAAGTAAGTCTTGGAGTTCGAACCCTCAAGCACAAAAAAAGTAAATTAAAGAGCTATGGTTGTTATGCGCCCATTATCCCGTTAAAAATATGTGATTTCGCACAGTGGGCGCTACGCGCCCACCGTGCAAAGGCATCGTCCCATTAAAAATATTTGGTTTTGCACGGTTGGCGCTGCGCGCCCATAAAACATTTTCTCGTATTTTTTGGTTCATCAGAAGCAGACTTTTACGCAGATTCTGAATATGTAATCAGTTTTATCTACTTTAAAAACTGTCTGTATGATGGTTTAAGAAAAAACGCGCAAAAAAAGTTTCGGTATTAAAAACTGCAAAAGACTGCTATTAAAAAACAAGTAAGAAAAATCATGCGTTAAACATAGATTATGAAGAACTTTCCAACACTTAAGGAAATTTTTAACAAAACTTTGTTATTTAGGGAAATAATAGTGTATAGCAAAATATACCCAAATATGTATTCCAGTACATTAGAACAGCTCTGTATTTCATATGTCAGTTAATATAATGGGAAAATTTAGCTTAGTAAGAAAATACCCAGTAGCTTGAAATTTCTTTTTCAGCAATTCATACTATTAGATGGAAACATACTTGAATACCTTTGTTCAGCCCTGTAGTTTACATTGTACCTTTATTACAAGTCAGCATTAGGCTAAAATGTATTGTAAACTAAAACACTTTTAAAACAACTGAAATCACAGTCTCATAAATCATCATTCATAGGCGTCCATGTACTGAATACTTTGCGTGGCCCTGTATATCCCTTTATCTATATTCTGCAAACATTTTTCAGTAAATTAAATGCAGCTCAGCATAAAAATTTATACATGAAAAAGCTTAAAATCTTTAAAATATGTCACACAATTCCCCCTTTTACCATTATCTAATGGAATTCTTTTGTGTGCCCTGTAAATGAATAATAGCTACATTTTCACCTTATATTTTATAGAATGCATATTTTAATATGTTTGACAGGGTATAACATCTTTAAAATTCCTTTGAAACGATTTTTTTCCATAGGCCGTAATGTAATAGGAAACTTTTGATTCGCCCTGTAGATAAACTAATCATGGTTGAAACTTCATTTTCGATAAGACTTGTGCTAGGGTAAACGTTAACAACGTCCTAAAATTTCATGGCAATCCGAGTATATTAACGATTTTTCCCCATAGGCCATAATGCAATGGAAAACTTTTGATTCGCCCTGTAGACAAACTAATCATGGTAGAAACTTCATTTTCAGTAGGGTTCGTGCTAGGGTAAACCTCAATAACGTCCTAAAATTTCATGGCAATCCGCGTATATTAACGATTTTTCCCCATAGGCCGTAATGTAATGGGAAACTTTTGATTCGCCCTGTAGACAAACTAATCATGGTAGAAACTTCATTTTCAATAGGACTTGTGCTAGGGTAAACGTCAAAAACGTCCTAAAATTTCATGGCAATTTGAGTATATTAACGATTTTTCCCCATAGGCCGTAATGTAATGGGAAAATTTTGATTCTCTCTGTAGATAAACTAATCATGGTAGATACTTCATTTTCAATAGGGTTCGTGCTAGGGTAAACCTCAATAACGTATAAAAATTTCATAGCAATCCGAGTATATTTACGGAAGTTAGAGCGCGGACAGACGGACAGACGAACAGACAAACCGAATGCATAAGCACTTTTCAACTTTGTTGCAAAGTGCTAAAAAATAAGTAATTTCATTGATATCACAAACAACATAACAAACAAATAATTTTGGCACCACGTTTTCCGTTTGTACTAACAAAAATTAGTATTAATCGCGTAAATCTTAGGTTACACAATATTCGTGTATGCTACCAAAAAGAAAAAGTATGAAAATAAACCGTGTTTAACATTTTTTACCAATTAGTTATTTTTCAAAGAACCGAAACGAAAGAAAATGTCGTTTTCCCGGGAGAAAAAGCGGTTTTCGACTGCTTCTTCTTTTAGCCGAAGGGGAAAAGTTCAGTTCTTCACCGCAAGGTTGCGCAGTGTTCTGCCTCAGAGAACCGTTTGAGCTCCGTTTCGGAAATTGGACGTTTTCCGCCCGATTCCCGACCGGTTTTTAATTCATAACTTTTTTAATTTTGGTCCCACGTTCTCGAAAATGCCCGAAATGACTTTCCCGGAATTTTTCCAATCGAAAGACACCTCTCGCGACTTCCAACTCGCCCACGTTTCGAAGTTTAATCGGCTTCAAGCAGACAGAGGCGCACGGATTTTATTAGTATAGATAATAAAAATAGAAAGAGAAACGGTTGGTATTCTCCAATACTCGGTATAAAGGAAGAATAAAATATTTAGATAGATAGATAAAGTTTTTTTACTGATAGTATTTTTGGGGTCTGTGGATCATGTTCGGCGTAGATCTGCAACATTTTTTCAGAAATTCCCACATATGAGCGACCGCACTAGGTGGTATTTCATACGAAATCTACCTAAAAACTGAAGTCCAGAGACAGCAATCGCTTATAACTGACGATGTAATTCATTCATCTAAATAAGAGATAAAATATTAAAAAAAACTGTTCGAGTTTAAAATTATTTTTGTTAGTATATCATGCTTTTATGTCTAAAAAGTGTCAAAATGTTTCCCGTTATTGAACTAAGAAGAAAAACTTTTTAAGAATTTCCTTATATGTGAAGCGATTTATTTTCTGATAAAAATGGTTTCCAATTAAAAGTGCGAAAAAAAATATGATAATTGTTATCAATGCCACCTGTAATTACGTTGTGTGAGCTAGCTTGTACTCATGCTTAATTTTATCAAATTTTTAATCACCTTTCGTCAATAACGAACAAACATTTTTTTTTTTTTTTTTTTTTGGGGGGGGGGGGGGGGGTTATTGCATACGACATGATTTTTCACTACACAGAAGATCCCCGGGTTGAAAGGTTTCGAATCTTTAGGGAGGGGGTAGGGGAAGGGAACTCTAAAAATCATAAGTTGTTTTTATTATTGGAAGATATCAAGAAGTTAATGAATGATCAAATATTCAAGACAAATTATTTATAGTTATAATATTAGTGATATTTTTTCTTTGTGGTTGATTATCAACATGGGAATTACAGACAGTGGGAGAATACCCTCCATTCGGGACGGGGGGGGGGGGTCTTTCTAAGCGATTTTAACCCGTATTTACGCAATTTAAGGTAATTTCGAAAAAATCAACGGGAAACTCCGAATGTTTAGGACGATGTTCGCGACATGGATATAAAATCCTTTTATGTATACGGAAGGGGAATCAAAACTGAAAAAGTAAAATCGATATATATTCATAATGAAGAGAACGATTTTTTTCCTTCACCTGGATAAATTAATTCATTGCTGGAGTAGTACCATCAAGAGGAAAGGCTGTGTAATCTATTATAGGAGTTTTAGTTACGGCAGAAACAACGCTGAAATGCCTAACATAAGCTATAAATTACCTAAACCCGTCCCTACGCCCCTGCTTACGCCACACATACTACATCTTATTAGCCTATAAAGCTCTAAAATTCTTTATTTCTTTGAAAAAATTCTCTAATATTTCATAATTTGTTTCATAAAAGTAAACATAATTTCATAAAAGTAAACATAAAAGTAAATAATAAGTGTGTCATAAAAGTGTTTCATAAAAGTAAACATAATTTCATAAAAGTAAACAAATGGGTCAATCCATTTCAAGAGGTCCAGAAAATATTTTTTTGGTCGCTCGACCATTTTAAAAAAATCTGAAATTTTTTCTAGAACAACTCTAACATGACAGAAGTTCAAAATAACCGTTATTTTAATTTTACTATTTTTTGTTTGTGCATGGCGGCCATCTTTGTTTCATCGTGTTCAGCGATTTTCTCAGATACTAGGATACACAAAATTGTAAATATCTCGTCTTTTATTTTTCCAATTGAAATGGGGTTTGCAGCATTTTGTTCTGAATAAAATAGGCTAAATGTACAGTGGTAGAATAATTTTGAAAAATAAATTTTTACAGGTGAAATTTTAGCACAAAATTTAAGATTTTTTCCAAAATCTATCCATTTGCAAGAGAAAATTTTTTATGCAAGGAAAACGGTCAACTTTACACAATTTTTTCTACAAATAGGTCAAAAGTGTGTGTACTCATACACCAAATCCCAGATCTTGGAGTTAATGTCTCTTTGCGAAAAAAATTCCGAAATTCTTCAAAAATTTAAAAAATCTCACTTTTTAGGCTTTGATATCTCTGGTGGGGCACGAGATAAAAAATTGAAATTCTGGCCTTTGATAGTATTGTGCAGTAGTGTTATGTACAAGAAATTTCAAGAAGGAGATTTGACTACAAGCGGAGATATGACATGGACAATATGTGAAAACAATACTGCCAAACTATTCTAACCTACTATGTAATTGTTCAACAAGACTGTCAACCTTACACAATTTTTTCTACAAATAGGTCAAAAGTGCGTGTACTCATACACCAAGTCCCAGATCTGGGAGTTAATTTCTCTTTGCGAAAAAAATTCCGAAATTCGTCAAAAAATTCAAAAATCGCACTTTTTAGACTTTGATATCTCTGGTGGAGCACGAGATAAAAATCTGAAATTCTGGCCTTTGATAGTATTGTGTAGTAGTGTTATGTACAAAAAATTTCAAGAAGAAGATTTGATTACAAGCTGAGATATGACATGGACAATATGTGAAAACAATACTGCCAAACTATTGTAACCTTCTATGTAATTGTTCATACCTCCAAAATTTTAAATTAATTATTTATGGTACAAAGTTAAATGTTGATTACAAATATCTTCTTCAAATACGTCTGTGTGATTTAAACAATTCAAAATGTATGCTAAGCCAATACACTATTTGTCCAGAGGAACGAACCTACTACAAATGCTATTAAAACAATTTTACTCGGTACACATTTCAGGAAAAGTAAATTTCAGACAATGGGTTGCAACTGATCGAGTTGACATGGTTTCAATTATTAAACCTAGATAATTTTATTCAAGTTAACAAGGGATGACAAGACTTGGGTGGCTTCAAATAAAATTTTGAGAAAGAACAGCCTGATGGACTGACAACAGAACTGGTCGAACTCATAACATCTCTCGTAAATAGTGTTAAGCTCTTTGTTGAGCATATGTAGTATCTTTGTAAATTAAACATTTATTATTAAACTGTTTTCAACAAAAGATATTTTCTGTGTAAATATTGTAATAAATGAGACTAATCTCATTTCGCCTAATGTACACATAATAGCATTTCTTAACATTTTTTAATCACCGTATCTCAGCTTATATTCAAATCTCCTTCTTGAAATTTTTTGTACATAACACTACTACACAATACTATCAAAGGTCAGAATTTCAGATTTTTATCTCATGCTCCACCAGAGATATCAAAGCCTAAAAAGTGCAATTTTTGAATTTTTTGACGAATTTCGGAATTTTTTTCGCAAAGAGAAATTAACTCCCAGATCTGGGACTTGGTGTATGAGTACACGAACTTTTGACCTATTTGTAGAAAAAAATTGTGTAAGGTTGACAGTCTTGTTGAACAATTACATAGTAGGTTAGAATAGTTTGGCAGTATTGTTTTCACATATTGTCCATGTCATATCTCCGCTTGTAGTCAAATCTCCTTCTTGAATTTTTTTGTACATAACATTACTATATAATACTATCAAAGGCTAGAATTTCAGATTTTTATCTCGTGCCCCACCAGATTTATCAAAGCCTAAAAAGTGCAATTTTTGAAATTTTTGACGAATTTCGCAATTTTTTTCGCAGAGAGAAATCAACTCCTAGATCTGGGACTTGGTGTATGAGTACACACAATTTTGAACTATTTGTAGAAAAAATTGTGTAAGGTTGACAGTTTTCCTTGCATAAAAAATTTCCTCTTGTAAACGGATAGATTTTGGAAAAAATCTTAAATTTTGTGCTAAAATTTCACCTGTAAAATTTTATTTTCCAAAATTATTCTACCACCATACATTTAGCCTATTTTATTCTGAACAAAATGCTGCAAATCCCATTTCAATTGGGAAAATAAAAGACGAGATATTTACAATTTTGTGTATCCTAGTATCTGAGAAAATCGCCGCACACGATGAAACAAAGATGGCCGCCAAGCACAAACAAAAAATAGTAAAATTAAAATAACGGTCGTTTTGAACTTTTATTATGTTAGGGTTGTTGTACAAAAAATTTCAGATTTTTTTAAAAATGGTCAAGCGACCAGTGCTGGACCACTTGAAATGGATTGACCCAAATAAAATTTCCATAAGCCATCCACATCTCAGCAGGCATCTAAACTTTAAAATGCTTCTATATTTTGAAATTACTTTGCCTTTTAATTTTTAACTGAATTATTTTTTAATGTCCTGTTTATTACTTTGTTGCAAAATAAATAAAGGAGCTGATCATGACGTCATGTATAAGTAGGGGGAGGGAGTGATGAGGAAAGACGAAAATAATGAAAGTTTTCTCTTTCGATAGACAAAACTGTTTGTCAGACATAACAAAACTAGGTTACCTTGTGTATATATATTTTCACATGAATATTATCAACCAAAAATATACTGTATAATTTGTAGTAATTATCTCTAAATTTTTCTATAATTTTGTGAAATATTATAGAAATTCCTTGTCAAGAATATCCAAAAAATTGTTTCTTTCTCTGTACATACAGAATTTTAATTCAATATAAACATTGAATCTTAATATTCTTTGCAAACTAATTATATTTTCAAAATTTAATTTTATTATTTGGAAGCGCAATAATTTATTTCTACACAATACCAAATTCTGTAAACGAAAGTCCAATAATCACATGCCCCACCAGTGGCCGAGAGGTTCTGACCTCTCAACTGATAAACGGCAGGTGCTGGGTTCGAACCCAGTCGCGGCTGTCGGCCTAACCGTTCGGAGTTTTCGTGGTTTTCTTCGAACCTTGCGTAAATACGAGTTAGTTCCCTTAGAAAGACCCCCCACGAAGGCCACTCACCCTGGTTCTATATCCCTAGTGTAGATAATCGGACGACAAAAATAAACCAACCAATAATCACATAAACAGCGCGCTACCATGAAGATGTGCATCCATTCACCTTCAATTGTCAGTAATTGCCTCTTTTCTCTTCTGAGAACTATTTACTTCAATTTACCTTCCTGACAATAACCACTCCCCTAAAGCTTTAACAAGTTGTTGGATTAAGCAGGTATAGTTGTACACAGAGGAAGAGAGAAGCATATGCCGTACACTGTTAAAAATTTGACCCATTTGCTGCATCGTCACTCCACAGCTATTATAGAATATCTCTTTTGAGACCAATGAGAATGCTCCATAACACAGTAAAGTAATCGTTTTCTATAAAAGCGGCGGAGTGACGATGCAGAAAAAGGGTCAATTTTTTTACAGTGTATAAACCACTCATACAACTCACTGTTTTTGAAGCATGACAAAAGACTTTTGGAAATACTTCATAGATACAAATATAAACTTCTAAAATTTTCTCTGTCCTCCCCAGTCATATGTAAGACTGTTGATAATCGTGGGCATGCCGTTCATCTTTCCCCAAAGAAAAAAGAAAACTTTTATTTGCATATTACAATCGGTTCTGTTAACTGCAGAAATTGATTGACAAGATTTTAGAATAGGAAGTTTGTGCACTCATAATAAAAACAGTGATTTATAATGATATAAAAATAAATTCATTATATTTTACGGTGTGAAATTTAAAATAAGTTAGTTGTGATTCGAAGTAGTTGGTAGAAAAACAAGTCTATAAACAAATGTATTGCCTTGTTTGTAGGACAAACATCAAGACAGAATTTGTATTTTTTGTTGAAAATATTTTGTTCACTCTGTTGCGGGTATTTACTATTAGAAGATGATGGAATAAATCTATCTGTTAAATCAAGCAGAACAAATAATTTACTAATTTTGTTCATAATAATTTGATTTTCAATAAAATACTTAATTTACAATTTGATATTTGAATTTTTTTAATGATTACTTTTAAAAAAAGAATTTAAAAATATTAATTAAAACTTTAAGGGGGCTCAGGGGTTCAAAACATTTCAAAAAATAGATTTTTTTTATCATCTAGTGTGATTATTCAATTAATTCTTAACTCAATGCAGAAAACCGCATAAAAATATTTGCATTTTTAACGGAGTTATAAGCATTTATGTATCAACACTTTCATAGCCGCACCCATATAATTTTAACTTTAAGTCGCGTTTTCTCAAAACTTGAGTTTGACGACTAACACCAAGATTTAAAAAAAAACTATTTGATGGAATGACTTAATTTTTTTTTGCGCATGCATATAATATCAGTATCTAGAAGAGAATGAATTAATATAGTTTAGATAGTTTAATATTTTGAATATTTTTAATGAAAAAAAAGTTGTATTTTTTAGAGTTTTTTATATTTTTAAGTTTGAGAATTTTTTTAATTATGTTTTTTTCGAGTGATTGTTATATCCTTAATTCATTCTATAGAGTAAAGTTTCCTGATCATTTTAAAGCAAAAATTAGGTTCTTAAGTCAATTCAACGTTAAGATATCTTTGTGTTGGTGATATAACACATAATTTTTTTTTTCGAAAATTGCGTTACATAAATTTTGCTATATTTTCTATTATATTAGATTGAAGTACTTCATTTTATAATTTTATAAGACTACAAACATAGCTTTAAAGTATCAGAAAGTTTAAATTAATTACACTGAATACTTCTGTTTTTATATGGACTCGAAGCGAGAGCTCTGTTTAAATGTTTTTCCGTATCGAATACATGGAAATTTATGAAAGGGTCATTCCACATCAAATCAGACACTAAAATATGTAACCAACCTTTGTAGATTTTAATAAGACTGCGAGTGTTTGTTCTTCCTATTAAGATATGACCACCAGTATTTTTATTTGTTTATTTATTTATTTTTAACTCGTTAGTGAAATAGTTTCTCAGAAAAGCGTTATCAAAATTTTGAAAAACTTCTGTTTTGGCATTCTTGATTGCCCGGTTTTCAAACGCAGTATGCCATGAACTTAATTATATTTTAGTACCTATTCGACAAATCAGCTTCAAAAATTTATGCGTAGTAAATAGGGTACGCATCTTATAAATAATAATAATAATAATAATAATAATAATAATAAATTAAAAAAATACGGATATGCTTGTATCATTTTAAGTTTGTCTAAAAAATTTTGGAATTTTTAAAATCGTGAATTTTTTTTTAAAAAGTAATAAATTAACCAAAAAAAAATAAAATTGTAAGAAGTCGTCTTACGAATGTAGAAGAGAAGAAAGAAGTGATAACTTATCTTAATAAATATCTCGGGGTTGCATTCTTCTTTATAAACTTTTTATTACTTGAAAAGACGACACTTACAAATATAACACTAACGTACACACATTATATACAAATAAAGCTTTTACATAATTCTGGCGCACGCCACCATCACAAGATAAAACCACAATTCACCACCAACATTCCAATATCACTAAGAAAAAGAACATTTTTTTTAATAGAACTAGTGTTGCCAGATTTCTTTTAAACGAGAAATATTACAACTACATTTTTTTTTAATTTAGCAAAACTCAGGTCACGTGACGCGTGAGTCTATTTTTTTTTTCTTTTATTCCTTTGGAAAGCGCGTGTTACATCCTCCCCCTCTGTTTCCGATCTACGTCTCGGAGAGGAAACAGGATGCTTTTTTGGTCTTCCTCTTTTTCTCAAGGGTGCAACTGGAATAGTTTCAGATTCTTGGAAAGGCAACAAGGCAGAAACGTGGTAAGATCCAATTCGTTCAGTAGGATTTTCTAGACTAGCAATGTCATATGTCACTAGTGACTTTTGAGTCAAAATTATGTATGGCCCATCTCTCTTAGGCATAAATTTTGCTGTTTTATTTTTACTTGCCTTGCTCACTGGGTGTAGGTTAACCCATACTTTTTCACCAGGCTTGAAATATACTTGTCTACGATTTTTATCATAATATTTCTTTCGCTGATCTTGTTTCATTTCAACACGTTCTTTCACACTTTTCGAAATATTTGCAAGTCGTTTAAGATATGGGGTTATTTCCGGAACGAAATTGTCATTTTCGACAACAGCTTTGAAATCGTTTACCACATCATCGATTGTTCTTAGTTCTCGACCAAATTGTAGATAGGCAGCAGTTTGGCCTGTTGTATCAGATTTGGCAGAGTTCATGGCAAATCTAATGAAAGGAAGTTTATCTATCCAGGAACGGTGTTCATCCCCGACAAGGATTGCTATTCGAGGTTTCAAGTCTCGATTTTTGCGTTCGACCGGATTGGCCTGAGGATGGTATAAAGTTGTCAATGATTGGTCTATTCCAAGAATATAACAAACTTGTTGTAGAACAGCGCTCACAAACTGAGGACCATTATCACTTATCAGTCTTCTTGGAATACCATACCGAAGGAAGATCTCTTCTATCAAAGTAGTCGCACATTCTTGTGCAGTTGCAGTTGTTAAGGCAAATAGTTCTACCCATTTAGTGGCACAATCTTCCACTATAAAAATCCATCGGTGTCCATCTTTACTGGGTGGCAGTGGTCCAAAAAGATCAATACTGAGGGTTTCAAACCGCTGAGCATAAGCAGGTGTTCGCAATAAACCAGCAGGTTTCTGATTTGTTGCTTTATAGCGAGCACACTCTGGACATTTCTTTACATATTCAGAAATAAAGGCTCGCATGCCTGTCCAATAATATCTTTTAGCAATTCTTTGATAGGTTCCTGCTTCACCATAATGTCCAGCTGAGGGGTCGTCATGATGAAGTTTCAAAATATTTTCTCTTTCTTGAACTGGAATGACCAGTTGCGCTTCCTCGGCATCAGATTCAGGAGCATAACGATAAAGTACACCTTGATTCATCAGGAATCCTCTATCAGTCCAATTGGCAAAATCTTCACTTTTCTGTTCATCTTCAAAGCAATCTATAATTTTTTTAAGATTTTCATCTTGTAACTGCGCTTCCCTCATATCTTTTGAGCTTCTTGTTGGCATATCTATGCTAACAAAATTGCATGTCTCGCAGAAAGCAGATTGATGATTACACACAGGACGTGACAGCATGTCAGCCACAACATTAGATTTTCCAGGTTCATATTCTATTTTCAATAAAAACGATTGCAATTGTAGTGCCCAACGGGCTAATCTTCCCGATGGTGACTTAAGACTGAGAAGCCATTTTAAAGGTTGGTGATCAATAGCTACAATCACTTCTTGGCCTTCCACATAACCACGAAATTTTTCTAAGGCCCAGACAACAGCCAAAGCCTCGCGTTCAGTAGTGGAGTAATTTCTTTCTGCACTTGTAAGAAGACGGCTAGCATATTCTATGGGGTGTTCAGAGGTCTTGTCGGTACCCTGTAAAAGTACAGCACCAAGAGCATAGTTGCTAGCATCAGTACGTAGAATGAATGGTTTGGTTCCATCAGCTTGCTTCAGTACTGGAGATGTCATGAGACAATGTTTTAGAGTTTCAAAGGCTGTTTGTTCTTCTTTTCCCCATTTCCAAGTGGCTTTCTTTTTCGTAAGATTGCTAAGAGGTCTTGAGATATCAGCAAAATTTGATATAAATCTTCTGTACCAAGAACAGGTTTGTAAGAAGGACTGAATTTCTTTAACATTTTTTGGTGGAGGTATCGCTTTAATCGCGGATACTTTGCCTAGATCTACTTCTAAACCATTTGGAGTTATCCAGTGTCCTAGATACTTAACTTTCTCACAAGAAAAATGGCATTTTTCGCGTTTGGCATCTAACTTAAATTCAAGGAGTCTCTCGAACACAGCTGTAAGATCTAAGAGATGTTTCTCAAATGTTTCTGACAAAACGATGATGTCGTCTAGGTACGATAAAGCAAATACATCCTTAAGACCATTTCTAAATTGATCTATCAATCTTTGAAACGTGGCAGGAGCATTTCTTAGTCCAAAAGGCATTTTTAAGAAACGATAAGTTCCATAAGGACAGACAAATGCAGTTTTATCTTGATCTGGTGGGTAGACTTGGACTTGGTGATACCCAGAACGAAGATCTATAGTTGACATGTAAGGAGTATGCTTGGCTTCATGTAAAAGGTCGTCCATTCGAGGTAATGGATATTTATCTGCTACTGTGTTTTCATTTAATTTTCTATAATCTATGCATAATCTTACACTGTCATCGGGTTTTGGTACGAGGACCACAGGCGAAGCATAAGGTGATTCACATTCTTCTATGATTCTTTGAGCTAGAAGATTATCTAATTCCTTCTTAAGAATTTCTTTTTTAGCAGGAGTCATTCGATAAGGTGGTACAGCAACAGGAGCACTATCACCTGTATTGATACGATGCTCAACAAATGGGGTTGTCTCTCCCCCTGGTTGAAAACACTTTTCATACTTTTTCAGGAGATCATTAAGTCTTTCCCTTTCATCAGGACTTAAATTTTTGCCTTCGTCTTCACGTAAAGCATATGGGCTAACTTCAACAGCACCAGCAGACGTACTATTTTCTTCTTCGTACTCATCCACAAAATCAAACTCTTTATGAGGTTTATCACTAAAATGCCATGTCTTTTTAGCGGTATCAAGCACCATGTTAGCATTGTGAAGGAAATCCATTCCTAAAAGGGTTCTATTACCTTTGGCATTTGGTAAAACAATAAACTCCGTTTTGAAAACTCGGCCTTCAATTTCTACGGGCACAGTGGCAGACAAAGTTTCTCTAGCCATCGTAATTCCGTCAGCCAGGGTTACATCATGAGTATGGGGATTCAATGCAACACCAGTTTTCATAAATAATTTATACATTCGTTCTCCTGCAATAGAACGATTGGCTCCTGTATCTGCACAGACTAACACCTTCTTATTGCAGATCGTAATAGGCACATTTGGAGCTGAAACTGCTGATGTATTTAAACTATATAGCTGAAGACGATGAGCTTGCACTGTTTGTTTTTTAACCATAGGGGAACAATTTGGGCATTTCTTCTTTATAAATCCCACTTTGCCACAACCATAGCAAAATATATCGGATTCTAAACGTTTATTAGCAACCTTAGGAGAAGATCTGTCTTCTTTTGGAGGCTTACTCTGCTTCCATGTATTTTCTCGGCGAAAATACGCTTTTTTCTCCTGGGGTACAACCGAATCTTTTTTAGAAAACGTAGACCTGATAGTATCATACGCATCTAATTTTCCGGCAAGGTCGACTGGTGAATTTAAATGTTCCCAATCATCTAACATATGTTGTTTGCATTCAACAGGCACGCGCCTTTTCATCTGATCCGCTATGATCAGATCCTGAAGAGCTTCAAAAGACGTTACATTTAACTCTTTAAGCCAGTTTTCAAAGTAAGCACGTAACTCGAAGTAATAATCTCTCCAAGTAATTTCTTTATCTTTGCAATGCGTGAAAAACAGCTGCCTAAACCTTTCAGCGCTAATTTTAAACCTTTTTAGAAGTAGACCTTTAACATGTGAAAAATCTGAAGCGTTTTCTTCTTTTTCACGAGCAATAAGCGTAGATATAGAAGAGGGTACAACACTTAGTAAATAAGAAACCCAGAGGTGTTCTGGTACCTTCGAAAGCTTTAACTGTCGTTCCAGGAGCACCAAAAACAATGTTACATCATCTGTCTCTGGCTTAAATGTAGGCAACAGCATCTGGATATCTATTTTACTCTCTGGATGAGACATTATCCCTGCCGCATTACCACCTACCGCTCCACTGGAAACACTTTGGCTCTGAGCCTGTAACTTAAGCTTCTCAAGCTCAAAATTCATCTCAAACTTTTTTAATTCCAGTTCTTCCGAACGACGCTTCTCTTCTAATTTACGCTGTTCTAACTCAGCTGCTTTTTGTTTTTCCTCTAAGTCTCGTCTACGTTGTTCTTCCTCGCGAGTCGCAATTTGGTTTCTGACTAACGAATTTACGAAATCAACTTCGTACGAGGGAGAGGATTTAATCTTATCACGCAATGTGACAACAGTCATAGAGGGTTGTACATCTAAATTCATTTCTAAAGCGACCTGAAATAGGTCTTCTTTTCGTGCTTTGCTGAGGTCGGACATTTGTAAATTTAGCAAACAACAAGATATATACCCACTAATGCTAAAAATTCGTTTAAATAAATTGTTCCCCGGACGTGAGCTTTGCTTTACAATTCATATAAACAAGACATTAATAAAACAAAACAGTGAACTTTAACGTTAGCAAAATATACTTTTAAAATAATTAAACTTCATAAAACTTCATAAAAGTATCTTTAAAATTTAAACTCTATTTTTTTTAAAGAAAATATACTTTAAATTATTGCTGATATAAATAAACTAGTTTGTCATTACGTGTCATTTAATCAAAACATTATTTTAACTGATATAAAACTAGTACTGAATTGTTGGCAACATTCATAAACAATGTTCTAAATAAGTCAAAACATATCTGAATAATTAAAATGTCAATCAATATTATTATCAAATTATCATGACAAGACTACGTAATATAGTTTTTTTTTCAATATAACTTTAAAAGAAAAAAAAGTCTTATTTCATAAAAATAAATAAATAAATAAATACAAAAACTTACTCAATCTGTTTTAAAAATCGTATTCAATGCTATTTCACAATATATCAAGAACTCTAAATTAAATGCTTAAAACAACTAACAATAGAACACTCAAATAAAATTTCTAATTAAATTCTGTTACCTTGCGAAACCAACAACAAAACAAACAAAAAAAATAATTAATAAACACATACCGTATGACACTTGTATTGATGGTATCAATGTATTTTAATATATTTTTTTCATTCTCAACTTATTTCCCTTTTTGTAAAAAGAAAAGAAAAATAATATCAACACAAATAATTACTTATTTCATTATTTCTCAACTTTTTTTTAATTCGAAGTAAGAAAATTTGTTAGTTTATCAAGATAAAAATTAAACATGCATGCAGAGAATGAAAATAAACAAAAGAATAAAAAATATAAGCATGGGGAGGGAAGGGGAATTACACAATATATAAATGAGCTGTAAAATAAATCAATAAATTAAAAATTAAAAATATGAAAAATTTTACAAATAGAAAACAAAATATAGACACTTGTGGAAAGAATGCATTCTTTTGATAAAAATATGGATCCATTTTAAGAAAGTAACTTGAAGATTAAATAAATATTTGTTGAGTTACACATGCAGGCACAAGAACTGAAAGTTTTTTTTAAAAGCATAGAAAACGTAGAATTCACAAACAAATATAAATGGCGTTATCGAAGCAAGATTAAATTCGAGAACATATATCGCAAACAAATAAAAATGGTGCTTGGCATATGATTATTCCGTGGAAATTTTTTTTTTCACAGCATTGAAGAACACATTTCAAAAACAAACGAGCAACGACTGCTCGTGCCATTTTCTTGCATTAAACATGCATGCATTTTTATTTCGTGCGTATTTCACAATCGAATGATTTCACATCAACGAAACAAACTTGCTATGTTAATCATTTAAAATATACTTCACAAACAGACGAGCACGACCGCTCGAGCCATTTTTTTCATTCTTATTAATCATATTTCATTATAAAAATATCGAACTTTTCTGGAACTAAGATAGCTGAATACTTTGAAATTGATTCGTAGCCAGACGTTGGGTAGCCATTTTGTAAGAAGTCGTCTTACGAATGTAGAAGAGAAGAAAGAAGTGATAACTTATCTTAATAAATATCTCGGGGTTGCATTCTTCTTTATAAACTTTTTATTACTTGAAAAGACGACACTTACAAATATAACACTAACGTACACACATTATATACAAATAAAGCTTTTACATAATTCTGGCGCACGCCACCATCACAAGATAAAACCACAATTCACCACCAACATTCCAATATCACTAAGAAAAAGAACATTTTTTTTAATAGAACTAGTGTTGCCAGATTTCTTTTAAACGAGAAATATTACAACTACATTTTTAAGCTATTGCATAGCTTTTATCACGGGCTTTGAGCGCGGCGACCGAATCCAAAAATTCCGTAACGCGAAAAATCCTAACACATCGGTAACGAAAAAACCTAACACTCGGCTAACGCGTTTCACTTCGGCAGACTTCGGCCTGGTATCCTTCGGTAGACTTCGGCAGACACTGACGCGGTATTTTTCAGATATTTAGAGGATATCAAGTCTCAAACTTATATATCTTATTTCAGTTACTATAAATCTATAGTTTCAATAATAAAAATTCCTGATAGAATGTGTATAGAAAAGAATCGTTTTAGGATAAAACAAGGTAGGATAATGTAGCTTTTGGTGAGTGGAGACCCGCCCAATGGTGAGGATCGAAAAATTTAAAATGCTTATAACTCGCGATCTAATTTTCGTAGCGCGGCCAAATTTTGTTTGGTAATTTATTATGAGACAGTGTTAATTTTTGGTGAAAGGGGACCCCCCCCCCATGGTGAGGGTCGAAAATTTTAAAATGCTTATAACTCGCGATCTAATTTCCATAGCGCGGCCAAATTTTGTTTGGTAATTTATTATGAGAGAATGTTAATTTTTGGTGACAGGAGACCCCCCACGGTGAGGGTCGAAAAATTTAAAATGTTTATAACTCGCGATCAATTTTCGTAGCGCGGCCAAATTTTGTTTGGTAATTTATTATGAGACAATGTTACTTTTGGTGACAGGAGACCCCCCACGGTGAGGGTCGAAAAAATTAAAATGTTTATAACTCGCGATCTAATTTTCGTAGCGCGGCCAAAATTTGTTTGATGATTTATTATGAGACAGTGTTAATTTTTGGTGAAAGGAGACCCCCCACGGTGAGGGTCGAAAAATTTAAAGTGCTTATAACTCGCGATCTAATTTTCGTAGCACGGCCAAATTTTGTTTGGTAATTTATTATGAGAGAGTGTTATCTTTTGGTGACAGGAGATCCCCCACGGCGAATGTCGAAAAATTTAAAATGCTTATAACTCGCGATCTAATTTTCGTAGCGCGGCAAAATTTTGTTTGATAATTTATTATCAGACAGTGTGTTACTTTTGGTGACAGGAGATAACCCATGGTGAGGGTCGAAAAATTTAAAATGCTTATAACTCGCGATCTAATTTTCGCAACGCGGCCAAATTTTGTTTGGTAATTTATTATGAGACAGTGTTGTTTTTGGTGACAGGAGACCCCCACGGTGAGGGTCGAAAAATTTAAAATGCTTATAACTCGCGATGTAATTTTCGTAGTGCGGCCAAATTTTGTTTGGTAATTCACTATGAGATAGTGTTACTTTTGGTGGCAGGAGATCCCCCATGGTGAGGGTCGAAAAATTTAAAATGCTTATAACTCGCGATCTAATTTTCGCAGCGCGGCAAAATTTTGTTAGGTAATTTATTATGAGACAGTGTTACTTTTGGTGACAGGAGACCCCCCCACGGTGAGGGTCGAAAAATTTAAAATGCTTATAACTCGCGATGTAATTTTCGTAGTGCGGCCAAATTTTGTTTGGTAATTTATTATCAGACAATGTTACTTTTGGTGACAGGAGACCCCCCACGGTGAGGGTCAAAAATTTAAAATGCTTATAACTCGCGATCTAATTTTCGTAGTGCGGCCAAATTTTGTTTGGTAATTTATTATGAGACAGTGTTACTTTTGGTGACAGGAGACCCCCCACGGTGAGGGTCGAAAAATTTAAAATGCTTATAACTCGCGATCTAATTTTCGCAGCGCGGCCAAATTTTGTTTGGTAATTTATTATGAGACAGTGTTACTTTTGGTGACAGGAGATCTCCCATGGTGAGGGTCGAAAAATTTAAAATGCTTATAACTCGCGATCTAATTTTCGTAGTGCGGCCAAATTTTGTTTGGTAATTTATTATGAGACAGTGTTACTTTTGGTGACACGAGACCCCCCACGGTGAGGGTCAAAAATTTAAAATGCTTATAACTCGCGATCTAATTTTCGTAGCGCGGCCAAATTTTGTTTGGTAATTTATTATGAGACAGTGTTGTTTTTGGTGACAGGAGACCCCCCACGGTGAGGGTCGAAAAATTTAAAATGCTTATAACTCGCGATGTAATTTTCGTAGTGCGGCCAAATTTTGTTTGGTAATTCACTATGAGATAGTGTTACTTTTGGTGGCAGGAGATCCCCCACGGTGAGGGTCAAAAATTTAAAATGCTTATAACTCGCGATCTAATTTTCGTAGCGCGGCCAAATTTTGTTTGGTAATTTATTATCAGACAGTGTTACTTTTGGTGACAGGAGATCCCCCATGGTGAGGGTCGAAAAATTTAAAATGCTTATAACTCGCGATCTAATTTTCGCAGCGCGGCAAAATTTTGTTTGGAAATTTATTATGAAACAGTGTGTTACTTTTGGTGACAGGAGATCCCCCATGGTGAGGGTCGAAAAATTTAAAATGCTTATAACTCGCGATCTAATTTTCGCAACGCGGCCAAATTTTGTTTGGTAATTTATTATGAGACAGTGTTGTTTTTGGTGACAGGAGACCCCCCACGGTGAGGGTCGAAAAATTTAAAATGCTTATAACTCGCGATGTAATTTTTGTAGTGCGGCCAAATTTTGTTTGGTAATTCACTATGAGATAGTGTTACTTTTGGTGGCAGGAGATCCCCCACGGTGAGGGTCAAAAATTTAAAATGCTTATAACTCGCGATCTAATTTTCGTAGTGCGGCCAAATTTTGTTTGGTAATTTATTATCAGACAGTGTTACTTTTGGTGACAGGAGATCCCCCATGGTGAGGGTCGAAAAATTTAAAATGCTTATAACTCGCGATCTAATTTTCGCAGCGCGGCAAAATTTTGTTAGGTAATTTATTATGAGACAGTGTTACTTTTGGTGACAGGAGACCCCCCCCACGGTGAGGGTCGAAAAATTTAAAATGCTTATAACTCGCGATGTAATTTTCGTAGTGCGGCCAAATTTTGTTTGGTAATTTATTATCAGACAATGTTACTTTTGGTGACAGGAGACCCCCCACGGTGAGGGTCAAAAATTTAAAATGCTTATAACTCGCGATCTAATTTTCGTAGTGCGGCCAAATTTTGTTTGGTAATTTATTATGAGACAGTGTTACTTTTGGTGACAGGAGACCCCCCCCACGGTGAGGGTCGAAAAATTTAAAATGCTTATAACTCGCTATCTAATTTTCGCAGCGCGGCCAAATTTTGTTTGGTAATTTATTATGAGACAGTGTTACTTTTGGTGACAGGAGATCTCCCATGGTGAGGGTCGAAAAATTTAAAATGCTTATAACTCGCGATCTAATTTTCGTAGTGCGGCCAAATTTTGTTTGGTAATTTATTATGAGACAGTGTTACTTTTGGTGACACGAGACCCCCCACGGTGAGGGTCAAAAATTTAAAATGCTTATAACTCGCGATCTAATTTTCGCAGCGCGGCCAAATTTTGTTAGATAATTTATTATGAGACAGTGTTACTTTTGGTGACAGGAGGCCCCCCACGGTGAGGGTCGAAATATTTAAAGTGCTTATAACTCGCGATCTAATTTTCGTAGCACGGCCAAATTTTGTTTGGTAATTCATTATGAGACAGTGTTAATTTTTAGTGAGAGGAGATCCCCCATGGAGAGGGTCGAAAATTTTAAAATACTTATAACTCGCGATCTAATTTTCGTAGCGCGGCCAAATTTTGTTTGGTAAATTATTATGAGACAGTGTTACTTTTGGTGACAGGAGATTCCCCACGGGGAATGTCGAAAAATTTAAAATGCTTATAACTCGCGATCAATTTTCGTCGCGCGGCCAAATTTTGTTTGGTAATTTATTATGAGACAGTGTTAATTTTTAGTGACTGGAAATCCCCCATGGGGAGGGTCGAAAAATTTAAAATGTTTATAACTCGCGATCTGATTTTCGTAGTGCGGCCAAATTTTGTTTGGAAATTTATTATGAGACAGTGTTAATTTCTGGTGACAGGAGACCCCCACGGTGAGGTTCGGAAAATTTAAAATACTTATAACTCGCGATCTAATTTTCGTAGCGCGGCCAAATTTTGTTTGTAATTTATTAAGGTATTGCATAGCTTTTATCGCGGGCTTTGAGCGCGGCGAAAGAGTTTAGAAATTCCGTAACGAGAAAAATAAACCTAACACTCCGGCTAACGTCGCTTCAGTATGGCAGATTTCGGCACGGTATCCTTCGGTAGACTTCGGCAGACATTGACGCTGTATTTTTCAGATATTTTGAGAATATCAAGTCTTAAACTTATGTTTTTTATTTCAGCTACCATAAACGTATAGTTTCAATGATAAAAATTCCTGATTAACCTACATGTATTGTAAGATAGTAAAAATATTTTAAACGATATTAACTTCTCATTTGTTCAATACAAGAAAAAAAATTGTTATCGGTCATCACGCTCAAAATGTTTAACTTGAATTAATATCAAAGACAAAAAAAACTTCATAAATAAAAAATAAATAAATAATTATAATTGCTTATGTTGATAAAAAATGCTATGCCATAGCTTTACCGCGGCAGTCCCCGAGTGCCACACGTATTTTTTTTTTTTTTAATTTAGCAAAACTCAGGTCACGTGACGCGTGAGTCTATTTTTTTTTTCTTTTATTCCTTTGGAAAGCGCGTGTTACAAAATAAAATAAAATAAAAAATTGTATGGCACTTGGGGACTGCCGCGGTAAAGCTATTGCACAGCATTTTTTATCAACTTATGCAATTATAATTATTTATTTATTTTTTACTTGTGCAGTTTTTTTGTCTTTGATATTAATTCAAGTATTTTTCCTTTTATTTGATATTAATTCAAGTTACACTTTTTGAGCGTGATGACCGATAAGAAAACAACTTTTTCTTTTATTGAATAAATGAGAAGACTGCCGAACTGAACGACGTTAACCGGAGTGTTAACTTTTTTTCTCGTTACAAAATTTTTAGATTCGGTCGCCGCGCTCAAAGCCCGCGATAAAACCTATGCAATAACTTAAAAATAAAAAATACGGATATGCTTGTATCGTTTTAAGTTTGTCTAAAAAATTTTTGAATTTTTGAAATCGTGAATTTTTTAAGAAAAGTAATAAATTAACAAAAGAAAAAAGGTATTATTAACAAATGTGCAGTTGCTGTTAAATTTATTTTTATTGGGAATTATACTTAAAAGTGTCCTTTACCTGATTATGGAATAAAAATTGTGTAATTTTTAGTAGTATTTCTTATTTAAAAATATTTTGAGCAGCATTGTAAGTGAAATCAAACAGAGTCGTTACATGCTATTTCCCCTAATAAGCTGCCACAAATTACAATCAATTAATTAATTAACACATTGATTTCAAATTTTGAGCATTTTGAGAGCCATTTTTTGAATATTTTAGAAAAGGTTATTATTATAAATTACTGCCAAATTATCAAAAAATACTACTTCCTTATATATATATATATATATATATATATATATAATACAGGGTGTTTCTCTACCAGACCGACAAATTTTGAGGGGTGATTGTAGACATGAAGACAAACATTATTGAATAGGAAATCATGGGGCGCAAACGTTTTCCGTAGGAGCTAGGAGCCATTAAAATTTAAGGTCCAAAAGTTCAAACGATTATAAAAAAGGAAAAAATAGTGAATTCGTTTGCGGTTTTCGCTAAAATCATTCTTTATATCACGTTTTGTTTGTAAAATTTTTTTTTAAAGGTTACGTTCAAAAATTGTTGATAGAGGGCGCTTTAGACTTTAGGGTAACAAACAACTACTTTTTACCCTTATTTTGTGCACGGGGTTGAAATTATTCTAAAGTTTAGACTTTAACTTAAATTTTAAGCCTTAAATCGGAAACATTGTTATCGGGTAACTAGCAAAAATTGAACTGTGAACAGAGGAGGGGATTTTGAACTCTCATAAACATTTGACAAACTAATCGATTTTGTTTCAGTTTGCGTGTAGGTCATTCCCTTGGTAATTATTTTATTCAAAATGACATACAGCATTGGTGTCCACATTTTTGATAAAGGACGCTTTCGACACATCTCCGAAATTTCAATAGCATTACTCCTGGGTATTTTATTACCAGTCCAACGTACTTCCAGGAAGTCTTAGTGTTGCAAAGACGACTCGGAATCATATTATAATGTAACGTCAAAAATGCCTTTTTTTATGAGTTTGTGTTAAAAGAAGCCATTGAAAAAAGCCACTTGATATTTCTACAACACGTTCTGTCGGAACTTCTAGTAAAAGCACATGTTCCTCTTTCGTTGCTCCACTCTATAGCACGATGGGGCTCCTCCACCTTTTACCAATGATGTTCGCAGTCACCTCTACGTAACATATGGACAGCGGTGGATAGGTAGTGGTGGCCCAGTTCGTTCGCCTGCCAGATAGTCGCACCTACTTCATTATATCAATTACTTTTTGTTACCTACCTTTATTTTATTGCTGTATTCTGTATTTTTTAAAAATAAACATTGCTGGGTGGGGTTAATTGAGCTCAAACCAATTAATACCCCCCCCCTCATCTGGCTCAAACTGAATCTGAATCTGTATGGACTTCTTCTTCTGGGGTCAAATGAAATGTAGAATGTATGAGACTCCCCTACCGTCAGTGGAAGACCTCTCAGCTCGAGTTTCTGTAGCTGCCAGAAAGCTATCCGAGATGCCATGAATCTTTGAAAGCGTGAGGAATTGCATGCGACGCTGCTGTTAAGCATGCCCGACTACTTCTGGTCGTAATTTCGGACACCTTTTGTAGCAAAACCTTTAACTAAATTGTTTCTGCCAATTTAACGTGTTCCTGTTTCACTGCCTGTTTCTGTTGCTTTTTTCTCTGCTTCTTTTAACCACAGCTCGCTAAAAAGGTATTTTCAATGTTACATTCCTATGTGATTCCGAGTCGTTTTGCATCCCTAACACTTAATAGAAGTATGTTGGTCTGGTAGTAAAACACCCAGGAGTAATGCCATTGAAATGTCGGAGATGTGTCGGAAGCGCCCTCTATCAAAAAATGGAGACACAAGAGCTGTAAGACATTTGGAATGAAATAATTTCCAAGGGAATGAATGACCCACACGCAAACCGCAACAAAATCGATCAGTTTGTGTAATATTTATGAGCGTTTAAAATCCGCCCCTCTGTTCACAGTTCAATTTTCGCTAGTTACCCGATCCCAATATTTCCGATTTAGGGCTCAAAATTTAAGTTAAAGTCTAAACTTTAAAATAATTTCAACCCCATGCACAAAATAACGGTAAAAAGTAGCTGTTTGTTACCCTAAAATCTAAATCTCCCTCTATTGACAATTTTTCAACGTAACCTTTCAAATTTTTTTACAAACAAAACGTGATATAAAGAATGATTTTAGCGAAAACCGCAAACGAATCCACCCTTTTTTCCGTTTTTTATAATCGTTTGAAGTTTTGGACCTTAAACTTTAATGGCCCCTAGCTCCTACGGAAGACGTTTGCACCACATGGTTTCCTATTTAATAATGTTTGTCTTCATGTCTACTATCACCCCTCAAAGTTTGTCGGTCTGATAGCGAAACACCCTGTATATTTACACGCTACTATTACAAACAGAAAAAAGAACTTCCAAATGGGAATTAAATAATTAAGAGTTAGATGTGAGAAAATGCTGAAAATTGTGTCATAAAATTACATTTATTAACAAATATTAAAAGCGAAAGAAAAATTATAAATAATGAATTTATTAAAATTCGTTAATCGCCGTAAATTGAAAACAAATTACGTCATATTGAAAATAGCAACAAAACAGTTTATTTAAAAAATAAGCCCCCTTTTTTAAACTTTCTAACAAAGTTGAAAAGTGCTTATGCATTCGGTTTGTCTGTCCGTCTGGCCGCGCTATAACTCACGTAAATATACTCGGATTGCCATGAAATTTTAGGACGTTATTCACATTTACCCTAGCTCGAGCCCTACCGAAAATGAAATTTTACCATGATTTCTACCATCTACAGAAAGAATCAAAAGTTTCCCTTTACATTACGGCCTATGGAGAAAAATCGTTTCAAATGAATTTTAAAGATTTATACCCTGTCAAATATATTAAAATTTATATGCTTTTACGAGGTGCATTAAAATATGCATCCTATAAAATATAAGGTGAAAATGTAGCTATTATTCATTTACAGGGTCACACAAAAGAATTCCATTAGATAATGGTAAAAGGGGGAATTGTGCGTGACATATTTTAAATATATTAAAATGTTTCATCTATAACAAAAGTGATATATGTCACTGTGGCTTAATATAAATTATACGATACCGTTTAGCATAATATGAAGTACATTGCATTTACAGGGACATACAAAAGATTTTCAAATAGTATATTCCTTCCGACATATTTCCGATGATGGCTGATGGATGGATGGAATACATTTTAATTATAATATACGCATTTAAGCTTTACTAAATCTTTGTGCATTATAAGAGTGTATAAATATTATAGTTGATATACAGGGCTATCCAAAAGAGCTCGCCAACGTTTACTATGAGTATAAATTACTAAAAGGTGATTCTTAAATAAATTATGCATTTTTAGGCTGAACTGCATTAAATTCACTAAGAAATGTTTGTAGAATATAGATAAAATGATATACAGGGCCACGCAAAAAACTGGGTACATGGAGCCTATGAATGATAATTTATGACAAAGTGATTTCAGTTGTTTTAAGGGTGTTTTAGTTTAAAATAAATTTTATCTTAAGACTGATGTGTGATAAAGGTACCACGCAAACTACAAGACTGAACAAAGTATTCAAATATGTTTCCATCTATTAATATAAATTGCTGAAAGAGAAATTTCAAGCTACTAGACATTTTTTTCTAAACTAAATTTTCCCATTACATAGTATGTATATTAGCTGACAGATCGAATACAGGGCTGTTCAATAGTACTGGAATACATATTTGGCTATATTTGGCTTTACATCCTTCTTTACTAAAGTAACGAAGTTTTGTTAAAGATTTCATGAAGCGTTGGAAAATGCTTCATAATCTATGCTTAACGCATGATTACTTGTTTACTATGCTTACTTGTTTAATCTGCTTTGAGTTTTCAACTAAATCGATTCGGATAATTATATATATATATTTAAAAATAAAGGCACATTATTTGTAGATGTGTCCGTATTCGCTATTTTTAAAAATAGTCTTAATTTTATGTTTTAATTTTGATTTTAAAAGTTGTTTCATAAAATTCCTTCACATTGGTGGCAACCGGATTACTTTGATTGTTTAAGAGATGAAAGTAAAAATGAAATATCAAAATATCATTGCGGATGCCATTATCGCATTAAAATTAAAAACAACTATTTAAAAACTTTTAAAGAGAAAATTATGTCAAATTTAAAAAAACGCACTTTACTCGTGAAACTGTTACATTGTATTGTTTTCATTCCACTGACACAGAAATTGAGATGTTCATCTCAGACGGCTACAGTAAGTGAAAATGTCATCGTAAAAATAATTTGTATTTAATGCAAAATTGTAATTGGCAAAAGTTGTAACGCGATGGAACACACGTTGGGGGTCAATTCTGACGTGGCTGGGGATATGTTCGTTGAATGAAGACGTATATCTAAGTATAAGATAAAATCAAACAGTTTATTTAAACCTCTGGAACATGGGAAAGTGGAGCGATAGTTCAAGATTTCAGTCACTAAGCACAATACTAAGAGATTAAATCATAAGCTATACTCACGACCACGGCTTAAGCTCAGTTCGGGGCACTTCACATCAGCTTCACCTTCAGATTGCGGCTAAAAGCTAGTTTAACTATATAATAAGCAGCCCGTGGCTGCAAACACCCTTTATTCTCAAAAATATCCAACGTATTGAATTGTTACCCACTGGCACTCTTCTTGGGTAACTCAGCTCACCACAAACTAACTCGGCTTAGACTGCTGGCCAACTCACTTTAGAACTAAATCTATCTCACTGGAGGCTATCTCTTCACAACGCATTCTATTTCACCTGGCCTGCTCTCGCCGCCTCAGCACACACACAACACACTCCAACTCACAGCTTTTATACATTGCAAACTGAAGACGGCGCTATAAATTTGCATTTTACTCCTAACCGCAACTAACTGTAGAACCGAGGGCGACACACACGCTCTGGAAAGTTAAAGTTCAACAAAGGATAGATGTCGCTTCCACGCCACACATGTTAGAACATTGACATCACTATCTCACTAAAATGCTAGAGTGCCTTTATCACAAAGGACACTCCCTCACAAAGTGAAATAAAGTGTGGGAATATATTTATTAATAATCAGTTGCACGTTAAAATATATTTAAATTGGAGAATATGAATATGAAAAATATGCATGTATATTTTGCGACGGTGAAAAGGAAATTATTTTTAAATTTCGTTGAATTATAAATGAGTCATAGTGACGTGATTTCCGGTGATTTTTCATTACATAAAATCATGATCAAAGATTCACTTAATAACTTTACAATTTCATCATCTTAATTGCACATTACTGATGACGCAAGGAATAAAGTTGAATTTTTTCCCCATAATTCTTTTAAGCATTTTCATCTGTCGAGTGTGCGTTAAAAGTAGCAAGTAAAAGAAATTACATCATATTTAAAATGATCAATCTATGTTGCAAATCACTTAATATTTAAAGTACTACCTCTGACAATAAAGTTCGGTGAATAGTCTTGTAACATTAATGTAGATGTAATATTAACGAAAGTTACCATACCATCTTTCGAAATAGTCACCTCCCATAACTATGCACCTCTGAGATCTGCTATACATTTCCTGGAAAATCCGCAATAAGTGTTCTTTTGGGATAGAGTTCAAAAGCTTCGTCACGTTCGTTGGATATCAGCAATAAGATCAAATCTGTTTCAAAGAGAGTTTCAGTCGTGGAAATAGGAAGAAGTCTGGAGGATTGAGATCTGGCGAGTATGGTGGATGTTCAATTTGCACTACCCCTCATGAATTAATTTTGGTATCGTGCAAATCTTAAAATCAAACTTTAAACTGATCTTTTGTTCGTTCATTTTCCTGTTCTCAGATAAAAACCAACACACTGAACAAGCACTTTGTAAAACACGTCTTACGCAGAACATAAACGACGCTCAAATGAACAACAGTGGGGGAAGATGCTCAACATTTGCCTCTATGCAAGTGCAGCGTTTTGTTTCCCCAATGTTGCTAGATCGGCCGTTTTGAATTCATTCACCGAACTTTATTGTCAGAGGTAGTATATTTAGACGAGACAGCTACTTTATGTTTTGATGTGTTTTTTTTATTATCGTAGTGAATTCTAAGAGGACACAAAACATATTTTCGCTCAAACAACAAAGGTATTTTTAAGTGAATATTAAAAAGAGAAAGAAAAATCTACAGTTACATACAGTTATAGTTAACTTACTCCAGATTTAAGCGATACATTTAAAGTGCCTTACTTAAAAAATAATTCTGTATTGCGGTTCAAAAAAATTGCAAGAGGCAAAGACTCTATGTATTTCACTTTTTGACTTATCTGGCTTTATCAATTATGTTAATGGCCAGTAGATTTTTAACAGTAGCTGATTCGACCTTAAAATTCCTTAAGATAAATGAATGGAAAACCATTTACAGGGATATCGGCCCTTCTTTAAGAAAAATATAGTTCAGTGTTTCGTTTTAAAAGCCGTTCAAATTGGCGTGTTTTTAAAGTTTGTGGTATCTCAACGGGGTTTACGAACGTTGCTCGTAGGGACAGAGCCCCCTAATTATTCAAAAGATTTTAATAATTATTCGTATCGATTTGAAAAATTGTATTTTCAATTATTATTCACTGGATTTTAGAAAATAAACAATTCGGTTCATTGGCTGACAAAAATTTTAACATGATGACTTTTACTATTAGGATAAATAAAAGTAATATCGAAAAGTTTTCAAACCATGCGCAGCTATTTTTGAATGTATAAAGATAATAAATATTATTACCAATGATAATCAGTATCGAAAGTACTTCCGGTAACATGCTAAAATGATGTGACTCTTAAGGAAGAAAATTATTTAGGATATTTATTCATGTAATTTTTGTTTTGAGGCTACTGGTCAATTTTTGGAATGGAAGACTATTTTCGAGCGCCTAAGGAAATATACAAGGATAGAAAACCAAAGATTAGACTTTTGCATTTCTAATCATTGATTTTCTGACCTTTTCACTTTTTCACAAAAGCTTTGTTTGCTATTTCAATGCCTAAAGAATAATAGCTCATCTCATATCAACACGTTCGTTCAAACATTTACAAAGAATTTAACATTTGAAATTTCATAAGATTTCTCAGTTAAAATAATTTGCGAAAGTTTTTTCTTTTTTTTTTTTTTTTTTTTTTTTTTTTTTTTTTGTATTGGATAGAAGGATAGTGTTTGTTTAGTGCTTCTGAAAAATATGGTGGAAGACATTAGTACTCTGAAAAAAATCAGAACTAATAAATAGTACGAAACTGAATCTGTGAATTTTGTACTATCTAAATTGACATTAAAATAGCAAATTAAAAATATACACTCACACCAGTAAAATTAAACGATTATGTTTTAAATCAAATAATATGTGTTTTACCTTATCAGGTCTCTTAAAAGTTTTCAAATGTTTACATAACAAGTGAGCGACTTTGAGTTCTCCTTGTTGATATTTTAATATAAGTACAGTAAAACTCCGGTAATTCCTAGGGATGGGCATTCCGGCTCCTTTTAACGAACCGTTCCGACAAAATTTGGAGCTGTTCCGTGGAACTGTTTTTTTTTTTGAATGGGTCACGTGATCTCGAAACGAACGAGGAATGAAGACCTGTTTCAGTTTCAGTGACATTCTGGAACTGTTCCAGTAACAGACAGGGCATTGATTTATTGCTTGCTTTCGGAGATTAAAGACCGCTTTTTTTCTCCTCCTTTCTTTGTTTTAGCGGTCAGGTTGTGCTTGTGCCTAATAGTGGAAAAAGGAACTTAATTCAATGTAGAGGGGTTCTGATACAAAAGAACATCTGTATATACATTCTTTTCCGTTTATTTTATTTTATTTATTTATTTTCTTTTTGTTTATTTGTTTGTTTTATTTCAGTTTTTAAGTAAAAATTTCGTTACACAGAAATTAAGAGAATGTTCTTTGGGAAAGATGACGAAATACTCAAAATATTTTAATAGTGGGTTCATCAATATAAAAATATTGATTGGAATCCAGGATCAATACTTAAAATAACTGCTATAAACAGTGGCGCAGCGAAAATTCGGTTCTGGGGGGGCGAGGGGTTGTGTGCCGGTGAAACGGTGTTTGCTGGTTATTTGAATCGCCGGTTAATAACATCAGTACTAATTAGAATATTCATTGTATAATACTTAAACTGAAACAGCATCTGTGTGGCAGAAAATCATCATTCTTTTAGCATAATACGTCTCAGAAAAATAATTTAGCTCAAATGACCAATTTTCACTTAAGGTTGTTCGCAACTGCTCTGCTCAACGAGCGCAAAACGTTTTGACACATTTACAAATTCATTGTTTAACAGAAAGGTATAAAATTAGAAGGCCTTACTATGGAAGCAATTTCGAATCGAACTTATTTTCCCATTTTATGATACTTAAATTACCTATCCAATTCTAAGCCATTTCGATCACGTAATCACCCGTTTTTCGCCTGCTTTTTGGCCGGTTTTTCTGGTTTTGTCGGGAAATGTGCTTAAAAACGTCCACTTTGAAGGCTTGTTATAAAAGGTCTATTATGTTAAAAAAAAAAAAAAAAAAAAAAAAAAAAAAAAAAAAACAGAAAATTGAGTGCAATTAGACAAATTCTGAATGACAACCCCTGCCATTTTCATGCATTTCCGAACAAAAATAAATTAAAGCATATTCACAAAGTTGCCCTTTTTGATTTAAGAACACCCTTAACTAATTCATGTAATTTGCACTTTCACAGCTATAAGTAAAATTTTCGACATTTAATTGAATCATTTTATTAAATGAAATATGATTCAATAAAGCAGTGGATTCCGAAATACGCAAATAGGTTTAAATATTGAGTTCAGTTTTGATTAATATAAGTGGCAATTATAGTAATATTTCTTAGCTCTGGGAGGGGTTTTAATCCCAAAACCCTCCCCTTGGCTGCGCCACTGGCTATAAATACAATTTTGGCTTTTGACTAATTCTTTAATTTCCTGTGTCACCTGTAGGTGACAGGAGTGTTTTCTTATGTTCATTTTAGAATATTCCAAATTTCCAATAGAAATTTAGCATGGCGATAATTGCGTCGATTGATAATAGATATTCCGTATTTAAATAAATCGAAAATTATTATTGAATTTCCTTGGTTTAGATTAACTCAGATTGTATGCCTTACTTAATTTCTTGAACGTATTATGCTCTGAGAATCAGGGGATTAAATTGGCTGTGAAATATTTTTTTCCAAACTTTATAATCCTAAACTTAGACTATTAAGATGAGATAAATTGAAATTATTGAGAGTTATTCAAATTATCAAGCCGAAAACTGAAGATAATGCCAAATGTTGAGCTATAATTTTGGCGCCAGCAAGTTTGGGGAGGGAGGAGAAGAGAAGATAGGTCAATTGCTATTTTCTTGGCTTTCATATTTACTTGACTCGGTTTTCTTTTTAGCTGATGATAATTTAAAAAAAGCATTTATTTATTTTTCAAAAAACTTAAATTAATTCACAAGAGAAAATTAAACTACAGTTTTCCTGTTTTGTTGCTGGGGGACAGGTTCTATCCTCCCAGTTAAAGAAGGTTTTTTTTTTTTTTTTTTTTTCCAAAGCTTATGTGTAAAAAAAAGGGGGGGGGATTCCTGACGAAAATAAACAACGAATTGTTTCAATTCCTTATTTAAAAGAAAAAAATTTAGACGCTCATATTTTCATATTTGAATTTTTAGTGTTTGTCATTTACTACATTTCTGTATTGTTATTTGTCTGTGTTGTTATTTTAAAGCCCACCTCTCTCCCCTTTTTTTAAGAAGCAATAAGCTACAGTAATATTCAACAATTTTTTTTTTTTTTCATTTCAAGAATTAAAATGAAATTTTTAATAGTAATATTTTGTAATACGAATTTAAGAACTAAGTTTGAAGAATAACATTTTACGGAGTTGCTTATTTAATTTAAATTATATTTTATTAATTTTTGAACATTCTTTGTTCATTTCATCATATATTAAGTCTTTATTCATTCGTTTGTTAACCGAGAGGTTCTGACCTCTTAACTGGTGGACTGCAGGTGCGGGGTTCGAACCATTCGCGGCCGTCGGCATAACCGTTCGTAGTTTTCGTGGTTTTCTTTGAACCTTGCGTAAATACCGGTTAGGTTCCTTAGAAAGACCCCCACGAAGGGCTCTCCCCCTGTCCTAAATCCCTCGAGTAGATAATCGGTCAACAAAAAATAAACCAAACCATTCGCTTGTTAAAGGTAAATATTTTCTAAAATATGTTTTCAACTTTCAGCGTACAAATGTTTTTACTAGTGCTTCTTTTTAAAAATAATTGTAATTTGAACATTGCCTGAAATGTACTTATTATTTATTTGCATAAGAGCAATATTTAAATAAATAAATAAATAAATAAATAAATAAGTTATAGAGAGAAAGTTGTAGGAGGAAGGGAATAGTCCGGAAATTCATACATAATTCAGCAATTCAGCGTATAAGTGTTTATTATTATTATTATTATTATTATTATTATTATTATTATTAGTAGTAGTAGTAGTAGTAGTAGTAGTAGTAGTAGTAGTAGTAGTAGTAGTGACGGTGGTAGTAATTTTATACATCTAATTCAATTTATACCTTTGTTGAACAAAATATTTTTAAAAAAGCAAAAAGTTACATCTAATAATATTACATTAGGTGATCGGTTAACGAACTCTTCGGTTTACAAGAAGATCGGTTAACAAACTCTTTAGCGAGAGAATTTTATGTTCCGATAATGAACACGTGTTCAGTTTATGAATACTACTTCACAAAACAAAGCAAAGAAGCTATGTTGTGTTTCAAATTTGCTGAGCTGTTATTTAATTGTTTAACTGCATACATTGTATAGTTAGGAGCCGTCCCCAAATAGCGTCATACTTTGAGGAGGGGGGATTCGCAAAATTGTGACAGTTTGTGTCAAGGGGATACAGAGTGGTAAGAAGAAATGTGACCGTACATATTAATTAAAACGACAGCATTAAAAATTATCACATTAAATTTAACACATTAATTGTTTTATTAAAGTATTTTGCTTTCATAAAATAAGCATAAAATTTAGAGCTAAATATATTAAATTCCATTTCAAATTCTACTGTTTTATATCATCAATTTCATACAATCAATCTTAATTTAAAATTGCAAAAAATATTCAAATATATATATATGTATATATATATACATCTTAATAGACTGCATTTTATTATTTTCTAATGTATATCTTCAGGAAAAAAATAATTAAATTCCTGTGTATAGTTTTAGTTTTCTCTTCGACAAAACTTAAGTTAGTGGAGCGATTTTAATCAATTTTAACATTAAAAATATATTAAAATAATTCTTTGATTTAAAAATATTCCGCTTTAGCATATTTGTCAAACATTTTTTTTTTTTTTTTTTTTTTT